>JAZDUH010000341.1:21215000-21815000 GCA_036419115.1 Scarus forsteni | reverse complement strand
CATTAGCATGTCACTTATGCTGCATTCCAGTTGTATGGAGAAAATGAAGACAGGAAGACAGAACCATCACAGCCTCCTTGCAGGTTTATTGATGATGCACCAGGAATAAAACTTCAAGCCCTTCTTGCCAGACGAACTGTCTGGCTGAACTTCCAGATCTACTTTTAAAGTACTTCAGTCACGTTTTTGCTTTCTTAGGCTGTGTCCGGAATGGCATACTAACATACTACTCATACTAAGTGTGACGCCAAAATGAGTATGTAGTGCGTTCACATTAGATAGTATGAAAAGATTTGGTGTGTGAGAAATACCCGGATGTATACTATATTGGAAAAATTTTTAAGTATGCGAGGTGGGCATACTTGTCACACTCAAACGCCCCATAATGCATTGCGAGCCCCATAATGCATTGCGCCATGCATTATGACCGACCGAACTGACCTGAATTCAGCTAAAAATCAGCCACGAGCAAACTTCCCGTTTTCAAAATAAACGCATCTTTTATTATCTCCTTTTAGTTCTTTGACGCTTTTGTAAATTGGGCTCTTGTTTTGGAGCCGACCGGAAGTTTCTTCAATAGCATAGTGGCGCGCATAACGGAATATCTGAAATGCCGAAATGAAATTTGTATCAGTGCGTCTTATGGCTCAAATGACCACATTTTGGTATTCTACGTGGTGACTTTCTCACCTAAATGCTCTCTGAACTTTCAAATGTGGCGAATCAACAGAGATATTTGATAGCCTGGTGTGCTTCTGATTTTTGTCGTCGGAGGTTTGAAATGCATCATGGGAAACTTAGTAGTATACTACAGTGTGAACAGTTGGCATTCTAATCATACTAATAGTATGTAGTATACAGTATATACTCATTGGGTATGTAGTATGTAGTACGCTAGTATGCCATTTTGGACACAGCCTTACTCACTGATCTACCAGACTGTTGTTAGCAGTTGTTAGCACGCCTTTGTACATCACACATACCACATGAAGAATGTAAATGACAATATAGCAGTATTTCTACATATAAACATCAAACACTATTATGTATACGGCTGATTTAGTGCAACAAACACTAGTCATATAAATGGATCATAGCAGGAGCTTAGTAACGGTTTACACCCAGGGCAGCCATCTTTGATTATCAACTCAGGGATGGTGAAGTATCCCGACTTCCCAGTAGGAAATTCTAACCTCGGAGGGCGTTCCCGATGAAATTTCCCGATGGCGTTCCCCCCACTCAGAACTCGCCATTTGCATTTGGTCACTAGCATAGCAATCAGCTGTTAGCATTAGTGTTAGCATTAGTTTCTCCAGTGTTTGGCATGATAGTAGAGCTCACCGTGCAAATCCTCAAAAGCTACAGAGATTTTACACTTATACTTTCTTTTTTAACAGACAAGGAGGGTTTTTTAGTTCATACCTTTACATGTTTCAATGGAGCTCTTCTGCCATCGATGAAGTGTCACCTGATGTTAGTGTGGCGTGTCACGCCACACTAACATCAGGTGACACTTCATCGATGGCAGAGGAACTCCGTCAAACTCTGACATTTTCAGCAGAGATTGACATTGTTAATCAAAACATTAAGCCTATTTCCATTTTTCTGTACACAGGGACATTAACTTTGATGATAGTCGGTCTGGCAAATCCGTTGATAAATTGGAAACAACACAAATCTGCTTTTGGCAGTGCAAATGGAGTGAAGTTCTTAAAAGGTTACAAGGAATTTTAAAGCTTAAGTGACAAAAGTTTTTTGACAATCTACAAATAAGGATATTTGAAAAACTTTTGTGGAAATATCTCCACCTTCTTCAAGCTTTCTCGAAGATGGGAGGTTACTCTTCTTTAGGTTGTTTGTGATCATCTTACCATGTCAAAGAAAGATCCAAAAACCTTTATTTTTCATTTACATAAATGTTATGCATATAATATCTCAGGTTTTCCAATTGTAATATACTAAACATGTACATAACAGCTGTAAATTCAACTTATGTATATATTATTTTACTTTAATTCATATGTTTCAGTCTTTATATTTCTTCTTGTATTTTATTGCTGCTGTAAACTTGAAATGCCTCATACTACTAAAGCTAACGTATCAATTCGTAAACACAGCATGCACTAAATCTTCCTCTAGCTCCTTCAGTGCAACAGTGGCGCTGCATTCTGGGAAAAGTTTCAACATCTTTTACTGACTTTCTCTCCCCTTCGATGTACAAGTTTACAAATGAAATCAAGCATTGAATATGTTTCATGACTGAAGAACCGGAACCAAATTTACTGGAAGTAAAATGGTCCAATGAAGGCATTAAATTAAAGTTCACATGAATGATTCATGGGTTTTCCTCCACTATGTTTGAAAGATGCACTTTTGACTCCATTACATTTCTATGAAGGATCTAGTTACGTGTTACTTTTAAAGCTAGGGTCGGTAATTTTAGAAAACTAGCATGACTTTGAATGTAGCATCTCCTCAAGCAGCTCCTCCAACCCCTGCTTCAAAATGACGCCGCTGATTCACAACCAGAATACTGATTCAACTCCAAACCCTCAGCACAACGTTTGTTTTACACTACACCAAGTCATGTCTCAGTCAGTGCTAGGAAAACACCAAAATATTATCATGGTAAAGTTATTAAAACAAACATGTAAAGTTAGTTAGTGCTCACAGCCGATGTTGATCGGGGTATGGGTAGTTCATCTGCCATTCTCCACATAGCTGTCAAGTCTCCTGTTTTGGCCATGAAACTACCGTATTTTACGTATTTTATCCTCATTCCCGACGTCCTCCTGTATTAGTATTCTCCTGTAAATCTCCCGTGTGATGATATAATAATAAAAACATTCCTCTTCTTCTCCAAACTGAACTCTGTCTCTAGCCTGAATGAGGCGGTAATGCTCTAAAATGATGGATGCCAACCGCCGTAAAACCGAAAAAGAAGAAAAAGCCTTGCGAGAACGTCCACCTGCAGTAGCCTGGGTGGCAGCTACTGTTCCAGTACTTAAACCTAAGTAAAAATCTGACTGAACAGCTTTCACTTGTATTGGAGTAATATTTGACCAGGCGGATCTTAACTTTCACTCAAGCAATGCAGTTGAGTACTTTGTCCACCACTTATTATTTCTTTGTTTGCATCTTTATTTGGTTCTTTAAAAGGTGTTTTTAGCATTCAGTAGATTAAAATATGGATTTGCAGACAGGTATTTGGAGATGATTGTGTTCCGCTGGTCTGAAGCCATCACAGAGTGTGTTGTTGTGATGCTCCAGGTTGTATAAAATCTCTGCGCTCCTCACCTCCCTTCATTAGAGCTGGCACACCTGGGCGACTGGACCGAGGCCAGACTGATGATCAATGACGCAGCGGGGTGAACCCACGCACGCTGGTCCGAGTCCAGGTGTCAACATTTGCCCAGAGCTTGGCTGCGCGTGCTGCTAACTGAAGCCGATTCCCTCCCTCCGCCTAAAAAAACCGAGCCCGTATTTCTAGACCCCGAGCCAAAAGAGGCAACAATGTGTGGACCGGAGCCAGAGCAGGTTTGGTCCGCCTGCGAGCCAACACTCTGTGTTTGTTGGACAAATCATATGGAGATGGTTTCAACTTTTTATACAGCATTATTCACAAGCCAAAATCTGAGGGAGCACTGTGAGTTGTTTGTAGCATTCGTATGATTCACATCTCTTTGTTGAGACTTTAAAATAGATTGAAGAAGAGTGACTATTACAGAAAAATCAAATAAAAAGGGTCCAGAGATTTTTGTTTTTACTGCAAATTCAATTTTCCTTATTCAATATGGTCTCTAAATCAGAAACAGAAAACATACAGTGTGATTTTAAGCAATAAAAAGGCCCATGTGAGCCAAATCCAAGGCCTCAAAGACCTCTGAAAGTCAGAATAATTGACCTAAAATTAAATCTGAAACACCAGCAACGAAGTTAAGGAGCCTAATGTGTCCGCCAGATGTCAAACTTCCTGCTTCAGAAAGTCTGGAAAATGAGTTGGTCAACTTTTCAGCCAGTTATGAGGTATTTTGTTTGTAGAAGTGAGCTGCTGGTGTTGAATAACAGATTTTTACCAGGAAATGCATCACTGAGCCTCTCAGAAAAACGACAAAATGAGCATAAACTAATATATGAACTATTATTGTATAGAGGGGGGCAGAAATATCAATTCAGCAATGCATTGCAATTGTTCCACTCCCAATTCAATATCGATTCACCTCCCGGCCAGCAGGGGGCGCTGTGCACTTTCTCAGTGTTTATCCAGCTGCCAGTATTTTCAGTGTAAGTAATGAAAAATATTAAACATGACATTAGTATCATTCTGGAGTATTTTATTTTCATTCTTTTGCTGTATTTTCTTGTTGTTTTGCCGTATTTCCAACGAATTATCTGCGTGGTTCATAGTTTCTTTTATATAGACTCCATAAATATAAATTTTAGAAATACTGTAGGAAGAAATACTGAAATCTCTTCAGCTGGACAGGAACTGCTTCAGGGACTTCAATCAGTAAAAAGAAGCCTGTTAATGATCTAATAACATGGACTCTAAATGATGGAGGCTAACATAAATGCTCGAGTTTACGTAAATACGTTAAGTTTATTTTTGGATATTTTCTACCTGTTCATTTACATTTTTTGTGAGGAGAATCCCGTAGATATATCAAAGCCATTTCTATTGTTTACTTATGACACACTGTTTTAAGCCTTTTTTAACATAAAGGCAAATACTTGGAAGAATTGTTTACTTTCATTTCTCGTGAAAAAAGGGTAAAAAAATGTATTCAAAATGTATGTTTCAGTCTCTGAAACACTGACAAAAAAGACCTGGTGGACACTTATTATCATATTGTTAGCTGTCATGTTGTTGCTTTTGTACACCATATACACAAATGATTGACCCTTCTTAAAGGTGCTATGAGGAGAATCTATTAATGGGGACATTAAGACTATGCTGCGTTCCAGTAACCTCGGAACTGGGAGTGACGTCATCTCCGACTTACCGGCGTTCCAGTTGAAATCGAAAAAAAACATGTCAATCTACCAGGCTATTGGTAGCTGTTGTTAGCAAGCCCTGCGTTGTTGTTCACAAATATCTCATGAAGAATGTGATTACCACTATGGCAGCATTTTTGTAAATATAAGTCTAGCAATATGATGTATACAGCTGATCTAGAGCGACACACCCCAGTCAGAAGTGCAAATAAATTGATTATTACAGGAGCTAAATAACTGTTCATCCATCTTCGATTGTCAACTCGGGGGTGGCGAGGTTTCACCGAGTTCCCAGTAGGAAATTCCGACTTCGGGGAACATTCCAGTTGCAGGTTCCTACTCGGAACTTGAAAATTCCTACTTCTGACTACAACTGGAACGCACCAAAAGACGTGACCCAAGCCAAAGCGTGCGTTTGTTGTGATGGTAATGAATGCAGAACTCTGCATTGCTTACAGGATGCAAAGCGACAAGGTAATATATCTCTTTCTAGTTATGTAGCTGTAGTTTTTGATGTGTGACAGCAAGCAGTTTTTGGAAAACACAGTATTATAGTTTTGTAGCCGGCTACATATGGCTACTTACAGCCCGGTGCTCTAAGACGTGTCCGAATAATATAAATTTGCTCTAGTTTTAATTGTCTTGTTCCCGAAGTTAAGTATCCAGGCCAGTCCAGCCCTGTCCGACCCGACCACAAAGCTAAGGAATAGCATTTATAGATAACCTATTTTGATGCTATAAAACTCATCTTTAAGTGTGTATTAAGATCAGGCATATATCTAAAAGTGAGGCTTTTTGTAATTACTTAAAAACTTCTTACAGTCCCTTGAACCAGACTAACATATATCCAACACATATCTTGTCCACAACCACAGGATGCATTTTTAGCCCTGTTTCCACCAGAGGGTTCAGTTCAGTTCAATCCTGCTTTTTAGGACCCTTCTGTTGGGGTGCCAAGCATACCGATCTGACCCCAGAAGGTGGAGCTAGAAACACTCAAAATACTCCAAAACAAACAATATACTCCAAAAAAGAGCTATAAGAACAGTATTTAATGCAAGGATCCATGATCACACTAATCTACTCTTTTCAAAGGCATTTGCATTAAAATGGTTTGACTTGGTCAAATTTAAAACTGCTCAAATTATTTATAAAGTAAAAAATAATCAATCTCCAAACACAATTCAGAATCTATTTCAGGAGGACGGTTGTAGAAAAAAATGTCTTAAGAGGAAAACTTAAATTGAAACAACAAAGGGTGAGATCAACTGTCAAACGAATGTGTATATCTGTTGAAGGGGTCATTTTAAGGAACAATTTAGACTGAGGTTAAAGTCGGTAAAAATGTCAATCAATTCAAAAGGAAGTTTAGAAAAGGAGTGTTTAAAATTTATAACAGGGAGGAGAGGGAAGGAAATAAAGGATGTAAGCTGATGGGATAATTGTGGGGATGGGGGGTTTTGGGGAGCAACTTTGTGTTTTGTGACTTGTGGTATTAATGTTGTTATTGTGTTGTCAGGCTGGAAATATATAAGCCCTGCTTCTTCTAGCCCCAAACTGCAATTGTTGTTTGTTGTAGTTTTTGTCTGTTGGCTTTATGGTTGTATGGTGTCCTGTAATTGTTTTTGTTTGGTTTAAAATACATATCTATCTAATCTAAAAAAAAAACAAAAAAACAAACAAAAACAAAACAAAACACTGCAGTCCGTTGATTGGTCGAAGGAGACGTCACTTCCCGTGTGACAGCGCAACAACACATAGCCCCGCCATGTTTAACCCTATAAAGCCAATTGTATCATATTTGATACATACTTTTATAATACCTCTATCTACTCAATATGATTAACAAATTAGAAAAAAAAACATCTGAATACAATCAGATAAATGATAAAAATGTCTTTGAATGGATTATCAGTTGCCAACAACACCTAATGTATCAAATGAGAAACGAAAAAACAATCTGTTGAATTTTATGGCCATTTTGATAGTTTTAGTATTTTAGCAGAAAGTGAAACAGACATTTCAGCTCCAAAAAAAAAAGAATTTTCTGGCTATAATCTATGGTCTTGGGCTTGAAAGGGTTAAATCTCCACTTGTCTAAGCTAACTCTCGCGGCACACGGCCTTCTCTGAAACAAAGCTTGGTTGCGCTTCGTAACAAAAACCCACATGCTGATCACAAAAAAGAAGAATTGCTGAATGTCTTCCTTGTTGTTCTTTGGTTACTGTGTCACGTTTTCTTCTTCGTTCTATTTAATAGCCCAGTACACTGTGTCGCACTGCTATGACGTGATGCTATTAGCGTTCGGCTTATACGCCGCCAACCAAGTAGAGTTTAGTTGGCTGTGGAAACGCAAACAGGATCAGGCTTTACCGATCTGGCCTGAGCCAAACCGTGCTGATCTATACCAGACCACTTGGTGGAAACAGGTCTTTTGACATGGTTGTTTAAGAAATGAAGCTGCTCATTGCATCAGCTGGGGTTAGATAACTTTTTTTCCAGTTTAAAGATAATCACCCATGCAGGAATTATCCAATGAGGCTCGTACATACTGTATTTGCTTAGTTAAATCCAGGTGGTGACTTTTTCTTGACCTAGCAGTGTCTTAGGATGTGGTTTCTGCCACTGGGAGACGTTTTCTGATCATGATTCATGATTTTTAGCTTTGGTTGAAGCCATTTTGTCGAAGTCAAGACACAGAATAATACTTTAGATCCACATCTGAGGACCTTAAGCTGTCTGTCATCCTGCCACACGGACTCGAGTGCAGTCAGGTTCTTCTTTAAGTGAAAGAGTCCTGAGGCAGACCCGAGGGCAGACCCAGGACACCCTCCCCCCCATCGTACCGTGGTGCACTCTCCGCCCCAGCTGGAGCCGAAGGAGAAACTCGATGGTGAAAGGATGTTTGTGAAGCTTAGCGTGCTAACTCTGTGGTCCTGATCCAGAGCCAGCCTCTGAAGTGGATGGACCGAATCACCAGAGGGCTCGGCGGTGCCAGAAAAGCAAAGTCCCCAGATCCTCCTCAGCTCGGTTTGTTTTGAAGTTTGGAAACTCAAATTAGCTCCAAATCCGGGTGTGAACTGTGGTGAATACGTCCACGCACGGAGGGCAAACTCTGATTCTTCCTCTTTGATTAGATTTTCTGTTTCCCATCTGAAGTGTGTGTTAGCGTGTGTGCTAGCGTGTGTGTCCGTGCACCGCCCCGTCATGAATCCACCCCCCATCACATCCATACATCCACAGAGCGTGTGCGGATGTTGACATCAGTCTTTAGCACAGCTTGCCTCTAACCCTGCCACACTGCTGCCAGCCCTGTGTGTGTGTGTGTGTGCTGTGTTGTGGTGTGGTGTGTGTGTGTCGTCCCAAAGCCTCAGGGCTCCATCTGTTGTCATGCAGGGCATCGAGCTCCCCTGAGAGAGCGGGAGAGGGATGATGAGCTGAGATACAAATTTAAAGGGACAGAGGGAAGAGTGCACCGTGCAGAGGGATGAAGATACGGATCATAACAGAAAGAATTAAAGTCAGAGCGGGTTAGTTTCTCGTCCCGTCACAGACAAGCTCGCCCGTCCGTCCGTCCGACTCTTCACTCCTCACGTCCCAGAAAAGACCATCAGGAGTGTCGTTTCGTTATCAGGGGGAGGATGATGCATAATGATGTTGACATTGTGGTATTTCCTCAAGTGCCAAAACAGCTTCATCAAAACAACGGCTCCGTGTTTGGACGTCCATGAATGAAAAATTAAAGTATAAACAAAACACTTTGGCATTTGGAGGTGCACTGATGGCTGTATTGGCACTTCAGTGGTTTAAGCCTTAACATGCATGGTGTCCGCTACAATAGACAGACATTTGTAATACATATTATACCCTTTAAATTGCAGTAACAGGTCCAACTACCAGGTGGTAAACTCGCAAACTCTTGTCTAAAGTTTACTAAAAATATCTTTGCACATTTTTACTAGGGTTGGGGCGCTACATTTTTTCCCAATTCAATTTTTAAATTTTTTTTAGCCGCCGATTCGATTTAAATTGCGATTCTATGATATTGCCGATGTTTGCAATCTTTAGGTGTCAGTAAAATTTCAAAATTACCAGGTGGTAAATTCCAAACCCTTGACTTAAGTTTCATGAAAATATCTTTGCACATTTTTGCTCGGGCTGGGATGATACATTTTTCTCCCGATTCGATTTTTTAAAATTCTTTAGGTGCTGATTTGATTTAAATTGCGGTTCTACGATATTGCCGATTTTTTGCAATCTTTAAGTTGCAGTAACATTTCAAAACTACCAATTGGTAAATTCCCCAACTCTACTCTTAGGTTTTCTAAAAATATCTTTGCACATTTTTACAAGGGCTGGGATGATATGCTTTTTCCCCGGTTTCGATTTCTTATGTGCCGATTCGATTTAAATTGCGAGTCTGATATTGCAGATTTTTGAAATCTTTAGTTAGCTTTTTTAACATCAGTGAAAAAGATTAACAATGTTGATGCTTTCAGACTATACCAGGAAAAAATACACATCACTTATGTGTAGGGATGGGACAATACGCTTTTTTCCTGATTCCATTTTTTATGATTTTTTAGGTGCAGATTCAATTTATATTGCAATTCTACGATATTGCAGACTTTTGCAATCTTTGGGTTGCAGTAACATGTCAAAACTACCAGGTGGTAAATTCCCAAAAACTTGTCTTAGGTTTCCTAAAAATATCTTTGCACATTTTTACGGGGGCTGGGACAATACCCTTTTTCTCCGGATTCGATTTCTTATGTGCCGATTCAATTTAAATTGCGATAGTACGACATTGCTAACTTTCACAATCTTTAGTTAGCTTTTTTAACACCAGCAAAAAAGATGAACAATGATGATTACTGCATACTATTTCGCATAAAGTACACATTACATGTGAGTAGGGCTGGGACGATGTGCTTTTCTCCCGATTAGACTTTTTACAATTTTTTTAGATGCTGATTCGATTTAAATTGCGATTTCTACAGTTTGTCAATGTTAGCAATCAATAGTTAGCATTTTGAACACCAGCAAAAAAGATGAACAATGATGATGCCTACGGACTATATCAGGAAAAATACACATCACATGTGAGTCTGTTTTTAGGATTTATTCAGCAATATATATTAACCAGCTGTTTATACTCTCTCTTTAAAAGCCTGGACTGCATTTAAAAGTGTCTTATTAACACACACTAAAATGAAGCATTTACTTTTGAAAAAAAAAAAAATTTTAACATGAAAATCAATTTCAAAATTGTCCATCAAAAAATCCTGATACTTTCGTAAATCCATTTTTTTTCTCCCACCCCTAATATCTGGTGCCTGATACACATTGTTGGGCAAATTGCTTTTAATAAGTGTTTAGTTAAAGTTACTATTAGGCTTAATGATTTATCGTTTTCAGATCGAAATTGCAATTTCAGACAATGCAATCTTGTGATCGCCAAAGCAACATTTTTTTAAGCAGCGCTCCTGACTGACCCAGGATCTGTTGTGTCAACTATTTCACACATAATATTTTACAAATTTGCAGGAAATTTGCATGTACGATGTAAGAACGTCACGTCCGCCCCTGTCCAATCAGAACCATTTCCAACCACCAGGCCTTGAATAAAGATGTATAAACGTGTTTTTACATGCAAATCTTAATTGGGAATTATTATTTTTATGTAAATACGAAGGAGAAAACTTTAATTCCAAATTTTAAAACATCACATAACTGTGTCAACTGTGTATCAGGCACCAGATATGCTATGTAGAGGAAAACCAGACACAAAACAAGCACAGTTGGGATAAGTCGAAGCCCTTTTATACTTGGTAAGAGTTGTTGATATGAAGAATATTTCTGATTGAACACTTGGCAAACATAAATCATTGTCATGAGTGATTGCTGGAAATCTGAGCATTTTCCTTGAAGGTAAATTTCTTCACTCTCCACATGTACAGCAGCTCCCAGCAGACTCCGAAGTCTAAAAATAAAACGTATATGTTGGAAGGAGTGGGGAGATTGGTGCTCACTCAGCTGCTTAAGTCAAGTCTCAGAGCAGATGAGTCCAAGCGGAGGCCGAGTCGCTACTGTAGGAAATGACAGCTCCAGCCAGGCATGCAAATCCATCCCCGCTTCCCTCCTCAAAACCTCTGCTTGCAAATGAAACCCAAAGATGCTAAGAAAGTCTTTCCCAGCCTGGGATTTGTTTTTTCTCTTTCCTTCAATCCCAGACTGGAGATAACTTAAGGAGCGATAACGGGCCTCTCCGGGCTGCCGTAGAAATCCGTCTGACTGTTCCAGCGGAGCAGAAATCTTGCTGCAGCCGAGCGAGCAGAGGCTCAGGTGATCGGGCTGTCAGGAGAATTACACTGAATATGTGAGTGTGTCTGAACGTGTGTGCGAACACGCCAAGTGGACTAATGTGTTCTGTTGAGTTCTGGCTCCATCTGGGATCCACAGACAGCACCGCCTGAGGTCCAACACACTCACACACCCCTCCATTCCTCCACTTGTGTATCTTTTCTTCTTCTTCTTTTCCTCTTTGTCTTTCGTTCATGCCGTCGCCCCGGGCCAACGTGCAACAACAGATGGACTCAACTGTACACACACACACACACTAAGACACACTCGGAGCTGCAGGCCAGTCAGCTGTCCGCCTGCTGCTGCCTCACTGAAGCCCAAGTCTCTTCCAGTCCATCGTCCGCTCAGCTGTTTCAAGACTCCAGCATTAATATTAAACAAAGTGAGGAAGACCTCGGAACAAAAGGAGCAGCAATAATGGAGGAAACTGAACCCTTAATCCCCGGCCGAGCGTCCCGACGTCTTTGTAAACTGACAGAACTTTATTAAAATTCCAGCGGAGATCCCGAAGTGTCCAGAACGTCCCGCATGTCAAGTTTAATTTTGGTGAAATGCTCATAAAGTGACGCAGAGACATGGGGCGATAATAAAAATAATAAAGAGAGTTTTTCATCAGACAAAGATTTCCCCCGATGGCGGAAAGTTCAGGGTTCAAACTGTGATTGAGTTTGACTTTAAAAATTAAAAAGGACTGTTAGGACAGAAAGTTCTTCGGCAGAGAAAAGTTTTATTTAGGAGTTTAATCACCAGTTTGGTAAGGAGAGGGGATCTGTGTTTGGTATATTTACTCCATAAGTGACTCTACACTTAACAAGACTTTGGTTATTAAACTGAAAAAAAAGTTAAGAAAAAGTCCTGCGCTTTTATTTTAAGGGAAAAATTGGTAACACTTTAGAATACCAATCATTTGTAAGCTATTTATAAGCTATTAGTCGATATTAGAAGATGTTAATCAATCATGAACAAACTAAATATAAACATTTGTAAATGATTGTTAAATCATTTGTTAATGACTCTTAAATCTTTTACAAATTCAGTTACAAAACATCTATAAGCTCTTGATAGGTATGAGAAGACAGTTAACTCATCATGAAAAAAATGATTGGTTAACTAACCCTAACCCGAATGATTTCATAATCATTCATAAATGATTTATAAGTATATATGTATATATATGCATATGTATTTGTATACAAGTATATATATATATATATATGTGTGTATAAGTATATATATTTATATATGTATATATATTTATATGTAGGGATGGGAATCGAAAACCAATTCCAGTTGAGAATCGTTAACAGCTCCATTAAAGAATTGATATCATTAATCTTTGTACTTATCAATTCCCTTATCAATTCCTTCCACTGACAGGGTTAGGAAGCATCAGAATTGTAACTTAATTTTCATTGCACCTACTACACAACCTTAAGAGAGTGGAAACACCAGCAAGTTGAAGAAGCAAATATCTATGCTGTGACGTGTCTGACACTGTTGCCACTGAAAATCAGACCAACATTTGCCCATATGCAAAATCTGCAGGAATCGATAAGGGAATCATTAAAGAATCGGATCGATTAGCAGGATCGTTAACAGCATCGACATTGATAAAATCTTATCAATTCCCATCCCTATTTATATGTGTGTATACACAGATATGTATATATATATATATATATATATATATATATATATATATATATATATATATATATATATGTATATATATATATATATATATATATATATATATATATATATATATATATATATACATATATATATATATATATATATATATATGTATATATATGTATATATATATACATATATATATATATATATATAGATATAGATAGATATAGATATAGTTAATTCATATTTAGTTCAATAATTGCTTTGTTTCTCCTCTCCATCCACAAGATGTCACAACTGACAGTATGTTGAAAACAAAAGTCTGGTTTCAATACACAGCCTTGGCTCTGAATTTCTGCTCCTAAATACTGTGGCTCGGGCCGAGTCACCAAAACAGGGTACTTCCCCTGACATCCAGGAGGTGATCATACTCATGCGCAGATCAGACAGAGGGGGGAGGGGGAGTCGTAGGTTGCGTTGCGTACGCAGTTAGCGTAAGAGAGAGATACAATAGGTGCAGTAGCAATGGCTGAAAAACAGCCCAAAAGAAAAAAGTCAGAGGAGTGAAAAGTGAAAAAGAAGGGCTATGACCATGAAAGATCGAAGACCCGGGTCAACATTGGTGTTGCTTTCTAACGGTGGAGGGAACTCCGCGAACTGAAAGACCTGAAAACTGACGCGGATGTCACCGTCTGTCTGCTGGATAGGTAAACAACATTAGCTTTGTGGTGCTTCACATAACAGTAACAGCCGCTGGGCAGTCATCTTATTGTCTAATCTGCCAGAATGTACTGTTGTTGTGATGTTATCAATATTGTCAGTCGAGCTGTCTGACGAGTAGGGGTTACTTTAGCTACATTGGTCAGTTACGCAGTTTCTACGGCTGTTTCCATGACGATGCACATCCAACAGCTTGGAGCCAGGGGTGAGGTATGAAGGGAGAGGCGGGTCTAAATACGTTTATCAACAACCTCTCAACTCGTTTTCTCCCAAATCGCTGACTACACCTTTAAATTATAAATGAAGTATTAATCATTAACAAATTATTTAATGATCATTTACAAATGTATGTAAGTGGATTGTTTATCATTAGTTAACTATTCACTCTGATCCTTATTCTGAAGTGTTACCGGAAAATTCATTCAGTGGATTACTTTATATTCACACTCCTTAACAACAGGTATAACACCCTGTAATGCTAACAGACGTCTGTTTTAATAGCACTGCTTTATATATATATTTAATGAGTTTAAAATTCTGCCCAATCTACTTAAATAAATTGAGGCAACTGTTTGCTTAATTTATTTATGTTGCTCATGAAAAAGAAAACCCAAGTAATAGAAACTTTATCTTGTGTTTAGATTCAGTAAAACTTGACTTTGCACATAGTATTTTTTCAAAATAATAAATACCATTTTCAAGTAAAACCAGCTTGACTTAAAATAAGGTGTGTCACCCTATTACAGTTGCCTCCCTTTCCAAAAAATTACTGAAGGGAAAAAAAAACAATATATATAAAATCCAGTGAGTCCCTCACACTATCCCTGAGTTACTGTGAGTAGTGTTTGCAGCATGTTTTGTGTTGACATCAGTTTAACATGATAAAATGTTAAATGCTGTAACTATTCTTCTCTGTGTTGGAGGAAAATTTTGCAGTCCACCTTCTTAAAACAAACAAACATATTTTTTCCCGCTGCAGTACAAGACAGACGTTTTAATATTTTAAACCCACTTGTTTGGTCTCGAAGTGAATCCAATGACCCGGGCTCCAAAAACAAGTGTTACCGTGAAAACACCTTCTTGTGAGCAGATCTGTTTCCTATCAGACGGCTCTGCTCTGAGTGCTTTTCTGTCCTTTAAAGACACTCTGTGGTCACCCGCCGCCGCGCTGCCGGCACAAAGCAGACACAAAATGAATGGAGATGTTATCGCCGTAATCTACTCCCAATGTCTTTTAGCAACAATTTCTCTCCATGACCTCGGCACTGAAAGGTAATTTGGAGGCTGCGGTGCGAGTTCAGAGGCGAGGATGGATGAACGCCGGGTCTCTTTAGGACGCGCTCTCTGTTTCAAAGCAGTTTGGGAAACAGCCAGAGGTGAGGAATTTATTTCCAGCAGTGAGCAAAGTGGAGCCCAAACCCCATCCCGGACCTGTGAGAGGAGCGTAAAGGGATTACTTCCAAAGAGCTGGAGGACGACAGTCACAGATGAGCCCGGGCTGGGCGATCCTGAGGAGATACGGCGGCCGAATCGATTTGAAGAAGGGAAGCGGAGAGGCTCTTGAGCTGAGGAGACAACATCAGGTTCGAGGTTAACAAGCTGATCGCTGCGGTTCCTCTGGAACAAAGAGCTCCTCGTGTGTTTGTGGATCCGTTAAAAGCAGTTTTCACAGAGTCGCTGTGGGGCGCAGGATGGGGATTTCTCTTTAAAGCTGAATAAAAACCTCATAGGAGATTATAAAATGACTTTTTTTGTGTCAAAGCTTTGTCAAAACGTTTTATTACCGAGAACGCAGGCTGAACATGTCAAGGGATCAAGCCAAACACATCCCACAAGTGAACAGGAAGGATGTACATTTGTAAGCTAAAAGGAAAATCTGTGTTTCCATCCACTGCTGTTCTGCAGGTATCAGGGATCAGCAGGTCAAGCTGCAGGCCAGGGGTGGGCAACTGGTGCCCCAGAGGCCACATGCCTCACATTCGCCTCACTCGATGTGGCCCACCAATCATTTCCAAAAAAACAGTGGGGGACAAAGTACTCAATGCCAGTACTCAAGTCAAAGTATAGATACTCATTCAAATACTACTCCAATACAAGTGAAAGTTGCTCAATCAAATTTTTACTTGAGTTAAAGTACTAGAGTACCTGCTTTTGAAAATACTCCAGTATTAAAAGTACATTTTCCCATTGACCTTACAGAATGTAATGACTGAAACAATCTACAGAATGCACTGACCTGCTTATAGATCATGTAGAATAAAGAGTTTGACAATATGCTACAAAGCCCATGGAAATGCACACTGAAACACTAATGAATCAACAAAAGGAAAACCATTGCCATTTTCTTTTTTTTTTTAATTTAACTCCCCCCTTCAGATATGGCCGTGGGTGCTCTGATGTGGAATTGTCGTATTTATCTGCCATAATAGCGATCATTACTGCCAAGACGAACCGTAACCACCAACGTTAGCTCAACCTTTACCTGCCCGATCGCAGTAGTGTATGCGTGTCTTCTTCTTCTTCTTCTTCTTTGTTGTTTAATAAGACAGCTGGAGAATGACAGGAAAGCGGGTGAAGAGAGGGAGGAAGACATGCAGCAAAGGGCTGTGGCTGGGATTCGAACCTACTGCCGCTGCTGGGGTTTGGAAGTCCCCGGACATGGGCGGATGCTCTACCAACTGGACTGGAGTGTGGAACAGGATGCACCAAGTATAAATAACACCACTTGGACAAATCACATTTTAGAGGAGAAAATAAATTTCAGCCGCTGACTTCATACCTGTACCTAAAAGTAACAAGTAACAGGCCATTTATAGAAATGTAGTGTGGAGTTAAAAGTGGAATATTTGTCTTTTAAATGTAGTGAAGTAAAAGTCATAAGTTCCAAAAAAAGAAAAAACTCATGTGCAGATACTCAAAAAATGTACTTAAGTATAGTACTCAAGTAATTCTACTTTGTTACTGTCCACCCTGCAAAACTAAACAAAAAAACAGAAAAAATTGGAATTATGAAGAAAAAAAAACATCAACTGCTGCATATGATTTATCATGAGTAAGCAGTACTGCATAATGCACAGATTATGTAGGTAATAAAATATTTCCACCAACCTTAGATTGCTGGTACATTTTTTTTATTTTACAAGTCACTAAACAACGTTGCTAAATATATCTCTAAATATATTTTACCAGGCCTTAAAATATATTGCATTAGTAAAAACGATATTTGGAAACGGTGATAAAGGTAATATATTTGTGCTTTAAAACCTGATAAACATTCCTAATTTTAGTGCATTAAAAAGCAGCTTACATTGGATTTACTTCAGTGTCAGACTTACTAAATTGTTAATTTTTAATTGTGTTTGAATTAAAATATATTAATTTGGTATAATTCTTTTTTGACGCTAGATATTTGCTATTTTTTGTTTATTAATTTTTTCCCACATTTTGTAACAATGCAGCCCTCATATACTGAAAAAAAAAATAGATCCACCCCTCCTGATAGTCAAAGTTTCCCACCCCTGCTGTAGGCGCTCATGAAGGAAATCAAATGAATGTCCTGCAGAAGAGGAGCCATTAACAAACAGATGGAAACAATCCATCCATCTGTCTATCATCTTCAACCCTGTGTCACTCCGCGGGTCACTGCAGGACTGGAGCCGCTCTGAGCTGACAGTCAGTGAGAGGAGTGCACCCTGGAGTGGTCAACAGCCAATCACAGAGCTGACGTAGACAGACAGTCTGCTATTGACTCACATATAGGGGCAAGTAAGAGGCAGCAGTGGATCTAACAGGGAGGAGAAGGTCGTCTAGTTCAGTGTTGGGGAAGTTACTTTAAAAAAGTAGTGTTTGCTTGTTCTATAGTTGGACAGTTGATATAAAGCTAGTTCACTTCTACCGATCTGCCTCCAAGCTGACATTGACTAGCTGCTTGAGCTTGCCGACTCTTTGCTGCTCCCTCGGTAAGCCGCTTTACAACCCTCCTCCACCTCAGTTTTTTATGCCTGGTCTCGCTCTTTTAGGATAGTCCTGCCTTGTGTTTTCTTGGAGGCTCCATCAGAGCCATACCTCCAGTTTAGTAGTTAGTAAGCAGTCTGATAGCAGTTGGTTTAATGCTCTTGGCTAGTCCGAACAAAACGTTCAAGCTTCATGTGGCTGCAATTACAGTTTTAAATATGTTTCATTCTAATCTGTGATTAGTAGGTGGTGCTACTTGGCACATTCTGCATGTAGCTTCCTCAGGTTCACTTGTAAGCTACCAACATAACTTGTTATTTATCACAATAGAGTCATTTTTTAGTTAGGAAGAAACCTGAAGTGTTGTTCCTGCCACCAGACTGGCACCTGAGTATATGGTTGAGCATAAAGACTCACATTTTTAGCATAATTATGTTCACTAGCAGCAGCAGGTCATTAAAGCTGTTACAGCTTCATCCTTTCCTTCAGTCTCCTCGTTGTTGTTTTGTAGTCCAGCCAGACTTTCACTTTGGTGTTTTCAGACCAATGTTTCTCCTGATTTAAGCTTTCATGATCTGAGATTGGATACAAAAGCACTTGGAAGGAACACAAAAGAGTTTGACACCTGTTTTAGCGAAATGGATTATTTAGAAATCGTTGTTTTTCCAAAAATGAAGCCAAAGCGTTTATTGAAGTTTGACGACCACCTCCTGGTTTCAAGGCTAAACCGTTTCACCATGTAGGGAGTGACTGTAATTACAGCCTCCTCTCTTCCTTAAAGCTCGTTTCAGGGCATATTTTAATGCTGCATATGTAGATTTTGTATTGATTTATCAGTTATAAATCAGATGTAGACCAATCTAAAGAGATCTCCAGTCCCAAGACCTTCATCTTGATCTTCATAGGAGTTTACAGCCGTATCCGTCACCTCTGTATAAGAACAGAGCTCATTATGTAAAGCACTTACTGCATCGTTAAAAGCACCAATTAGAGACATTTAATCACCGTACTGTCTGACGGAGTTACTCTCAGAGATTCAGGCTGACTAAGGATCAGAAGGTTAGGTAACCACGCAGAGCTGGAGCTCAAATAAAGAGCTGGGATCAACTCTTTTACAGTATCAGTGGACTTTAAAGCTTCATGTCAGCTGTAATTATGCAAATTCAGTGAAGGAACAATGACATTTAAGAGACAGATGCTCCTTCATGGATGGAGCTAAGATGTCAGATACCCTCTGTTTTTGGTCTGCATGCTTAGATATGCCACCATACCCCCTTCATATATTTTTTTACTTGACATAAACTCAGTTAACTCGTCCACCGCCATTTCGTTACCTTTGTAAATGAGTGCCAAACTTCAGACTTACTCAGGACTGTTTGTGCTTTGAGAAAACTGCTAAAAAAGTATTAAAGTAAAGAAAGTTTGGGATAATAATTGTGCATAATACTGTGGAAAAATGCTTCAAACTAGCAAAGCATTTGGAGAGCGCAGACCTCTGCCAGCGACACAGTCTTCAACTATGTTGTGATTTTCACAATAAATATTAGTCCTACCTTTATTTCATCTAAATATTTCAATTCCTTGACCATCAAAACATACCATCGGCACAGGGAAGTCCAGAGTCATATTTTAAAGGTCTGAAAAACATCAATATGAACCAAGAAGAGCTAAGTCAAAATGAGTGTGGGAACTGGACTGGTTTTACATTAGTTTTCAACTGTAAGGGCTAAATTTCAAAGTAACAAACAATTTAGAGCTAAGGCAGCTCTGGTCTTTCTAAGGTTAAAATAATTTTATAGTTTCGGACTTCCTATTTTGTGTAAACTTAAAAAAATTTTTTAAAAAAAATAGAAAAGCACCTGGAGAGCGCAGACGTCCGCCAGCGCCACAGTCCTCACCCATAGTGCGATTTTTACCAAAATAGATATCAATCCAAATCCAGTTGCAAATGCTATATTTTCGTGGTCAAGGAATCTAAATATTTAGATGAAATAAAGGTAGGAGTAATATTTATGGTGATAATCACAATATGGGCGAGGACTGTGGCGCTGGTGGAGGTCTGCGCTCTCCGAGTGCTTTTCTAGTTAGCATTGAAACTGACTGAGATATTGAGACTCTGAAAAGAAAATAAGCAGGGGTGCTGGTTTGGTGGAGTGGTTGGCAACCATGCACATCCCACGTACTTGCTATTGCTGGTCCGGGTTTGGAGTCCTGCCTGTGACCAGTTTGCAGAGTGTCTTCCCCGACTCTCTCGCCCCCTTTCACAAGCCTATCCACTGTCTCTCTCCTATCAATAAAGGCTCAAAATGCCCAAATAAATACATTTGAAAAAATAAAATAAAATAAGCAAAATGTACCAATTTGGCTCTCAAGGTGCCTCAAGATTTCAAATTAACTAAAATTAGGTCTAAGCTCAGTCCTATGAATACCGCATTTGCATTAATCAGGAATAATGGCCCATGGTGGAGCTTTTACTAAGACCTCCCCTGCCATGATTAAGTGACAGATTCACATGTATTTATTCTGGTGTCATATCTGACACCAAGTATTTTTTTCATTTTTATTTATAATCAAATTTTTTGTATATATTTCTTTATTTATATTTATTTTATATTAATTGCTAATTTTTATATTAAATTTTTTTTATGTATCTTTTTATCTACTTTTTCAAACTGCTATTGGAATCTTAATTTCCCTGAGGGAGTCTCCCAAAGGGATTAATAAACTTCTATCTAATATAATATAATATGATATAATATTGGAGCACTGGCTTTTTAGGCCAAGTTAAAATGTTGAGTATAAGCTCAAGTCTCTCTTATGTGAACTATCTTTATTTAATGAAAGCATTTATAAAATCTTTGTAAATCAGTACCATAAAACATTCTGTTGTGAAATTCTTAATTTTTCTTTTAAAGTGTTAATATGACAGCTGTAGAGACCCTGTACGGCAGGGGTGGGCAACTGGCGGCCCAGGGGCCATATGTGGCCCTTCACTTCACTCAATGCGGCCCACCAGTCATTTCCCAAAAAACCCGAAACAAACTGGGAATATGAAGAAACCAAACAACATTTGCAAATAGGATTCATCATGAGAAACCAGTACCACATAATTTCTAAATTCAAATAGGCTTTAAATATTTTTACTAACCTTTGATTGCTGGTACTTGCTTTGTTTTATACAAGTTTTTTTAAGTATTCATCTTGCTATGATTGTATCTCTAAAATATTTTATGAGGCATTAAAATATAATTCATAGAATTGTTAAAAAAAAAAAACACATCTGGAAATGGTAATATATCTGTGCTTTAAAAATAGCTAACGTTCATTTTTTGATTGCATTAGAAATAAGCTTAAATTAGCTTTGGTTATGTTTCATGCTCATTTGATCAGGAATTTTCAGTTGTGGTTGAGTCAGAATATGTAAGGTGGTATAATCTTTTGTTAAGCTTTATCTTTATAATCAATACATTTTTCTTTGTTGAGAGTGCCAAAATATGGAACAGTGCAGCCCTCAGGCACTGAAAAAAAAATGAATGTGGCCCTTTTGATATTATTAGTTGCCCACCTCTGCTGTACGGCCAACACTGTCGCTTAAACAGACATAGAGTCACTTAAAGGTCCAGTGTGTAAAAAAAAATCAAAATATTTATATGGAATACAGGTAGGACTATATTTATGCTGTAAATCACAGTATGGGTGAGGAGCTGGTGGAAGTCTGCGCTCTCCAAGTGCTTTTCTAGTTTAAGTTTTTCTGCCTCTTGCAATTCGCTCTTGTTTTGTGTCGAACCATGAGGATAACCTGATATTGTCCTCCATCTTGACTGCATGAAGCATTCTGTCTCATTCTCCTCCTCATCTTAGGTAGACAGGATTTCTAAAGGTAACCAAAACCACCTGAAATCTGATAGTGAACCCCCAAATCCTAAAGAAATGGTTTGTGGCTCTCAGAGAAGAAAGATTGGACACCCCTTGTTTCAATGGTGAATGAGTGTGGCAGGAATCTACATCAACAATGTTCCTTCAAAGGTTTATCCCTGCTCTCTGACTATCCAAAGTGTCTCTTTATCACATAAAATGAACCAAAATAAAGTCTAAGAGGAAATAAATCCACTGATGCCTTTTTTTATAGCTGCAGGCTGATGTCTCCTGGGAAAAATTTGAAATATTTTGCATAATGTTGTCGCTAAATCCCCAAAATATGGTAAAATCTGGGGGCTGTTGTACAAATTTCCACACTGATGCAAGGCTGGTTTAAAGATTTTTGACAGCCAAACACTCTAAGATCGTATTTTCCTGCTGAGAACTGAATGTTTTTTATGGAAAAAGGATAAAATGCTTTTCAGTTTCTCTTTGGTTCAAGCATCTTTTAAAAACCAGAGGACAAATGAAACCCCTCCGCCTCTCTTTGTGTTTCTGTGTAACTGAGCGTTAGCGGCTTGGACAGCCAGCGCAGTGATTAAATGTCTCTAATTGGTGCTTTTAAAGACACAGAGACGACAGAGTGTGAAGCCCAGGCAGCTATTTCAGTGTCAATTCTCCAGGAGAGGACAGGTTGTTGCGTAACACCTGAACACACAAACACTCACACGAAGAGCTGGTGTGTATTCGTGTGCGATTGTGCTGCTCCCCTGCTGTCAGCGCTCGCAGACAGCCAAGTGAACGAATGACAGCAAGCAAATGAAAAAGCAGGAAAAAACAGAGAAAGCAGCTCGGTTCAGACGGACGCACGGACGGATCTGAATTTTCAGAGAGGGATACTGTAAACAAGAGAGACGGGGGTTCACCGGAGGAGACGCTGATCGATGGACGTATTGATTGACGGTCTGAGTGGATCCCTCCGTCTGAGCTGTAATGAGGCTTCATGGGGTTTAAAACCCAACTTTGAAAGACTTTAGTGGACCAAGGGGAGGGTGGAGAGTTTCACATCTAAACAGCGAGATCACAAACTGAGGCTTTGTCTCTTTGAGAGGCTGAAACGTGTAAACATCTCACAAAATCATCATTTTAGACTTTTTTTTGTCTTTACAGACACTCAGGAGGATGGCGATGAAAGGATTTGATTCACAGTTAAATTATTCAACAACTGTTCTGTTTTTAAAGCATAAATCTACCTGTAGAACCAACTCAATAAAACTGAGATGACAGTTTACATTCAGGCTAACATATTTAAAGTCAATCTGCATTCAGACGCTGGAAACGTATGAAACCGCTGTAGTCTGCATGCCAGTCCAGTGACTTTCACCCAAGCCTGCTCCTTTTTTTTCCTGGTCTCTGTAGAGTACACACGTCAAATCGTATAGCTCCGGATGATGGCAAACAGCGCAGATCAACCTCTCCATCTTTCGGCGGGATATGAGCCGGAGCAGGTGGCCTGAGCATCACACGTCATCAAATCAATGCCACTGGGGGGAATGTTATCGCTGATTGGCTGCCGCGGCACAGCGTCACGTGAATTTGCGTCGAAAGTTCAATATTTTCAACTCGAGCGTAGAAGCGTTTGACGCCCCAAATGCGCCGGACACTCCATACACGCCGCGCCAAACGCGTCCAACGCGCCGCCCAGGGCAAATCTGTGTCCAAACACATCTTTGCATTGACTTTGTATGTAATCTCAACACACGACTTTGCAAATTCGCGTCCGGTGTGGCCGTAGCATTAAGGTGGGGTTGGGTCCATCCTGCAACTAGCGAGGTGTACCTAATGATTTGTCTTTTTCTGCTGCTGCTGCTGAATCACAGCTCTGCAGGTTCCTCGGATCAGTTACAATGAGGATCAGAGTGATACCTGTAGGCGGGGGTGTGACTGTTGGTGTGTTGGTCTGTTTCCAGGCGGTTGACTCACACTCTCTCTGGCATGGGCGCCAAGGTCACCAAACACACACACGCACACACACACACACACTGTTGAATCCATGGTGGAGTTTCGAGGCCTCTCACCGACTCTGTGACCCCACATCTGTTGCCATGCTAACATCTCTCCTGTTCTCCCCGCTCCTGCATCCATCTGCTTCACCTCCCTGTGAAACTCGAATGTTTTTATTCCCCTCCTGTAAGTTTTTATTCAAACTTACAGGAGGGGAATCAGTAAATGCAGCCTCCTGCTCTCATGGAAGAACGTAACTCCACGCTCCAGCTCTGACGGATGTTTCTGTCGTTAGCTGCTCAGTGAGGGTGTTGGATCCAGATAGAAACAGGAGCCCGGTTTGTTGTTGCCCCTCCGCCTGAGGTGGATTTACTGCCTCTTCAGGCTTTAACTCACAAAATTAAGAAAGTCTTCTTAGGCCGGAGAGTGGAGTTTGTGTTTGGACATTTAAGTCCTTTAAGTGTTTTGTCTGTCTGACAAGATGACGCCTCCTGCAGCGAACAAGACAAGTGGAAAGCTCGGCTCTGTTACTTCATTGTTGGCTCAGTATCCTGCACAGTTTCTCAGTGTTTTAAGCTTTTCTGTTCAAAGTGACTCATACTAATACTTCGCTGTGGCTCTCTGTAACCTCTCACCGAGGTGCATGATGTGGCCGCTATTTTTGTCCTTTTTTTCCACATTTTCCTGCATGAATAAATTCACCTTTTATAAGCTTCCTTCAACAGCTGAGAGTCCATGACAAAGAAGGCAAATGCTTGATTTAAGAAATCGCCTTGTGCATCTAGAGAGACTATTCACCCACTAAGCAGCATGAGTTTTCCCTTCTATTTTCAGCTTCATTTTACAGCTTTAATAATTGATATATCACCTTTTGGAGCACCTTGTTAATTCAGTACATGAGAAGCTGATAGCCTGTGTCAAAGCAGAAGTGTTGATTAAATGAGTGATTTCTGTATGTTTAAGGCTCTTGAGCTGACAAGAAACCATCAAAGTTCATCCACAAGCGTGCGTTTGTACCAATGAGCAGAATTCACTCCGAGTCCTGAAAGCAGTTTACTATCAAATCCAGATTTTATTGACATTTGCCGGACTGGAATGCATCTCACACATCATTCAAAATATAATATCAGAGCACAAATTAGAATCCAAATCCCCTTTTCCATGGGCAGTAAACTCAATGTTGCATGTTACTGCAGTGATGAACAGTACCTGGCAAGTTATTACACACCCTTTTTGTTTTGAGTCCTTTCTCAAAATAATAAAATTTGATAGTCCTCAACAAACAATAAAAAAATGTACCGATCTGATGATGTATATCAATCTCAATATCATCTATATTAAGTAGTTTTTTCTGTTCTATTCTGGCCCCAATATGTGTGCATTTTTATGTCTTCACATAATCAACCGTTTTAAAACCTTTAAATTCCACACCAAAAAATACCTGATTTTTTGGTTTTGTTCGTAGTTTTCTCTCTTCCTTCAAATGTTAAAGGATAAGTTTGGTTTCTACAGATTTCACATTGTTTATAGAATGAAGTAGAACAACATACTCACCCAGAAGGCTTTCCTGATCCAAACAGTGCTTCAGGAGATATTTAGATCCAAAATTGAGCGGCGGACATCCATATAATGGTAGCACATGGGGCATGTATAGCGCCGCTCCTAAAACTGCATTAATCGTCCAAAAACTCATTAGTTTCACCAATATTTCATCATGGTCCGCTCACGCTACTCCTCCATTACAGTCTGTGTCGCTCCAGACATGTTTTGTGGCTGTGCTGACCTCTGAACTGAAGAAGAAGAATGTTTGCCTCCGCACACGCGCAGTACAGCTCATTGTTTCAGGGGAAGATCGCTGGTTACACAACGACTTTCTTCTTCCATTTTTGTGCAAAATGGACGAATATCTATCGGATGAAGATGTTGTGGAGAACTTTGAATATGATGGGTGTCCTTACAGTTTTGAGCCAGAGTTTACAGATGAGGAGCTCATCGAAAGAAGGAAGCGGAGGCAAAGAGAAGAACAGCTCTCCAGAGAGTACTGCGCATGCGCGGAGGCAAACATTCTTCTTCTTCAGTTCAGAGGTCAGCACAGCCACAAAACATGTCTGGAGCGACACAGACTGTAATGGAGGAGTAGCGTGAGCGGACCATGATGAAATATTGGTGAAACTAATGAGTTTTTGGACGATTAATGCAGTTTTAGGAGCGGCGCTATACATGCCCTATGTGCTACCATTGTACGGATATCCGCCGCTCAATTTTGGACCTAAATATCTTCCGAGGCACTGTTTGGATCAGGAAAGCCTTCTGGGTGAGTATATTGTTCTACTTCATTCTATAAACAATGTGAAAGCTGGAGAAACCGAACTAATCCTTTAACAGAATCCAACAATGATTTGTTTTTATCTGTTTTATTAAACATTAAATATCTCTGAATTTATTGAGAACCTCTGCCAAGTAGTTGAGCTGGAAAACACAGAAAAGCAGATTTTTTATGTATATAAATCATATCAGTAAATGGTTAAGTATTTAAAATAATAATGTTGATAATAATAACAATAGATTTTAGCTTTTTAAATCTTTAAATCCCAAACAAAGAAAATGTCATTTATTTTGGTTTTGGTCTATATCTTAAAACATTGACAGAAAAAATGCCGTTTCTGAACACATTAAATAATCTTGAATTTGATTACCTCTGCCAGATAGTTGAGTAAGAGGGTTAAGAGTCTAAAACCTCCACAAAAGGATTCCTGATCACATCAGAAATAGAAACAACAGTGTGTTCACTTCATGGGTGAGTTTGTTGATGCAGAAGGAGAACAGCCTGTTTACTATGGAGAGCTAGCTTGAACCTCAACCCCGTCCTGCACCTTCGGGACAATCCGGAGCATCAGCATGAGCCAGACCTTTTCACCCATCATCATCAGCGCTGGACCTCAGCGATGCTCACACGGCCTGAGCGGGAACAAATCCCTGCAGCAGGTCCAACATCTGTTCAGAGGCTGTTAGAGTGGGAGATTAATGCTCGGATCTGATCGTGAGTTCGTGGGACCTCTGCAGGAGTTAAGCAGTAAAGGGTTTGGTGATATGAAAAGCCCTTTTAACATTTTTTCACGAGTGGAAATTACATTGCAACGTGTCAGAATTTAATTTTGACATGTATGCCATTGTTACTCAGCAACAGCTCCTGTCTGGCTCGATTCGCCACATTAAAAATTCTGTCAAATGCAGAAACTGCAGTCTCAGTGTTTCCGTCTCCATTTTCAATCATCATCTCCGAACTGTGTACTTCAGATTCAGCGCACAGCTTACTCGAGCGTAATGGCAGTGGAGTTGCATCATAAACCAATTCTGTGCAGGCATAATTCAGCATACTCATTCTGGATATGTGGCCAGTGCAATGGTGTAATTTCGAATATGTAGCAAAATTACCAAATTACATTTGCACACGTGGAAATTCCATTTTTGATATCAACAACTCAGTTTTGACTAGTTAAAAAGAAAATTGTAGAAATCTCCAATAGCCTATATATGTTACACATAGGAATGTAATTACCAGACAACTGGACTCAAGTCATAGGGGCTCAGACTTGGACTCAGGAAGTGAAAATTCAAGACTCTACTCGGACTTGGGAGAAAATGTCTCCAGACTCAACCTGACTTGAGACAACATGATTCGGAAAATTGCACGCACTCAGGCTTTATATGAAGAGCCAGACAGGAGATATATGTCGCTCTTTCCTTTTAGGTTCACTTTATTGATGCTCCATTCACAGTACACTTGTCCGTCACCTATTATTGTCCCGCACACGACACAGTTCTACACACATACATTCCTACGACACACCCGCTTCTGCCCCCTACCGCTAATACTTAAAGATGCTATGAGGAGTTTCTAACTAATTACAAAAAGTTTACTTTTAGATATATGCCTGATTGAAATTCACACTTTAGGATGAGTTTTATAGCATCAAAATATGTTATCTATAAATGCTATTCCTTAGCTTCGTGGTCGTGTTGGACAGGGCTGGACTGGCCTGGATACTCAACTTCGGGAACAAGACAAATAAAACTAGAGCAAATTTATATAATGTATATGTAAGGTATATTATTGTATATGTATATTATTCGGACACATCATAGATCACCGGGCTGTAAGTAGTGATATATAGCCGGCTACAAAACTACTATACTAAGTTTTCCAAAAATTGCTTGTTATCACACATCAAAAAGTACCACTACGTAACTAGAAAGAGATACATTACCTCGTCGCTTTGCATCCTGTAAGCTGTTGAAAAAAGAAGTTGTAAAGCAATGCAGAGTTCTGAGGAAGGTCCGAGCTGCATTCATTTGCATCACAACAAACACACGCTTTGGCTTGGGTCACGTCTTTACGACAGTCGCCACGCATGCTCATGGGTAGCAGAGTCTTTATGTTGCCGGAAATACATTCTCCTCATTGCACCTTTAAATCGCCAAAAGGGCTTGCATATTGGTGATGTAAGAAGAGCTTTGAGAGTTAAACTGTCTGATGTTTCTAATAAAAGTCTGAGGCTGATATATTGAAAAGTTGGATGACTGAGTGCTTAAAGTTTACTCCACACAGTAGAAACCCGTTTTATGCAGACAGAACACCTTGACGGGTCAGGAGAGGGATCAGAGCGGTGGAGGTGTGATCAAATCTGTGAAAAAGAAGCAGAAAGAACATGTTCTCCTTCTAAATCCTGCCTGTTCTGGCTGCTTTCTGAGCACAGCCCTCTAACAGTGAATTAGTGGACACTTTCATCTCTTCAGGACTCTATTAAGCCTTCATACGAGGCCATCCGAAACGGTGATATCCCCCTTTGATTGAATATATTCGTTTTAATACCGAGGACGAGTCGACTAAAGCTCAATAACATCTGAGAGCCTTTTAATTCCAAACTCGTCTCCCGCGTAACATGACAGCCTAACGTTCTCTCCGGGGGATCGCCCGCCTTCATCCCTCTAACCCTTTATCGGCGAGCGTGGGCGCCATCGCAGTGCCGCCTTCATGTGTGTTAGCGTGTCAAAGGGCCGACACGCCGCTGGTGTTTCTGGTAGGCCCGCGTCCCTCGCCTGTGGTCGGTCATTAAACGCCTCCTACGCCAGCTAAATGGACAAATTAGGACACGTGTCATCGACCAAATTAGGAGGTGTCAGAGCAGCGGTGGCGGCGTGGCCTTAGCGTGTCCTGGAAACGTGTTCTGGTTTGGGAAGGAGGATGGGACGGGAACGCAGAGGCAGAATTAATGAGTTTATTAGAGCTTAATGAAACAAGAGAGGGGGATTTTCAGGATGGAGGTTTTTGATCAGAAAGGTGTCAGCTTGGATTTTTGTCAGTGGGGGACTGATTTAGCCCTCTCTCTCTCATATGTTCGCCACTTCTCTGTCTTCAATTATTTGATTATCCTGTCAGGAAAACACACATAAACATCTTTTGTTCATCCTCCTACGTGTTAGTTTCTCACATCTGAGGACTTTTCAATCAATCAATCAATCAATCAATCAATCAATCTTTATTTGTATAGCGCCAATTCATAACAAGTGTTATCTCAAGACACTTTACAATAGAGCATAAAGCTCTTCATTTTATGGATACACATATATGCATAGATACATATATACATATAGAATACACATATACATATATATACAAATATATACATCCAACACCCAACATGAATCCATATAGCCAATCATGGATCCCTCCATCATGGCGGCAAGAAAAAACCTTCTGTTAAGCAGCAGGAAATCTTGAATGTGGATCCCAGTCTCATGATGAACAGCAAATCCACACAATGCTGTGATGGGTGTGAGGGCAAAGGAAGGGAAGTAAGAGGAGACAAGTGGACGATGTAAGAACTAAAGTTAGGGACAGGTCCATGTATCATCGGCCTGTCGTCTGATTCCTTAGAGGTTAGCCTCTTGAGATGCTACATCTCATTTCTGGAGGGTCCTCATGTCTGAATGGTTGTGGTGATCATTTTCTAGAAGTATAATCTTAGATATTCAAACTGAAAATAAGAACTTATGGTAGTGACGAAATGGGTGCCCAGACCACAAGTGCATCCCAACCATATTTGTCTCCGTTAAGTATAAATGTGTTAAAGGCCTCCTGAGATGTGACATCCCATTTTCAAGAGGGACTTCATGACTATGTGGTAATAAGAAATAGATACTGTAGGTGTAACGATCATGGATATGGAGATCATGCTAATAACTACATGAACAGCTATAATGATAATGAGAATGGAGTGTTCCTAATAAAATGGCCAACTATGTGTGTCATGTTTATAGCTGTAGTTTTGAGGCTTCATGACTCCACAGCAGCAGGCAGTCTCCACCAAGGATCCCAGGCCACCTACAAGACAAGAGCCAGAGACGAGTACAGGAGAAAACAAAAGGGGCAAAAACAGATGTGGAGAGAGAGAGAGAGTGATAGAGCCCATTGTGCCAGACCCCTCCCCCCCGGCAGTCTAGGCCTATTACATCTAAACTATGAGTCTAGTTTATGAACTAATTTATTTATTTATTTATTTATAGCCTATAAGCTGGTCCCTAACTGAAAGCCTTATCAAAGAGGAATGTTTTAAGTCTAACCTTAAAGGTAGAGAGAGTGTCAGACTCCCGAACTGTGTTCGGTAAATTGTTCCAGAGAAGAGGAGCCTGGAGACTAAGTCTCTGTTCACTATCTTCTTAAAGTGAACACCACTGATAGCTGCTTGTGTCTTTAATCTTTAAAGTATCAAATATCAGAAGTAATATATTTGTACTCACCCACAAGTCTCTGCTAGTAAATACTGGAATATTTTAAAGCGTTTCCTTCAGTGTTAATTTGGAGAAGGAGCCCATTGCTGTACCACTGGGACTTCAGGAGACCCTTTAAGGGTAATAAAAGATAGTGCTGTCAGTAGATAAAAAAAATGGAGCGATTAATTCATTATGACCTGTAATTAATTAAATTAATCCATTTTTTTTATCGCACTTTAAAAATTGCTGAAAAAAGCTTCAACTTGAGGTATTTAATAGGAAGACTTTAGATCATTGTGGCGGATCAAAAGATTGTTCTCCACCTCCCAAAAAACTGAAGCACAAGAAGCCCAATGTATAAAAACTCTCCAGCTTTAACGGACCAATCAGGAGACAGAGGCGGAGCTGCAAATGTGACGACAACAGGAAGTGACTGCAAGTTCGAAAACAATAGGGACGTGTAAGATCTTGAGTTTTAACAGAAATGGACTCGATTTCTCCTTTAGAAGAGGAGTTAAGAATGTCATTTCAAGCTTTCTTATGGGAAATTATGATTCTCCCCTTACTCACTGCTGGGACACATCAAGAAGCAGAGATGCCGTACGAACGATACCGTAGTCATGGTTACCCCACGATATGAAATCTGTGCTCATCAGAAGTGTACCGGGAGAACTCGGTGGGTTTTGTCTTTGACTAGATTCATGTAACATGTGGCAGATGACACATCTGTATCTATGTGGTATGATTTCATGTAAGATAAGACAATGGTCTAAGGACTGACGTACTCATAGTTTAAGCTAGCGGCTAACAACAGGGTCCAGCTGCTACGTCATACTGTGGCTTGATGTGATTGGTCTGTGAAGAGTGTGACCAGCAGACTACTCTGGTATTTCAAGTACTGCAAAACACAGAAATGTGATTAAAAGGAAAATTGTTTTGCTGTGTCTTCCTGGACAGCAGTAAATATCGAATGAGTTGGCTCGTAACTTCTGTACGGAAATGGCAGCTAAGATAAAACTGGCGTAAATAAGGTCTAGTTCAAATGTTTGCTCTCACCGGTCAAAGAAGCACAAACGCAGGCAAATTCCAAGTTTGAAGAACGCCGTTTATTAGAGGTACACTAGGTGAACAATAACAAACTGGAGTTGCTTTGTGTCGCGACGCCCCAAAACAACTGAAGCTCAAGTTGATGTACGCATGTTATATAGCCTTAATAGTACTGCTTTCTTTTTATAATCAATGAGTGTAAAATTCTGCCCAATTGACTGAAAAAATTGAGGCAACTATTTGCACAATCTATTTATGTCGCTCAAACTAGAACTCCTAATTGTTTTTGTACATGAAAAAGAAAACCCAAGTTATACAAACTTAATTTTGTTACTTAGATTCGTCAAAGCTTGACTTTGTGTATAGCATTTTATTATTTCAAAATAATACATACAATTACAAGTAAAACCAGGTTGTTATTGAGTTGTTTTTGATTAAAGTGCATAATTTTTTGAATTAATTAACCTTTATTTGTATAGCACTTTTCATACAGGACTTTGTAATGTAAAGTGCTTTACATGGGAAAAAGGATAAAATGCAATGCCAATAAGTGAAATAAAAAGCAGAAAATTGAATAATTGTATAAAATAAAAACATAAGACCACCACAATCCCTCCTAGCTTATAAATGTCTTAAAATTATCATTATTATAAAGTGTTACCAGGTTTGCTATTGTGGAAAAACTTTAACTGTACATCCTCTCAATGTGTATTCAGTGAAGTTTAAACCTCAGAATTTTTAAGCATCATGGGAAATGAAGTCACAAGGTTAATGGAAGAATAAATATTCAGAGAAACAATATTTCTACTTCTGCTGATTCAATCCCTCCATTTTTCAAACTGTCCATCAAGACTCCGACGGCGTTATCGGAGTGTAACGCCAAATTGGCGGAGTCTCTCAGAGCGTCAGGAAACCAAACCGTCACATCTGCCAGACGTCAGCACTCCAGAAATGCATCACTTCTAATCTGCGTCTCCGTCAGACTCTCATTCTGCCTCTGCTGTCTGTCTGAATCTCGTAGCAGCACACGATCCAATAACTTCTTAACCTTCAGTGATGCAGACGCCTCGGCAGATCCAGTTTCACGTATTATGCATCTTTTAAAGCAAATGAACTGCAAACTGCCCTCCAGCTAGATTCCTCCGTTCACCTTGGAGATTTGGTTCCCCCTAACTCCGGTGAGCACGGCTGTCTGACCTTGTTTTGGTTATTTTTTCTGTCGAGCTTGTACGGCTGTCTAATGAGGAAACATCTCCCCTAAACTCTAAACTTCACTTCAATGGGCCTGTCTTTAAATGTGAAGTTTGAAAGTATTTCCGGAGAGCACTTCAGGCTGTAAATGTCTGTGCTGCTTCTTCGAGTCTGGAGACAGCTGGTTCCATTATATCAGACTTTTATGCCTCTGTGGTCGAAGGCATCAGACTTCCAGGTCGTCTTTTTATAAGGGACCAGCGTCATCTTCAGCCGAATAACGAGTAGTAGTGACAGTTGGGGCCAAAAGTCAAGACTGTCATGCTTCTCTAATGGTTTGTTGTCTTTCAAGCTTCATATCTAGCAACTTGTGGAGAAGTTAGACGAGTTTATCTTTTAAAAAGCAGCTTGTTGCTACTACTTTCTTGCCCCTGTTTTTTTCCTGGTGATGTTTTTTACCTGCTTGCATCTTCTCAATTTCTGAAATCTGTGGAATAGATTAAAATAGACTGACTAGTTTTAAGGCCTTCCTTGAACACAAAAAATCCCAAGAAAGCCTCGAGGTTTTCTTCACTTTTCACTGAAGTCTCCTTCAACTCAAGATCAGACTATTGAGTTTTTAAGTCCGTCGGTCAGTAGGACCGGTTCCGTTTGCCTTTATTAAACCTTGACTTAATAATGTGATATTTGAAGAATATACGAGACAGTTTTCTGACAAGTTTGCACCGATGTTTGCTTAAACTCTGAAACGGATTATTGTGCTTTCAAGTCCATAAGTCAGAAGGTCAAGGTCTTTTGCTCTTAACTTTATTTGGTAGTTTGATATTTCAATCTCACGTTAGGGCATTTTCTCCCAACTATACATCCTTGTTCCCTTTAACTTAAGGAATGATTGTTGAGCTTTCAAGGCCATAGTTGAGGAGGGTCATGGTCATTTACCCCTTAGTAAAACTTTAATTTATAATGTGATATTTCGATAGTTTTTGAGGCAGTTTTCTCCAAACGTTGCACAGATGTCCTTTGGACTGATTATTGAGCTGTCAAGGCCACAGCTGAAAAAGTCAAGGTAATTTCCCTTTATTAAACCCTTACTAAATAATGTGATATTTAAAGAAAGTTTTAGGTAATTTTATCCAAAATTTGCACTATTGTCCCCTTTAAGTCAAAGACGAATGATTGAATGTTTAACACCTAATGTGCAAGAGGTCCTGGGTCCGAATCCCGGACGAGCCCCCAATTTATGTTAGGACCAGCCTAGGGGATACTGGAAGAAACATAAAATTGACCACTCAGCACACCAGCGAGAAACAACAAACACGATTTTTGTAGTTCAAACAACAGTGTTCTTTTTAATAATTCTTTTCTTCTTTTTTTACAAACTAAATCAAAATTACCTCGGGGAAAGTAGGCTAAAATAAAACAAAAAAACCCTTGTAAATCAAAACACTTACCTAATCACTAATAAAAACAAAAAAAAGATACAAACCTAAAGTGTCTCCCTAACAGAAAAACAGGAGAAAACGAAAACTAAAGTTCTACTCTCCCCTACATTACCTTACTGCCTACTTAAATAGTTGTCACGAAATCACACAAAAACAATCGGCTTTAACAATCGGCTTTTCAGAACTGTGGCGTTGGATAGTGAGGAAGGAGGAGGGTCGGCATCACTTCTTCGGCTGTCACATTTAAAACACCAGCATAAGCTCTCAGCCAATCAAAATGCGCCACTGCACGGGTCTCCTCTACTCCGCGGCGGGTGCGTCTGTCTGCTGCCGTCCGATCAGGACGCTCCACCTGCAGCTAGTGCGACCAGGAGCACAGAGGAAGGGAGGAGGGAAAAGAAAGAAGACGATCCTCTAAATAATAAACAACAAATAGGCTAAATAGCCTATATAAATGACACACAGTCATAACAGGTGAGAAGATCAAGGTCATATTCTTCTTTTCAAAACCTTACTAAATAAGGTGATGTTTCAAAAAGGTTTTAGACCATTTTCTCAGAAACTTTGCACCAAGTTCCCCTTTAACTCAAGGACAGATTCTTGAGCTTTCAAGGCCATAGGTCTGAAGCTCACATTAATTTTCCCCTTATTAAACCTTTACTTTGTAATGTGACATCGAAAGAATATACGAGAAAACTGAAATTAAACTTTACACCAATGATCACTTTAACCAAAGGACAGATTTTTAATTTTCTTAGACCACAGTTTGCAGGGTCAAGGTCTTTTTCCACTTATCAAACCTTTCCTTTTTAATGTGATAAAGAAAATACAAGATAATTTTCTCCCAAACATGCACCAATGTTCACTTTAACTAAGAACATACAAGACGATTTACTCCAAAATTTGCACAGATTTTCCCTTTAACTTAAAGGACAGATTATTGAGCTTTCAAGGCAGATCAGAAGGTCATTTCCCCCTTATTAAACCTTTAATAATGTGATATTTCAAGAATATATGTGGCAGTTTTCACCAAAACTTGCCTGTCCTGTCTGTGCTAGTCATAAGATAAAAATAATTCCAAGGTCATTGGAGCCTCATGTCCATCATATTTTTGTCTGATGATTCTTGGATGTCTCCACAAACAATCTTTCAAGACTATCTGACTATGAGACTATGGACTTTTGGGGAGCCTCAGCAGAATAAGAACTTTTGAAGAACTTCAGTTTCGTCATGTCTCCTCAGCCTTTTCTCGGGCACACATACTTTGTTTTAACAATTAAAGTACTCAAAGTGAGTGTTAAATAACTAGGATATCTGCGTTTTTCTGCAGATAACTAAAAGACTAGCATGTGCAGGGTAGGAGGTCCCCGATCTGGCGGCCATCTTGGATGCTGCACCCACGTAACTCATCCGTCAGATGATTCTTTAACTTTACATTGCTGTGTTCAAAATTGTCCACTCCTTCACTCACTCACTATTCCCTATCTAGTGTAAATTAAATTGTCAACTACATAGGGAATGAACGAACGACATTTCCGACACTACACCGAAATTTTCTAAACGTCAAAGCGTCAGTAGATGAGTCGAATATTCCTGTGATGGAAGTGGACGCACCAAAATTCACGTAAGCAAACCGGGCACTGAGGAGGATGAGAAGCAAATTTTGAAGCTGTTTACATCCGCTAAAAGTCGTAAAAGAACAACGTTACGAACATGTCAAAGATACTTTAATGTTTTTTTACATTTATGAATGAAAGCAACTCCTAGCAGCCTTCTTTCTCTTCTTCTATGGAAAAACACGACCGCATTGCATTGTGGTACATGGGAGTACGATATAGGGCACATGTTATGTACACTCACTTTTGCTGTGCATTGTGGGTATTTTATAGTGCACAATATAGCAGACAATCGCCCAAGTCCCTCTGATCCAAGTCCCAAGCAAGTCTTGAGTCATTTGATTTTTTCTGTTGTGGGCAAGTCGAGTCAAGTCGAGTCCCAGTTTTTGTAAAGTCAAGTCGAGTCACAGGTTTTGTAAAGTCAAATCGAGTCACAGGTTTTGTAAAGCTGAGTCGAGTCACAGGTTTTGTCAAGTCCAGTCACAGGTTTTGTAAAGACGAGTCGAGTCACAGGTTTTGTAAAGACGAGCCGAGTCACAGGTTTTGTAAAGACGAGCCGAGTCACAGGTTTTGTCAAGTCCAGTCACAGGTTTTGTAAAGTCAGGTCAAGTTGAGTCAAAGGTTTTGTAAAGTCAAGTCGAGTTGAGTCACAGGTTTTGTAAAGTCAAGTTAAGCGGAGTCACAGGTTTTGTAAAGTCGAGTCGAGTCACAGGTTTTGTAAAGTCCAGTTTAGCGGAGTCACAGGTTTTGTAATGTCAAGTTGAGTCAAGTCACAGGTTTTGTAAAGTCAAGTTTAGCGGAGTCACAGGTTTTGTAAAGTCGAGTCAAGTCACAGGTATTGTAAAGTCGAGTTCAGCAGAGTCACAGGTTTTGTCAAGTCAAGTCGAGTCAAGTCACAGGTTTTGTAAAGACGAGTCGAGTCACAGGTTTTGTAAAGACGAGTCTAGTCACAGGTTTTGTCAAGTCGTGTCGAGTCACAGGTATTGTAAAGTCGAGTCACAGGTATTGTAAAGTCGAGTCACAGGTATTGTAAAGTCGAGTCACAGGTATTGTAAAGTCGAGTCACAGGTTTTGTAAAGTCGAGTCACAGGTTTTGTAAAGTCAAGTTAAGCGGAGTCACAGGTTTTGTAAAGTCGAGTCGAGTCACAGATTTTGCAAAGTCCAGTTCAGCGGAGTCACAGGTTTTGTAATGTCAAGTCGAGTCGGGTCACAGCTTTTGTAAAGTCGAGTTTAGCGGAGTCACAGGTCTTGTAAAGTCAAGTCGAGTCTAGTCACAGGTTTTGTAAAGTCAAACTGAGTCAAGTCACAGGTTTTGTAAAGTCAAGTTGAGTCGAGTCACAGGTTATGACTTGTCGAGTCATCACCATTGTTCCTTATTGCAGGTCGTGTACTTGGCATGTTTTTGTTTTCCATCTGATTTAAATTTTTTATACGCAAAGAAAATAACTTTGGGCACAGAAGACATAGCGGTTGCCAATTCGAAACCCACGTCCTGCCCACTCTGCCCATTGATCATCACTGTAGCAGAAGTGGGTTTGTGGTAGGAATGTATGTGTGTAGTACTGTGTCATGTGTGGGACAATAATAGGTGACGGACAAGTGTACTGTGAATGGAGCATCAATAAAATAAACTTAAAAGGAAAGAGCGGCGTATATCTCCTGGCTCTTTATATAAACCTGAGTGCGTGCAATTTTCTGAATCATGTTGTCTCAAGTCAGGTTGAGTCTGGAGACATTTTCTCCTGAGTCCGAGTCGAGTCTCGAGTTTTTACCTTCTGAGTCGAGATGCAAATTGTCTCATTAGCAGCTCAAGTCGACTCGAGTCCAAGTCCCTATGACTCGAGTCCAATTGTCTGCTATATAGTGAATGAAACTAACTGCTGAGAATTCGAACAATACGACAAAATGGCAAACACACTATATAGTGCACTATATTCGTGATAGGGAACAATTAAGAACACAGCTCAGAACACCTAACCTGACAAGCCAGATGGAAAGCTCCATATATCTGCCACAGAAATATTTCACTAGTCCATCTGGGTAGGAGCCCTTTGCTTGTGATTGGACAGTGGCTCATCACATCAAGTTTTGCTGAGAACCCGTGAGAACGATAGGCTAATCGGTATGTCCGTTCTCAACTTCCGGTTGTTGTCACGTTCACATTCTGCAGCTCCTGCCTCTCTTCCCTGATTGGGCCATTAAGAATTCAGCCGAGTGAATTCATTGGACAACGGAGGCTGGCAAGACGGACCTGCAGGATTTCAGAATCAGGCAGGTCTGTCTGCTCTGCAAGGCTAAAGAACACCAGAGGAATATGCCAATTTTGTTTTTTTTTAAACTACATATGGCGATGCTTTCAGCCTTAGATTCATGTCTTTATTTTGAGTAACAGCCAAGAAAAACTCCAAAAATATCCCCACAGCGTCTCTTTTTGCCTGTCAGCCGTACTGTTCACCAGTCGTGTACTTCACAGATGCATAAAATCACCAGGCTGTAGTTCAATTTATTCCCACAAAAGGAACTATTTTCTGCATCCAGGCAGCGCGAGGAGATGTCAGGAGGCAGGAGCAGTTTGTATCCTGCACCAAAATAATGCTTTTCCCGTGTCTTGACCCGCGTCGACGCTGCGACAGTGGATTCATTCTGAGTTGTCGACGCACATCAACCCTCAGCGACACACACTGGGACGGCGCTGATGTGTTTTGCCCTTCAGTCAGGCAGCAGCAGCGTGGAGACGATCACAGGCGGCTGCTCTTCTGTACGCTCAAGGCTGTTTGCTGCTGAGTTTTAAACTTCAATGTGACCCAACAGAGATTCTTCCTGCAAACTTCAATCCAAGAGGCCCCACTGAAACAACTTTTCGGCTGTCGGTATCAGAAAATGAGGAAATCTAACCAAAGTTGGCTCTATTTACAAGTTCAAGTATGTGTTCGTATTTTTGTTTTGAGGAATCAATCTGGAGAATTTGCTGCTTTTCCTTCGGCTTTGGATCCAAACACTGTTGCTGATGTGCTCGGTCCCCTTCAGCTGTGTCTCTTCTTAATTGAGGTCATGGCTGTTTGTGTGGTTTAAAGCAGGTTAACGTGCTCGCTGAACATTTTCATCCACATGCATCTATGATTTGATGTTTCCCGTAAATTCAGAAAAAGTCAAATTTGGGAACAATCATGTAGAGCCAGATTATCTTTTACTGGGGATGCACTTTTGATTTTTACCAACTTTAAGACTGATTCTGGATCTAACTAGACCTCTGCTAGAGCCACAGTTCTCACCCGTATTGTGATTTTCACCATAAATATTAGTCCTACCTTTATTTCATCTAAATATTCAGATTCCTTGACCATGAAAACATACCATTAGCAGATGGATTCATAATGATATCTATTTTAGTTCAGAAGTTATTTACGAAAATCACATTTTTCGTCATGGCCAATCCAGACAGTGATCCGGATCACTCCCAAAATCTAGTCATTTGTTCCTTGTCCCAATCCGGACATTTCCTGAAAATGTCATCGAAATCTGTCCATAACTTTTTGAGTTATCTTACTAACAGAGAAACAAACAAACAAACACACAAACAAAAAAAAACAAACCCTTCCCCAAAAGACCCTCCTGACAGAGGTAATTGCTGGTATTTGGAGTGCTCAAAACTAAACTATGCAGATTTTACAAACCCTTCTTTATTTCTAAGCAGTGAGAGTTTTTAGTGGGCGGGGCTTAACTGTTGGTGAAATAGAGCACCAAGTTCATTGTTTGTTTTAGTGCTAGTGACAGAGGGTTTGTTTTTGTCTTATTATCTCTCTCTCTCTCTCTCTCTCTCCATATATATATACATACATATATATATATATATATATATATATATATATATATATATACATATAGGCGATTAAAAAATTAATCTAATTAATTACAGGATTTGTAATTAATTAATCTAATTAATCACATTTTAATCTCATATCTGCTTAAAGTCCCCACATAAAGAATTTGAATTCTAGGACATTACAAAATTGTAGTGGATGATTAATCAAATAAATACACTAAAAAGAGAAGATTGTAAATCTACATTTTTATTGGTGATTGAATAAAACCTAAGTCAGGGCATCTTGTCCAGATAATTCTAAGCTCAATCAGGCAACTTAAATTACACTTTAAGTGTGTTTCATAAATCAAATTTAAAAAAAAGAAAAAGGTGGAGGACATCCAGCAAACCAATTAGGCCTGGTGCATTATTAAAGAATGTAGTACAAATATAGATAAATTAATTCAAAATTAAAATAAAGCAGAGTCTCAAATAGACCGTTCCTGTTGTCACCTCAGCTTTGTTTGGTTTGACTAGAGACGCATGTGTGAAGTGACGTGCCACTGCCATGTACGGGTCCTCCAACTGGACAGTATTAAAATGTTTATGTGCTATATTTAATCCTGCGATTAATTTTTATAACGCACTAATGTGCGTTGTGATTAATCAATCTAATTAATACACTAAAGTGACAGCCCTATATATAATATATACATATATATATATATATATATATATATATATATATATGTATATATATATATTTGTATCTATCTATCTATCTATCCATCTATCTATCTATCTATCTATCTACATTTATATATACACATAAATATATATATATACATATATATATATATATATATATATATATATATATATATATGTATATATATATATATAGACATAAAGCTGCGTCACTGCGCAGGCGCAGTACAGAGCCGAAGCTTGTTGGACTCAGTGACCAATCGTGCAGGCAAATCTAACTGGAAATGAATATTTACAGAACTTACATTCAAAACCTGTCTCCTCAGAGACTTTCACCCAAGCCTGCTCCTTTTTGTTCCGGTCTCTGTAGAGTACACACGTCAAATCGTATAGATCCAGATGATGGCAAACAGCGTAGATCAACCTCTCCTCCATCTTTCAGCGGGGTTTGAGCAGGAATGGGTGGCTGAAGCGTCACACGTCATCAAATCAATGACGTCGGGTGGGAATGTCATCGCTGATTGGCTGCCACGGCATAGCGTCACCCAAACGCGCCAGACGCTCCAGACGCGCTGCACCAAACGCGTCCAACGCGCCGTCCGGGGCGAATCTGCGTCCAAACGCGTCTTTGCATTGACTTTGTATGCAATTTTGACGCGCGTCTTTGCGAATTCGCGTCCGTTGTGGCCGTACCATTAGACAACTACTAAGTTAAGAGAAACGAGTGGCCATCATTACTTCAGTGAGAATCTACAATGTAATTAGAGATGAAAATAAAGAAAACGCACTGAAGGTGTGTCCAAACTTTTGGCCTGTGCTGTATTACTGATTAAACTAATTAAGTGCCCAGCTCTTATTTCCACCAATTACCCACCCCTATCAAAAATAAGAGGGGACTTTTAGGCTTTTAGGAGGAAGTCAGAGTCCGGGGTTTGATTTTTTTGTCACCGTCCTGGAGGAAGAGCGCTGTAATGAGAGAAATGATTCAGAGTGTGTTAAAGATTCAACATCGTCCATAAATTGAGCTCACCAAACCTTTGACCGTCTCAGCTGTTGACCACAGGGTCTACCCGATCCTGCTGCCTCTAAATAAAGATTTCTTTAAGGACAGACAATGGAGTCTTTGTCTGCGGGCCGTTATCAGCGGTTAACCTCACTTAGAGGTTTTCACATCGCACTTATTCAGACAGAACGGGTTCAGCCGGAGGCGGCGGGCGGACTCCGGTGGACAGGCCTTCAGCCGAGCGCTGACATCCTCATAATGAGTCCCACCATTGGCCCCCAGGCTGCTCCAGGACAAAGGAGGATTATCTTTAATAAGTGGATTAAATCACAGTTAATCTTGTAATTTGCTGCAGTGATGACATCTTTTTGTGCTCCGACCTGGAAAAAGCTCTGATCTTCACATATTTAATGGAGTTTATCAGCGGGGTCTTTGACCTCAGAGAAACACGATGGTACCCTAACGTTTAATTTAACAAGAGCGTTTTACAGTATAATCACGTCTTTGGTCACTTGAAAGGTGCTATGAGGAGAATCTTTTTCTGGCGACATAAAGACTCTGCTACCCATGAGCACCGAAGCAACTGTCATAAACAGTGTTGGTAATAACGGCGTTGGAGTATAACGGCGTTACTAACGGCGCTATTTTTTTCAGTAACGGGTAATCTAATTAATTAATTTTTCATGCGTTACAATGCCGTTACAATTACTAACAGGGAAATGTGGCACGTTACTTTGCACCGATGTCAAGCAGCTGTTATCCGACCAGCCTCACCCTCAAATTCCACAGCACACGGAAGCGCCGCGCCACGGTCTTGCCCTGACAGACAAAACTCACTGAAAGGGCGCACAGAGCAGCGCCGCGGCGTGCAGCCCCGTAGGGGGAGGGCTGATCCCTGGAGAGCCACAGGCTCTCATGATGAGCACAGCGATGTCACATGCTCATAAAGCATGTTATACACTGAGAAAAGAAATAAACACCTCACTTCGCTTCTCTAAGGTCCCTTTGCTGGTCTCAACCACACAGCTTTGTGATTTATTTAACTTCCATCCGCCGATATCCTTGTAGAAAAGATGTTTTGTCATGTATACAATGTTATATATTTCTGTACCTCTACGATTCACTTCTTCGTCTATGGTGTCATGTTGCCTCTGGGACCCTCTGACCGACTGCTGACCTGATGCTCGTGCCTCTGGTTTTTACATAATGACAAACAAATGAGGAAATTTACGTTCAAGAGTCCGTGCATTCTGTTTTATTTTGAAACTACTGGATACTCCACACATTGACTTCCTGTCTGGTGCTTTCTTAACGACAGTGAATTTACGAGGTTTGGACGCGGCCGCGCAGAAAATAGATCTGAAGTGAATCTCCAGCGCCTTGGCGCGCGCTGGCTCTGACCAACGCAGCGCTGCGTGTTGGTGAAGCTTACTGCAGAGCACTTCGCTCCCATTCTAGTCTATCAGGCAAATTCCCCTGCAATGGAGAGCTGGAGAACTGTTGATGTCAGAGCTGCAGCAGGTAGCAACAAGGAAGGACACAGAGACACACAGTTCAAGCAGCAAAAGCTTTTTTAAAAAAGTAACACATCAGTTACTTTGCCTGGTAACTAATTACATTTATGAAGGAGTAATTCTGTTAGTAATTCAGTTGCTTTTTTGGGAAAGTAACTAGTAACCATAACTAATTACTTTTTTGAAGTAATGTGCCCAACACTGGTCAGAAAGACGTGACCCAAGCCAAAGCGTGTGTTTGTTGTGATGCTAATGAATGCAGCTTGGACCTTCCTCAGAACTCTGCATTGCTTTACAACTTTTTTTTCGACAACTTAAAGGATGCAAAGCGACGAGGTAATGTATCTCTTTCTAGTTACGTAGCGGTAGTTTTTGATGTGTGACAACAAGCAATTTTTGGAACACTTAGTATTGTAGTTTTGTAGCCGGCTATATATCTCTACTTACAGCCCGGTGCTCTAAGACATGTCCGAATAATATAAATTTGCTCTAGTTTTAATTGTCAGGCCAGTCCAGACCTGTCCGGCCCGACCGCAAAGCTAAGGAATAGCATTTATAGATAACCTATTTTGATGATATAAAACTTCTCTTAAAGTGTGTATTTCGGTCAGGCATATATCTAAAATTGAGACTTTTTTGTAATTACTGAGAAACTCCTCATAGCACCTTTAACTTCCAGCTTAACGGTTTAGTAGAGGTCAGTAAATTCAGGAATATTTACTACTGTACCGTCTTCTCCCGCTTATCCGTGGTCGGGTCGGGGTGGCAGCGGCCTAAGCAGGAAAGCGGATTCCCGGGGGATCCCTAGGTGTTCCCAGGCCAGCTGAGAGACAGGCTGTGTCTGAAATGACATACTAACGTACTACTCATACTAAGTGTGGCATCAAAATGAGTATATAGTGCGTTCACATTAGATAGTATGAAAAGATTGAGTGTGCAAGAAATACCCGGATGTATACTATAGTGGAAAAAAATGTTAAGTATGCAAGGTGGGCATACTGGTCACACTCAAACACCCTATAATGCATTGCGAGCCCCGTAATGCATTGTGATACATATGGTATGGATCGTCTTCGGTGTCTCCGGGCAGTTAACATTTTATTGTATTTGGGAAGTTACTGATTATAATATTATTAATATCATAAATGTTAAATCATCTTGAGACCGGCATTCAGCTAAAAATCAGCCACTAGCAAACTTCCCGTTTTCAAAATAAAAGCGTCTTTTATTATCTCTTTTTAGTTCTTTGATACTTTTGTAAATTTGGCTCTTGTTTTGGAGCCGACCGGAAGTTTCTTCCATAGCTTAATGGCACGCATAACGGAATGTCCGAAATGCCGAAATGAAATATCCGTGCGTTTTATGGCTCGAATGACCACAGTTTGGTATTCTACGTGGTGACTTTCTCGCCTAAAATGCTCTCTGAACTTTCAAATGTGGCGAATCAACAGAGATATTTGATAGCCTGGTGTGCTTCTGATTTTTGTTGTCGGAGGTTTGAAATGCATCATGGGAAACTTAGTAGTATACTACAGTGTGAATGGTTGGTATTCTAATCATACTTGTAGTATGTAGTATACAGTTTATACACAGTTAGTATGCCATTTCGGACACAGCTTAGTCTCTCCAGCATGTCCTGAGTCTTCCCCGAGTCCGCCTACCGGTGGAACGTGCCCGGAACAACTCACCAGGGAGGCGTCCAGGAGGCATCCTAAACAGTGAAACAGTAAATGCCCTAGCCACCTCATCTGACTCCTCTCAACGTGGAGGAGCAGTGGCTCTACTCTGTGCCCCTCCCAAATGACCGAACTTCTCACCCTATCTCCAAGAGAGAGCCCGGCCACCCTGCGATAGAAGCCCATTTCAGCCACTTGTACTTGTGATCTTGTTTTGTCACAACCCAAAGCTTGTGAACGTATGTGAGGATAGGGGTGAAGATCAACTGGTAAATCGAGAGCTTCGGAATATTTACTATACTTGCAGTGAGTTTCAGGTAAAAACGGCAGATTTTCTTATAGTTTAATATTTGTTACTGAAGAAGGACTAATGGCACAAAAACATTAGATTTAAGGAAGATATTTCAAAATTCTGATCAATTTCATTAAAAGATGTTAAAAACCGTGGTCTTGATCTATTATATTTCACATTCTTATGCTGTGTTCACACTGCAAGCGAGCCAGCTAACAAAAATGCGTCGCCCGCTGACGTATCGTCGTGCGTCCATAAATACCTCATTTTGGTCACCGTTGCCGTTGCCCGGTGACGTCACGTTCGCTCGAGTTTCACCATGATCATGTCATATTTCATATAATAGGATGTATAAGCGGACAATATTCCAGCTGTATCCTTTTCACTCACTTATCAACCACAAAACACTGCAGCTGATGCCCTGCAGCAGCATTGTCTGTGAGTTCTCTGCGGTCCGTCTTGGCGGAACTAATGGACTCACTGACTAATGTTTCCCACACGGACACAAACTGTTCCTCTGTAGTCCGGATGAATAACAGTGTCTTTCACAGGCACTGTCACACATGCACACACCGCTGATTGGCTGTTGCCGCACAGCCGCACGACATCGTCTGAAAATATCAACTTTTTTTCACTTTGATATCGTGCGACATGCGAAGTGGTAGTGTGAAAAGCGGCTGTCACATCGCGGGAGGGTTAGCCCCGCCCCATTGCGGCTGTACATTGACTTTGTATGGAGAGTTATCGCCGAGGTAGTACAAGTAGCGTAAGCATCTTTAGGAACATGCAGCTTTGTGATACCTTCATTTGTGGCCATTTTTGTAGTTTATTGGTGTCCAGTGGACGTTTTCTACTCTGTGGAAGCTGGTTAGTTCAGCATCATGTTTTCATCAGCTCTGCATTACTTCTTCGGACTGTGCTCTTCACTGACATAACAGTGGTCGCTTTTGATTATTATTACCTCCGTCGAGGAGGTTATGTTTTAGGGAGAGTTTGTCTGTCTGTCCGTCTGTGAACAAAAATAACTCAAAAAGTAATGGATGGATTTTGATGAAATTTTCAGGAAATGTTCAGCATGGGAAAAGAAGAACTGATTCGATTTTGGTGTTGATTCGGATCAGCCTCTTGCCGCCATGACGATAACTGTGATTTTTGTGAAAACCTACTGAACTAAAATAGATATCATTATGAATCTAATTGCTAATGGTATGTTTTCATGGTCAATGAATCTAAATATTTCAATGAAATAAAGGTAGGAATAATGTTTATGGTGAAAATCACAATATGGGTGAGGGCTGTGGCACTGGTGGAGGTCTACGCTCTCCGAGTGCTTTTCTAGTTTTTTAAATTTGTCTCATTTTGCCATGTGCCATGGAGGCTTTAGTCAGGATTACACAGTCACCAGCATTATCAATCAATCTCGCATTACGCTGCACATTATATTTTCAGCAATAAATCTGATACCATATATTAACTTTACTTCTAGGAGCACAAAAAATCCATGAAATTGTTGTTAATTTTTGCATGTATTGACTTTTTGCAGCAGAAAAATGCATTTGCACCTACCTCACTGGAAAGATCAAAATCATTAAAACTCCAAAACTGTTGTTAATCATTTTAAAACTATTAAATAGTTCTGTTCTCTGTTTAAAAGAACTGTTTGGTTCTTTAAACAAGGACAAACAGAGTAAAGAAATTCAAATTATCTCAGTGTGCTCCATTTAATTAAATAGTTACTCTTCTGCCCCTGTGAAAATGTGATCAGGATTCTTTTTTATCACTTTCTGCCGACGTTTCTCGTATAAATGTAAAGAATAAGTGTTGGTTAATCAGCTCTTCCTGTCGTTGCAGCTTCAAAACAGAAACCGTCACATGTAGGTGAGCGAATAAACAAGTTTTTCTGTGTCCATTAGAAGAAGAATCCACAGAGTTAAATAAAAAACATGACTGGGCATAATTACATTTAGAGGGAAAAAGTCTTTAATTACCAGATTAGGGTTTTTTTTTGCTCTGTGTGTGTGCGTGTGTGTAATCCTATGAAGCAGGCTAATTAATCTCCTGTATTAGCTCTCTGTCTCTGCAGTGTTTTTGTTTGAAGTGGATCATTTCTGACGGCAGTGGCGCTTTGCTCAGACTTCATTAGAACATAAGACGCCTTAAATCGCCACATTTCCCGTCTACCTGCTCCTACCTTTCTGTTTTTTATTTAATTATAATGCTGAGCACATTCTGATTCATACCTGTTGTTTCTCCGTGAGGACTGACAGGAAGTGTTGAGATGAATCCGTCTAACAATGTGAACAATTGACATAAATCCATCCTGTTATTATTTCATCTTTCCTGATTTTCACTCACCAGTGGATCTAACTTTCCTGCTTGCACATCTATACTTTGATTTTCTTTTAATAAGATTTCAGAGACCATCAGCTTCCTTATCTGCAGTGCTAACAGTGTTTTATTAAGATGTGCTTGCTCTGATGGCGAAAGTCCCACGAGCAGAAAATTCAATTTTTCTTTAGCTTTATCTTCAAATGTTTACAATGACTGACAACACCAAGAAAGCAAGGGCATGTTGAACCTTTATTACATTTTTTTAAGATTAAAAATGCCTCTACATCTTTGCTGTCTTACAGCTCAGTTCATTTATGATTTTTAGTAGGGATGCACAATTTTATCATCCATATGATGGCAGATATTTGCCTTAATAGACGAATACCAGTATCAATCAATATTGAAACTTTCCATGTGTGCTTATAAAATAGTATGTACACAAACATGTATGCGTATAGATATGTACATTTAAGTGTTAATTTATGGATATCTGCTTGTATATAGATGAATATATAGATGCGGAGTTAGATGTGTCGGTGTAGATATATTTAATAAGTCCATATCATTTTCTTTTATAACTCTATTGGAGGTGGAGCTTCAATTAAACATGCAACAGAGATTAATGAGAAAGACCAGATAAGTTTTATTTCGTCCTACTCTTTTTCCAGCATGTACACTAAAACTTAAAATGACTATTATGAAATAGTTATTTGCTTTATTATTCTCTCTTTCTCTTATATTTTTTTTAATATATATTTTAATTGTTGATATGTTCAAAAACTAAACTTTGGTAGTTTAGTAGTTTTGAAATAAATAAACTCATCTCACTAAACTAAACTTTGGTGGTTTAATAGTTTTGAAATAAACGCAACTTTCTAAACTAAACTTTGGTACTTTAGTAGTTTTGAAAAAAATTAAACTCAACTCACTAAACTAAACTTAAGCAGTTTAGTAGTTTTGAAATAAATAAACTCATCTCACTAAGCTAAACTTTGGTGGTTTAGTAGTTTTGAAATAAACGCAACTTTCTAAACTAAACTTAGCCAGTCTAGCAGTTTTGAAATAAATAAACGCAACTTACTAAACTAAACTTTGGCAGTTTAGTAGTTTCGAAATTAATAAGCTCAACTCACTAAACTAAACTTCAGTAGTTTAGTAGTTTTGAAATGAATAAACTCAACAAACTGAACTGAGCAATAGGGTTTTAGTAGTTTTGAAATAAATAAACTCATCTTATTAAACTAAATTTTGGTGGTTTCGTAGTTTGGAAATAAACGCAACTTTCTAAACTAAACTTAGCCAGTCTAGCAGTTTTGAAATAAATAAACGCAACTTACTAAACTAAACTTTGGTAGTTTAGTAGTCTCCAAAAAGAAATTAAACTCAACTCACTAAACTAAACTTGAGTAGTTTAGTAGTTTCGAAATTAATAAACGCAACTTACTAAACTAAACTTTAGTAGTTTAGTAGTTTTGAAATAAACTCAACTAACTAAACTAAACTTTAGTAGCTTAGTAGTTTCGATATAAATAAGCTCATCTCAATAAACTAAACTTTAGTAATTTCAAAATAAACTCAACTTACTAAACTAAACTTTAGTAGTTTAGTAGTTTGGAAATAAACTAATCCAACAAATCAAAACTTTATTAGTTTAGTTTAGATAGTTGTCGCTGATATATCGGCCTTACATATCCTATTTATCGGCAGGAATATCTCCAGAATTCACAAGAGCATGATGTTTCTTCACTTCATCAGTCCATGGAATAATTTAAAAATAGAGGGATTTATTTTTTCAACAGGGATGTGTTTTTTTTTTCTTTTTTAACATTTGCTCATTACATAAAAACTCTTACTTTGAAAGCACAGGTCAATTTTTAAAAAAATATCAGTATCTGCGATAATGCATTTAGAAATATCAGTGTATTTGATTTCAGCGAAAATCCAATATTGTGCATCCCCTACTTTTCCAGCTTTCACACCAACATCATTTGACAGACTTTCTGACTTTTCACTTTGACTAAATTTTGGGTGTTTGAAAGTATTATTTTGTGAGGTCCAGACTTTGAACCAATGACGGGAGGTAACCACATGCCAACCAGGAAAAATAACTTGTTCTGTAACTTTCTATATAAATAAAAGAACTGCTGAAGCATACGGGGAGAGGAGGAGAAAAAATGTTTGACTTTTATGATGGATGAACTTTAGATATTAGACTCCTGAGACTTTACAGTTGGTTTTTTTCATTTTATTCTGGGATTTATAAGTTGATTAACTTTGTCAGCCAGCAGACTGGCTTGGATGCTGCAAATCATATTAAACAGATGCCAGCAAATGCATTTGTTTGCATTTTATGGATAAAAGGTCTGAGGAACATATTTTCATGACTTGATTAAATGCACTGACACAAGTCTGTGGCACGCTGTTTTGTTATTTTGGCTGAAAAGAAATCTCTTTGGCTGATGATTTTTTGACTCTGCTGCTAATTTGGCAGGCGAGTCATAAAGTTAATTTTGGACCCTGGCTGTGACTCTGATGTGTTTGTTATGGTTTGGTTAAAGAATGATCAGAAATGATTGGATGAGGGTGCCTGGACATATTTGACGCCCTTATTAGCAGTTCATTAGTGATGTTCTTTTAAAAACACAGAGAAAACTGGATAGTGCTGCAATATTGGAAGCATTTTACACTGCCTGACCAAAAAAATAGGTCACACACTCTAAAATTCTGTTGGACCTCCTTTAGCTTGAATTACAGTCACATTCGCTGTGTCATTGTTTCAATAAGCTTCTCCAGTGTCACAGATTTGTCCCAGATCACAGCACTGCCCCCACAGGCTTGGACAGTAGGCACTAGGCATGATGGGTGCATCACTTCACCTGCCTCTCTTCTTATCCTGATGCTCCCATCACTCTGGAACAGGGTCAATCTGGACTCATCAGACCACATGACCTTCTTCCAGTCCTCCACAGTCCAATCTTTATGCTCCCTAGCAAACTGAAGCCTTTTTTCTGCTTAGCCTTACTGATTAGTGGTTATTTAAGGCTACACAGCTGTTCAGTCCCAATCCCTTGAGTTCCCTTCACATTGTGTGTGTGATGCGCTTACTTTCACTATGAAACACACCCCTGAGTTCTACTGTTGTTTTTCTTTGATTTGATTTGGACAAACGTTTAAGTGATTCACCGATCACCATCATTCAGAATTTTACTCTGACCACATTTCTTCCTCAAAGACGATGGTTCTCCACTACCCTTCCAGTTTTTAATAATGTGTTGGACAGTTCTTAACCCAGTTATAGTAGTTTCTACAATCTCCTTAGATGTTTTCTGTGCTTGATGCCAATGATTTGACCCTTCTTATGCTGCGTTCACACCGGACGCGAATTGGCATCAATGGACGCCCGTAACGCCTGTGACGCGCCATGCTTAACGCCCGAGGCTGGACGCTGGACATTTTGACAAGCTGAGGGATGACGCGCGTCCTGGCGCAGGCGCAGTAGAGAGCCGGAGCTTGTCGGACTCAGTGATAACCCATGCAGGCAAATCCAGCTGGAAACGAATATTTACAGAACTTACCTTCAAAACCTGTCTCCTCAGCGACTTTCTCCCAAGCCTGCTCCTTTTTGTTCCAGTCTCTGTAGAGTGCACACGTCGAGTAGTAGAGCTTCGGATGATAGCAAACACCGCAGATAAACCTCTCCTCCATCTTTGAGAGGGGGTTTGAGCAGGAACAGGAGACCGGGGCGTCACACGTCATCAAATCAAACCTGTCTGTCTCCTCGGTGACTTTCACCCAAGCCTGCTCCCTTTTGTTCCGGTCTCTGTAGAGTACACACACCGAATAGTATAGCTCCGGATGATAGCAAACAGCGCAGATAAACCTCTCCTCCATCTTACAGAGGGCTTTGAGCGGGAGCAGGGGGACGTAGCGTCATACGTCATCAAATCAATGACGTCGGGGGGGGGGGGGGGGGGGGGATGTCATCACTGATTGGCTGCCGCGCCACAGGCTCAAGCGAACTGGCGTTGAAAGCTCAATATTTTCAACTCGGCGTCGGCGTCGGGCGTCGAGGGCGTCAACGCCTCGGCGCCGGCGCCTCAAACGCCGCTCAACGCGTCAATCGCCGCCGATATGCGTCAAGACGCGCCTTTGCATTGACTTTGTATGTAATCTCGACGCGCGTCGACGCAAATTCGCGTCCGGTGTGAACACACCATTAAACAGACTAATATCTTTTCCACGACCACAGGATGTGTCTTTGACATGGTTGTTTAAGAAATGAGAAGATCATCATTGCATCAGCTGGAGTTAAATAACTTCTTTCAGCTGAAAGATAATCACCCATGCAGTAGGTATCCAAAAGGTGGCTTGTACCTATGTACTAAGTTAAATCCAGGTGGTGAGGTTTTTTTTGGCCAGGCAGTCTATGTTGCAAATAAGAACATTGAAATTTTCATGTTTTAATCACCTACCATAAAATACCAAAAAAAAATCTGGGTTCCAAATAATTGCCAGGTCCCATATAAACGCCGGGTGTAGATTATTTGGTGCAGCGTACGAGCTATAGTCAAAGTTTACAGAACACACATGCTGGCGCTGGGCTCACTACTGACTGTTCACTCCTGACGCTCTGTTTTATGACAGTGCAGTAACACTCAATGTCCACAGAGGCCACTAGAGAGCATAAAGCCTGAATCTTACATACTAGGGCTTCACAAATCCAAAGAAGACGATGTTGCCACTGCCTCCTGCTAACGTAAGGAGGCCACTCACGCCAGTTAGTGGTACGTTGCTTCTGATCGCCATCGCCCCGGTGCAGCAAAACAAAAGAAATACGACCTTAACTACAGGTTGTTCCTTACCAGTATTAAGAGTGTTCAGAGAGTAGACAAGAGTATAACTGCGGTACAGTAATCTTGCTGTGAAAATGTAAAGGTGATATACATGCTGGTGTAAATAATTTGATTACATTTACCATAAATTTTTTTTTTTTAGCTAAGCAAGATTTTTGTGAGAGGAATTAAACGCCTGTACCTAATAGTCGCCAAGTCTGCTCAGCGATTGAAACAAATGGACGCCCTGGCCATTATTTGGTACTTTAAGGTACCATAGCTAATCCCAAAGTCTTTGGCGCTCACTTTTAGAACTCATTCCGGCACCATTTTATTGTCATCTGGAAGTTTTTCGATATTCCAAATAGATCTTTTTTTGGTTGAAGGCCTTCATCAGTTGACATGAGAGGCTTTTATTTGACCAATTATCTACCCCCACCCCCTCACCCTCCCACCCCCCATCATAAAACCGAGAGTCCAAGCCCACTCTCACAATGTTTTTACTCAAACTTTCATTCTTCCTGATTTTTCGACTTGATGCTCAAACCTGAAAACTGATGCTTGGTCAGCTGAAGAAGACAATCGCTGATGCAGAGGGAGCTGCATGAAGGAAACGCAGAAACAGATGGCAGAGTGAAAGAGTGATTTGTGTGACAAAATGTAAAGAGAAATGAACAGACGGAGGGAGCGAGTGGGAAAGAAAGAAAACGAGCAGATAAAGCAAACAGATGGAGAAATAAGAGAGAGACTCTGAGAAGAATGAAGACGTTATATAAAACCTCCATCTGTTTGGTGCGCTCATGAGCGAGCTGCAGATTTCTTCAGCACCATCCTCATCATCATCACTTCAGGTGGAGGTCTGATGGAGACGTAAGAGTCACGGGAGTTTCACCAACTTCCTCCAAGAGTGACTGTTGACCCCCTTGATCCTATCATGGTGATAATGGGTGTCTGGAAACATCAGCCACTCACTCGAGTCATCGTCTCAGCCACCACAGAAGGCAGTAAAGATAATAGTGAGCTCAAATTGCTGCCTTGGGTGTCCTTACTGCACTTCCTGTCTCACACTGGCCTTCAGCTTTGACAATTTTATTACTTAAGAACCATTTAAGGAGTGATGGACAGGTGAGCCATCTGCAGAGAGACAGAGAGGAGTGGACCAGAGGTCAGGAATCAGGCCTGGTTCAGGTTTCTTTGGTCCATGGTGGATTAAATGTTGAAATCTATTGCATGGAAACACAAACATGGAAACAATTTTTCACCATTTTCCAAAAGACCAACTCAGCTGTGTATTTGATTCTTCTAAGACCATCTAAGAATTTGGATTTGGAGGCTTTTTTCTTCTTTTTTCTAATTATAGTCCATCCATTTGTTTGTCCATCCTCTCATCCAGCATTTGTCCATTTGTCATACAGTCTACTCATCCAACAGTTCTTTTCATCCATCCATTTATTCTATTCATCCTTCTGTTTATTAGTCTATCATCCCTTATATCCATTAGTCTGCCCATCCATCCATCCATCCATCCATCCATCCATCCATCCATCCATCCATCTATCCATCTATCTATCTATCTATCTATCTATCTATCTATCTATCTATCTATCTATCTATCTATCTATCTATCTATCTATCTATCCATCCATCCATCCATCCATCCATCCATCCATCCATCCATCCATCCATCCATCCATCCATCCATCCATCCATCCATCCATCCATCCATCCATCCATCCATCCATCCATCCATCCATCCATCCATCCATCCATCCATCGACACATATATCCATCCGTATTATCCAATTATCATCTATTTATATGTTATTCAAAATATCCATCCATCCATCCTTCTGTTAATCATTCCAAATGTTCATCCATTGGCTTATCCATCATTCATCCAATGATATCACCATCAGTCCATATATCTACCTGGCCACACATCTTTCCTAAATCTATTGATCCATCCATCCTTCTGTACATCATTCCGGCTGTTTTGCTGTTCATCCATTAGTTTATCCATCCATTCATCCATCCTCCTCTTCATCATTTCAACTGTTCCACTGTTCATCCATTAGTTTATCCATCCATTCATCTATCTATCCATCTGTCCAACTATCCATCCATCAATTTACATATCTATCAATCTATCTATCCATCCATCCATCAGTCCATCTATCATTCTTCTGTTCATCATTCCAAATGTTCCGCAGTTTATCCATTCATCCGTCCTTCCATCCATCCATCCTCCTGTTCATCATTCCAACTGTTCCACTTTTTATCCATCAGTTTATCCATCCATCCATCAGTCCATCATCCTTCTGTTCATCATTCCAACTGTCCCTCTGTTCATCCATTAGTTTATCCATTCATCCATCCATCCATCCTTCCATACATCCATCATTCCAGCTGTTCCGCTGTTCATCCATTAGTTTATCCATCAGTCCATCCATCCATCCATCAGTCCATCATCCTTCTGTTCATCATTCCAACTGTCCCTCTGTTCATCCATTAGTTTATCCATTCATCCACCCTTCCATCCATCCATCCATCCATCCATTTAACCATCTTCTCACTTTCTATCCCTAAATCTATTTCACCATGCATTTGTTTATCCATCAACTCATCCATACCTACCTGTCTATCCAAAAACCCAGACTTCCGTCCATCACAACGAAGCTGAATGTAAAAATGAGGCAGGTGGACTAATTTATTTTGTGTTGCTGTTGGCCTTTTTCGTTTGTGCTCCCCTCCTGGTTTGCTCACTGATGTTTTTCTTGGTTAAATGTGCTCCAGTAGTTTTACTGTTGTGACTGATGTGGTTTGACTGTGTATTAATGTCTTTTTTACATAGCTGCAAAGCCAATTTCTCTGAGGAGACAAAAGTTAAAGTTGATCCATCTATCCATCCAACCTATTAAAATCCATCCATCCAACCATCCTTTTTTTTTTCTGTCCGTCCTTCTCACTGTCAGTAAGTCCATCAGCCTATTGATCATTCCAACTATCTGACAATCATCTGTTCCTTTATTCATATACCCAGTTTATTTATTTTAATTATTTTATTTTCTAGTTTACAACTTGTTGGACCTTGCATGGAAATAAACCAACATAATAAATAATATTCTCTGTAGGGAGATATGAGAAATGAAGCACTTTTAACACTGTTTTTTTTTATATAAATGTTTCCAATCTGGTTGTGATATATTAAAACTATCAGCACAACGACCTTGAAGCGATGGCACAGCGCTGTAGGACACCAACTTCCATACTGCAGACTCATGTCCTTGCTGAACTGTTCCGCTCTAAATCACATCAATAAAGGAGGTCATCTTTTCACTGACATAATTTAACATAATTTAAATACTGTTGGAAATATATTCAGGAATATTGTATTAAGTGATTGTCCTTGCAGTTTTGCATATCATCCATGAGTGGAGTGTTAGCCTCGGTTAAGGTCCATTTCATCAAACTGACCTTCTAATACAGGCACTTTGAATTAACAAAGACAAACTCTGGTAATTTACGACCAAGTGAAATGGATAAATACAGAAGAGGAAGGCGGGAGTTTAACAGAGTAAATAAAAAAGTCTCCAAAAGGCCAGCCCGCAGAGTAAACAGGACGTCAGCGCAGCGTCCCGACCTACAACAGAAACTCTAAAAATAACATTTTCAGCCGAGCGGGCAGCAAATGAGTCCAATCAGGTCGTTTATGAAGTGAAATTAAACTTTTCCAGGTGTGTTAAGACACTTTGGTTTAAAGGTCGTCTCCGCTCGCCCGTAAAATGTTTCTCGGCTTTTATCGCTGCGGGGGAATCAAGGCCCCCTGATTGGCCGGGCTGGCAGGAGGCCAAGCCAATCAGGCGGCTCGAGGCGATCTGATGGTCACTGTCCTCTGAGTCTCCTCTGCTCACACACACACTCACACAGATATGGATTTTTCTGTGGCACCGTGAGACAGATTCTGAGTTTGGCTCCAAAACTTCAACTCATTTTTCACCTCAGTGTGTGTTCTGACATCTTTATGAGGACAGGCCGTCACCTTTACACAGATGTAGATATGAACAAATATCCTATGTCCTATATCATATGACTTACTTTAAAGAATTGACAAAATGGTAGTCACAACACTGGATATGAAACCTTCCACTTGACAATAGTCCCAAATAGGGCTGGACGATTTTAGGAATATGAAAATGCTCTTTATTTAGTCAGCCATTTAGAACAACCCTTTTGATGAGCCAAAGTGCTTTACAAATGGTAGTAAGTAAAAAGTAATATATAAAAACAATTTAAAATGATTAAAAGCAATAAAAGCAGTTTGAATTCAAGACACTTTAAAATAGAGCATAAAACTCTTAGGGCTGCAACAACCAATTGATTAAATCGATGAAAATAATTAAATTTGTTGTCAACTAATTTAATTATCAGTTTTCATCAGCAATGAATCACGGGTGTGTTGGTGCATGAAATTGTAGCTTACAGTTGGTTATGCCTAAGTCACACATTCCCGTTTCTCATGGCAATTGTGCACGACTGTACACGATTGAGGAGGCTGGTGTGATAACTATGATACGGGATGAAATGACTGTCTCACCCCTGGACACACCCTGTAAATACACCATCAGTAGCACTTCTACAGCACTTCAGGGGCTTTCGTCCTGCTCCAGTTAGGTTAATACAGCGATATGATGAGGATTGCATGAATTTCCATCCCGCTGACGCAACGTCAGCCCCGCTCAGGCTCAGTTTGCGTCACGTAAGCCCCGACTGAGCCCCATCGCTTGCGCCGTCTTGAACGGGACACAGTCGGGACACAAACAGATACATCCTTGTCAGTCGTTCTCAGAAAGCTTTCAGGATTGAGCCACGATTAGATCGACTGAGCTCTGTACATGCCACACTAATAACGTTCGCATTAGGACTGCATTAGGCTTCCACCCTGCTACACTGAGAGCAGCAATTCTCCACACCAGTTTTGAACAGTTCAAATCTGTCGGGACCCTTCCACGTTCCCCGCCGTTCATCCACGACTATACAACGCTGATCCAGATCAAGTAGCGCATGCACCACGACCAAAGCACGTTTCATCAGGATTATGACAATCGTGCACAATCGCCATGAGAAACGGGAATGTGTGACTTAGGCATTAGTTAGGAGGAGATGAACCCGCTCTCTAAGCTACTGTGAGAGGTGCACATGCACACTAGCGACTGTCACTGCACATAACAACATACAGAAGGATTCACAAAGGCGGCATCCACGGCAGCATCACAATGACCAAAAACCTCCAAAAGCTGGGAGCATTTCAAGCTCAACAAAGCAAACCGATCAATCACTTGCAAACACAACCTGTCAAGTTTTGGCTTTGAAAATAAGTGAAGCCCGCTACAAGCCGTCCCATAACCCCAACCAAGTTCCAATATCCCTCACATTTTAAAACAGATGTACAAGAAATGTAAAATAAACACTTTGTTTTTCTTGGTTTGTTCTGTTGGCTCTAATCTCACCACAGCTGCCACCCAGGCTACTGCAGGTGGACGTTCTCATGAGGCTTTTTCTTCTTCTTTGGTTTTACGGCGGTTGGCATCCATCATTTTGGAGCATTACCGCCCCATTCAGGCTAGAGACAGAGTTCAGTTTGGAGAGGCAGAGGAATGTTTTTATTGTTATATCATCACACGGGAGACTAACAGGAGAATACTAATACAGGAGGACGTCTGGAGAGAGGATAAAATATGTAAAATAAGGTGGTTTAACAGCCAAAACAGGAGATTTGACAGCTATGTGGAGAATGGCAGAGGAACTACCTATACCCCGATCAACATCAGGCTGTGAGCACTAACTAACTTTACATGTTTTTTTTTTTAACTTTACTATGATAATGTTTTGGTGTTTTCTTACGGCTGACTGAGACATGACTTGGTATAGTGTAAAACGTAAACTTGGTGCTGAGGGTTTGGAGTTGAATCAGTCTTCTGGTTGTCAGCGGCGGTCGTGCATGTGAGCGGGGGTCATTTTGGAAGAGGGGTGGGAGGGGCTAGGTGGAGCTCTGAGGAGATGCTACATTCAAATTCATGCTAGTTTTCCAAAATTACCGACCCTAGCTTTAACAGATTAAATATTCCTGAACTTATCGACCTAAATGGTTGAGCTGGGAGTTAAAGGGTGCAGTTAGTGTTGTACTCAAGACCACACTATCCGAGACCAAGACTTGCCCGAGACCAAAATGCACTGAGACCAAGACTTTTGGGAGTCGAGACCGAGTCGAAACCAAGACCAAGACAATCAAAATCAATTGTAAAAACCATGACATGGTTGAACAGTTGAGAAAGGTTGTAGCCATCACAGGGGAAATAACACGAGTTGAAGCTTTTTGTTGTTTACCGAGTGCTCCTCCTTATTCATTAATGGAGTTGAAGAACATCAAATCGGTCCTGGTCTTGATCGGTCTTGACGGAAAATCCCGAGTCCGGCCAGTCCAAGACCGAGACAAAATTGAGTAAAAAATGCTCTCAAGTCCAAGACAAGACCAAGACCAGTCTTGAGTAACACAACACTTGGTTAAGTGATCAGGATTTACCTCACGCCGTTTGAAATTTTCACACCACATTCGCTCATGGCTTGTGGAGGAAGGACATGTGGCACAATGTGACCCGACCCTGACCTCGAAGTGCTGCAGGCTTTGTTTTTAGGATGCAAATGTTCTAACTCTCCCAAAGCAGAATTAAACCCCTTAAAAAGTACCATTTTTCATTTTGTCAGCTCTCAAGTCGCCCCTCAGGCCTGTTTCTGACTTTAAAGGCTGTAACTCTGTTTTATTGAACTGAACCACTGCATCCAGTGAAAAGGTAGACGTGGAGTTTAAGTTCTGTTCGAGCACCAGCCCTGGGTCAACACTTAAAGAATAAGAATGTCAATAAATAGGAGAGGTTGAAGTGGTTTTTCTGATCTAATCGAGGCTCCTCTTTGTTCACCGAAGCTCTCCTGTCAGGTTTTCTGCAGCAGGTTTGAAGGTTTAATCATCGCTCCGCTGGACTGTGAAGTGAAGTGCTTCATTTCAAAGTGGGGCTGTCAGAGAGGTGGAGCCCGGCGAGATGTTTCAATGAAGGCGATATAAAAATGTTTTAATAGGACGAGGGCCAGGTGGACATGGAGATGTTCTTTAACAATCAAACCTTAAACAATCGAGTGATCAGTGCAGGGATGGAAATAATCAGGTCCTTCATACACATTATTATTTAGATTTACCTCCGCCAAAGAGGTTATGTTGTCGCCAGCATCTGTTTATTTGTTTCTCTGATAGCAACATAACCCAAAAAGTTATGGACAGATTTCGATGAAATTTTGAGAAAATGTCCAGATTGGGGCAGGGAGCAAATTGGCTCCAGACTTTGGGAGTGATCAAGATCACCTTCTGGATCCAGGAAGTTTTTAAAGGATTCTTTAACATTGTGAAATAGGACCATTTTCGGCATTTGTGCATATTACTCCACCAAAAATAGTCAGGGCATTTAGAAGAAAAAATACAGGACAAAGAATTTAGATGTCCTTGGAATTTTCGTCATAGCAACACAAGAAATAAAGGCATAGACTTGCAACAAACACCAAAATATAGCAGAGATACTGTGCAATCTGAAGTGTTCAATCAGATTTGTTGTGTCTTCAAAAACTTTGGAGCTAGATCCATAAGAATATATGTATAATATTGTATGATATTTTTATACATCAAACTCAGCAATAATATACAACAGAAATATAAGAACAATTCTTAAGTCATCATTTAACATAGGAGAATGCTACCAAAGGCTTCAGGCGTTGAAGATTGCAGCAGATTGTGACGGCGTGTGCAGTCATGTGGCAGTCCCCTTCGTTACGAACTTCCTGACCGAGTCACACGGTGCAGAGATCAGATTCTTAAAGACACACCACTCTAATACAGGTTACTGGCAACAAGAGGGTATAATTAAAGAGACTGTGAGGAGTTTCTAAGTAATTACGAAAAAGTCTCACTTTTAGATATATGCCTGATCGAAATACACACTTTAAGATGAGTGTTATAGCATCAAAATAGGTTATCTATAAATGCTATTCCTTAGCCTTTCGGTCGGGTTGGACAGGTCTGGACTGGCCCGGATACTCAACTTCGGGAACAAGACAATTAAAACTAGAGCAAATTTATATTATTTTATTATTTATATTACACGTCTTAGAGCACTGGGCTGTAAGTAGCCATATATAGTCGGCTACAAAACTATGATACTAAGTTTTCCAAAAATTGCTTGTTGTCACACACCAAAAACTACCACTACGTAACTAGAAAGAGATACATTACCTCATCGCTTTGCATCCTGTAAGTTGTTGAAAAAAGAAGTTGTAAAGCAATGTAGAGTTCTGGGGAAGGTCCGAGCTGCATCACAACAAGCACACGCTTTGGATTGCACACATCTTTTGGTGCATTCCAGTTGTAGTCAGAAGTAGGAATTTCCGGGTTCCGAGTAGGAAACTGCAACTGGAACGTTCCCCGAAGTCGGAATTTCCCACAGGGAACTCGGTGAAACCTCGTCACCCCAGAGTTGACAATCGAAGATGGATGCCCCCAGTGTGAACAGTTATTTAGTTCCTGTAATAATCAATTTATTTGCACTTCTGACTGGGGTGTGTCGCTCTAGATCAGCTGTATGCATAGTATTGTTAGACTTCTATTTACAAAAATGCTGCCATAGTGATAATCACATTCTTCATGTGATATTTGTGAACAACAACGCAGGGCGTGCTAACAACAATAGCCTTGTAGATCGGCATGATTTTTTTTTCCCGACTTCAACTGGCATTTTGTGTCTTTATTGATAGGAGAGAGGCAGTGGATAGGCTTGTGAGAGGGGGAGAGAGAGTAGGGGAAGACACTCTGCTATCTGGTCACAGGCGGGATTCGAACCTGGCCCAGCAGAAGTAAGTACATGGGACATGCATGGTTGCTAACCACTCCACCAAACCAGCACACTGTTTATTCTTTATTAGATTTTGCAATATAAAAGATACATAAGATCAAACTGGAAATATTCAGAAAACAAAGAAATGTGTCAGGAGAGGTCAAGAAGCCATCAGGCTTATGCAAAGGATCTCCCCTCTCTATAAGAAAAAGCAAAACAGTCAAGATTCAAGTAAGAACAAAAAGTTATACGTACATACATGTGTTCAACCATGTGTGAAGAAACAAAGAAATACTAATAATCAACAACAAAACAAACAGGTTTAACAAAGAAATAGAGACCATAAAAGAGTTGACAAAATTAGAATAGAATTTAAGACATAGGAAAAAACAAAGTAAAACTAAGCTTCATGAATTAAATGTAAAGACAATTTCCTTTTAAAAACGTGTAATGATGATGAGCTCTCAGCTACGTCTTTTATCATTTCATGTTTTTACACCATGATATCTGATGGAGAACATTAATAAAATATTTCTGCATCATCTCTGCAGAGGACTTTAGTTATAAAGTGATGCAGAGCAAAGTTAGAGAGGTTTAATACCAATATGTTCAGGTGAGGATTTTGAAAAACAGTTCACTATTCCCAAAGTCAGGCACTTTGGGTCTGAACAGGTTAACGGAGCCCCTCCTCGCCCTCGCCTGAAGTTGAACCCTTGTAATTCTAATTCATTCAATGACTCTTCCTTTCACTCCACCTGCAGGTCACACTTCACAGCCTGAGCTGCATGTGCAGTCCAAACCCTGATCTTTATTCTGGGCTGCTCTCCTGTATTATGTGCTGTAATGAACATTTGAGCCTGTAGCTGCTGTAGCTGTTTGTTGTTTGCAGGCTGCAGCTCCGTCTCTCCTCCGCTCTTCCTTTTAACATTCACAGAGCCTCCTCTGCTCTCTCTGCTGTCTGCTGAATATGGAGCAGCTCTTATCTGAACGAGCTAAAGATAATTGGTGGACAAGTGGAGCTCGACCGCAGAGAGGAAGAGTGGGAGAGAGAGAAATGAGGGGGGAGGAAGAGACAAGAGTGAGAGTGATACTGAAAACAGGAGAGGGTCTTTATCTGTGATGTGAGGGCTGCAGACGGACCCCCCCCCCCCCGAAATGTGACACGCCGAGTCGAGGAAGACACCCAAAGAAGAACCTGACGGGGAGCAGACGGGTGAATGTCCTCATCCGGGGAGAGAGGAGAGAGCTCATAAATACAAAAAGGCTGAAATTCAGTTCCATTATGAGATTCATTAAAGTTTCACAGAGGCTTCCCCCTCATCAGCCGAGCTCTCGGTCTTCTTTAAAACACCTCAAACTACACTGCGTCATCAAATCAGGTTTATAGAACGCAGACGAAAAGGACAATTATATATTTACGAGGCAGCATTTACAGTGAACCAAGCTTTAAACTTCTGACCAATTATGTGTGCATATTTGCAGTGTTAAAGATGCTGAGGAGTTTCTCAGTAATTACAAAAAGTCTCACTTTTAAATATATGCCTAATTGAAATACACTCTTTAAGATGAGTTTTATAGCATCAACATAGGTTATCTATAAATGCCATTCCTTAGCGTTGTAGTTGGGTCGGACAGGGCTGGACTGGCCTGGATACTCAACTTCGGGAATAAGACAATTAAAACTGGAGCAAATGTATATTATTCGGACACGTCTTAGAGCACCGGGCTGTAAGAAGCGATACATAGTGCGCTATAAAACTACGATACTAAGTGTTCCAAAAATTGCTTGTTGTCACACATCAAAAACTACCGCTACGTAACTAGAAAGAGAAACATTACCTCGTCGCTTTGCATCCTGTAAGTTGTAAAAAAAAAGAAGTTGTTAAGCAATGCAGGGTTCTGGGGAAGGTCCGAGCTGTATTCATTGGCATCACCTTCAAGCTAAATAACCCATTAACTACCTCAACTGTTTGGCAGAGGTCATCAATTACTGAACTATGTGTGTCTGCCCCTCAGTGAAGCAGCCATCTCTCACAGACAGAGGCACAGTTTTGCCCCTAAAGGAAAGTTGGAGCCTCGCTCAGACTCTTACAGGTTCCCCCACTTGGCAAAGTCTAAAGTCTGGTCAAAATTTGGATTTACAATGATGTCGAGGGGAAACTGACTGATGACAGTCACCCTATCTAAAACATCAAGCTGCGGTGAAAGACAAAAATGTGTGTGATTAAAGCTGCTGTAACTTCTCGAGTAAACGAGCAGAGAGAGAGAGAGAGGATTCAGTGAGCCGTACCTGAGTGAATTATAGGAGATTGATCAGGATTTTCTGTGTAAATAATGTATAAAGGTTGTAAATAACAGCATTAGTATCATTCTGAAGTGAGTTCTTGCCGTTTATTTGCCGTATTTTGTTGTAATAGATCATCTTTTTCTGTCATAGTTTGTGTTTTATGGATTTCATCAATTGTAATTTGGAAATATTAAAGAAGGAGATGTGGAGGAGATCTGCCATGAAAGGGGAGACCAGAGGAGAGTCATGAAGGGGGCTAACTGCTTCAGGGACTATCGTTAGTAAAACAAAAAATAAAATAATATAATAAGGCCTGAACATGGTCGAATATAACGAGCTGTAACATGGACACTAATGCTGCAGGCAAATTAAAATGTGTGAGCGTTTGTAAAATAGGTTACGTTTATTTTTGGCTGTCACAAAACTTTGAACATGTTCATTTACAATTGTTTATAAACAGTGGCGGCTGCTGGTCAGTCAAGGAGGGGAAGCTCTTTTTTTTCCGACCTACATCATAATTTTGTTTATTTATCTAAATGATCTGTGACCCTGTTTGGTGTCCTTTCCAGGGATTTTATTCCCCAAAACTCACTTTTGACCAGACAACACATTTTGTGACAGCACTTCCAGTGAGCCAGCTCACCTTGTCATACCAGGAATGCTGAAAAGACCTGTTTCTTTTCCCCACCTTTTGCACTAAATCAATCTAGGAGTTGATCTGCCCTGCTGTTTCACTCTAATTTTCTCTTTGTAAGGAAAACTATCAAATGGCTTCGCCAAAGTCTGGTCTACAACATTCATACTATCTGCCATTATGTGCAGCTTGCTCGCAGCTGGAGCTGCTACGTGAGACGATTGACTGGCTGTGAGTGTGAGTGAAAGGGAGAGAAGATCCGCATCTGCTCGTTGGTGAAAAGAAAAGTGGCAGGAGAGAGTCTTCAAACACAACGCTAGTCGTTTTTAAGAAAGATAAAGTCACTGGAGATCGATAAAGCCTCCGGATCAGTCCAGAACAACTGAATGTAAAACTTAGTAGATGCTGCAGTAAAGGGTGATACTTCAAGATCGCTGATTGGCTCATTTCACTGTCAATCAAAAAGGGATTCGGCCTCAGACAGATATCCAATCATCACGCAGAAGCTGAGCGTCCAGGCCAGCCCACTGCCTCATTGACTCCCAGAGACGCTGAGCGTCCGATGGGCGGGACAAAGTCCAGCGTTTATCCAATGACCGTCCAGTTTCCACAGTGGAACAACCCACTCTAAGTTTTCCTGTTGAAGTCTGAAGACGCTCAGCGTCCGACTCCAACTGTAGTGCTGAGACGCTGCTGGGATGAATGAGAAGGAAGTTGCGCCAGTTACCTGCGATAAGTAGCTGATTCTGAACTTAAGATGAAGGTATTCTAGCTCATATTTAGTCAATGAAAAGTACACACAGCAGTGCATATCACCACATTTTTTGGGGATATTTTAGGGGAAGCTGAGCTTCCCTTGCAGTCTTAGAGCAATCGCCACTGTTTATAAAGAGAAACCTGTTTAAAGTTCAAATCTGTTTTTTCTTTTCTTGTACTTTCACACAGTTTAAGCATTTATAACATAATGACAAACACTTGCCAAAATTGTTTGATTTCTTTTCTCATGAAAAAGGTTTAAACAAATTTACTTATGGGACCTTTTTCTGACACATTTATTGACAATAGGACAAAAGAACTGTTATATTATAATATAAAGGGGTTAAATGATTTCAAGACTGTGTAAAAGTACTTTTTGAACATTATGAGCACACAGCAACAATACCGCGATAATAATAACTGATAATTTTGGTAACAAAAACTGTGATATGAAATCTTCATACCGTTACATCCCTAATGTGTGAGTAGTATTGATATTTTTTCACTTTAATAGTCACGTCTCCTTAATGTTTCTCATTCTACTGTCCTTTTTCTCTGCACAAATGCACCCTGCAGCCCAGCTCTCTGTCTCTAATTGTCCTGCTTTTTTTTTTTTTTTTTTTTTTTTTTTTTTTTTTGACTCACATCTCCTGGAGTTTTTCCGCTCGTGTAATCCTGCCAGATATTTCCCTCAAACATGTTTGGCAAAACAAATCATCAGTATTTTTAGTTGACTGGGTGTCTCAGCTGCCAGCTTGTCACTTATTTCCTCGCACAAGAACAACTCATCTTTTGTGGATTGAAGTCAAACTGTGAGGAGACACCGGAGGCAGAATTTCAGGCCTGAGCACTGACTCCAAGCTCACAGAGATCCAATCTTAAATGTGTCCGCGCGGACTCATTATCGACTAAATTAGTCGGCCTGCCCGTTAACTGCTGACATGTCCAAACACACTCCAGCACATTAACGCACACACACCTCCTGACAGCGAGAACAACAGCCCTCTGAAAGTGAGGCAATTACAGCCTCGCGGAGCGGCGGTGACAGCCTCATGTTCATCATCGCTCTGCCATTTTTCCCTCAAATCAGCTCTAAACAGAAACAATGCCGCCTCGGTCCACACACCAGCGCGACGTGTTGTCTCCTGCAGCCAATTAGAGCACAGATAGTTGTTAGGATTTGTCACCGGCTTGCTGCCATTTTGGAATCACAGCCTGTGCTGTAAATCCTCCTGAGGTCCGCTGGTATTATCGGGGAGAGCGAGGAGAGGCCTGCGGGTCCCGTCAGCTCTGCAGCGAGTCCCAGAGCAGGTGCATCCACCTGTTCGCAGCCAGTTTTCAAGGACAGCTGAATTATGGTTCATTGTTCCCTAAAATACAAAGTCGATTCATCTACAAAGACAAGAGCACAGTCATGCATCGCCTGGCAAACACTAACATGCTCTAGTGAAACTCCCTGATGTGTGAGGATCCTTTCCAGCCTTTGTGTGGAACATTAGACTTTATAAATCACTTTTTACCCGAGAGCAGGATCCATCCACTGGAAAATATGACTCTTAACCTGTTCAGCCTCAAAGTACCTGATTTTAGGAATGCTTGATTGCTCTCCAACAAAAACATAATGAAAGTGAACTATTCGTGCAGAAATAGTCATGCTGCACAGCAAATTAAACAGGAAAAAGGCCATTTTTACACACATCAAACCTAACATCACCATCAAGCAACTGAATGATCAAACATCCAAATCTGTCTCACTTTGAATCAGTTTATCAAACATCATTTTACATAAGGTTGTCTATCTATCTGGTTACCTACTCGCGATATATTCACCTGTAAACAAGCAGATATTCATAAATTCATGACTAAATTTACATTTCTATAGGTATACATGTCTGGAAACACACTTTTCTTTGCACACACAAACGCACATCTTGTTTTTTTTGTTTTTTTTTTAATATTAAAGCACTTTGTTGACTACACTCATAGTTCCCCCTTGAGATTCCTGTATTTCTCCAATATGACTGATTTAGATTTCTCTTTTAACTGGGTTAACCCTCTGAATCCCAAGCCATTTCTGAGCGTTTTCTGCTTCTGTCACATTTTAAATCACTATGGTCTCATTTTTCTCTGTAAAGTGAAGTCCAGCACCTCTATGGATTCAGGACAATCATGGCTATAAGCTGATATAACTCAATTATGTCTTTATGCAGCGTAACAAAATTTAAAGGCTGTAAATCATCAGAAAAAAGAAAAACGAAAATTTAATTTTTCTGATTTTAAAAAATTCTAAAAATAAGGTGGGAGAATATACAACACATTTTCAGGTACCCTCAAGCATAAGGAACACAGGAAAAAAGTGGTGTGGTTCTACCTTTACAGAAACTACACATTCTGGGACCTTAGAAGTTGATTGGAATTTTGGGCTGTTTTTGCTTCTGTCACATTTTTACTCACTGTGGACTCATTTTTCACTGCAATATCAAGTTCTACACCTCTATGTGCTCAGGAGAACTAGGGCTGAAGCCAGATATAATTCAATAATGTCTCATAGCAATATCACGTAACCAGAATGCAAGAAACTATTCAATAAAGAAAAGCGGACAGTGAAATTTTCTGAATATTTATTTTCAGAACAATGAAAACTGTGAATAACTATGTACAAGGCGACAGGACTCCCCTGAAACTTTCAAGGGACCTCCTGAAACTGTTTTGGGGGGTCCTGCTGCCCTGAAACGGTCTCTGGAAACACAGAGCCGACGTATGAAGCATGCTGATTGGTGCTGAGCAGACCCAAGCTGAAATGACACCAGGCAAATGGAAGGCAATATTCAAAGAATTCTTTAGAAGTAAATACAGCACGTATATCAACCATTCAAGGCTTGTTAAAAGCTGTAAAATGTGTAAAATTATTTGTTTTTTACAGAATCGAGCTAGAGCAAACGGTTTATTTTCTGCAGATTTTTGAAGTGGACGTGTGAATAAATGTGATGTTGACGGCAGTCGCGCAAAATCATCGGTCTTTTCCACCATTGTTCGGAATGTTGCTGACATCATGTGTGATACATTCAGGTACCCAAGGAAACGTGAGAATCTGACAAACGCCACTTTTTACGGCTTTTTAATAGGACAAACGGTTTGTACATGCCAGTCGTTTTAAAATAAGTGCATTTTTGAACCCGCCGGCGGGTTTGGGATCCAGAGGGGTAATTTTCTGCTCTGCTTCAGGTCATCATCTAGACAGTTCCATCTTTTGACACCTTGTATTGTTCAACAAAAACTCCTCATTGTTGTTCATTTACTTGGGATTTTAAATTTAACTGACCCCTTCACTTGTATCCACCATCTCTGTTAAACATTATTTGTGCTGTTTTCAATTCTACTAAATCAAGAAACTTTTAAATTCTTGACTGTATGAAACATTGATTCATGTGGTCATAATAGCCGACCATATGCATTATTCTAATAGCTCTTTTTTGGAGAATACATAACGGATTTAGTGAGCTCTTGTATGTGTTTCCCCAGATCTCCAAGCAATGATCTAAATATGGAGCCACCAGTGAGTTATACAGAATGTAAAGTGATGTATGGTTACGGTGCTTTAAAAAAATCATTAGTTACTAGTTACTTTCCCAAAAAAAGTTGCTGAGTTACTAACTGAATTAAAATTAAAAATGTAATTAATTACCAGGGAAAGTAACTGACATCATCAGCGGAGTTCTCTGTGTTTTTGGTCACTAGATTTTATATTTACTAACAACAGACAAACACTTCACTTTAGGACATAATGTACACTACACATGTATCAGGATTTTTGGTTTGACGATTTTTAAATTAATTTATATTTTTCAAAAATATTTTTTTTCCAAATTTAAATGCTTCATTTTAGTCTGTGTTAATAAGCCACTTTTCAATACAATCCAGGCTTTTGAAGAGAGAGTATAAACAGCTGGTTAAAATATATTGCTGATTAAATCCTAAAGCCACAGACATGTGATGTGTATTTTTCCTGATATTAGCTGGGTTTCCATTACAGTTTTTCACAAAATAAAAGCGATATTCCTAAAATTTCGACAAAGTGTATTTGGGCTTTGAACGTGTTTCCATTGAAGGTTGTTCTAGGCAGGAGCGTCGTAACTCTCGTGAAATATCATCCCGCGTGATTATGCCAAGGCTTGTCGAACCCTTTCTCCCTCATTTCCGTTTCTATCTCCTTATAACACTCTGCATTCCTCTGCTGTTTGCTGTCTTGTATGGCAGTTGTGTTTTTCTCGAGAATAATGGCGAGAAAAGTCTCCTCCTCTGTCCAATCGTGCTGCGTCAAAAGTGATCATGTGACCAGGTACGTCACGTCCTGTGACGTATAAGTGTGGAAAAAGTGTTTCCCTCCCGCTTTTGCGATATATTTGAATATCGAAATGTCTGAAAAAACCACCTCATGAAAGCATAAAAACTTTTTAGCGATATTTTTGTGCTTTTTTGAAATTCAGGTGTTTCCATTACCAGTTTTTTATTGCACTATTTACATTTTGCACATATCCAAGGGTAATGGACACATTACAGCACACTTACAGTCTGTAGGCATCATCATTGTTCATCTTTTCACTGGTGTTAAAAGAGCTAACTAAAGATCGTAAAAACCTGCAATATCATAGAATCACAATTTTCTGGAGGGTAAGCTGTGGCCTGGACTACACGAATATGGATATATTCCCAAACACACATTTTCCTGTCCAATTGGGCCTCTCAACCGCACGAACACAGCGATTTCACCCACATAAACGGAGATTTTTTAAAACGTATAAAAAAGTGAAGAAATAAAAAAACATCAGATTGAGTGGCTCCGTACAGCGGTGTTAAACGGGGCTGGTGTTGACGCGATGACGTCAAGCGCACAGCAACAAGACACTGTAGCAACGGTTGCCAACTTGTTCACTTTGACGTCCCAAGTCGACCGCCTTATGGTAGTTTGCCCTGATGTTTTTGAGCTTTGTCGACTGTATTGCCTTGTTTATAGACTCCTCTGAATGAGGAAAGTCTTTCGCAATGGTATTACCGTGACCCTCTTCGCTGTTGGACACATACGCCTCCAGAAACTCCTCCAGGATGTCAGGATATTTTGTGTAACCAGAGTCCGAGGCGTCATTTTCTTGGGCTTTTTTGTTTTTGTAATCCAATTTTAAGTAACTAGTCTGCCTCATCATCCATCCACAAAAACGACTCAATTTTATTTGTTTTCTTCGCCATCTTCTTACTCCTGTTTTGACTGTGCATGCTCATAATGTTCTTCTTCTATGGTTTTCACACTTTCCTAACCTGCCACTTATCGGCCAGGCATGGCATTGCAGGCTTCAGAGGCGATCGTTTTCAGTTTTGCCTCTTCGTATGGACAGAGATATTTCTGTGGTGTGGACAGAGATTTTTTTTTAAACAAGGACAAAGATATCTGGTCAAAAAAAATATCCATATAGGTGTGGTCCAGACCATAGACTGAATCAACACAAAAATCCAACTTAACAGAATTTTGTTTTCAATTTGTTCCCCAGTGTAATAATGGCGGCTTCTGAAGCGGTCAGTGTGGATGCGGCAGTATCTGCAGTTTAGTCAGAAATGGACTCAATTTCTTCTTTAAAGGGACTGTGAGGAGAATCTATTACCGGCAACGTAAAAGACTCTTTCTAGTTACATAGCGGTAGTTTTTGATGTGTGACAACAAGCAAATTTTGGAAAACTTAGTATCGTAGTTTTGTAGCCGGCTATATATCACTACTTACAGCCCAATGCTCTAAGACGTGTAATATAAATAATAAAATAATATAAATTTGCTCTAGTTTTAATTGTCTTGTTCCCGAAGTTGAGTATCCAGGCCAGTCCAGCTCTGTCCGACCCAACCAGAAGGCTAAGGAATAGCATTTATAGATAACCTATTTTGATGCTATTAAACTCATCTTAAAGTGTGTATTTGGATCAGGCATATATCTAAAAGTAAGACTTTTTTGTAATTACTTAGAAACTCCTCATAGTCCCTTTAAAAAAGGAGCAGAGAATGTCACCTTAAGCTTTTCTTACAGGAAATCATGTTTTGCTCTTCTCCTGACCGGGGATCACCACTGGGAAACTGGCAGAGAGGTAGAAATCCTCCGGGTAAAAAATTGGGGGACTTCAAACTTGTCAAGAGGCTTCCTGGAGTAATTATCATCCAGAAAAAAAAGTTGAGTCTTAATCCTGGAGGCTGTGGTGCAGAAGAGCATTGCAGCAGTGTCTAATTGTCCGGTTTATTCTCCAAATCCCTGCTAAAACAGTTTTTTACTCTTACAACTTCTGACAGGAAGCTTTGGCACAAAGACACAAAATAAAATGTTAGCCAAGCAAAAATATGAGAGCACAGACGGAGCGTTAAACCTCTGCAAACAAAAGTAATCCAGAGTGTGAGTCTGAGCATGATGAAGACAAAGTGAAGCAGAGTCAGAGGCCACGTAAAAACAAATAAAGAAGACGTTAATGAGCTGTGAGCTCGTTTCAGATCGGAAACTCTCCCATAATTTCAAATTTAAAGTTTTTTCTCCCTCGGTGAGTTTTTTAAAAGTATTTCCTTCCTGATGTCGGCCTGTTTTTGTCTCTCTGCAGGGCCGAATCAGTGAATAAATTCTTTCTTTCTCCGTTTGTGACAAAGAGAAGTAAAGGTTAATAACGGCGAGAACAGGCAGAGACAGGATCCAGGCACAAACCACAGCAGAGTGACGACGGAGTGTGAAGAGAATCTAATTTAGGTTATAATGTGAGAGCGTGATGGGACCCTACACCTCCTGAAGGTTCATTCGGCAGTAAAATCAAACAATTCATTTCATTTTAATTTAAATGTCTTCATGGAGAATGTCTCATTTGCATTTTTGCACCTTTAACCAAACAGCCTCATTTCCACCAATCACAGCCTTTCCCCCCAAACAGCCGGCCAATCAGTTCTGCTGTCTGAGCCCCAGCGAAGTGAGTAATGAGCTGTCGGCCAATCACGCGCAGCCTGGGAGCAGCGGAGGTGGCAGCTGATTGGTCGCTTGCCCTGGAGTTGTGTTTCCAAGGCGACTTGTGGATTTCATGATGCATTAGCGCAGCTGCCAATTACGGCGCGGCTGTCACGCTCCGGCTCGTCGTGGCTGTGATCAGTCAGCCGGGCCTCGGATACTTTTCTAAATTACTCTGAGCCAATTAGAGGCCGAGCTGATCAGTCACCGGGCGCCGGTTTAATTTTTCAGCAGTAAATCACATTAAAAACAGTTCAGCGTCGGGGGACTTTGACGGCCAATTTGTGCTCCTGACCAATCAGTAGGGACCAGAGGCGATGGTTTCCATCTGGCAGAGGCAGAGATTAATCTGAGTGTTATATCACATATAGTCTCATATAGTCAAGGAATAATTACAACAAACCTTCATTTTCTAACAACTTTGTTTGCACCAGACCAGTGATTCCCAAACTGCCGTACGCAAAGTGACGTAAGGGTCTGTGCTCTTTCATGGTCATAGCCCTTCTTTTACACTTTTCACTCCTCTGACCTTTTTCTTTTGGGCTGTTTTTCAGCCATTGCTATTGCACCTATTGTATCTCTTTCTTGAGCTAACTGTGCACGCTACACAACCTACTACTCCCCCTTCCCCCTCTGTCTGATCTGCACATTAGTGTGATCGCCCCCTGGATGTGGGGGGGGGGGGGGGGTGTACCCTGTTTTGGTAACTCGACCCGAGCCACAGTAGTTACCTGCTGAAATTCAGAGCCAAGGCTGTGTATTGAAACAGGACTTTTTTTTCAACATGCTGTCAGTGGTGACATCTTGTGGATGGAGAGGAGAAATACGGTTAATTTTACAAATACTGCATTAGATTAGAAGATTAGCAGACCGTTGACTACACCTTTAAGCATCCGTGCAGTTTACCCATGCCATGGGCACTAACACCCCCCATACCCTCACAGATGCTGCCTTTTGACCTTTGCTGTGATAACAGTCTGGATGGTCCTTTTCCTCTTTAGCCTGGAGGACACCACATCCAGACTTAGACTTAGACCACAGCAGACTTTCCCACTTTGCCTCAGTCCATCTCAGATGAGCTTGGCCCAGAGAAGCGGGCGGTGCTTCTGGGTGTTGTTGATATTTGTCTTTGCATGGTAGAGTTTGACCTTGTAGATGTAGAGATGAACTGTGTTAACTGACAATGGTTTTCTGAAGTGTTCCTGAGCCCACGTGCTGATATCCTTTACACAATGATGCTGCTTTATAATGCAGGTCACAGGCATTCAGTGTTTTTTTGTTGATATTATGAACTGTAGATGAAGAATTCCATTAATTCCTTGCCATTATACATTGAGAAACGTCCTTTAACAGCCTGAGGAAGGTTGCAAACAGGTGTTTTTCGGGCATGTTTCAGCTTTTTTGAAGTTTTACAAGCATCAAAATCGAAATGAGTGAATATTTGCAAGTAAGCCCCAAAATCAATTAGTTTAAACAATAAATATGTTGTCTTTTTAGTGAATGCAGTTGAAGGTATGTCTAGAAGGATTTGCAAATCACTGTCATCTGTTTTTTAATAACATTTCAAACAACGTCCCAACTTCATTGGCATTGTGGTTTGTAGTTCTGGATTTGTCTTACAGAGTTCAGAGAACTTTCTGCTTTTCTCTGCAGGTGTATGAATGATAGAAAAATCACATTATTTATGATATTTTCTCTTTCTGGATCTTCTTTTCAGCCTTTTTCTCTGTGTGTTGTTTGTTTGTCCTTCCCAGAGAGGCTCGACTTTTAATATAATTACGACCATTTTGATAAAGACAGAGTCACTAAAGTTTGAACAACTCAAACTGAATTTAAAGACTAATTTGATTTTATTATTTATGGTTATAATATTTAATTGAGCACACAGCTCTTTAACATTTCCTGTGCAGAATCAGTCAATCCTTTGTCACATTCATTCGCAGAGTTTAGCAGCCTCTCAAGGCGAGATGATTCATTCAATCATTTAAATTTGAAGCACAGATGCTATTTAAGAATCAGTGAGTAATGTGTTTATTAATTAAAATAAGTGCAATAATGATTTTTGCAGCTCTGTTGATCTTAGGCCTTGGGTTCAACACACAAAAGCTGAATTTGTCACCAACAAACGGAGCCAGCAGGAGTGTGAATTCTGGATTCTAATGCCTCACGTTGATCAGACTGAGATTTTCTGTCTAATCTTGAGCTTGAGGAGCCTAAAATGTAAAAATGACACGGCCTTCATGGGCACGGCCTCGGCTGCCCCGCTCTGATATCATTCATCATGTCGTATTCGGCGTGTCAGTCTGCTCGGCGTGTTCACACCTGATCCATCATCTGAGCAGCAGCTGTCAGGGTGACAGCACAAACTGTCAACGTCCACGCCGAGTCATCAAACACTTCACGAGTTCATCGTAACAGTTTGTAAGTCAGAGACGGAGGAGCGTCCTCCGAGGCTAAAAACAACCCGCGCGGGCACAAAGCACATTCATCAACAGGAGATTTTCACCCACAAACTGCATTATTCTGAGGATGATTCCAGATAAATGGGACAGAGAGACTGAGGAATGAGCTCTGATGAAGAGATCTGGGCCGTCATTCACCCCGGCTCAGAGATATTTAAATATATGGACTTTAATTTGACCAGTGAAGGTCACAGAGTCTCATCAGTCTGTGGTTTTCCTCCTGATTCATGTTCCCGAGGTCCTGGTTCACAGCACACAAGGCTTTTAGAGCGGCTTGTTAAAATATCCAGAAGATGGAGGCGTTTGAGTTTGACTCTCCTCAGTTTTAGCTTCTAATAGTCGACACCAGAACATGTCAACAAGTCTTTGCCCAGTTAATAGAGAGGTTAAAGAAACAACAATTTGAAAGGATAAAACAAAATTAAAACCGAACACAAAGTTTTAAATCCTTGTGGACATTTATTCCATGAAATAACACCACAAAGAGACATTTAAACAAACACCAAGTAGTTTTTATACCCTAATATAATATTTCTAAAGTCATTGTGATGGTACATCTCCTTACAACAGGTTGAATGACACCTCTGTCATGGTCTGAGGGGGTCTGTATCACCTTCACTGGCACTATGTAACTTTAGTGTGGATGGTAGGAACACTTCACACAAAAACTACAAATTTGTACTGCTTTACGGTGTACGTCACTTCCCCCTCCAGGCGAAACAAACATTGAGAAATGAAGAATATAAAGCAGTTTCTGAAATTTTCAAACAGATTTAATGAACAGAATTAAAGGATAAGTTTGGTTTCTACAGCTTTCACATTGTTTCATTGTTTATAGAATGAAGTAGAACAATATACTCACCCAGAAAGCTTTCCTGATCCAAACAGTGCTTCAGGAGATATTTAGATCCAAAATTGAGCGGCGGACATCCGTACAATGGTAGCACACGGGGCATGTTAGCGCCGCTCCTAAAACTGCGTTAATCGTCTAAAAACTCATTAGTTTCACCAATATTTCATCATGGTCCCCTCGGGCTACTCCTCCATTACAGTCTGTGTCACTCCAGACATGTTGTGTGACTGTACTGACCGCCGAACTGAAGAACAAGAACGCTTGCCTCCGCGCATGCGCAGTACTCTCTGGAGAGCTGCCTCTGCGTCCTCCTTTCGATGAGCTCCTCATCTGTAAACTCTGGCTCGAAACTGTAAGGACACCCATCATATTCAAAGTTCTCCTCCACGACATCTTCATCCGATAGATATTCGTCCATTTTGGACAAAACTGGAAGAAGGAAGTCGTTGTGGCTGGAGGTCTTCCCCTGAAACAATGAGCCGTACTGTGCATGCGCGGAGGCAAGCGTTCTTCTTCTTCAGTTCAGAGGTCAGCACAGCCACAAAACATGTCTGGAGCGACACAGACTGTAATGGAGGAGTAGCCCGAGCGGACCATGATGAAATATTGGTGAAACTAATGAGTTTTTAGACGATTTATGCAGTTTTAGGAGCGGCGCTATACATGCCCTGTGTGCTACCATTATACGGATGTCCGCCGCTCGATTTTGGATCTAAATATCTCCTGAAGCACTGTTTGGATCAGGAAAGCCTTCTGGGTGAGTATATTGTTCTACTTCATTCTATAAACAATGTGAAAGCTGTAGAAACCGAACTTATCCTTTAAGTTTAAAGTAAATATGCTCTTATTTTCCTAATGGAAATAGGGACTCCGGCTCACACTCCTGCACTGTAGGTGGCAGTAATGCTCCTCTGACGTTGGATACCACCTGCCGTTAAACAAAAAGAAGAAGAAGAAAGCTAAATGTAGGGTTGTTATCATGGCAGAAGCAGCGAAAAACCTGAAGAAAATGAAAGTTTTATTGGAGGAGACAAAAAAAGGAAGCTGGATAGTAACAAGCTAAATGCCCGGACAGAAATAAACACTGGTCTGGCATTCACTCGCTGGCGTGAGCTGAAAGACGAGGAGCGATGTCTGACCCATGCTGATTTAGCCCTGTTATTGTTGGACTTTTAAGTACATGACTATTTATCGGAATACAAATATGATCAGACTGAACTTTATCAGTCCACATGGTTTATTTGTCTCTTGGGACATCCTGTTGGCTTCTCCTCCCTCTGTATGTCAGCAAATGCACGTTGGTGTATGACAGTGCAGTTACACTCAACGACCACAGAGGACACTAGAGAGCTGAAAGCCAGAATCTTACCTAGTGGAGCTTTAATGTTCAAACCGATTGACTTTATTGATTTTGCAAATATTCATTATTTTTGAATTTGACACCTGCAACACGTACCTAAAAATCTGGGATGGGGCAACAAAAGTAAACTAAAAACATGTGAATGTCATGATTGATAATAAAAGAAGCCAACTGTGTGAGTAATGAAGTCTCTCAAAGTGCAATTGTCAGGAATTAAGGGATTTCATCTACGATAATCCATAATATCAGAAGAGTCAGAGAATCAGCCAGAAAACCATCAAACCAAATGCCTGTGACCTCCCATCTCCTAGGCAACGCTGCCTGGGCCGTGCCCATGAAGGCTGTGTCATTGTTTTACATTTAAGGCGCCTCCAGCTCAAGATTAGACAGAAAATCTCAGTCTGATCAACGTGAGGCATTAAAATCCAGAATTCGCACTCCTGCTGGCTCCGTTTGTTGGTGACAAATTCAGCTTTTGTGTGTTGAACCCAAGGCCTAAGGTCAACAGAGCTGCAAAAATCATTATTGCACTTATTTTAATTAATAAACACATTACTCACTGATTCTTAAATAGCATCTGTGCTTCAAATTCAAATGATTGAATGAATCATCTCGCCTTGAGAGGCTGCTAAACTCTGCAAATGAATGTGACAAAGAATTGACTGATTCTGCAGAGGAAATGTTAAAGAGCTGTGTGCTCAATTAAATATTATAATCATTAATAATAAAATCAATTAGTCTTTATTTTCAGTTTGAGTTGTTTAAACTTTAGTGACTCTGTCTTTATTAAAATGGTCGTATTTATATTAAAAAGTCGAGCCGTTCTGGGAAGGACAAACAAACAACACGAAGAGAAAAAGGCTGAAAAGAAGATCCAGAAAGAGAAAATATCATAAATAATGTAATTTTTCTATCATTCATACACCTGCAGAGAAGAGCAGAAAGACATTCAAGCACCACAAACCACAATGACAATGAAGTTGGGACGTTGTGAGAAAGGTTATTAAAAACAGACTATATTAATTTGCAAATCCTTTTGGACATACATTAAATTGAATTCACTAAAAAGACAACATATTTATTGTTCAAACTAATTAACTTTGATGCTTACTTGCAAATATTCAGTCATTTTCAATTTGATGCTTGTAAGTGGAAATGTAATTTGCACGCATGCTACGATTCCCCTCTTTCTTTGCTGTCTCGTGCAAACAAAGTTGTTGTTAAAAGAACGAGTGTTGTAATTAATCCTTGATTTTTGAGGGTTTGCTTAACTTAACGCTGTGATATAACATACAGATTTATCTCTGTACCCCTGCCCAGCTTTTTGGAGCGTGTTACAGGTGTCAAATTCATTATGAGTGTTGTTATTAGGGGTGCCAAATTATTGCGTTCATTGAGATTAATAATTTATAGCTGTAATTAGTGTGTTATGTTTTTTAATTGCGTCGATCTAATTTCACTGTTTTGTTATTTTTAGAGGGCGGAACCTCAAAATACCAGGGCCGCTGGTGATTGGACGATGGGTCTGCTTGTTGCACTCTTCAAAGACCAATCATATCAAGCCACAGTATAGCTGTGTTCGAAATCGTCCACTCCTTCACTCACTCACTTTTCCCTATGTAGTGTAAATGAAATAGTGGACTACATAGGAAATGACCGAATGAGTCATAGGTGGCTCGTCAGTCGATGAGCCAGATATCCCTGTGACTTTTTTTTTTTTTTTTTTAATTTAATGTTCATCTTTATGTACCTGTTGAGTTCTAGAATTTTTGGAGCCGCATTTATCCTGGATGTTTGTAAGGTGTCTGTAAATAATTTGACAATAAAAAAAATCCCTGTGACCAAAGTGGACGCACCAAAGTAAACAAATCGGGCACTCAGGAGGATAAGTATCCAATTTTTTAAGCTGTTTTCAGATGCTAAAAGACGTAAAAAAAAAAGCTAAGCTACGAACGTGTTGAAGAAACTTTAATGTTTTTCACAGTTATAAATGAAGCAGCACCTAACAGCATTCTTTCTCAATGCACAACTGCATTGTGGTAAACGGGAGTACAATATAGGCTACATCGTATGTACACTCACATTTGCTGTGCATTGCGGGTATTTTATAATGTACTATATAGTGGATGAAATTAACTGCTGAGAATTCGAACAACACTACAAAATGGCGAAAACACTATGTAGTGCACTATATCCATGATAGGGAACGATTTCGAACACAGTTAGTGATGTAGCAGCTCGACCCTGTTGTTAGCCGTTAGCTTAAACTACGAGTACTTTAGTCCCTAGACTATTGTCTTATCTTACATTATGATACCACACAGATGTGTCATCTACCACATGTGACATGAATCTTGCTACAGGACAAAACCCACCAAGTTCTCTGGTAAACTTCTGAGGAGGGCAGACTTCATATCGTAGGGTAGATAAGACGACTGCTCGGCGTTGTTAGCGCAGCATTTCCTGGCTAACGGAGAGTGATCTCTGGTCTTTTACACGCCGCTGTTGTTTTCAAACATGCAGTCACTTCCTGTTGTCACATCTGCAGCTCCGCCTCTGTCCCCTGATTGGACAGTTAAAGCTGGAGAGTTTGTATGCATTGGGCTTCTTGTGCTTCAGTTTTTGGAGAGTAGAGAACAATCTTTAGATCGGCCTCAATAATCTAATGAATTTCATTGAAAATACTTCAAGTTGAGGATTTTTTCAGCAATTTTTTAAGTTAGATTAAAAAAAAAAAGATAAGTTAGATTAAACCAACATTATGTAGTTTTTCAAACATAATATAATCCTTCGATATTCATCGTGATAGTGCACCACTTTACAATGAGTTCAATGAAACCTCTGGAGTGATCTGTATCCCTTTAACTGGCGCTATGTAACTTCGAGGTGGATGGTGAGAACCCTGCCACACTAAAAAACTACATGTTTGGACTGCTTTACGGCAAATGTCACTTCCCCCGTTTCCGATTCGTTTGCGGAGGTAACAAAGAACGTAAGGAAGAGAAAAGTTTTGTCGGAGGATACAAAAAAAAAAAAAGCGAGAGAAAAACAAGCTGAATGCTCGGACCAGAATAAACATCGGTTCGGCGTTTACTCGCTGGCTTGAAATAAAAGACGAGGAGGGATGTCCGACTACTATCAGGTATGTTGGGCGACTAATTTATGACAAAGTTCCTCAAAAAAACTTGACAGGAAAAAAGTACAGCACAACAAATCCAGAACGTACCAGTATGTAGTTTTGTTTAGACCTATTTCAAGTGTGTGATATCGCCAGCTCGTCGTTGTCTTTACTTTTACTTTATCGCTTCAACAGGACGGGGGCGACTTCACGGAAATAAAACCAAGTTGAACTTAGCGATTTTTAACATCGTCATTTAGTCAAAAATAAATACATTACCTCGTCGCTATCCATCCTGCAAACAGCTGCTGAAGACATAAGAATACTTTTGAGCGAAGTCCTCGCTTCTGTGATTCGCCTACAAAACAAATGCACGCCACCGGCAGATCTGTATCCTTACCACGGTAGGCGCGCGCTAGAGCTCATGGGTAGTTGAGTTCTCATTGCGGTCAAGCGGGGATCTTCTGTTGTGCTGCTTTAATTATTTACAGGCCATAATTAATTAATCGCTCAATTTTTTTAATCTACTGACAGCACTAGTTGTTATAATATAAATCCCTGATAAAACAGTTTGGCAGACAGATGGACTTTATTCAATCTTTTTAACCGCTGGATTGATTTTGATTTCCGTGCAGTTGCTTTAAGACTCAGTGTTTCATGTTTCTGCTCTTTAATATATATATGATAATCCAAAGTTTTCTAAAAATGTAAAACCTTTTAAGTCCAAACACATCCTGATTTATGGTTTTTAACTCAAACACCCGACTCTCTTCTACTTTAAAGTCTGATCTTTACATCATCTGACGGTCAGCTCGGTTTGAAAGCTAATCAGGTGTGAACTCACTCAGTGATGCAACTATTGGCTGACCGCTCGGTGACCCTGTTTTACCCAGCATGCCTCTGTGTGGCGTAAAGATCACAGTAATATGGACCCACTGTGCCGAATGTTTTTAAGCATCCGGAGCTGTGAGCTGCCTTCAGGTTCACACCATTCAGTTTAATTAAAGCAGGAGGGGATCTTCATTATAATACAGAGTGCTGCTTTATTAAGATGTAAATTTTCTGCATAAGAGGGCTGCTGTGCAGTGACTTTACAGTTTTTCTCATATACCAAGGAGTCTCTAAAGTGACAACAGTATTTTCTACTCATTGTGGGGTTTAAGTTTGATGCTTTCACTGTTCAGCGTGGCATTTGAACAAACTCAATAAAGCTGGAAAATGTTGAAGGGAAGTGAAACGAGGATCATTTTGTGACTTCATGAATTTAAATTGAATATAAAATGAGAAAAAACGCAGACAAGACGATCAAATGGAGAGTCTGATTTTGTGGGAAATCTTTTGGAAACAAATTGAAGCTGAAGGACCGGAGCTGATTTCATTAGAGTGGGAGTGATGACGGAAATGTGAAGTTTCTGTGGCAGATTGTTCCAGTTTAGTGAGACGGTCGAGTCAGAGAGGAAGCCTGTAGACATGAAGTCAGCAGATGAACTTCAGTCCCAGTTTTTCAGAGAGACAAACAAGCTCGTATTCACACATCAGCCTGTTGATGTTCTGTGTTTGTCCTCATTATCACTTTCTGGTTGTCTTCGTTTTTTAATAGATGGTTGTTTTTTTCTGGGCTGCATTGCCAGGAGAGTTCACCGCCTGTTCATGGCATTTATAAAATCATTAAACAAACCAACACTCATCGTTTCTGCTCCTCATTACACTCAGATAATTCAGGGTAGAGTTGGAGGATGGGTGCCTGTCTGCACTTTTCCTCTTTTACTTGTTTGTTTTGGGTTTAAAGTAGGGATGTAACGGTCTGAAAATTTCATATCACGGTTATTGTGACCAAAATTATCATGGTTAGCATATTATGGCGGTATTGTTGCAGTGAGCTCAAAATGTTCAGAAAGTACTTTAACACATTTTTGTATCTTCAACCCCTTTATTATTATAATTTTAACAGTACCTTTGTCTGGGGCGGACATTAGCTCAGTTGGTAGAGCGTCCGCCCCATGTACGGGGGCTACCAACCCCCAGCAGCGGCTGTAGGTTCGAATCCCGGCCTCAGCCCTGTGCTGCATGTCATTCCCCCTCTCTTCACCCGCTTTTCTGTCACAACTTCAGCTGTCCTATTGAATAAAGGCCATAAAAAGCCCCAAAAAATAACTTAAAAAAACAAACAAAAAAAAAACAGTACTTTTGTCTTGTCAATAACTGTGTCACGAAATGTCCAATAAGTACATTTGTTTAAAATTTTTCCATGAGAAATAAAAGTAAACAATTCTGACAAGTATTTATCATTATTATATTATTAATGTTTAAACAGCGTGTAATTACAAAAAAGAAAAAAACGGATTTGAACTTTATACAGGTTTCTCTTCATAAACAATTGTAAATGAACATGTTCAAAGTTTTGAGATGACCAAGAATAACTTTTACCTATTTTACATACACTCACTTATTTTTGTTTGCCTACAGCATTAGTGTCCATGTTTCAACTCGTCATATCAAACCATGTTCAGGTCTTTTTATTTATTTATTTTTTGTTTGACTAAAAATAGTCCCTGAAGCAGCTGAGCACTGTGTCCGGTGGCAGCGTTGGAAGGTTTTTTTTGCATTTTTTTCTAGCAGTGAGAGATAAGTAAATATGATTCACTGCTACCGTGACCATCACCAGTCCTCCCTGTGGGCTACTCCCTCAAATCAAACTTTATTTAACCTCTGATGTGAGCTGAAGGGGAGGGCGGTGCCACACCACAGTGTGAAAGAAGGGGAAACAGTGACAGACAGGACAAGACAAGACAACAGGGAGGAGGACAAACAGGTAGTGTAAATATTTTGAGATAGCAGTCCAAGTGCTGTGCTGATTTTAGTCCATACCGGAAGTAAAGGCTGCAAGAAACCAGGGACACCAGAGATGTGGGACTTGATAGTAGGGGGTGGACCCACAGGGGTGTGATATGGAGGAGCATGCATCACAAGACGTGACAAGATGTGTAGGAGTGCCCAACTCAGCATATTCTGACGACCAATTATTTCTTTATAGTTAGTCTCAACAGGAGTTTGAGTATCTGTTCACACATGCATGTGAGGTGGTCACCGAATACCCAAGAAGCCGCCCATACCCAGGGAGACCACAGCCAAGGGCTCCCCCAGAGCCACCAGGGGACCCTGGTGGCTCTGGGACTGCTTGTATCTGAGTGCCTATATTGGAGATTTCAGATGCAGGCCGATATAATCCAATATTTGTTTTTTTGCTCATATCTGACCGATATCTGATATCAATATTGGATCAGGACACCCCTAATTATTATATTTTTATTGGCACAACATGGCCCTGATGTTAAAAAGCAAACATTTTTCAGACTTAGACTTAAACTTTATTGTCATTCAGTACGTAGCAGGAGTATACAGAACAAGATTCTGTTGCATAGGCTTCACTTAGCAGTGTTCAAGTACACTATGAAGAAAAGTAGATAAGGTGACAGTTATTGTAGAAAAATATAATAAAAATAGATTAGAAATTGTGCAAGGTGCAAGGCAGGTCTAAAAATATGAATCTCTATATGTTAAATATTAAATATCGGATATGTCCAAATGAAGGAAGAAAGGAGATTGAGTCCAGTAACAGCTAAGTAGAAAATTGTCATCGTAGTAAAACTAATGAAGCTTATCACTAATTAAAAGTGTTTTTAGTGAAATTGAAATCATTTTGGCATATGTTGCTTTAGCTCTGTTTCTTTCACTGATCGTTCTTCATCATCATACTTTCACAAACACTTTGCTTATTTACTCTGAGATCTTTTTTAGGGATGCAGAGGGAGGATGGATCGATTAAAGAGCAGGAAAATCTGCTGTTTTACTTCTCCCTGTGTGGATGTGTGTGGTGGAGTTTCCCAGAGGAGAGCGTTTTTCTTCACCAGCAAGTTTTTCAGAGCGTAAACATTTGCATATCATGTGGGTTTGTGTTTGTGTTTAAGTGGCTCCCTCGGTGTGTGTTTCCGAGCGTGTACTTCACTCCCTCCACCAGTGGACTCGTGGATCGCTTCCTGACTGACAGCTGTCAAGCCGCAGTGACGCCGTTCTCCGCTCGGATGATTGACGGTTTCAGGCTGAGCGCGGTCCGTGCGGAGAGGCTGGAACAAAAATGTGCTCCCCTCAAAGTCTCGCCTGCAGGATTTAGTGAGGGAGAAATAAAACCGGCTTCATGTGAGCTGATTCTTTAAGAACAGACTCGTGTCACTCAAACGGTCTCTTCAAACGGAGTTTCTATTTACACCTGATCACATGACAGCTATGCCAGTCCACCCCACCAGCTGTTATTTTATACATCAGGGAAGTGATTGTCATGCCCTCAGGTTACTGCCATCACCATCTTGGTTTTTCAAGCCCAAATGACCATATTTGGACGACAAGTTTGTGCTGGGTTATAATCCCTCTTATTTTTCATTTGATTTGGGTTTACTAATACTACCAAACCTTTTGGATTTACTGGTATTACTTCAGGCTGGAACAATTCTCTTTTCTCCTGATTGGATTTTTTAGGTGCTGATTCGATCTAAATTGTAATTCTACGATATTTTGCAATCTTTAGTTAGCTTTTTTTACTCCAGCGAAAAAGATTAACAATGAAGATGCCTACAGACTGTTTTAGGAAAAATACACATCACACGTGAGTCTGTTTTTAGGATTTATTCAACAATATATTTTAACCAGCTGTTTATACTCTCTCTTCAAAAGTCTGGACTGCATTTAAAAGCGGCGAAAGTCAGTAAAGAAAACATCTGAAACCCTTCTGACAAAATGAGACAGAACGATGGTATGGATGGACGAAGACAAAATGTCGCCCTCTGCTGGAGGAAAGCGGTAACTTTCAACACGTTCTGAAATGAAGCATTTAAACTTGGAAAAAAGCGATATTTGAATTTAAAAAATCAATTAAAAAATCGGCAAACAAAAACCCGGATTCTCAAGTGAATCGATTTTTCCCCCACCACTAGTATTGCTAGTACACTAAAAAAAAGTCTACTGGTGCTACTAGTGAGGTGTTACGAGGTTAATGGAAAGACGTTAAGCATTAAATTGATATTAGTGATATCAACAGTAGTTGAGCTCTACTAGTACTCAAATTTGGACTATATGTACACAATTATGGTTTACTAGTGCACAAGTAGACTTTGCTAGAGAAGCAAAAACTGTCACTAGTACTTTTACTAGACCAAACAATGTTCACGAGTAATACTTGTAGACCATTTAAAATCTTCTTGTACAACTGGTAGGTTTAAAAATGTTCACTAGTACCACTAGTAAGCCTTGAATGCTAATAAGGGGGTGGGGAAAAGCAACTTTAGGCTACTTGTACTACGAGTGACAGTTTTTGCTTCTCTAGTGAAGTCTACTTGTGCACTAGTTAACCCAAATTGAGTAGTTGTACTCCAAAATTGAGTGCTTGTAGAGCTTAACTACGGTTGATATCACTGATACCAATTTTATGCCAAATTGGCTTTCCAAAAAGATTACTAGTAATTTAGTAGTAGTAGTGCTAGTAGCCTGTGCGGGTAGACCTGTGCTCCAGAAACAAAGTCATCAACGAGTACAGAATTTTGTGCTACGAGTAGTACTCGTAGACTTAAATGTTAGTAGTACAAGCTCAAAGCTTTACGAATAGTACTAGTAAAAAAATAATTGTCTGCTAGTAGCAGTTTTGCTTTGCTAGTAAGGTCTACTTGCTGCGTTACTGCGCCAAAAACCTTTACTAGTAAAAAAAAAATGTGCTTAGTAGTACCACAAGTAAGCTCAAAGTATCTCACTAGTGGTACTCGTAGACTGTTTTAGTCTACAAGTAGTACTAGTAAAGCCAAAAGAATTGCTAATAGTACTTGTAGACTGTATTTAGTTGACTTTCAGTACTCGTAAAGCTAAAGAATTGCTAATAGTGCTTGTAGAGTGTTTTGAGTTGACTATTAGTACTCGTAAAGCAAAAGATACACTGATAGTTCTTGTAGACTGTTTTAAATCAGCTAGCAGTACTAGTAAATCAAAAGAATCACTAACAGTAGTTGTAGACTGTTTTTAGTTAACTAGTAGTACTAGTAAAGCCAAACGAATCACTAATAGCAGTTGAAGACTGTTTTTAGTCGTTTAGTAGTACTAGTTAGACCAAAAGAATCACTAGTAGTGCTCGTGGACTGTTTGTAGTCGACTAGTAGTACTAGCAAAGCCAAAGAATCACTAATAAGACTTGTAGACTGTTTTAAGTCTACTAGCTGTCCTATTAAAGCCAAAGAATCCTTAATGTTACTTGTAGACTGTTTTTAATTGACTAGTAGTACTAGTTAGGCCAAAAGGATCACTAGTAGTGCTCGTGGACTGTTTGTAGGCGACTTGTAGTACTAGTAAAGCCAAAGAATCACTAATTGTACTTGAAGACTGTTTTTAGACTTCTAGTTGTACTAGTATAGGCAAAGAATCACTAATAGTACTTGTAGATTGTTTTAAGTTGACTAGTAGTACTAGTTAGGCCAAATGAATCACTAGTAGAACTCATGGTAAATGGACTTGAGCTTATATAGAGCTTTTCTAGTCATTGTCTGCTCAAAGCTGCTTTACACCGCAGGTCACACCTACCCATTCACACCCATTCATTCTCACATTCACTCACTGATGGTTCAGAGTTTCTATGTTAGTTATCCATCAGTATCTCTAACACATTCACGCCCTTTCATGCCCATTTACACACCACTGTCGCAGCAGTGGGATTAACTTGGGGTTAAGTGTCTTGCCTAAGGACACATCGCCATGTGTCGCCCAGAACTGGGCTTGGACCTGCAACCTCCCAGTCACTAACCAAGCGCACTATCCTGCTGCTCACCGACGCCCCAAGGCCTCATGGAGTGTTTGTAGCCAAGTAGTAGTACTAGTAAAGCCAACAGACTGTTTTTAGTCGACTAGTTGTTCTAGTATAGCCAAAGAATCACTAACAGTACTTGTAGATTGTTTTTAGTCGACTAGTAGTAATATTAAAGCCAAAACAATCACTAATAGTACTTGTTGACTTATTTAGTAGTACTCGTAAACTGTTGGTAGTCTACAAGTGGTTCTGGTAAAGCCAAGATAATCACTCGTGGTACTCGTAGATCAAACTCACATGAAATAGGAGGACTTATCACCAAATCCAGCTTTTTCTGATATTACACCTGAGCCCAGACTTGTTGTCCAAATATGGTCATTTGAGCTTGAAAAACCAAGATGGCGACGACAGTAACCTGAGGGCGTGTCAGTCACTTCCCTAATATATAAAGTAACAGTTGAGACCTTGTGATCAGGTGTAAAAGCAAACTCAGTGAGAAGAAGCTTTTCTTTAAGAATCAGCTCACATGCACCCTGATTGGTTGTAATATTTCCAAAAGCCAATGGGAAGCCTGGATTTGCTCTGTCCTGCCCCTTTTGCATATTGCTCATGAGTTGTTTTAGTACACATTTTTTGATCTGTCAGTTGTACTCGTGAAACTTTTTGCTTCACTTGTAAACTAGTTGAGCTGAACTGCGGTTGCGCAGCAGGTAGTGCATGTGCCTCACAGGTTGGTGGTTCCTGATTGGCTCCCTGTGTCAGTCAGTGAGATCTGATGTCAAACGAAGGGTCACACACTCTCTGTGGTCTTCATTTGGTGAACCCTGTCTCTTCAGTCCTCCCAGCTCCAGTGAGAAGAACTGCTGTCGTCTGACGAAGCAGAAATGCTGCATGAACAGAACACTGCGGGCTCTGCGGTTCAGTCTAAACTTTGTTTTCTGTCTCCATCTCCTCCTGAGGGAAGCACTTGGCTCTCCGTCCTCAGATGTAACCAGCTTTAAGTGTTTCTGTCTGCTGTCCCACCTGCTGAGCTGAGGTAGAGTACAGTGACACAGAACGAGGGGAAATGTGCCAAAAAGCTAAAAATAGGAGCCTAAAGAGGCCGAACACGCTCCTGAGCGCTGGATTATTTTTGTCACTTTGCTTTCGTGTTCCGGTAAAATATTTATCCGTGAACGCTTTGAGTTAAATGTTTCTCTTCTCAGACAGGCTGCAGGTACAGCGTGTCGACTTTCTGCAAGTTTGCAGAAAAAGCGGCTCCATAATCCGCCACAGTCTGCCATCCCGCTTCCAAAGCACTTCTGTATTCATAACTTAGTCGTCCATAATTACATTTTAAGGAGAAAGATGAACCAGGAGCTGTTTGCTGCATACTCATCATGAATTTTCATGCAGATTTCCACCAAAAAGTAAACAACTCAAGGCTAAAAACAAAACCGAGGCTCAGGTGTGCTGAAGTGCTGACTCCAGGCAACATAAGAACTTATTACCGCATCGCTTAAAGCATCATGGGAGCATCATTTTGCACTCTCATTACTTTGTATTTTCACAGAACAAAGGCGGAAAAATGTCCCATCATAATGATCTTCAGAGTCTTCTGTCTCTCCTGATGTTTGGTGAATTATTATTACATCATTATTTACTCAACTTTAATGATGTTAGTTCAGGATTCTGTTGGTCATCGCAGCATCCAGGTGAAGAGGATTCGTAAAAAGACTTCGGGGATCAGGTTTGGAGTTTCCGTCAAAGTCATTTCAGGAAGCTGATTGGCCAGGGCAGTGATGATAAGGTCACACTGCAAAAACTCAGATCTTAGCAAGTTTATCTGTTGAATTTCAAATGAAAATATTTCCAATACTTACTAAAATTTCATATTCATTTGACCAGTACAAATATATTACAAGGTTTTTATTCCCTGTTTCCTTGTTGTACTACTTCTGTCTTGTTGATTTTTGTTTGGAGCTAAAGATTTAAATCTTGCATATTTTACGGAAAACCCAAAATGTTGGGAATTGACTTCTAGCACAAAATTGTATTTCAACTTTATTGTTGACATTTCATCTTTTATCTCGTCATTTGGCCTTATCTCAAAATTTTGCCTTTATTCTTGTCATTTCAACTTTAATTTCAACCTGCCAAAAATGTATTTTTTCCAATTCTCCTCCGTACCATGTCTATTTTGTTGATTGTTTTTGTTTGGAGCTAAAGATAGTGGCTCAAGATTTTAAATCTTGCATATTTTAGAATTTTAACAACCCTACTTTGGTCCCAGGGGGCCCCTAGAACATATTCTTCAAAGTTTAATGCCAAGAAATCCCTCTCAGTTGTTGGATTTTGGCATATGTATAAACCCCTCAGTTTCAGCCCTTCTCAAAACTGTCTGTTTTTGTGTAATTCATCATTAGCCTCATCTGGTCACTCCATATACTGCAAAAACTCAGATCTTTGCAAGTTTATTTGTTGAATTTTAAGGGAAAAATATCCACAATACTTGCTAGCATTTCATATTCTGTTGTCTACTTCAGATGAAAAACTTATTACAAGAATAAAAACAAAAGTAAAGCACTGTATAACTTATAATTATGAGAAAATGTCTGCCAATGAAACAAGCAAAATTTTACTCCTTGAAAGTCTTAAAATCAGTTTTAGAAACTACGTAAGACAGCACGTCTTACTTCCAAGGGATTTACTTGCTACATGGACAGATAATTTAGTTGGTTTTAAGTTATTTTCTTCTCAATTTAGTGTTTGAATCTTAAATTTGGGCTACCCTTTTTTGCAGTTTAATTTTGGTCTGCAACATAAAGAGTTTCTGGTCATGACCCTGGGACAGTTTGATCCTATGTGTCGTTTTGTCGGCGAATGTGACTGAGCCTTAAAGTCAGCATACCACATGCAAAGATCAGGTATGAATCGGGGAGTAGTCTGAAAAGTTGGCTGCTTTTAATCTTACACACTTACATGAAAGTTTTTTTCCATTCCATGTGCCAACTTTGTTTTTCAATACTGCTGCGTATTTCACCGTCGATTCCACCGTATGCAGATGACTTTTGCTTGTACTTGACCATCGGCCCATCAGGGTTTCCTACTTTCTAAAACTTTTAATTAATTCCTGACACTCTAATAAATCATCCCCACTGACTGTAACAATCCCAGCTTCCTTTCTCGTCTCTCTCCTTGAAGTTTGCTGCTCAAAAGGATCCTTCACTCCCCTCTTATCATCCCTCTCTCTCCACCGTCTTCTACTTTATCGCTTGTCATCTCCCTCCACGTCCTCCATCATCTCCCTGCCTCCTCGCTCTCGTATGCAGACGTATGTAGAGCTCCGTCTCAGGACTCCATATATCCATGTTGTGGGGATAAAAGGATTCTTTGGCAGGCTGTTAAAATGACTCATGAGTTTAATTTTAACCCAAAATGGGATCTGCTCTGACGCCGGCAGCCATTCTGACGGAGCCAGCGTGGCGTTTTTTTGAATTTTATTATAATAGGAGGATTCTCGCTGAATGAAATTGGAACTTTATTAATGGAGGAGCACACTCAGCACATGTTCAAAGCTGTAATGTGTTGTGTTTGTTGTTTTTCCAGATTTGTTGGCCGTGCCCAAACACCCGTATGCAGCAATGGAGAACTGGGGCCTGAGTGTCTTTGTAGAGCAGAAGATTCTGTTGGACGCAGAGGTGTCATCGTCGTCCTACCAGATGGAGCTGACCATGGTTGTTGTCCATGAAATCTGCCACCAGGTAGGAACAATAGCCAACCTGTCCTATGTTCACAATCAAGCTTCAAGGTGTAGAAGTTGGCAGCAGTTTGCCGATTAGAAACGGTGGATATAGGATAAAATGTTTCGATTTGTATGTAAAGTCTGTCAAAATAGGTGAACAATCATCCTCATAAAACTTTGGTTGTCTTTTAATTAGTGCAGAAAAAAAGTGTTTATATCTATGTACCATGGAGGCTGACATAATGATCCGCCATGTTATCTACAGGTGGGTTTTGGGGACAAAAAGAGCGAAACATGACTTTTGAATATGAGTCTACAAAAGTTTACAAAACCTTAAATGATCATTTTAACTGACGTATCAAAATAATAGTCAAAAGTATGATTGACAAACCCTCACCTTGTAACTGTTGTAAATGATGCCCTGTTCACGATCCTTTTTGGTCTTCACCAGCTATCATCACTGCGTGCTGTGTTGTTTTAGAAACAGGCGGGCTCATTCCAAAATCTGAACACTAGATGTAGCTTAAGTGCCAATTTCTACTACAAAACCCAAAACCAGTGAGGTTGGCACGTTGTGTAAATCGTAAATAAAAACAGAATACAATGATTTGCAAATCCTTTTCAGCTTATATTAAATTGAATACACTGCAAAGCCAAGATATTTAATGTTAGAACTAAGAAACTTTATTTTCTTTTGCAAATAATCATCAACTTAGAATTTAATGGCAGCAACACATTTCAAAAAAGTTGGCACAGGGTCATTTTTACCACTGTGTTACATCGCCTTTCCTTTCAACAACACTCAGTAAACGTTTGGGAACTGAGGAGACCAATTTTTGAAGCTTTTTGGGATGGAATTATTTCCCATTCTTGCTTGATGTACAGCTTAAGATGTTCAACAGTCCGGGGTCTCCGTTGTTGTATTTTACGCTTCATAATGCGCCACACATTTTCAATGGGGGACAGGTCTGGACTACAGGCAGGCCAGTCTAGTACCCGCACTCTTTTACTACGAAGCCACGCTGTTGTAACACGTGCAGAATGTGGCTTGGCATTGTCTTGCTGACATAAGCAGGGGTGTCCATGAAAAAGACGTTGCTTGGATGGCAACATATGTTGCTCCAAAACCTGTATGTATCTTTCAACATTAATGGTGCCTTCACAGATGTGTAAGTTACCCATGCCTTGGGCACTAATACACCCCCATACCATCACAGATGCTGGCTTTTGAATTTTGCGCCTATAAAAGTCCGGATGGTTCTTTTCCTCTTTTAGTCGAGAGGGCACGACGACTACAGCTTCCAAAACCAATTTGAAATGCGGACTTGTCAGACCACAGAACACTTTTCCACTTTGCATCAGTCCATCTTAGATGAGCTCGGGCCCAGCGAAACCAGCGGAATTTCTGGGTGTTGTTAATAAATGGCTTTGGCTTTGCATAGTAGAGTTTTAACTTGCACTTACAGATGTAGCGATGAACTGTAGTTACTGACAGTGGTTTTCTGAAGTGTTCCTGAGCCCATGTGGTGATATCCTTTACACAGTGATGCCGGTTTTTGATGCAGTACTGCCTGAGGGATCGAAGGTCATGGGCATTCAATGTTGGTTTTTGGCCTTGCCGCTTACGTGCAGTATTTTCTCCAGATTCTCTGAACCTTTTGATGATATTACGGACTGTAGATGATGAAATCCCTAAATTCCTTGCAGTAGCTTGTTGAGAAATGTTGTTCTTAAACTGTTGGACAGTTTGCTCACGCATTTATTCACAAAGTGGTTGAAACAAGTTGCAGGCATCAAATTCCAAATGAGCTAATATTTGCAAAAAATAACAAAGTTTACCAGTTGGAACGTTAAGTATCTTGTCTTTGCAGTTGAAAGGGATTTGCAAATGATTGCTTCTGATGCTTATTTAGACCAATAAGACTCACAAGATGCAAACAACACCAGACTAAACACTCAAACCAGTGCCATGGGACTGCAGCTTTTCCTTGAGTAATAATTTGGAGACAGCAGTTCTCTGACTTTGAGCTGCTTTCTGGAACAAAACTGATTTACCCACCACTGTGCTGCCATTTCAGTGTACTACAGCCAAACTTGTGTCATTGGGCTGCAGATTGTGTTTAATAGAAATCCACTTTGTATCCTCAGTTAAAATAGTAATGGTGCTTATGCTGCTTTGCATTAACCTCGAAACTGGGAAGAGGGAAGTGTAAGTGATGTCATCTCCGAGTTATCAGAGTAACAGTTCCAATGTCGGAAAAAACATGCTAATATACCAGGCTATTGTTAGCTGCTGTTAGCACCCCCTGCGTTGTAATTCACAAATACCACATGAAGAATGTAAATAACACTATGGCAGCATTTCCATGAATATAAGTTGAACAATACTGTGTATACGGCTGATTTAGTGCCATATAAACTAGTCAGAAGTGCAAATAAACTGAATATTACAGGAGCTTTATAAGTGTTTAAACTAGGGGCAGCCATCTTTGATTGTCAACTTGAGGGTGGTGTAGAAAATTCCGACGTTGGGGGGCGTTCCAGTTGAAATTCCCCACTTGGAACTTGGAAATCCATAAATGCGAAGCAGTGGCTTTTACACTGAGTAGTCAGGTTAAAAGGCAGATATGAAACGTCAAAGCAGTTTAATATTTATAAATATTTCTCACAAAACAGATAATTTAATTGGATCAGAAAGTTTTAAAAAATTAAAAAGAAACAATTGTTTGCTTGCTTCTGCTTTTGGACCCTTTAACTCCCAGCTCAACTGTTTGGCATAGGTCAAAAATGAACTCAGAGATATTTAATGTTTTATAAAACAGAACAATTAAATTGTTGTCTGATTCCCCTAACACAGAGAAAACTACAAACCAAAAAACAGATATTTTCATGGTGTGGGATTCAAAGGTTTCAAAAGTTAAATGTTGATTACCTGATGAATTAAAATGCACATATATTTGGGAAAATGACAATTACAAAAGGCATTGTTTGCAAATAAACTAGCAATAAAAATAACTTAAAATAGATGATACTGACTGAGTTTGACAAACACACAAAATTATTATTTGATGAATGACTATATCGTCTCATTATAGTTAAGTATTTGAAATAGTAATGAGGGTGACAAAACAAACAATGACGTGTTATTTCAAGATACATTAAATATTTATAAATTTATTGACCTCTGCGAAACAGTGGAGCTGGAAGTTAAAGGGTTAAAGGGTGATTTACAGCACTTCGGCTAATTCATTGAGCCATCTCTATATTATGGTCTCTTAACTCTACAAAAGTAAGGCTTTCTCTTTATTTTGTGTTCAGGACCTTTGTCTACAGGCATTCTGTTTAATACTGGCAGTGCTTGTTCTCATTTTTCTTGTTTTTCAGACTGTCATGATTTATCAAAGCCAAAAATGAAGGCACCAGACAATGTAAGATACAAGATACAAGGAAGTTTATGTCACTGTGCAACCTGCTGCACAATGAAATTAAAATGTGGCTCCAAGACAAAACAAAACAAAAACAAAACCATTAGACATGGAGGAGTGCAGATGGTGCATTAAGTAACCTCACAGCCTTGAGGAAGAAGCTGTTGGCAGCAGGGTGAACAGGCTGTGGTGGGGTGTCCTCCAGTATCCTCTTGGTTCGCCATCGGCACCTCACCTCCTCGATATCACTGATGCGTGGTGAATGGTACCAACGATGTTTTGGGCAGTTTTAGTAACTCTTTGCAGAGTCCTCCTGTCCTGGGCCGTGCTCATCCCATGCCAGGTCATGATGTTTCCAATCAGGAAGTTTTTGGTCACTTCTTTGTGAAAGTTGACAAGAACTTGGGATAACAGTCTATCAGTTTATTTCCTCTGCCATGCCAAAAAAAAAAAAAAAAAAACGCCACCAAAACAATAGGTCACACTCTAATATTTTGTTGGACCATCTTTAGTTTGATTACAGTCACACTCTCTGTGTCATTGTTTCGATAAGCTTCTTCAATGTCACAGATTTGTCCCAGATCACAGCACTGCCCCCACAGGCTTGGACAGTATGCACTAGGCATGATGGGCGCATCACTTCACCTGCCTCTCTTCTTACCCTGATGCTCCCATCACTCTGGAACAGGGTCAATCTGGATTCATCAGACCACATGACCTTCTTCCAGTCCTCCACAGTCCAATCTTTATGCTCCCTAGCAAACTGAAGCCTTTTTTCTGCTTAGCCTTACTGATTAGTGGTTTTCTTAAGGCTACACAGCTGTTCAGTCCCAATCCCTTGAGTTCCATTGTGTGTCTTACTTTCACTATTAAACACACCCCTGAGTTCTGCTGTTGTTTTTCTTTGATTTGATTTGGCCAAAAGTTTAAGTGATTCACTGATCACCATCATTCAGCATTTCTGTTCAACCACATTTCTTCCTTGATGACGATGGTTCCCCACTATCCTTCCAGTTCTTAATAATACATTGGACAGTTCTTAACCCAGTTTTAGTAGTTTCTTCAATCTCCTTAGATGTTTTCTCTGCTTGATGCCAATGATTTGACCCTTCTTAAACAGACTAACATCTTTTCCACAGCCACAGGATGTGTCTTTGACATGGTTGTTGAAGAGACGAGAAGCTGCTCATTGCATCAGCTCGGGTTAAATAACTTGTTTCCATCTGAAAGATAATCACCCATTCAGTAATTATCCAATAGGAGATAATCAGATCGATTCGATTTGATATTACAAGGTCTCAACTTGATTTGATATTTATTCAGTCTGGGATATCTCAGTTAAAATAATGCTGGAAATTTAAAAAGTGACAAAAATGTTTTTTTTTTTTACATTATGAACTGAACCCAAAGCAGTTACATTAATCATATTAATGATATACATGAATGCATATTCTGCATATAACATATTTTTTGTCGAACTCGTCTTTTTCGTCGTGCTTGTTAAATTTTAAATACGTCCAAACATCAGCTTTTAAACTCGCCGGTGGTGTCCCTATAGTGCTACTCGCTTCCGCCATGTTTATTTGAGTGATTGCAGGAACATCTCACGAGATCTTGCTCAGTGGAAAGCAGCGCAAAATGCTGATCACGAAAGGCTAGCAGGGTTGATACCACAGGCTGCTTCTTTGCATGTCCAATGAATAAAAAACTACCCAAGTGAAAAGATTGAGCTTGGATTTTATGGATCGTTTATGATTTTTGACATAGATAAGTGGCAGAGGAAAGCTGGTGTGATTGGTGCAGCCATATGGAGCAATAGCAACATCAGGGAAAGGAACACGAGAGAGAGAAAGTCTTAAAGGTGAAGGCAACAGTAGTGCCTGTGGTCATTGGGGTACTCAGGCCTGGACCACACGTATATGGATATTTTTTTGACCAGATATCTTTGACCTCGTTTAAAAAAAATCTCTGTCCACACCACAGAAGTATCTCTGTCCGTACGAAGAGGCAAAACCCAAAACGATTGCCTCTGAAGCCTGCAATGCCATGCTTGGCCGATAAGTGGCAGGTTAGCAAAATGTGAAAACCATAGAAGAACGTTTAAGCATGCGCAGCGAAAAACAGGAAGAAGAAGCTGTCAACGGAGTAAGCCATGGATGCTTGGGACAATCTAATAATACTGCGTGCAGCTGACGCAGCGTTGCGCAGTGGAGTGCCTTCGATGTAAATGTAGATCATCGTTCTTGTTGTTGGCAACCGTTGCTACAGTGACTTGCTGCTTGGCGCTTGACGTCATCGCGTCAACACCAGCTCCGTTTAACGCCGCTACACTGATCCACTCAACCGGGTATTTTTTTATTTATTCACTTTTTTATCTGTTTTAAAAAGTCTCCATTTATGTGGGTGGAATCGCCGTGTTCATGTGGTTGAGAGGCCCAATTGGACAGAAAAATGAGTCCATAGGAAGTGTATTGGGCCTTCACAGCATCTTTAATCAACTGAGACTGTACAGCAGAGCCATACAAAAATACTTCGACTTTAAAGGCTGAAATTAAACTGGACTTTATATTTTAATTAAGCAAAATAACACATAATCAAGTATTGATATTAAACCAAAGAGCAGAGCCACCCACACTGAAGTCGACCATCTCTGAGCGTCACAGCAGGATTTGATCAAACGTGGGCTGGCAGAGCATCGACACGCTAATCCACACACGCCACATTTACTTCCTCTGACGTGCCGATCTGACAGCTTATTTGTCACGTTAACACAATCACAAACCTGCCAGCAGCAACACAAACAATGCCGACTAAGAGACACATCACAGCGTCGCCTTAATGAGAAGGTAACTCTCCGTCTGTGCCGACACTTAAAAGATGCTAAGAAAGAGAACTCCTCACCTGCTGCCGATTGATCATCCGCTGAGACAGACTCAGACACGCCTGGCCGTTCCCACGTCTTTATTAGCATGTTGTTTTACCCTGTTGTGTAGCAGTGGGAAGGTGGCGGGGGGGATGTTGGCACGCTGAAGCTGCAAAACAGGCGGGGTGTTGATTAAACCCTCGACAACACTGAAACGTCGAGCTGAGGTTTGAGCTTTAGTGAAGTTTGACGACTGTTTTTGAAGCTTACAGCATCGATAGATGTTGGCCTGTCATGGTCTCAGTAGCCCCGTTTACATGTGTAGTTTTCCTCAATCTGATTGAAATCGATTGGATTAAGTGAACCTGATTCAATCTGTACACATGAACTTTGAGTAAAGACATCCACGTTCAACCTGCGTTTGCATGGCCCCAGCTGAAGCCGATTGTATTGTGTTTTTTTTTTACATGCGCAGCAGGTCACTCTGCTACTACCTGCAAATGTGTAAGAGAAGAAGAGGTGCACTTCCTGCTTCCTGTTTACCTCTAGAAAGATGGATCCACGTCGTGTTTTGTTGGGGTTTCTATTCAAAAGTTTGTTTCCTCCACCGTCCAGTTCTTCTGTTTGTTCGCCACGTTTGTTTGGGCACGCTCTGCGTACGTCACTACGTGCCTCTTATGTACTAAGGAGCGCCTGCGCAGACCGAACAATCCTCTCTATCAACCCAATCTGTTCCACTCAGCCGTTTATATGAAGCATGGAGCGGATTATCATTCAGTGTAGACTACCTCTTACAATCTGATCCGAAATACAATCACATCCGGGTGAATCCAATTGGCTAAGGTGTTTACATGAGACATTTCTAATCTGATTGACCTTTCAATCCGATTGTAAATAGGATTTTTTGACCCATGTAAATGGGGCCAATGATCGATGTTCATTCTGGTAAGACGATGACCCTGTGCTGCTTGCTCTCTTGCCCTCAATGATCCAGGTGTTTTGTCTCTGCATGTTTGTGTAGCCACAGTAAACATTAGAGCACGAGACCATTTCCACAAAACTACAAAACTCAAATCTAAGGAAGTTTATTCATCCAATTTGATTCTTAAAATTTCACAACATTCATTGTAAGCTAACATTGCCTATCATGTCCAGCTACACATTTTGTTTCAGTATTAACTCTTTCATGCATGTTGCCAACTACAGTAGACACATATTTGAAATAACCATGTCCAACGACCAGGCGGTAAATTCCCAAGCCCTTGTCTTAAGATTCATAAAAATGTGTCTTTGCCCATTTTTACCACATTGAGATACTGCAGCATAAATCCAAAACAGCTGATAAAGGGAAAATTGGGCATAATGCCAATATCCAAATTTAAGAACTATTTTTTATTCTTAAATGTTGGTGTAATTCACAAGTGAACAGTCTGATTAAACAGCAGTAATACTTCATATTTAACTTTTTCTTTCATTTACTCTTGAATGAAATGTCTGTCATAGACATGTGTTTGTTGATCTTTATTAAGAGTTACAAGCAAAAATTTTCCACTTTTTGCTTGTAACTCAAAAAAATCATGACAGGTTTTGATGAAATTTCTAGAACATGTTGGACATGGCACAAGGATGAAGTGTAAAGATTTTGGTTGTGATCTAAATCTAGCTGCTGATCCAGAAATTACTTAAAGGATTTGTTAACTTTAACTTTTGTAAATTAGTCAAAAAGTTTCCTGCAGATTTTAATGTAAATTTTAAGGAGCTTTGGTTTGGGCAAAAAGGAGAAGCCGTTTGATTTTGAAGGTGATCTAAATCCAGGTGTGGATTTGGGAATTTCTTGCAGGATTTGCAAAACGAGGCAGTGTTCAACATTTGTGCTAATATCTCGTGAAGTTCTTTGTAGAATTTGATAACATTTTGGGGAAAAGTTGGACATGGCACAAGGAGGAAGTGCATAGCTTTTGGTAGTGATCTAAATACAGATTTTGATCCAGAAATTTACTTTTGGAGTTGTTAACTTTGCAAGACAGGTGGTTTTCCACCTATTTGGAAATAAGTCAAAAAGTTTTTGACATATTTTAATGAAATTTTCAGGGAATGTTGGTCATGGTACAGGGAAGAAGGGTTTAGATTTTGATGGTGATCTTAATCAATATGCTGATCCAGAAATTACTTAAAGGATTTGTTAACTTTGCCGGATAGGGACGTTTTTCCAACTTTGGTAAATTAGTCAAAAAGTTCTCTGCAGACTTTAATGAAAATTTTACGTAGTGTGGTCTTGGCACAAAGAAGAAGCCATTTGATTTTGATGGTGATCTGTATCCAGGTGTGGATTCAGGAATGTCTTGTAGGTTTTGTTAACATTACAAAACGAGGCAGTGCTCAACATTTGTGCTAGTATCTCGTGAAGTTCTTCGTAGAATTTGATAACATTTTTGGGAAATGTTGGACATGGCACAAGGAGGAAGTGTATAGCTTTTGGTAGTGATCCAAATCCAGATGTTGATCCAGAAATTTACTAATGGAGTTGTCAATTTTGCAAGACAGATGGTTTTTCACCTATTTGGAAATAAGTCAAAAAGTTTTCGACATATTTCTATAAAATTTCCAGGGAATGTTGGTCATGGCACAGGGAAGAAGTGTTTAGATTTTGATGATAATCCAAATCCAGATGTGGAAGTTTTGAAGGACTAGTTAACAGTAGCCAGGTTTACATGGAGCCTAATATTCCGATTAGAATCAGCTTAGAATCCCAAACTGAATAAAAATTCTCCATATCAGAATAAACAGACCAAATCCGATTGGAATTTCATTCGGTTGCACAGGGGTAATATATTCCTTTTCCCAAACCGGTTAAAAGTAATATCCTGTTGTGTAAACCATGAATCTGAAACTTGTCAGGCTGGGCTCTGTCTGCACATGCTCAGTCTCGACATAAATGAGCAGTGATGTTTACTCACTTGGAAACATGGCGGCTTCCAAACAGAGCACACAGCACTGGTCTGCGTCTGAGAGTTTGTTTTCAATACAAACTCTCAAAGAACTAAACATTATTGCACGTTTAGACGGTAGTAAAACAAGAAATACTGAACTATTTAAAAAAAGTCCAGGAAAAACTGAGCCAAGCCGGGATAGGCCAAAACGTTGAACAAATAAAGAACCACTGGAAAACTCTGAAGGCTGGCTACTATAAGACTAAACAGCACAACCATCAAATCATTCAATAAAACACCTACTTACCGCCATCTTCCAGCTCCTTCCCTCTGGACGCAGGTACAGGACTCTTAAATACAGAAGGGCCCGTTTTAAGAGGAGTTTTGTTCCATCTGCTCTTGCTGTACTGAACAATCTACCTTCTTGACTTAACCTACTTGCCAGACATTGACAATGCTAAGTGCTGTCTTGCTCTGTATTTGTTTGTGACTGTCCATTGTTCTGTTCATGTTCTGTGTGATGGTGTGCTTTGGCAACATGATATGGGAAGCTGTGGAAACAAATTTCCCTTTTCTGGGACAATAAAGGTTCATCTATCTATCTATCTATCTTTGATAAATCATGTGATGTTTAAATAGATCTATCACATGTCTGTTCTGATTAAATGTTGTGACACATGTAAACACCAGATCGGAATAGATCACGTCACATGTGAACAGTTCACCTGAGATCTTCAATCAGAATGATTTAATCAGAATGAAAAAAGTCATTGCATGTGAACCTGGCCATTGCAAGATAGGACAGTTTGCTACACTTTTGCTACTAACTGAAGATGCTTTTATTAATGGATATTTATGATTATTTTTCATGGCACAAGGAAGAAGTGGGCAGATTTTGATCTGCACACAGATGTGAATCCAGGAATGTGAACTTAATTTGATGTACGCTCATTAAAAAGGGAGAGGAAAGCGAGTCAGCTTTTCAAAAACCTTTTTAAAAAAGTCAACCAAAGGGCCCTCAGAACATTCAGATGTGTTTTTCTGGCCTTCTGAGTGCACCATAAACTTTCCAACATCATCATTACTCAGCCATCTTTATTTAGAGGCGTCTGCAGCCTGTGCCGGAGTAAGTGATATTTGTTTACCTGTCGGAGACCTCTCCAGGAGCTCTCCCTTTCATTTCCTGACACTTAGATCACCCTGAACATGCCGCTATTCAGGATTCAGCTCTCTGCTTCTTCACATCAGCCCTCTGAATGTGTAGGCTTGTCAAAACAGCAATGGAGCTTTAAATAATGTTGTTAAAATGAGGTGAAAAAATTCATCTTTAGAGGGAGAGATGCACCTGCAGCGGCTAATTTTGTAGTGTGTTATCTGCGTGCGAGCCCGAACCTGCAGCTGTTTAATCTGCGACGCTCGCTCGTGTAAATAAACTGAAGCAAAACAGGACCAGTAAATCCAGATATGAGCTCCGAGGGGGAAAAACAGCAGACTATTCCTTTAACCGATGCAAATGATCCGGTTATAAACAGACTGAATGTGACAGAAGTCACAACAGCTTCAACAGCAGAAACCAATGAGCTGTGTTACAGTGTGTTTTAGTGTGTGTATATACGCGTGAGTGTGTGTTACAAAGCTCCTCGGGCAACAACAACAGCAGAGGAGATGATCCTGTTTTTACAGTACGACATGGACGACGTGACGGGCAGACAAACACCATGGAGCAGAAGTAAACTTTGAGATTTTAGTCAGAAAAAATGAATAAAAGAAGGAAGAGTGGGCGACAGTCAGGCTTCGAGGAGACACAAGAACGAAGAGAGATAACGTTGACGTCAGAGAAACAAAACGGAGAAGAAACAAAGTGAAGGAGCGAGAGAACACGGTTGACATTTTTGTGAAAAGGAGAAAGAGAGATGACAAGCAAGGACAGAAAGAGAGCACCAAACAAAGAGATGTCAAATATATATTCATCATATTCATTCAGTTTCTAGTGGGGAGTAAAAATCTGACTTTATGTGTCACAGAGGATCCGAACTATCCAGTAATTCTGTTTTTGTCAGGTATTAAATAAGCTGTTTCTTCATCCCCCTTCATTTGTCTTGGCAGGGAGGGTTATTTCACCTAATTACACTCCGAATATTAACAAATGTGAAGTCATTTCAGACTTATTTTCAATTCTGAACATCATTCAACATTTTTTCTTTTATTATTCCGCATTCAGTTTGAAGTAACTCTCTCTCCATTCAAGCAGCAGTAGCGCAGCTTTCACTCAATCATATGTCAACCCTGTGTTGACTCCAGGCAGTGTAATGAGCCCAAGGCCTTCAGAATTTGGGATGAAACCCCTGTGGTTCAAGTGTATGAGGACGGTATTGTTAACTACAATAGGTAAGAGGAAATCAAAGTCTGAAGTGTTATTATTATTCCGCTTTAATCCATATGTTTATTGTTATAGTTATTTCGTTGTATGTTGTGTAGTGTTTTGTTATTTATGTATATCGTGCCGTTAGTGAGTAGCACTGCTGTCTCAGACAAATTTCCTGCAAGGGACAATAAAGTCTGTCTGTCTATCTATCTATCTATCTATCTATCTATCTATCTATCTATCTATCTATCTATCTATCTATCTATCTATCTATCTATCTATCTATCTATCCATCTGTAAACAAAAAGGAGAGAGAGCTTTAAATCCAATTATTTAATTCTGAATGATTAATTCTGGATTAAAGAACATTAAGTAACTGTGGCCATTGAACCTAGATTCAAAATTAACACCAAGTTAGTTGGTTGCAGAAGTTTATAGCTTCTTGATCCTCAAAGTTTCAACTGTCATACCAAATAATCTTTCCTTCTACAAATCCAGCTCTAGTTTTCCCCTCCCAGACAACTTCCAGCCAGTTACCAGCCAACTTCCAGCCCTTGGAAGCATGAAAGAAGGATGAAAAAAAATGCCCATTCATGCATCTGCAGGGTGTCTCCATGAGATGGTGCTTCCCTTACAAGATGAGGTTCGCTAAATATTTACCTTAGTCTGCAGTGGGAAGAAGGAAATCAAAGTCTGAGATGACAAAATGGATTTTTTTTGCCATGTTAAGGCCAGTGACACTGCTGGATGGGGTTGGAGAATGAGACTGACCTGGCTGTTGCCAAAAATCCAGAAAACCCCAAATTTCAAGGCAACTGTCTGTAGTGTTGTGCTCAAGACCACGCTATCCGAGATTAAGACTTGCCTGAGACCAGAGTGCACTGAGACCAAGACAAGACCAAGACTTTTGGGAGCCGAGACCATGGACAAAAACTCAAACTAGATTGACCGACAATTTCATCAATAAATAAAAACTAAACTAAAATTTTTTTTTCAGAGACTTAATCCAATCAGACCTAATTTGGTCATGTAGGAAGTAGAGACAAGTTAGGAATCTATCCAATCACAGCGACTTTGGTTGTGTGGGAAAGTTGGATGAGTTCAGAGGGACATCCAATCACAGCTGCTTTAGCTTGGTGGTGGTGGGATAAGTTGTGGAGTGATCCAATAAGAGCTGCTCTCTTTATGAATTGATATATTCATGTAGAGCAGGTTCATTGTTTGTTGTCAGTTCTGGTATTGTAACTGAGATGCTCTGCCAGGTAGCCTAAATAAAGGTGACTGCATTTCACACAAAAGGAACATTTGTTTCTGTTCATTCAAACTTTAACATGACTTCAGAAATTCAAGGAAACATAAAAATGCCTTACATTTTACACTTCATAATTCAGTCGACTAAATTTACAGCAGATTTCATGGACTAAAATATTGTGAAACTTTGTCCTCTAACTAAACTAAAACAATTTTGATGACTGTATGACTAAATCTAAAAGATATTTCTGGTAAAAGATTATAAGTCAAACTAAATCAAAAAGTGATTCCAATTTAACACTGGGCCAGACTTTGGTTTGATTTCCTTCTTTGTCATGGATGAGTTCATCAAAGATAGCTGAAGACTCCTTACTTATGGTGTACCCCAAGGCTCCTTCCTGGGTCCTCGGTGAGCAGATGAGTTTCATACTCTTTTTACAGTTGTAGAATCTCAACTTTAGGATTCATGCCTCCCTGTTCAATCATGAAAGCTTGACTTCCGCCCGTTTGAGGACAGCCTCCCCTCAGTAAACGAGGTCTTCACACAAAATTCAAACTTTTCTAGCATTCAGTAAAGCCTTGTTAGACGTTTAATTTTTATCAAAGTGGAAAACGTATCTTCAGAAATTCAAGAAAAGTGCTGTCGAGGTTCACTGTTTGTTGTCAGTTCTGGTGTTGTAACTGAGATGCTCTGCCAGGTAGTATAAAAAAGAGTCAACTGTATTTCACACAAAAGTTCTTTTTTTTTTTAAAAACTTTACTAGCATTTAATAAAGAATTTTATCCAAGTGTGAAACATGACTTCAGATATTCAAGGACACATAAAAATGACTTATCTTTTACATTTCATATTTTAGTCGACTAAATAAGAGATTTCATGGACTAAATTGCTATGAAACTTTGTCATCTTAAACTAGATGAAACAATCTGGATGACTAATATGACTAAAACTAAAACATATTTTAGACAGAAATCTGTAGCCAAAACTAAATTAGAAGGTGCTTGACTTCCTCAGTCTTGGACGAGTCTATCAAAGATGGCTTGGGACTGCGCCTCCTAATTCATGGTATTCCCCAAGGCTCTTCTCTGGGTCCTCAGTTGTTAATCCATCTTCTTAACCCGAGGGCTGACGAGTTTAAAACTCTTTTTCCAGTTGAAAAATCCCAACTTTAGGATTCATGCCCTTCTGTTCAACCACGACAGCTTGACTTCCACCTGTATGAGGACAGCCTCCCCTCAGTAAATGAGGTCTGTAAAGGTGCTGCTTTTATTATCATGTCTGAATCTTTCCTTGATGCCTTTAGACCGTCTCCATCATCAATCCAGAGTCCTCTTTAAGACCCTTGTGATCACTTCTCGGAGCCCTGAGGCACCTGCCTACACAGAAGACATACTGCGGCTTTGTCTCGTCTCTAAATCTCTGGTTGGTTGTTCGTGTCTCTGGGGCTTTAAAACTCTGACCTTTAGATTTGTGTCTCCCAAACTCTGAAACTTTCTCACTTTGGACTGAAAATGTGTGGACAGAAACTCTAAAAAGTTTGCTTTGTGATGTCTGTCTGATGCTGGAGAGTTTGGGTCGACTGGACCTGCAGGCAGAAATTTATAAACTCATTTTGCAAATTAACATACTGATGTATTTTTTAAAAGCACTAAGCCTCTACTTAACCAAAACTGCCCTTTTTTAATGTTTCTAGTCAATTTGTGTTGAAAACTGATGTAAAACAAGAAAAAACACTGCTATTCATTAGGATACTGTTAATTCATAAAAGTAGACATTCAGTGGTGATGAGGTGAACCATTGTCATACTTTAGCTCATTCTAACAGTAAATTAAATATCTTTGGCAAATTTGTAGGTGTAAATATCAATTATCCATATAAGTTGTGTGAACAGCCTGCTGCTGCACGTACAAACCTTAAATAACTGCAATTAAAATATATATGACCCTTCTTTTAGCTCCATATTACTATCATTTCAGTTCCTCGTATTAACTTGAGGAAGTGCTAATACTCACTCTGATAGTGTTGATTTGGCCATACAGATTTGGCTGCATACCTCGCTAAACTAATCATTTATCACATTTATAAGATAATTTTAATTACCGTTTAATTGACAGTGTTAACACCTAATTCCGAATAAAACCGAGGTCACTAGCTGGATAATTCTGATTTTAAATCTGAATTCAATAATTTCTCTATCATGTACGTTCATTCCACTTTAAATTAATTCCAGTCGTTCTGCGCATGTTTGTTCTCTTATCCTGCAGCGATGAGGTACAGGACGCTGACGGTAACAGGATGGCTGCCCGAAGCAAGCGTGGGACTTCACGCTAGCCGAGACATTTTTTTAATAAGAGCCTTAGAAGACTTGAAAGTAATGAAAGTGTGGATGGACGTAAGCATTGAAATGTGGACCTTTTCAAAGCTGTAGCACCCAAGTTGGACGAGGTTTCCCTGACGGAGACGCTGAACTGGAATTTTTCTTAGACGTAGACGTAAGTAGACGTAGACGTAAATACGTTATGTCCGACCCTGTCCAATCAGAACCATTCCCAACCGCCAGACCTTGAATGAAGGCGAATTAACGTGTTTTCCATGTAAACCTTTATTCAAAATTATTTAAATGTAAACATGAAGGAGAAAACTTTAATTCCAAATCATTAATTTGAAATTAAAAAACATCATGTAACCGTTGCCTCTAAGGCAAGACAAGTTTATTTGTAGAGCGCATTTCATACACAAGGCAGCCAGCAGAGGCATTGATTTGAAGGGAAAACCTGTGACCTGTCCTAGCTCAGACCCAACAAAGTCTCTACTGTCCGATAAGATAACTGTACGGCCTTGAGAGAGAGAGTTTCTGTTCCAGAACAAAGTTCACAGGATGAGGGAGTTGAGGGAGGGGATTGAGCCTCTGTTAGCAAAACATTCCAGGAGAGTCGATACATCTGCTCAAGGACAGACGGGAAGCCAAAACAGATAGAGATAAGGAATAGTTTGGGTCAGACTGGGCCAACTGTAGTTTTCCATCAGCCTTTCAAGCCTTTCACGTCTCTCACGATGATGTTCCGAATCCTTGGGCCCATTCAACCCACTGTCGATATCGATATGATACGGCTATGGGTTTGGTGAAAACCAAGCAGTGCATTCAAGGGCAATCGTGGAAATTAAATTTGTTGTGACATTAGGGCTGCCACAATCAGGAATACTGTTGACGCTAATGTTAGCAGCTAACTAGCCAATTAGCTTATCGAGGCGACTGTCCCTCTTTGTCAGAAACTGAATCAGCCATGACGTGCTTCCTTTTCAGATGCTTATGCATCACCGTTGTGCTGCCATTGCAGGAAAGTTCAGCCTTGCAGATTTTGCATTGCACATTCTTTTCTTCTGTTTTGGTAAAATGTTCCCAAGCTTTCGAGCTCCGTAGCCGGTCAGCCATGATGCTCTTGGGCATAACTCTTCCGGTGACATCATGGCTGACTCAGATTACCACGACTGCATTGTTAAGTACAGAAAGGCAGACAAGACAGTGGAGGTACAGACTAATCGTGGCAGCTCTACTGTCCATACAGAGCAAGCATGAGAGAAGTCTATATCATTTATATTGTTGCTTTTTTGATATTAATATCTTGAATGTGTACATCTCGATATAGATACAATTATGATATATCTTTCAGCCTTATTGTGCACTTGCAGGAGTTATCAGATGAAAAGCAAATGTTTGTTTTTGAGTTGTTCTGTTATTAGCTCGTGTGCTTGTGGCTGATGTTTCATGAGCGACGCCTTCATGAATTTTCCAACCCTCGACGTGAACTCCTTCTCAGCTCCAACAATTCACACTATTAGAAGAAATAATAGTATATCTAAAGATTTTCCACAGGGCAAAAAAAAAGCTGCAGGTAGGAATGTGTTTGTGTGGACTGGCCCTTTAGTGGCCTTACCAGCTGAAGCGGTATAATAGCCATTGTGTTGAATTGAACCGTTTTGATGATGAAAATGAAAAGATCCCAAGCTGCCCGCACAATGTGCTGCTCTCATTTCCTGCAGGAAGCGTTCTCATCTCTCTATTGAGCGTGGACGAATGTCAGCTCCAGGCTGCAGACTCTTTTATTAACAATATTAAAACTCTGACTCCAATGCTTTACTGTATAAGATCATAAACAACATTCAGCACATCATCACAGGTTCTTATATGTCTTTGTTTGCTTCTGACTCACTTTCTCTTTTGTTTTGGTCCCTTTGTGCTTCACTGTTCATCTCCTCTTTAGTTTGGAGGGAGTGTGTGAATAAAGGAGGGACGATAAGTCCTGTTTTGTCTGCTGCTGCGCTCCATTTCAGTCTGAGGCCATTATATCTGCCTTACACATTCACACACAAAAACACATTCTGGCGGAGAAAGAGGCAGCGGTTTGGGGCTCAGAATGATTCAACCGATCAGTTTTAAGGATTCTGACTGTCAAACAAAAGCATACATGTGCTTGGGAATTGTTCTGAGACAAAAATACTGAACTTCTCTTGAAATCTCATTGATTTGATCGTTGTTGTTTGTCATTTTTATTTAGTTTTGTTTAAAAGTTTGAGATAAATGAGAGCAAAGACCTCCACCAGCGCCACAGTCCTCACCCATATTGTGTTTTTTACCATAAATATTAGTCCTACCTTTATTTCATCTAAATATTTAGATTCCTCGACCTTGCAAACATACCATTAGCAATTGGATTCATAATGATATCTATTGCAGTTCAGTAGTTATTCATGAAAATCACATTTTTCGTCATGGCGTTTTTTTATCGAGCTAGCTCCAACGTTTTTGAGGATACAACAAATCAGATTGAACACTCAAGATTTCACAGTATCTTTGCTATATTTTGACGTTTGTTGCAAGTCTATGCCTTTATTTGTTCCCTTGCTATGACGAAAATTCCAAGGTTAGCTAAATTTTTCTTGTTCTGGATCAGAGAATCCAGAATTTTGCCAGGATCCAGATCAGTATTTGACGTCTTGTAGAACCTGTTGGAAACTTGTCCTGTATTTTTTTTCTAAATGCCCTGACTATTTTTGGTGGAGTAATATGCACAAATGCCAAAAACAGTCCTATCTCACAATGTTGAAGAGTCCTTTAAAAAATTCCAGGATCCAGACGGTGATCTGGATCACTCCCAAAATCTTATCAGTTGTTCCTTGTCCCAATCCAGATATTTACTGAAAATGTCATTAAAATCCGTCCATAACTTTTTGAGTTATGCTGCTAACAGAGAAACAAACAGACACCGACAATAACATTATCTTCTTGGCGGAGGTGATAATGAAATAAATAATATATGGGGACTCATGTTTGATAGTGTTGTTGAGACCATGTTCTGTCGACCAGCTGCAGTCCACATCACACGTTCTGTGGAAAGTCGTTTGGTCAATAAATTATGTGTGATATCAAATGTAGTTCAGCTCCACTAGTACTCAAATCTGGAGTAAAGTTCTCAAGCTGTCTGCACATTTTCCTCATAAAGAGTGATAAAGCACAACATCATCACATCACAGTTTAATCAATTGGTCACAGATAAGTTCAAACATCAGTGTTACAAAACATTATAGATCAATAAAATATAAAAAAGTAAAAGAATAACATGGAGAAAACAAAAAAATCAACAGTTGTATACATTTCAAATTTTTAAACAGTGGCTGTTTTCGAATTCACCTACTATATACTGCGTATGAAAGTAGTATGTAGTAGGCACTGCATACTGCCTACTATGCTTGTAGAAGTATGTAGTATGACTGTTCTGTTAGGTTTATTTTGTAGTATGCTACGCCGGTTTCCAGTTAGAGCGAAGCAGAAGTAGGCTACAGTTGATTTATTTTCTGAACTTAATTTTAATTGTACAAAACAAACTATCCATTAACATGTTGACATTTCAGTTATTAATCTGCAATGATATTCCCAGAAGCAGCATTTTATATGAAACAGTCAATGGTGGAGAATACGTATTGTTTCGGAGAGGAATTATTTTGTATATTTTTGCGTGACGGCGTATTAGGGCCACTTAGAAGTAAAAAAAAACAAGAATAAACATCCCACGCACAATACAGTATTATGCAGCATTCCAGATGACCCATAACTCGAAAATTTCCTGGTTGAAATCTCCGAGTTCTGACCTGAGAGCGTTCCAGGCAAATTACGACTTCGGTTTGAGCACAAGGAATTCTGGTATGTAAATTAACCAACATGGCAGGCATTGTAAGATTTATGCTTCATCAACTATCTCATTTGAGTGAAACAGAATCGGGGAAATGAGGCATAAGGTAACAGAAGCTTATACCTTACAGTGTTTGTCATTATGAAGAGGCTGCCATATTGTTTAGGCAGTGATGTGACATCACAAGTCGTAACTCGGAGTACTTTGATCTGGTACGAGTTCGATTACCGTTCCAGTGTACTTTCACGAATTACAGTTGGGAAAAATACGAGTTACAGGATGCCTGGAACGCAGCATTAAGAATGAGGAGAAACGGGAAAATTTAAGGTGGTGGAAATACAGAAAAGAAATACAAAACATAACGGTAAAATGTCAGACTTGTCGGTGGTTTACACTAATAATGCTGCAGGTGTAGGAGGGACTTAACACCACCTTCCAGCAGTTACAAACCGCTAACAGAAAAACAACAACAACTGACCTTTTTACAACTTATTACACACTGTAACCTGATTAAAGGGTAAAGATAACAAGTATTGGATCATGTATTTGTTTTCATCTGCTGCTCCGGTTGTTGAAGCTTCGCTTTAAGTCATTTTCAATTCAGGCGCTTTGCATTGTGGGTAACAGTAGACAAAGCAGACTGGTCCGATGCATACTGTGAATTTTTTTCCCGAATCAGTACGTCATCTGGATATTTTTTACGTACTGCGACTTCGCTTTTGTTCGCATACTGCATACTACATACTACATTTTGGGCGAATCAGTGCGCACTGCTAGTGTAGGCGAATTTGAAAATGACCTGTCTTTGAGGTTAGCAAGATAAGCTAAGCACCCGTCAAAGTGGTGCCGAAAGTGGGATCGCTTGGATCTTTACCTGGGTACCTTTTGCAGTATTTGACAATGGAAACACCCGTTTTTGCTTGGCATACTACGCCAGACTGAACTGGATTGCTTGGCGGAATCGCAGCATCCTTTCCAATCAAGGTTTTCCAGCAGCCTGTTAAAACTTTGTAGAGCTCTGCTCTTGTTGGTTCCTCATGACTGAATTGTAGACAGATTCTTATTTCTCATAAATGAATGATTACAGCCTGTGTGACAGCAGAGGCATCACCTTGCGTGAAAAGTTAAAAACATAAACACCAGACGTAAACAAACATAAAAATTAAATGACTAATTATTAAGGTTGCACCGAATAGTCGGTCTCGAATATATTCGGCCGAATATTGCAAAAAAAGTCACATTCTGCCTTCGGTGGTGTGAGTTATTAGCAAGGCCGAATAGTACCGTGTCAAGCAATGACAAAATCAGATTCGTCATTGCGTGTGACATAACGACACAACATGCAGTGACGCGGTGATCTCTCACTTGCGGGAAAAAAGGTGAGCGGTGTGGAAATATTTTAAAGTGTGGGAGAGCGAGAAAAGAAGTGCAGATTGCAATGAGTGTTCAACAAGATTGTCTGGAGTGGGTTCATCTGCAAAGACTTTTAACACTGCTGCTTTAATTTGCATCTTTTGTTTTGTTTGAAGGCCTAGTACAAAAAAAACTGTGCTTTTTTTTTGAAAAGCAAAGGCTACTGGAGTCTTAAAAAATTTCAGAATATTCAGTAAACAATTACTTTCTTTTAAAAATGTGTCTAAAAATTTATTCTAAACTATTTATGAGCTATTAAAATTATAGTAAACTACTTAGCATTTGCATTGGATATTCGATATTCAGTATGCGGTATTCGGCCAAGCGTTTATATTTTCTTAGGCTTCTTCCACAAATTTTCATTTTGGTGCATCCCTACTAATTATGTATCAGGATGTCTTCGATGATTCTCAGAGTTTGTTTAGTTTCTGAATGTTTCATGCCACAAATGATGCAACTTCTCTCTCCGTCTGCATCTTGGCTTTGGAGTTCACGAGATCACAGCCGCGGTGAAATGTTTGTAGTTTCTTCTCTGCATTTCTGTCACCTCCTGTGAAAACTGCTTCATTCTTACAACGCTCGGATTTCTACACAAATACTCATAAGCCGGCTCCGCGCGGGGTCATGTTCTGGTCACACATACAGTATTCCTCCTGACATTTCAACAGGAGCCTTTTCCGAGAATCGACGCCCACAACCCATGAATATCACAGCATGTGAGGCGCGTGTGGACTTTGAATCAATACGGTCACAGCGGCATGTGATGCATACAAAATCAATAAATGATAAACCATTTTTCCGCGCGCCACCCTACAACAGTTAAAGTGTAAATGATGGCCAGTTTAGTCAGTTAAAGTGGTTTTTAAAGAGCGGAGCACTTAGCGGTTATGTGAGGCCTCCAGGGAGTTTGAGTCAGTGATGATTGAAACAAACGTTCTGGTGTTTTAACCCGCGAGCTGAACGGAGAACGAGGAGATGGAGTCGGCCTAAATGAGGAACTGTCATGGCTGCCACGTACTGTGGTTTCTAACAAGGAGGCATGACCTGTTATTCTTGTAACTGTTTCTTCTTGCTGCTGAAAGGCTAATTTTGGGTTCTGATTGGAAAATTAACCCTTTAACTAACAGCTAAACTATTTGGCAGAGGCCATCAATAAATTCAGGAATATTTAATGTTTTAAAAAACAGAATATACCAAATCATTGTTTGATTCCGTTAGCACTTCAGGGAACAAAGAAAACTACAAAAAAACAACAAAAAAAAAGATATTTTCTTGGTGTGGGATTGAAAAGTTTTAAAAGCAAGCAGGTGATAATGTGATGACATAAAAATGCACAAAAATTTGGGACAAAATGAATTAGAAAAGTTAAAAATGTTTTTATTTAAATAGGAAAATAACTTTAATAGATGATATTGAGTTTGATAAACACACACAAAGAACTTTCAATGAATGACAGATTATATAGATATAAATCATATATATGAATGGTTAAATAAGCATTTAAATGATAATAATGATGGTATTAATTATAACTTCTAGCTTTCAAAATCCTACACAGAAAGTATTAGTTCTTTTGATTTGTTTAGTTACTTCTGTATCTTTCTATCTTTGGGGAAAACCAGAGCGTTCGAGAAAGACTTTTGCCATAGAGGATCAGAACGTAGAGAGTTACGTGGTTCATGTAGCAGCATAGTTCCAAACAAAGATTGGCGGGTCATCAAACGAACTGCTTTGCCACAGTTTCTGTTAATTACTTACCAGTTTTTTTGCATTCATACCCTGCAAAAACTCAGATCGTAGCAAGTCTATTTGCCTAACTTCAAGTCCAAAATATTCACAATACTTACTAAAATTTCATAGTCATTTGAGGAGTCCAGATAGAAATCTTTTTACAAGGAATTAAACCAAAAACAAACAAAAAACACTAAAAAACTGATTTCGAGAAAATATCTGCCAACAAAACAAGCAAAGTCTTACTCCTTGAGGGTCTGAAAATCAGGTATAAAAACTTCTTAAGATAGAACATCTTATTTCCAAGAGTTTGTACAAGGAAAGTTTTTCTTGCCACTTAGGCAGATTTTTCAACTCATTACAAGCAGTTAAGGTTTCATTTCTCGTTTTTTTAATTTAGAAATAACGTGTAGCTGGATATGTCAGGTAATTTTGCCTTACAATTAGTTTTGTGACATTTTAAGAATAAAATTGTTTTAATAAACTTCCTTAGATTTTAAATTTTGCGGTGCACATTAGCTTATCAAATCCGTCAGTTGTATATAATCTTTGTGCTTGTGTAGGAACATTATTATTGTGATAATGCATATAATTGATGAACTTTCCTCTAAAAAGGAAGAATGTGGACAGTAAACTGGCTTTACTTTATGTTCTGGACTAGCTAACATTGCTCGACACTGAAACGTCATTTAATGTCCTTGTTTATAACACCAGCGTTGGTGATTTGGAAAATTACTGACTTATTTTGTATTTACATTTCAGACGAAGAAAGAAGGCTGTGTGATCCTTCTGAGTAGGAAAACATGTTCAGATGGTTCATTGACGATGTCTGTGCTGTAGCTTTGCTTTATTCAATCAGTCAATCAATCTTTATTTGCATAGCACCAATTCATAACAAGTGTTATCTCAAGACACTTTACAATAGAGCATATACACATACGTATATATTCATAGATACATATATACATATATAAAATACAAATATACATATAAGGGGTGTAAAGAAATGGTCAGCTCACGAAACAATTCAAAATACGAAACAGGGTTCATGATATGAAATACTCGTGATATGAAATAAAGATTATAGAAAATCACCAACAGTAGGAAGTTGTGCAGAAATCACATTTTCATTCTTTTCTTCCTAATGCAGACATACAAAAAATATTGCTGCATTTGTACAAAATAAATGCCCTTTGAAAAAAACAAAATTGTAGTTTTTTCCCCTTATTTAGACTACAGTGCAAATACAAACATAAAATCTCAGTAAAAAGTGCTTTGTTGTTGTAACAGTCAGGATAAGTACATTCTTGAATAAAAAGGAAAACAAACAGCAGTCCTCAGAGAAGCAGTTTAGACCTATAAATGTCTGAACTGTGAACTATAATATTTAGCCTACAACAGTGCATAAACTTCTGATCTTCAAGTATGATCAAATTCTGTCAACTCAACAGTAGATGCAAAAATCAAATATTGTTTTTTTGCAGACTTCCACAAACATACAGTTGCTGCCTGTCTCCAGTTCAAAGTAGTCGGTAGTTGTACTCGCCGCAGTGTACGCTGAACTGTAGCGGCATATTTTGCACACAGTTGTTGTTTTGTCCGCAATATTCTCACCGTTCACTCGTCTTTTACATGGAAAGCCAAAATAGGTCCACACAACCGATTTATTTGACGAAGGAGCACCAGCTAATCCCTCGACCTCATCTTCCTCCATATTGAAGCGAGTGTTTTGCTACCGCAGGCGAGGAGGGTAAAAATCACCAGTCTCAGTGGTGCACGCGCCCCTTCGCGGTTTTTTTCGCGCTTTTATTTTGTGCGTCTTTGAATTTTATTTCAGCATTTTTTATTGCGCGGCGTTACACCCCTAATACATATATATACAAATATATCCATCCAACACCCAATGTGAATCTATATAGCCAATCATGAATCCTTCCATCATGGCGGCAAGGAAAAACCTTCTGTTAAGCAGCAGGAAATCTCTGCTGGAGGATTAAAAAAAATTTAATCGTGTGGATCAATTGTTTCAAAATTTAAAATGAATTAATTACAAAGTGTCTAAAGTCTTTCATCTTTAATCCGAGTTTGCTCAGATATTTTTGAAAGATATACTTGAAAACATGGAGCTTCTGTTCATCTCCTGAGTCTGAATGTGTTTAAAACCCACTTGATTAAAGTTAAACTGGTCTGTGTTGCATGTGAGCCACAGTTGTGGACAGACAGCGAGCACGTGTGCAGCAAACTGCTGCTGCTGTTGTTCCTCAGGTGAACAGATGGAGAACATGTGGACTGAAATGTGAGCAGACAGCCCGTTTTGCTGCGTCAGCTGAAAGAAACACAGATGGAGTAACGCTGCAAACGAGTTCTGACTCTGCAGAGCACAGCTGATGCTTAACAATGAGCAGAGCCGAAGGGGGCTGCAGTACCGCACACGGCCACCAGGGGAAAGTTTCAGGAAGTGAGGACACATGGGGAAGTTACCATCTTTATGAATTATCTCCTTTTTATTGACATAGTAAAGAATGTTTCCATGTGAAGGAAAGAAAATGAAACACACCTTGAGTCTTTGTGACTTCCATGAGTACTAAAGTCATTGTAACAAGGATTATATAAATTACTTTTAACCCTTTAACTCCCAGCTCAACTGTTTGGCAGAGGTCATCAAATTCAGGGATATTCAATGTTTTAAAAAAACAGAACAAATCAAATCATACTTTCAGTTAAAATTTCAGGGAACAGAGAAAAACTACAAACAAACCAAAAACCAGATATTTTCTTGGTGTGGGGTTTAAAGGTTTAAAAGGCTAACAGATGATTATGCAATGCCATAAAAATGCAAAAGTATTTGGAACAAAATTAAAGAGAACGTGAGGAGTTTCTAAGTAATTACAAAAAAGTCTCACTTTTAGATATATGCCTGATCTAAATACACACTTTAAGATGAGTTTTACAGCATCAAAATAGGTTATCTATAAATGCTATTCCTTAGCCTTCCGGTCAGGTCGGACAGGGCTGGACTGGCCTGAAAAATGTACTTCGGGAACAAGACAATTAAAATTAAAACTAGAGCAAATTTATATTATTTTATTATTTATATTACACGTCTTAGAGCACCGTGCTGTAAGTAGCGATATATAGCCGGCTACAAAACTACGATACTAAGTTTTCCAAAAATTGCTTGTCACATATCAAAAACTACCGCTACCTGAAAATGGATGGCGCTGGAGCGTCGGGCCCATACCCGGCTGTCGCCGGCAACAGGAGCCTCGAGAGCTAGGCCGCGACGAGTAGGAGGGCCGCCGCGGTGGGCACGGAAGCCTAGGGCGCGGGCCCGGGTGGAGCCGCCGCGGGTGCAGATCTTGGTGGTAGTAGCAAATATTCAAACAAGAACTTTGAAGGCCAAAGTAGAGAAGGGTTCTAAAAAGGGTTCTACGTAACTAGAAAGAGATACATTACCTCGTCGCTTTGCATCCTGTAAGTTGTTGAAAAAAGAAGTTGTAAAGCAATGCAGAGTTCTGAGGAAGGTCCGGGCTACAACACAACAAACACACGCTTTGGCTTCAGTCACGTCTTTGGTTTGTTCCAGTTGTAGTAAGAAGTAGAAATTTCCGGGTTCCGTGTAGGAAACTGCAACTGGAACGTTCCCTGAAGTCAGAATTTCCTACTGGGAACTCGGTGAAACCTCACCACCCCCGAGTTGACAATCGAAGATAGATGCCCCGGGTGTGAACAGTTATTTAGCTCCTGTAATAATCAATTTATTTGCACTTCTGACTGGGGTGTGTCGCTCTAGATCAGCTGTATACATAGTATTGTTAGACTTATATTTACAAAAATGTTGCCATAGTGATAATCACATTCTTCATGTGATATTTGTGAACAACAACGCAGGGTGTGCTAACAACAGCTAACAATAGCCTGGTAGATTGGCATGTTTTTTTCCGACTTCAACTGGAATGCCGATAAGTCGGAGAAGATGTCACTCCCATTTCCGAGGTTACTGGAACCAGCATTACGACAGTCCCTGCCCGTGCTCATGGGTAGCAGAGTCTTTATGTTGCCGGGAATAGATTCTCCTCATAGCACCTTTAATTAGTAAATGCAGAAATGTGTGTAAATAAAATAGCAATCAAAAATAACTTAAAATAGATGATACTGAATTTGACAAACACAAAAAAAGTATTATTGGTGAATGACAGAATATATTCATGTCATCATATCAGTAAATGGTTAAGTATTTAAAATAAAAAGCGATGATAATAATAATAGTTTTAACCTTTTTAAACCTTTAACACACAAAGAAAATATCAGTTCTTTTGATTTGTTTGCCATTAGTTTTTCAGACGTTTCGATATCCAAATATATCGCAAAAGCTCAATGGAAACACTTTTTCCACGATTATACGTAACAGGACATTACGTACCTGGTCACATGATCACTTCTCTCATGGCGCGGTACGTTAAGACAGAGGAGGAGGCGGAGACTTTTCTTATCATTTTATCGAGAAAAACACAACTGCCACTAGACAGCAAACAACAGAGGAATGCAGAGTGTTATAAGGAGATAGAAACGGAAATGAGGGAGAAAGGGTTGGACAAGCCTTGGCATATTCTCGCGGGATATTTCACGAAAGTTAGGACACTCCTACCTAGAACAGCCTTCAATGAAAACACTTTCAAAGCGCAAATATGCTTTGTCGAAATTTTAGGAGTATCGCTTTAATGGAAACCCAGATTATGAGTTCACTGTACTCCAGTGGCCTCCACCATGACCAGATCTCATCTTGGCTGTTAGGCAGTTATGTTATGGAGATATGTACCAAGATCTCTGAGAGATTTCGCCACTTCTTGTTGAATCTTTTACTCTAAAGAAGGTCTAGCTTGGTTCTGTACCTAAATAAATAAAAAGCGACCTGTGAGATTTGTATAAAGCTCAAAACCTGAGACCACGTTGCATAAGAAACCAAATAAATCGTACAGTAAAATGGAAAAAGCTACTTTTGCGATTAAAGCTGCAATTTTCCCTGATTGCAGGCTTGCTGTTGGCTGAGTGAAGGGAAATTTGCAGGTGTTAGCTGTGAATTATAGGCCTGCTTACGTGGGGGTAGGTGTAAAAGATTTTCAGTTGTGGAGAATCACAGTCATGACGGTTTAATGCTGATCCTCAGGATGTGTTGAAATGGGCTGAAATGATTCTCAAACCTAATTCAGGAGAGCTGGTTCACCAATCAGAAGTTTGTTAAATAAAAAGATGAGATTTCAATCTTTCAACTCAAACACACATTTGAATCAGAGCTGTGTTGTCAGGATGTCCCAATGGAGGGACGCCGTCTCCTGTAATTACATCTTTACCACAGATTTAACCACTGATACATCACGAATCAGCGAGTTCGGCGATGTTTCACCGAAGACTTTGGAGATTTTTTTAGGATGATGGGAAAGACGATCAGAAACAAAGTCCCACATGGTCAAAGTTGTTTCCCAGAAATGAACTGACCAAACAATAAACATAAAACAGATCAATTCTTATTCAGTCTGATCTGATTGTTTATGATATTTTGTTAAATGTCCAATGGCCTTTTAATAAAAAATCAATCTAGAGGATTTAAACTAAATCTCATCATTCAGCCAAATATTCAATAACTGATGAATTATTGAGATGTAGCGAGATTTAATCTGATTTAATCCAACATACTAAAGATTTAATGAGATATAGGAAGGTTTTAATCTAATTTAATCCAATTTATTAAAGATTTGATTACATATGGGTAGGTTTAATCTGATTTAATTAAACATACTAAAGATTTATAAGATATAAGTGGGTTTAATGTGATTAAATCCATATCAAACTGAGTATTTAATGAGGTGTCGGTAGGTTTAATCTGATTTAATACAACATATTAAGGAGTTAATGGGATGTAGGTAGATTTAATCTGATATAATCCTGTAACTGATCAATTAAATAGATATAGGGAGATTTAATCAGATTTTATTCATCATACTAAGGATGTAATGAGTTATAGGGAGGTTTAATCTGATTTAATCCAACAAAATAAGGATTCAATGAGATAAAAGGAGACTTAATTTGATTTAATCCACATGAAATACAAGATTTAATGAGATATAGGGAGATTTTATCTGATTTAATCCAACATATTAAGGATTTAATGAGATACAGGTAGATTAAATCTGAATTTATGCAAAAATTTAAGTTTCTAATGTAGGTTTAATCTGATTTAATCCGCATGAAATTGAGGATTAAATGAGATATAAGGAGATTTAACAAAGGATTTGATGAGATTTAGGTAGATTTAATCTATTTCAATCTGATCCAATCATCAGATTGTCAGGAAATGCTGGTCGTGGCACTGATTAGATGTTGGTGATGGTCCAAATGTGAAAGTGGATCCAGGAATTTTATTGAAGATTGGTTGATATTGAAAATAGGGCTGTTTTCCTTTTATTTTTGCTTCTAACTCAACAACTTCTCATTAGATTTTAATGACATTTCCAGGTAGTGTTGGTCTTTTTTTTTTAAAATCATCCCAGAAAAAGCATCCTAATGATGAAATTATAGCTGAAACCAAACACATATTCTGCCGTGTTAACACTTCTTCCTGGCAGGATGGATGTATTTAAGTGTTGAGATCTTCTGGATATCATGGATGAAGAGGAAGTGAAGTCTTCATCTGAAGTCTCCATCATAGACTTTTCCCTCTTTAAGTGTCAGAAGTAAAGATGAGTGACAGACCAGCGAGTGGTGAGTTTCTCCAATTATCCGAACCAGGAGTCCTGCTGATTTGTAAAAGCAGGCTTTGACTGCCAGTCGCCTTTATTCAAGCGGCTGGAAGCTCCTGTTTTTATTGGTGCACCTGACGCATCCTCCGCACCTTTGAAGTCATCTTCATAGCTGGAAGGCTGATGATTTCAGGTGTTACGGTCTGCAGCTCCTATAGGAGATGATAAAAGTGACATGCACACCCCGGTGCCAATTATGATGGGTGCAAGATCAAAACAAGCCAACTGAGCTGAAACTGATAGTTCAGCGCTCCAAGCAGCTCCGCTTTAGAGGATTTTATTCACGAAGAGATGTTTTTGTACGAGTCTCACCCTCAGAAAATACAGATAAATAACTAAAGGCAGCATTAGTGATAAAAAAATCCACGTGAAGCTCAACAGTTCAACCCTCAAACATCCCTCCCCCCATCAGCAACTTGAATGTATTTCTTTATATTTTACAGTATAATGAGCATTCTGCGGCTTAACATGACGATATGTTGTAATTTGAACGTTTTATCTCGTCTATTTACAACCAAAAAGGCCAAATCCTATAAAAACTGAAAGAAACATATCCCAGTACATTCATAACATCACTTCAGTTTGATTAAAAACAGCCCATTTGCAGCCTTGTACTTGACACTATGGTGGTGAAGTTAAAGAGATGGCACATACCTGGGCTTCAGCCAGCATGAAACAATAGCCCCTTCATTCTTTGTTGTTCACTCAGAGCTGGGAGGCAGATTTGACAAGCCAAACATGTCGAGTGTTGCCTGGTTTATTAGTAGTGTTAGCTTAGCATTAGCTTTGCTGCCGTTGGCTCTCATTTTCCCTGAGTGGTGAAAATCCCTCTTCAAAGTTGGAGGGACAATAAACAGTAAAATTTCAGAGTAATTCTCGAGGGAATATTAAAATAAATGATATCTGTTTGCTATGTTGTTTTGATACTTTGTCAAATGTCTTACGACTACTTTTTAAATAAATTAGTCTGGAATAGAAGTACAGGTAATAAATGCTTAAAGAGAATAGTAATAATCAGAATAAGAATCAGGAATACTTTATTAATTCCCAAGGAGAAATTCGGATGTTTCAGTTGCTCTTGTACACAGTATAAGTCAGAAATATCAGATAAAGACATTAGAAAAAATAGGAGCATTAATTTAACTAAAATACAGTAAAAGAAATACAGCTAAAAATGGAAATAAAGTAGAAATGAGAATGAAAATTAAGTAAGCAGCAGCCTTTAAGCAATATCTACTTCCTTATGGAGGAAAATAAGTAAAAATTAAGTAGAAATGAGACTCTGAATGAGGCGGAGGAATACACAGTATTAGCTATTAATAGGCCTGTCACGATAATCAATAAATCAATTAATCGCACGATAAATAAAAACATCCTCTGTAAGTTTGCTGGCCTTGATAAACTGATGCATGCATGTTTGTTTTCCTCCTCTCTTTCTACCAAAGAGGCTAAATGAGAAGATGGCTCACTCTGTTCATCTTTCTTAACACCGGGGTGCATTGGTCCTATCTAGATTTGACGGATTTATAGCAGAGTGAGCATTTGTCACTCATGCAATCTTTGTGGGGGAGGCAGGGCCGCTTGCGCATACACACACAGAGCTGAAGTGAACAAGGAAACAAACACAAAAATGAGTGATGGCACGAAAGCTAAGGTTTTTAAGCCGGCTGCCACAGCCCCAGTGTGGGAATATTTTGGTTTTAAACAGAATGAACAAGGTGTGAGCTCATGAACACCGACGAGCCGACATGTCGTATTTGTTTGAAAGTAGTGGCGACAAAGAAGGAGAGGTGCAGCAGAGCATTTGTCCTGACAGTCAGCGCTTACTGAGGCGTTTGGTTGGCAAAGAAAATCTAAATAAAAGTGCAAAATGGTGCGCTCACAGACAGTGTCGTTCGCTACATTGCAAAAGAAATACAGCCCTTAAATATGGTTGAAAAGCCAGAAATGTTACAAACATTTGACAGACAGTACAAATTAACCTGGAGAAAGTATATGTTGCAAACAGTTCTGGAACTGTATAAACTCAATTTTATCTATTGTTTTTATTGTTGTGTGTGTGTGTGTTTTTTTTCTTTACAGAGACAGGGTCTATTTTTTATTGTTTTTGATTAGTATAATTATTTTTATTTACATGCAATTTTTCCTAAAAGAGAGTCCATTTTATTTTCATTTAGTTTTTTTTCTCTTTTTTTGTTAAATTATTTATATTGTTTGTTTATTTTATTTAAAAGGTCTTGACCTGCCAATTAAAGTTAAATACTCTTAAGAAATCAAAGTTTATTGCTTTTGATATGGAGTATTCACTTAATTATGACATATATCATAATTACATGAATGAAAAAATGAAGAAAATTCAAAATAATATTGACAATAATATCCAGCAAAACTTGTTATCGTGACAGGCCTAACAATTAACAATGTTTACAGTTAAAACATGAAAAAACTGGATTAAATGTTGGAAATTATTAAGCTAAAAAAGTTGATACTTGTTAACATAAATTGACAGAATATTGCCACGCCAATAACCTTGATACTGTAGTGTATCAGAATTTTTGCTCCACCCTTACTGGTTGATCTTTTGATTCATGGTTTCTTCCCATTTAAAGGGATTTGATATGTGTTACTTCTGATTTAATTTCATTAATTTGATCATTTTATGCTGGTGGCTATGGCAGTAAAATTAAGGTATTGCAATGTTTAGCATCACCAAGCTCCATCAGGGAAACATCATACGCCACTTTTCTTGGATTTATCCACCTGCATTGAACTTAAACCATAATTTGGATGACTACTAGCCGTTGGTCAAAGTCAGCCACTGTTGGCACGTGTGTGAACAGGCCTTTAGGACCGTACCAACCTAAGAGGTCATACATCTTCATCTCTGCTGAGTGACGCTGAAGTTTTGAATATTGGTTCCCTTGTGTAGGTAATTGATTAGTATTTCTGACACCCGTGAATAATTGTCCTGTAGTGGTATACATTAATTATGTTGATGTGTGACCTTCCTGTTTGCTTCACTGTAACAAAAACACTCAACTCTGACAGCCTTCACGCCTCACGCTCACTGTTAGAGCTCATCTTAATAAACCTGCTACCATGATGAACGAGCGGACTTGGCACACGTGGATCTGGATTCTGGTCGTGATTCTCAAGCGGAGAACGGTTTATTACAAAGAGAGTAAAACGGAGGCCGGGCGAAATGAGCCAGTAAGTTGACATTACTTTGTTTTGAGGAAATAAAGCTAAAAAACGCAGAGTCAGACGTTCTCCTCAAGACTCGGTCCTCACAAAGGTAGGAGTGCGTCTGCTGCAGCTGTCAGGTTGTGTATTTTCTCGGCGGTGTTTGGTTCAAAGTGGATAATTTATTACTTCAGGCCGTGTTTGCATAGAGTTCATTAGAATACACGAAGCCATAAATCATCTCATTGTTCTGCCTCCTTTTCTTCCTCTTTAGCTCCACTTCAGCCCCTCTCCTCTTTTGTTTTTCTTTTAAATTCTGCTCGCTCCACTGTTCCGCTTCTCCTCCTTCAAGATTACTTCCTCCATCTCCACTTGTTTGCAGTCGGCGCTGACCCGAGACCCCCTCGCTATCCACCACGAATCTGTTGAACCGAAAGGTCAGGGGGAAAGTTAGGAGAGTCCAGCATCTCCTCTCCGGTCCGTCTGCTTTAGCTTCTTCTTGAAAAACAGTAAGCATGAGAGTTGTATTAAATCTGTCAGGAAGAATTTAATGAGTTATTGAAAGAGTGTGAAGTCATAATGCTTTATTATGTCAGTCTCTGCAGAGGAAGGAAGGGGGGATAAGTCAAGCAGAGCTGGCCTGCAAATAAATCTCAGTTAGCGAGGATTTATTGATTGTTGAGACCTGAGGAGTTAGAAGAAAGTAGAACTACAGCCAGGATTCTACGGCCTCCGTGAGGAGTCAAACCCCCGAGAGTTCATTATCCATTTATTATGTCAACTTGCTAAAATCTGGTTGAATTAAACAGCTGAACTTGGCTGCCATTTCCCTTTAGCGTCAAATCCAGGGTAAAGAGCTGAAATCCCAAAGCGCTGCAGAGATCCAGGTCTGCAGAACTTTTTAAATCAGATTTAAAGCTCCATCATTTCATCCAGAATGATGAGAAACGAGGGGTCTGTCAGTGCTGATACTGCATTTCTAAAAACTAGTTAAGATGACAGACTTTAGGCAAACAGTAACAGGGCTTTGAATGACCTGTATTACCCTGACTCGTCTTAGCTTTACTCACTTTTTAGGTTTTCCTTCAGCAGTCATGCCCCGGTCCCTGTATATACACTATATTGCCAAAAGTATTTGCTCACCTCCATTCCTAACCCATAGGGTTCAATGTGACGTCGGTCCACCCTTTGCAGCTATAACAGCTTCAACTCTTCTGAGAAGGCTGTCCACAAGGTTTAGGAGTGTTTATGGGAATTTTTGACCATTCTTCTGGAAAAGCATTTGTGAGGTCACACACTGATGTTGGACGAGAAGGCCTGGCTCTCAGTCTACGCTCTAATTCATCCCAAAGGTGTTCTATTGGGTTGAGGTCAGGACTCATCCACACCAGACTCTGTCATCCATGTCTTTACGGACCTGCTTTGTACTCTGCTGCACAGTCATGTTGGAAGAGGAAGGGGCCAGCTCCAAACTGTTCCCACAAAGTTGGAGCATGGAATTGTCCAAAATGTCTTGATGTGCTGAAGCATTCAGAGTTCCTTTGACTGGAACTAAGGGGCCAAGCCCAGCTCCTGAAAAACACCCCCACACCATAACCCCCCCTCCACCAAACTTTACACTTGGCACAAAGCAGTCTCACAAGTATCGTTCTCCTGGCAACAGCCAAACCCAGACTAGTACAGCAGATTGTTAGAGAAGAGTTGGAGAAGCGTGATTGTTCACTCCAGAGAACGCGTCTCCACTGCTCTAGTGGTGATGTGAGGCTTGCAGCTGCTCGGCCATGGAAACCCATCCATGAAGCTCTCTGCACTGTTCTTGAGCTAATCTGAAGGCCACATGAAGTTTGGAGGTCTGTAGCGATTGACTCTGCAGAAAGTTGGCGACCTCTTTGCACTATGCGCCTCAGCATCCGCTGACCCCGCTCCATCAGTTTATGTGGCCTACCACTTGGTGGCTGAGTTGCTGTCGTTCCCAAACACTTCCACGTTCTTATAATCCAGCTGACAGTTGACTGTGGAATTTTTGGGAGTGAGGAAATTTCACGACTGGATTTGTTGCACAGGTGGCATCCTATCACAGTTCCACGCTGGAATTCACTGAGCTCCTGAGAGCGACCCATTCTTTCACAAATGTTTGTAAAAGCAGTCTGCATGCCGAGGTGCTTGACTTTATACACCTGTGGACATGGAAGTGACTGGAGCACCTGATTCTGATTATTTGGATGGATACTTTTGGCAATGTAGTTTATTTGCTGTTAGGAAAAGGAAAAGAGAAGGTATCATTTATCATTACCATTAACAATTCTGCCTTATTGATAAAATTTCTTAAATGATTCCCTTGTTGGTTCCTTGTTAGTTCCGGTAAATTCTTCTACAAGTTTCAGGTGGTTCTACTTTTTTAAAAGCACGTTTTGGTAAAAAAAAATTGCTAATTTTTAGATCCTTATGGTGCCTGTAAGTTGAAAAACACAAATTATATCATTTTCCTTCAGTAACATGCGTCACATGCAGGCAAAACAAAAATAATGCCAACGAATATGAATGCAAGGATGAACAACACTGCAACAACTCAATCTAAGGAAGTTTTTTCAACCAATTGGAAATGTAAAAATCTCACAGGACTTTTTAAAAGCCAAAATTGCCTGACATGTCCAGCTTCACGCCTTAATTCAGTGTTTAAAAACAAAAAATAAACCCTGAATTTCTTGTAATGAGTTAAAATGGCTGCCATTGTTGTAGTAATTAGTAACATTTATTCCTGATTTTGAAACCTTCAAGGTGTGCAATTTTACTTGTTCCATTGGCAGACATTTTCTCATAATTACAAGTTAATCAGTGCTTTATTTTTGTTTTTATCCCTTATAATAAGATATCTATCTGAACTGGTCAAATGAATATAAAATCTATGTAATTATTGTGGATGTTTTTGACTTGAAATTAGACAAATAACCTTGCTAAGACCTGAGATTTTGCAGCGCACAAGCACATCCAGGTTTAAAAAGCTTCTTCGTTTGATGGAGGCTGGATTGATGATACACTTTAAGAAACTGTAACAAGGGAGGAGAGACCAGTCTGGAATGCAGGGGTTGCTTTTAACAAAAATCACAATTTATTAACTTTAGGGAAAAGGGCAGGGGAGCAAAAACAACTAATCTTCTTCCCGGTCTGGGGTAGCCTCTAGTCTCAGTGGACCAGGCTGGTGTCCTCCTGGAGATAGAGGCAAAAAAGAGATGTTTTTAAAGCTCGCCCTTTTTATTGTTGCACTTCCTAGTCTTAGCTCCCTGCTCCCCCTCTCTCTTCCTCTCCCTTTCTGTCTCCCTTTTCACTCCTCTCACCCCCCAGCAGCCTCTGATCTCTGATTGTCTTCAGCTGGGCTCTCTCCAGCCTTGGGTCACCTGGCAGGGTAGGTATCTGTGATTGACTACCCTACCCAGCTGGTGTCTGCTCAGTCCTCTCTGGCGCCCTCTGCTGGCCATGAGACACCAGTGGTGGGGGGAGACACCACATATCCCCCCAGCTCCGTGCCATGGCAGGGAGCCACCGTCAGAGTCCTCATCCCTCCTAGACAGGGCATCAGCATTGCTGTGGAGCCGTCCCGCTCTGTGCTCGACCTGGAAGGCATAGGCCTGCAACTCCAGGAACCAACGAGTGACTCTGGCATTGTTCCCTTTATTCCGTGCCATCCACGGAGAGGGGCGTGGTCAGTGACCAGGGTGAATCTTCGGCCCCACAGGTAGTATTTCAGCTTCGTGACAGCCCATTTGATTGCCAGGCACTCCTTTTCTACAATGGCATAATTCTGCTCATGCTTCAGAAGCTTGCGACTGATATAGGTGATTGGGTGTTCCTCTCCATTGACTTCCTGTGATAGAACCGCCCCCAAGCCTGATTCTGAAGCATCTGTTTGCAATATGAAGGGCCTGTCAAAGTCCGGGGTGATCAGAATTGGTTCAGCACAGAGAGCTTGTTGAAGAGCCTGGAAAGCCTGGTCCGCCACTGGGGTCCACTTCACGTGATGGGGCTGCCGGTTCTGTGTTAGATCATGGAGGGGTGCTGCCAGAGCTGCATAATGTGGAATAAATTGCCTGTAATACCCCACCAGGCCCAGAAAGGTTTTCACCTGCCGTTTAGTAACCGGACGTGGCCAGTTAATGATGCTCTCCACCTTCCTTTTTTGTGGCTTCACCAGTCCCCTCCCAACGGTGTAGCCCAGGTATTCCGCCTCCTCCAGGCCCAGTCGGCACTTTTTCCCATTCGCCACCAGGCCTGCTTCTCTCAAGGCCCCCAGGACAGCACGAACGTGGGCCAGGTGTGCCGGCCAGTCCCGGCTGTGAATGACAATGTCGTCAATGTAAGCAGCCGCAAAGCTACGGTGGGGTCTGAGGATCCGGTCCATCAGTCTTTGAAATGTAGCCGGGGCTCCATGGACACCAAATGGAAGGACTCGGTATTGGTACAGGCCATCTGGCGTAGAGAAAGCTGTTTTCTCACGTGCCTGTTTCGTCAGTGGTATCTGCCAATACCCTTTCGTCAGATCTAGAGTGCTGATAAAGCGTGCAGGGCCCAGTCTCTCAACAAGTTCATCCACCCTGGGCATAGGGTAGGCATCAAAGTGGGAGATCTCCTCGTGGGCCCAACATGACGTAACCCAAAGGCAGGGTGCACCAGAGTCTGAGGCGGCTGTGGGCATGGAGACATCTCTGTCGGGGCATTCCCGGGCCATATGTCCCTCCTGTCCACAGGTGTAACACTGGCGACGGCTGGGGCTGCCTGGGGGGCGTTGTCCCTGTCGTAGGGGTGGTCTTTCTTGTCGGGTTGGTAGAGGAGGGGCTCGATCTCTGCGGCCCCACCTCGGTCGTGTCTCCAGTGGTGCCCCTGCTTGGGTAGCCTGCATCATCTGTTGGGCGACCTGATGGTTCTCCAGCAAGGCAATCAGAGTTTCCACGTTATTTGGTGAAGTCTGGGCGGCGTACATTTTAGCGTCAACAGGTAATGCCCGAATGCAGCGGTCCAGCACCACCCGTTCCAGTACCGGCGGTCCGCCTCTGCCAACCAGCTCCTGGTGAGGCGCATCAGTTCCGCTACCTGGGGACGTGCTGGCTGGGCGGGGTCGTAGCACCACGCATGGACACGCTGAGCCCTGGCTGGCAGACTGAAACCATATCTGGTCAAAATGGCGGCCTTCAGTGTGGGAAAGTCTGCGGCCTGTGCGGCTGTTAACTCCTGGCACGTCCTCTGGGCCTCACCAGTGAGAAAAGGGGCCAAGATGGCTCCCCAGTCTGCCGCCCTCCAGCCCTCCCTTGTGGCTGTCCTCTCAAACACCTCCAGAAAGGCTCCAACGTCATCCTCTGGAGTCAGCTTGGTTAGCACATCTCTGGGGGCCCTGGGCCTTTCTGCTGGTTGTGTTGATTGCTGTGCTAATCTTGCTAATGCTCCCTGTAGCTCTGTCTGGCTCTTTAGTAGGGCTTTCAGGGCTTCCTCCATCTTGTCTTCACTCTCTGAGGGTTACTGCGTATGGATCGTCACGCCCGCATTCTCCACCATATGTAACAAGGGAGGAGAGACCAGTCTGGAATGCAGGGGTTGCTTTTAACAAAAATCACAATTTATTAACTTTAGGGAAAAGGGCAGGGGAGCAAAAACAACTAATCTTCTTCCCGGTCTGGGGTAGCCTCTAGTCTCAGTGGACCAGGCTGGTGTCCTCCTGGAGATAGAGGCAAAAAAGAGATGTTTTTAAAGCTCGCCCTTTTTATTGTTGCACTTCCTAGTCTTAGCTCCCTGCTCCCCCTCTCTCTTCCTCTCCCTTTCTGTCTCCCTTTTCACTCCTCTCACCCCCCAGCAGCCTCTGATCTCTGATTGTCTTCAGCTGGGCTCTCTCCAGCCTTGGGTCACCTGGCAGGGTAGGTATCTGTGATTGACTACCCTACCCAGCTGGTGTCTGCTCAGTCCTCTCTGGCGCCCTCTGCTGGCCATGAGACACCAGTGGTGGGGGGAGACACCACAGAAACCCAAACACTAATTGGCTTTTGTGACACAGCAGTAAAAACTCAGATTCATTAACTTGATCTTGTCCCCTGATCACACTCCTTCGGCTCTGGACAGTTTGACGTACCCGTGCTACGCTCCCAGACTTTGATTGGACATATTATTTTTGTAGCTTCTGATGTGGTCATTAATTAGAGAGTGCATGTTTGTAGCAGCCTCGCAGCCCAAGGAAACGAATGCTTTCACAAGTGTGTGGATGCTCCCTGCAGCTCTGAGTGTTCACTTGAAAAAGCAGTGCCCTAAATAAGAGTATCCATTCTCGTAAAGCATGCCATCGTGCCTGAATGCTGTAGGATTAGTAGCCGGATGGGGATGTCGTATTTGTAGGCTTTTACAGGTTGTAACAGGGAGGATCAACCAAGTCTTTGAGGACAAATTCTGAAATCAATCACTGTAATATTCATGAAACATTTTCTGAAGAGAACAGTACAGAAGCATTTTCTTCAGAGGCTTTATTAAGGTCACAAACATCTTCCCACAGCCTCCTCTGCTGCTCCAGCTCTGAAGGACAGGAGGGTTCAATCAATACCAACATGTGAGAGGAATACGCTTATATATAGCTGTGTGTACGCCAGCATGTGTGTGTGTGTGTGTGAGCCTCCTGCTCGTGTCCGAGGCTAATTATCCGACCATAAACAAACATCTAATTCCCCGAGTGTGTGTATGTGTAGGTGTGTACGTTTTCAGGGTTTATTGGTGATGCTGCGCACACTCTGCAGCCGCGAAAACAGCGGGGGCATCACAAATATACACATTAAAACACACGGCGTGAACTAAAGAGGCCTAATGAAGCACAAACACAGTGATGTGCCACTTTTACTCCATCTTATAACCCCATCCAGCCTGTGATTATGGGAGAGTGTGATCTGAATATGAGGCCCTTTGAAAAGGGACAACAACATAACAATATGAAACAGGACAATAAAACAGCCAATCACAGCCTTACATTGTCTGCCTTTGAGAAAAGATGGTGACCAAAGGTTTTAAAATTGTGGTTATGCTTTCTAATTAGAAGCACAAAAATTGGCAGAGTTACACATTTACCAATGAGCTGCTAAACACTGTTTAACCAGAGAAGAGGAGGGAGCTACTGTGTCTTCATTTCTTTTAAATGTCTTTATTGAGGGTTTTACAAATGAGACATAAACTTTCAATTTAGTACAAGAAAAGAAAAACAATTGCTAACAGAGGAAAAACTGAAAAAAGTTGGAGGCAAGCTATGTCTTGTTTAGCACAGAATTCATTTAAAGAACTTTCACAGCCTCCACAATTCATCATCTCCAAAAAATTTACAACCTCATATCAACCTTGTAAGCCCACTTAACCCCCAAAATATATATTTATATATGAAATAAAAATAACTAATTATTATAAAAATAAAATAACAATAATAATTCATAATAAAAAAGTTACAATAAAACAAAATAAAAGAGAGAAAACAGATGAGAGAGGATAACTAAATTAAATAAATAGATTTACAATGCTTCAGTACAACCCCATCCATTATGATAGGATGAACATCATCACTGCCTAGAAGAGCACGACATACCATAAGCAAAGTTACTATAGATTCCAACATATTCACAAATTTAGACATCCAGGAATGTAACTGTCAAATCAAATCAATTGTATTCAATTATTTATTTTAAGTCATGCCGTAGCACAGCCATAGCGAATGCATCGCTCGTTACCTGTTACCTGACAGATTGTGTGTACATATCTATACATCTATATATATATTAGAGGTTAATACATAGTAATCTTTGCGTGTGTGTGCATGTGTGTGAGAGAGATCACACCCACAAGTAGTCTGCAGTAGAGCTGAAACGAATAATAATCCTCGAATAATCTTGATTATTCGATTACAAAATATCTTCGAGGCAAATTGTGTGCCTCGAAGCCTCGTTTAATATATAATTATACACATAAAATACATATCTGGACTACTATACAGTGCATGGTGTTCAACACGGACGGTCATTTCTGTGGCACAACACGTCTGCTACCTCCGCTGCTGCACGGCTTGTAAAATCATGAAGGAAGAGAAAAGAGAGGGACAGAAAGGAGGAAGTCCGCAGAAGAAACGGCAGAGAGTGTCCCAAGGGTGGTCACTACAAGAAGGGACGAAAAGAAAACACAGTGCAGTGTGTCTGACGTCAAACGGAGTTAGCTTAGCACGTAGTTTGGCATGATAGCACGTTGTCACTGCTGCAGCACGTCAACAGTAAACATACGGTCTGTGTGTCTGCGTCAAGTCCGCAGAGCGACACAACAGGATGACACTCATGATACATCAACAGAAGCAGCTAATGTGATCAATAACTGAGATATGGGCTAGAAAATAACCTACTTTGATTATGGCTCCGTGTAAAGGCTGGTTCAGAACGTAAATCAATGCGGAGGCTACTTGCCCAGAATCATGTGTATTTTGTTCACATACTTTTCACATCCAATAACTTTACATTTAATTTGATTGCAGAGAGTAGAACAGGAAACACTGACAGTGATTAGAGGAAGCAGGTGTAGGGAATGTTTTCATATGTTACAGAAATGTACATTAGCTAGTTAAATTATCTTAGTATGTAAGTATGATATTATTTGGTCCTAGAAAAACAGTAAGCAAAATAAGATCATCACTATGGTACAGTAGTAAAGGCAAAAATTTAGCAAAAAGAGATAAGCATGAATACAAATAAAATAAAAATAACCAAACTTAAACAAAATACTGAAAAAAGCAAAATATGGCCCAGAGTAAAAATAAAAGTATAGATTTTGATTTTGAGATCCCATTTATGCTCAGAATGTTCAAAATAAGAAAAATAAGTTAATTTAAGTGACCTGGCTTTTCTGTTTTGTGTCTTACTAATAATAATAATGTGAAGTGATTCAATGTAAAAAAAAAAATAGCAGTGAGCGCAATGTAACAGTTATCCGATTACTCGATTAATCGACAAAAAATTTGACAGAGTAATCGATTACAAAAAGAATCAATAGCTGCAGCTCTAGTCTGCAGTGTTATAATAAACAGCCTCCTCTACTCTGCTTATTTGTTTCTGAAAGATCATTATTACTTACTTTGAGCAGAAACTGTCATTAGGACCTTTTTTTCCAGTTTATCATCGGGAAATTGAAGAATGTCCACAAAATTCCAGGATTCAGAAGAGCAGGAAAGTCTGTTTGACGAGTTATACCGCCGTCCGTATCACCTGTTTCCTCTTCCTACTCGCAGGTCAAACATTTGCCTCACTTTTTATTTCCGACTCTTTCTTGATGTCCAGTGTCCGAGGTTGTTTCCTCTGTTTTCTTTTCGGTCTGTTTGGTCTCCATCTTCAGCAGCTCTTCTTCTGTAAACTCCGGTTCGTACAGGTATCCTCTTGACTCCAAAGTGAATAGAACTTCATCGGCGCTGTCATAATAATCCCTTTTTTAATTTCCTGCATTGTCTCTTCCTCACACCGCTAACAGTCAAAACAAAAGAGTTATGATACTTGATAAAAGTTACACAAAAATACAACCAGCGTCTGAAGCCGCTAGCTTGCAGCTGAGAGGGAGGCGGAGTGATTCAGCAGCTCGCGGCAGCGCTGCACGGAGGGACACATGAAGTGAGTCGGCTTGATTCAGATAAACTTTATATTTCTGAAATGTTAATGCACTTAAAAACACTCATATTCAGGGTACTCTTAAACTGTGGTATTACTTTTTGATTTGAGTTCTTGTAGACAGAGAAAATACCCTTTGCTTTTGGTACAGTACTTTCCTGTTAGCATCTATTTCTTCGTCACAGACTCTCACAGACTGTGGCTTACTGAGGAGAGGAGAGAACTTTCTACTGTATCTAATGTACTTAGTGGTCATATGGAGCTCATACAGCCCCACTTCAAAAATACTGAACTATCCCTTTAAACCTAGTAACGGGGTTAACCACACCTCATTAAGATCAGAGTTTCTGTCCTTTCTTTGCTCAGAGTTCTCTGAGAATGTTCTGGAATAACTCCTAAAGCCCCACTCACACATTCCTTTTTCTCATGGCGATTGTGCGCGATTGTCATAATCCTGATAAAAGGTGCTTTGGTCGTGGTGCATGCACTTCTTGGTCTGGATCAGCCTTGTATAGTCCCGGATGAACGGCAGGGAACTGTTCAAAACTGGTGTGGAGAATCGCCGCTCTCAGTATGGCGGGATGGAAGCCTAATGCAGTCCTAATGCAAACGGTATTAGCGTGGCATGTACGTAGCTCAGTCGGGCTGATCGTGGCTCAATCCTGACAGCTTTATGAGGACGACCTACAAGGATGTATAGGTTTGTGCCCCGACTGTGTCCCTTTCAAGACGGCGCAAGCGACGGGGCTAACGTGATGCGAACTGAGCTCGAGCAGGGCTGACGTCGTGTCAGCGGGATGAAAATTCATGGAATCCTCGTCATATCGCTATATTAACCTAGCTGGAACGGGACAAACCCCCTTGAAGTGCTGTAGAAGCGCTGTAGAGGCGCTACTGACGGTGTATTTACGGGGTGTGTCCAGGGGTGAGACAGTCATTTCATCCCGTATCGTAGCGATCACACCAGCCTCGTCAATCGTGTACAGTCGTGTCGTGTGGTGGATCAGGAGATTCTGATTATAGATGTGCAGCTGGAAAATCTGCAGCTATCACGTCGACACGGACCAGCCTTTAGAGGCATGTTTCCAAAACCTTGAAGATTTTTTGCCACAAAGGATTTTAGCAGCACTGAATACAAAAGGTTGTACCCAGAAAGTGGCCCGTTATTGTTCACGAGATCACGAAATCTGCTCCACGCTTCGCTCAAAATAGCCCCAACAAAAGCATATCTCCCCTCAAAGAACGTTTTAAAACTTTCTTTGCTGCTTAACTTCACTGTTTCATCTTTTTTGTGATTCAGAGAATCAAGCCAAGGACATGAGACAGCAGAGGAAACAAGTGTCTGTCTACTGTTGGTTTATTCTTGGTTTTATAGAATACTTCAGCTTTATCCTCTAAATAATAAAAGAAGTCTTCTATCCACTGCACTTTTGCAATATTTTATTTAAAGTAATCTGACTTATTTATAATGTTTTTATTCTATGTATGGTTGAATCAGTGTAGGGCCGGCTCCTGGCTTATCAGACAAGCCACATGAAGTCCAAGACTTTACAGCATTTAGGTTTTTATATCGATGGAGGTTGACCGATCAGTCTCTGCCCATTAGTCCTTTTATTTCAGCCTGTCTCTTTTTAGGTGTTTCTCTGATTTAATTTGCTTTTTTGTCTCTTTTGGATTGACGAGATGCTTCAACAACATTGGAACGAACACACTGGGCTCGCACACAAACATTCTGTTGTTGTAAATCAAAGGTTTCATGCTTGTGACAGATTGGTTTTGCCAGCCAGCTTTATATAGCAATTTAAACATCACACACCCACAAACACGCACATAAAGTGAGAAATGGGCGTACGGCAGGACTGACAGGAAAACAAGAATATAAAGAGAAACGATCAGAGTCACAGAGCAGAACAAGCGAGCCGTCCGTCTGTCTGACAAACCGTCTGTCTGCTCACATCTGTCTTTCTGTCCCTCCTCCTCTCTGCTACTGTGCTGCAGCAGGTTACAGAGCAGAAACATTTGTCCTGCCAAGATATTTTGGTTGGTCTCAGAGCTGCCAAGATGGAAGATTTGGTGCAAGGAGCTACAGGAACTCGCTAAAACCCAGCAAAGGGTCCAAGATGAGTCATTCTACTGGAACAGAAAGCATGTGTTGTATCATCTCAGATCATTTTCTTCTCACAGATCATTGCATTGTAGCGTATCATATCATGGTGTGATATTTGTTAGGGCAAACACCACGTCGAGGGCTTCTGGCGGCTGCCTAGCTTAGCATGAGGGAAGCAGACCTCACATGTTGCAGCGTTGCCTTTGCCAACTCACTCTGCTCCCCTCTGCCGACTCCGCTCTGTGGGTTGGATGACAGTTCATTACCTCCGCCAGTGAAAATGAGGATTTGCTTGTGTCTGTTTGTCCGCCTGTGAGCAAGATCATGTAGAAATGTCTTGCCTGATTGTTATGAAATTTTCAGAGAATGTTGGTCAAGGGCAAAGGGAGAAGTGATTAGAATCCAGTGGCGATCCCAATCCAGATGCAGTTTTTTGAAGGATTTGTCGACTTTTTTCGAGAGAATTCCTGATAAAAACACAGCTAACAATATCCGAAATATCAGATATCAACAAAAACTCAACACAAACTAGAGTCGAAAGAATTGCTGTTACATCTTTAAGCAATAGCGTCATAAGAAAGTTAGCATCATAATACATTTCCTTGACCCTGAAAACCCACAACTAACACTCAAAATCATGTTGGTGTTATTAGTTAGCAAAAAATGATTGATCAGTAATGGTAATGACTGGATCACTACCAAAATCTAATCATTTTGGATTTTGGCCATTAACAACATTTCCTGAAAATTTCAGCAAATCTGTCCAATGGTTTTTGCGTAATCTTGCAAACAAACATATGCCGGCAAAAACTAGTTATGGTAGTGGAGTAAATTAGAAAAGTTTCAGGGCACATATCCCCCACCAGAGACTTTCCAACATCATTACTTATCAAAAATGTGGAAACTGCCATGGGGCGGCGGAGTGATTTAGCGGAGGGACACACGACGTGAGTTAGCTAGGTCCGGATAAACTTTATATTACTGAAATGTTTATGCACTTAAAAACACTCATTTGTAGTGTACTCTTAGACTGTGGTATTACTTTTTGATTTGAGTTCTTGTAGGTGGATTAAATACCCTTTGCATTTGGTACGGTACTTTCCAGTTAGCGTCTTTTTTTCTTCTCCGACGGTTACAGTCTGTGGCTTACTGAGGGAGAGGAGAGAACTTTCTACTGTATATAATGTCCTTAGTGACCATATGGAGCTCATACAACCCCACTTCAAAAAAACTGAACTGTCCCTTTAAACATTCCGAGATACATATAAGCATTAGCCTTGCAGTCCAGCTGGATCAATGTCTGTAATTAGACAGATTTGAAAAGCAAAACACGACTTCAAAAATTCAAGGAAACATAAAAAATTGCTTAGTCTATACACTTCATATTGCAGTTGATTAAATGAGAGGTCATCAACTAAAATGCTATGAAATTTCATCAGCTAGAACTAGACTAAAATTAAATTAAGATAACTAAATTATGATTAAACTTAAAGATATTTCATGCAAAGGACTGTCGCTAAAACTAAGTTAAAATTGGTGTCGAAATAAACACTGAGTGGTACTGATGGGCAACTTGCAAAGAGACTATAAACCATCAGCGATTGAATGTGTAGATGTGCCCTGTGGGGTAAAAGCACTTCAGTCATTAGAAAGACTAGATAAGTGCTTTTAAAGCTCAAGTCCATTTTCCATTTAAAGAAGGACGAACTGATAAATGCCTGCAATGACGTAAAATCTCTGGTGGAACTCACAACAGATAGAAAACATCGGCTTTGCCCCAGTTTAACCTTCAGTAAGAGCCCTTCCTAAAGAGATCAACCCAGCTGGAAATAGAAAAATAACATTCCTAGAGAGTTATTCACCCATTCTGTCATCACAAGAGGCCTATTTTAGAGTTTGGATCAGTTGGATCTACTGTACGCTTGAGGACTCCCTGCTGAGCTTTGGCCCAGTTGAACCTGGGTTAAGAGTCTCGCCTTACATACTCTTAAAGTCACCCAGAGTAGGAAACTATTTGCATCTTGATGAGGTAAACATGTGTGGTGTTTGGGAAAGTAGCCTCCCTGTAGGGATCATGGTGAGTTAAACTTTTAGCTTTTTAGCTTTGAGATGGTAACATGTTCTCCTGTGGTCAAAATTAACCACATCAGTTTAACATTTCCCTTTGCTTCTTCAGCTCAAAAAAGCCAAAGCCATCTTTTTTGCACAGGAGAGATCAGAACTTTCAATTAGGACCTGGATCACTGAGAGCCTACACAGACATCAAGTTCAGAGGCATTGTGCTCCAAGAAAAGATGGAAACCTTTTCTTTGACGCAATACAACTTCGAGAACATAATTCCCAAAATAAAAGGCATTTATTGTGCCTACATTGTGTAGTCTAGCCTCAATAGCAAATGTCTTATCATCAGGGGTGTTTGTCGTCTCACTTTGCTGTCTTTATTTCATGTCCTGTTTGTCCAAAATTCACCAACATGGGCTTTCATCCAAATCAAATTCTAGGCAGCACTTGCATATTAACTGGAGCAATCTGTAACCTTGTTCCACACTGGTTATGTAGGCCTGTCATGATAACAAATTTTGCTGGATGATAATTGTCCAAAAAATAATTGCCGACAAATGATAGTATTATTGTTAATGTTATTTTGAAACATTGTTTTTTCATTTATGTAATTATATGTCATAATAAAGTGAGTACACCATACCAAAAGCAATGCACTTTAATTTCTTAAGAGTATTTAACTCTAATTGGAAAAAATAAAATTAACAAACAATATAATAAATTAAACAAACAAAAAAAGAAAAATAAACAATGAAAAAGAAATGTACTCTCATTTGGGAAAAACTGCAGGTAAATAAAAATCATTAAACAAAAACAATAAAAAATAGACTCTGTCTCTGTGAAGAAAGAAAACTCCAACAAAAACACACACAACAAAAACAAATAAAATAGTTTATACAGTTCCTGAATTGTTTGCGACATGTGCGTTCTCCCAGTCAATTCATACTGTCTGTCAAATGTTTGTAACATTTCCTGAAATGCTGGCCTTTCAACCGTATTGAACGGCTGCATTGGTTTTGCAATGTAGTGAACGACACTGTCTGTGAGCGCGCACCATTTTGCGCTTTTTTATTTATATTTACTTTGCCGACCGAACACCTCAGTAAGCGCTGACTGTCGGGACGAAGGCTCCGCTACATCTCCCCTTCATTGTCGCCACTACTTTTAAACAAGTGCGACATATCAGCTCGCCGGTGTTCATGAGCTCGCACCTCTTCATTCTGTTGAAAACCAAAATATTCCCACAGTTGGGCTGTGGCAGCCGGCTTAGGAACTGTTGCTTTCGGGCCTTCATTCATATTTGTTTTTGTTTCCTTGTTACTCCTCAGGACGCTCATTTCAGCTCTCTGTGTGTGTATGCGAGCGGCCACGCCTCCCCCCACAAAGATTAAATGACTGACAGATGGATCACTCCGCTCATTCCACTATAGAACCAACGCACCCAGGTGTTGAGAAAGATGGACGTAGTGAACCATTTTCTCATCCAACCTGTTTGGTAGAAAGAGAGGAGGAAAACTAACACGCGTGCACATGTCAATTTAACGAGGTCGGCATTGATAGCAAATAGCAAATGTCTTATCATCAGGGTGTTTGTAGTCTCACTTTGCTGTCTTAAATTCATGTCCTGTTTGTCAAAATCTCACCAACATCGGCTTTCATCCAAATCAAATTCCAATATCCTGGCGATACTCGGCCACCGTTAGATCTCCAGCCCAGCAGCCACACTCTTCATAAACAAGCAGTAGATTTGAGAGTTTATTACGACTTTTGTTTACAGTTCCAGTTTTTAGATGCAGTCACCGAGTGTTGAGGATGCAGTGAAAGCCTCTATTGTTTCACAGATATGTAGATGCGCGGCGTTTCCAATGCCAAGTGGCGACCGGCAGTCATTTTTGTTCTGGCTGCGGTGGAGCTGCGAGGAGCCCCGTCCAAACACAAAGTGAAAATCAGATTCAGTCCCTCCGCTGTAGAGAGGGATGAATATTTATCAGCGAGGGTCAGATGCAGGGAGGAGAGGAAGAGGGGGCCGATCAAAGGAACAGATCTGCTTTGTTCTTAGGAGAACGTCACGAGGAAAAGAAAGATGAAGAGGTGAAGGAAGGAAAGAATGAAGAGCCGGTGATGGAGCACAGTGAGGAAGACAAGGCTAGCATGGTCTATACCGCGTCTCTCTGCTCTTTTAATTCAGTGAGTCAATGCATAATGAGTTTGGAATTTATGTAGGACTCAATTAATGCTTTCTCAAGCATGCAGCAGCTGTGCCAGTCTAAAAATAACGAGTACTCTATTACACTGCTGCGTCACGTTAGCAGCGCTTCTCCCGGTCTGTTTGTTGCTTCCGCGGAACGATGTCTCCGGAGGATCCCTGCAGCAAGGCGGTGGCGTTGCTGCTGCTACAAATACTGATCTATAAGTTACAAGCGGCCTCTTTAACGGCAGCCCTGATGTTTCCCCCGGTCGAGTGCAGACTGTCACACACTCTGAAATTAGGAGCTTGTTGCAGGAATGGACGCCCCGGGATCAGCGTTTGCCTCCCTATTCAAGACGTATTGTGAATTTTCTTGTATGCTCAGGGTGGTTGATCGAGGGTTGCTGTTCATAAACAACATTCTGCATCTCTCTTTCAACCAAGGAGTCGTTCGAGAGTCGTTTTTTAATTCCTTTGGCGATTATACAAGATGAATAGCAGCAGTGGGAGTCGAGCGGGCCAAGCTCAGTGGGCGGTCCACAACAACAATCTACAGGAGCCAGAGGATGAGGGAGTACAAAGAGTCTAAAAAAGATCCACAGCATGTAGCAGTCATTAGTGGGACCAAAATGCATAAAGACGGAGAGGAAGAGAAGGAGAGAGGGACTTACTGGATCTTGTCCCTTGGCAGTAGAAGCCTATAGCAGCATAACAAGAGGCTGGGTCGAGTCTGAGCCAGCCTTACTGATAAACTCTTTGAAAGAAAAGTTAAAGCCCTATATACTCTGTTCAAGAGCCAAAAACAGAAGGAAGATTTTACACAAGAGAGCTTTGATGATTAAGACATTGGCCTCCCGTATTACTTTTGGACAGTCAGTTAGTCTACTGTACAGCCCTTGTCAAAGTGCAGTCCTGCATTAAAGCTGTAACTTAGCTCTGCTCTATTTGTGCCGATGTGTATTCATAATGTTAATGGAACAGCTCAAGTTTGTTGACCTTGTGCCATACTCTCCAACCTGTGGTCTAGGCCTCTCCAGAGGCAATGCCAGATTACAGATTCGATGTGAGGCAGACATCAACTGAAACAATGATTTACTTTATTCTTCTCTTCCACTGGACTCATATACGGGGTCTCTGAGGAAAACGGTCAGGAGCCACTGTCCTAGTGTGTGTGTCTTTTCTTAGAAATATGGCAGTAATACGGGAGGAGGGGGTCCATATTCACAACCTGTCTTTTCATCCCCTTTTGTGCTTCTGTGACTTTTCTACTAAACATCACAAACTTAAAATAGCTCTGTCAATGAGGTGTAAGCCTGTGGCAGCTGGTCTAAGCCTGAGTATAACCAAATAAGCACAAGTTCAACAATGACAATGTTTTAGGGGCAAACAAGTCTCTATTTTAAAAGTAAAGTGGGTTTTCTTTACTTCTTGAACCAGGATTGGCACAAAAAGAGAGGCCTGGTTATTTAGAACACTTCTTCCCATGCTACTTTTTGAGGATTTTGAGATCTAATTAAGCCTGTGCTCTGCAAACTGAAAATGTGCATCTTAAGCCTACATAATACCATACTTATGCCAAAATGGAGAGATGATCACACAAAAGAAAGCCCTTATAATTAGCATCCTGTTCTACTTTTTTTTCCACTGTATGTAAAACACAAGTAGTATGTTGTCTCCCATACTATTTTTGGAGGCATTTATGGGCTTTTAATTTTCTTCCGTGCATCAGAAATAAAACTCAGTAGTTTTATTGGCTCCCTCCCTCTCCATCAAAATCAATGGTAAGATAAATGTTTCCAGGATGAGGAGGATTGAGGACCGACTGAAGCATGTACCCTATCAGCTGGAGCCTATAGCAGCTTTCTCAGTGGTTAGAGCCATCTTTATGAAGGGTCTGTTTAAGTCTACTCCTGACAAGGTTCAAAACCTAGGAATGATTTCACTGAAAGGCCTTGTAGAGTTGCTGCCTCCTGTACTACTTTTAGAGGCATATATGGACTTCTTTTTTTTCCTGTGCATTAGAAAGAAAACTTTCAGGTTTTATTGGCTCCCTGCCTCCCCATTAAAATCAGTGGTAAAGTAAATGTTTCCAGGAAGAGGGGGATGGAAGACCTGACTGAAGCTTGTACCTGATCAGCTGAAGCCTATAGCAGCTTTTTCAGTGGTTAGTCCAAGCCTGAGCCATCTTTATAGCGGAACTTTTCCAATAAAACCTACAGTCTATTCCTAACAAGATTTAAAACTAAGGGGTGATTTCACAGACAGGCCTTATAGAGTTGCTGCCTCCCATACTACTTTTTCGAGGCTTCTAATTACCTCCTCCAAGGAAGTTATGTTATTGCTGGTGTTTGTTTGATTGTTTCTCTGTAACTCAAAAGGTTATGGACAGATTTCAATGAAATTTTCAGGAAATGTCCAGATTGGGACAAGGAACAAATGATATGATTTTGGGAATGATCTGGATCGCCTTCTGGATTCGCCATGACGAAAAATGCGATTTTCATGAATAACTACTGAACTAAAATACAGTAGATATCATTATGAATCCGATGGCTAATGGTATGTTTTCATGGTCAAAATATCTAAATATCAAGATGAAATAAAGGTAGGACTAATATTTATAGTGAAAATCACAATATGGGTGTGAGCTGTGGTGCTGCCAGAGGTCTGCGCTCTTCGAGTGCTTTTCTAGGTTTCTTGTGTGCATTAGAAATAAAACTCTGAAGTTTACTGGCTCTCTGCCCCCATCAAAATCAATGGTAAGATAAATGTTTCCTTCGATGTTCATAAAGTCACAGAATGTAGTTTTCTCAGTGTGCTGCCCTCTCTGGATTCCGCAGCAACTCGTTAGAAAAATAGTTTTTGACCCGCTCAACCCGAAAGCAAAACAATCTTGAAATCCCAAACACTTCATGTGAGCGTGTGCATGTTTGTAGCTGGTGTCAGAGGTGAGGACCGTGCTCCTGCTCAGCATTCATCCATTTTCGTCCAGTCTAGCCTCAGCCAGAGAGACCTCCCTCTGTTTCCTGACTCATCAGTATTCTCCCTCATGTCGAACTTTCCCCCTCCTCCCTCGATCAGCTCTCTCTCGGATCAGCATCTTTCCTTTCCGGAGTCCCCCTATGACGAACCCTGCCCACGATGCACCTATGCAACCATGGAAACAGCAATAAAAACCATAGCAACCCGAGTCAACTTTCTCAGCGTAATTGGCAGATCCAGCGGAGGTTTTTTTTCACTGTTTAAACGCAGCTGAGTCGAGATGAGAGACGACAAACGAGCTAATGAAGACAAGTGAGAAAATGTGTTGTGAAGGCTACAGAAGTCTGCGTTTTTTAATTATAAGTGACTTGACGACTATGGAAGTTTTAATGATTTCATTGACTCTGTCGCTGCAGACAAAAAGGCTCTCTTGTGTAAAATTAATTCAGTCGCATGTTTTTTCAGGAGGTTTAGTCAAACAGGAGCAGCGTGAAACCAATTTGGTGAAAACTGGAAACTTACTGACCCTTTTTTAACGAGAACAACCAGCTGGAGAAAGACTTTCCAACGCTGGAGACAAAGATCAAGCCTAAGCTGTCATGTTTAATGAGAGAGAAGCTTTTTGTCTGTTGGAAACAGCGCACAAAATGATTTTAATGCAGAGTGAAGCCTCATCTTTGATCAGCACAATCTTCATTGTTCTTGTGAGAAAGGTTTTTGATGCCTTCAGAAGCTTTTGTTTTATTTCCTCTTGTCTGATTGTGGTCCCAACCGCACAAAAGAATCAATCACTGCTTTGCACACATTATTTATTGATTCAAATTTGTCCAGGTTATTGTATGCTTTGATATATGTCTGATCTTAAGCTTTCACTTTAGACAATGGAAGTCTGAAAGTGCTTCAGATTTAGAACATGAATCTACCATGCTGTGCTGTCTTAGTTCCCATCTAATATGTTTGATTTGGGCCAAAAAAACTTTTATTGGGTAAAGTTTGGTTCATTTCAGGAAGTGCAAAAGCCCACATGGATGTCCACCTGAAAACTGGGATCTTGGTTTGCTTTAGAGAGTTGTAAGCAGTTGTGAAATCAAACCTCCATCAACCCTGTAGGCAGTGAATTCTAGCTTAAATCTGTCCAAATACAACAGAAGGCTAGCTAACGTATAGCATTTTTTTATAGAATAATAATAAAAATAAACTTTATTTGTATAGCACTTTTAAAAAAGGGGGGTTACAAGGTGCTTTGACAGCAGGCAGGGGCATAAAAAGCAAAGCACAGGTGCTTAAACACAAAAAAGGTCAATTAAAAAAGTAAAAGCTAAAAACAAAACAAATATAAAAAGACAATAATACAATAATAGAATAGAGATAGTAAAAAATAGGACGATAAAACTATAAGCTTAAATGTTTTCTATAAAAAGATTAAGAGTATACTGTAGGTGATGCAAAAAATAAAACAATCTGAATTCAAAGTAAATAAAGACACCAATCTGTTAACATAGCAACAGCAAGAAGTCAATAAAAACAACAAGGCTAAAATGATAGGAGCAACACTAACCAATAATAGGCTTAAAGAAGACTAAAACATAAAAAAGGCCAAAAAAGACAAAAAGAAAGAAAGAAAATGAAAGATTATAAAAGACGACATCACGTAAAACAATTCTGTAAAAGTGAGTTTTTAAAAGTGACTTAGAAGAAGCGACAGACCCCGCACGCCTTATCTCCTCTGGCAGGTCGTTCCAAAGTCGAGGAGCTCTGATGGAGAAAGCTTTATCATCTTTAGTTTTGAGCCTCGACTTTGGAACAGCCAGGAAGCCTTCGCCAGAGGATCTGAGGCTGTGGGCTGGTTGATGTGGTATATGGGTTTGATAAAGCACACCCAGTCACTTCTGTGTCAAACATTTCAATTATAAAAGTGTTGACAGTAAAAGTCATTTTCAATTTCACATTTGAGGATGTGGAAACTTCAAAGGAAATAAAAAGTATTTAAAAACGTATTTCACAATTTGGTATTGGAAAACAAGCACTCTTCAACTTACAGTTTGTGTTCATTCAAATGAAAGTCTTCTTCTGTCAGCTTTGTTGACCCTAGACCTGCCTATTTGGCACACTACTGCCACCAGTGGTTGGATATGGAATTGCATTCGCACATAATCTGATTGTTATTCTTAAGCAAAATGACAGATGAGTGACAGGACAGAGGCACATCAGGGGGCCAATCAGATTTCAGATGGGGCCAATGCCCCTGTGGCTCCACCCCGAGCCCCGCCACGGCAAGCAAGATATGACTTTGACCTTTGGCCCATGACTTCCCCATTTAGGCCCTGTTTACATGGAGACGCTCACCTGAAATGCAAAGGTTCTTTCTTTGTATTTCCAAAAGCAATCCATGTTTACATGGAGATGCCAGAACAGCTGAAACCACTGTAGTGTGCATGCCAGTCCAGTAGATGGCAATGTAGGTTTGCATAGAAAAAGCACTGTTAAAACACACGTATGAAGAAGAAAAACTTTTCACAAACAATGGCGAGTGGATGAATGAAGATGCATGAGTTTCTTGTCTGGGCAACAAATCTGTCTGGATAGTTTTGTCTAGATAACAAACCGAGCACACTAAGCAGCTCACATGTTACTCTGTAGACGGTCGAAGTTGTTGTTGTTCCTGTGAAAGAGCACTGCACATGCGGTGACGTCAGTGTTTCATTCTAAAACGCTCTGACTCTGGTTTACATGGAGCTTAATGGAGGAGCGTTTTCAAACCCTTCCACCCTGGACCCTGGTTTCAAAAGTTTGCAGATTCAGGCTAGCCTTGCAGAGCAGCAGACCTGCCTGATTCTGAAATCATGCATCTCCATCTTGCCAACTTTCATTGTCCAACAGTTTCACTCGGCTAGATGCTTTACAACACAATCAGGGAAGAGAGGCAGGAGCCGAGGGTATGACGACAACAGGAAGTGACTAGACAGGAAGTGAAGTCACTTTCTGTTGTACCAATAATGGCGGCAAATGTTGGTTAGCCTGTGGTTACTCAGTTAAACTTGGCAAAAAATGTTCTCCTCACAAATTTACTACACAGCGGTTGTCTTTCACGAGGTTCATGTCTCATATAAGCGTTAAATGATACATCTGTGTGGTATAATTTAATGTGAAACGATAGACTTACGGTAGTTAAGCTATCAGCTAACAGCGACTAACTGCAAACATGAGCAAACAAGAGTTAACGGCGGTTATCAGTAATGATAAGTAATGGCCATTAACTGTTGTTTGCCCTTGTAAGCCGTTAGCCATAGTGGCTATTGATTAGCCATTAGCCACTAAGTTTAGTCGCTACATATGCTACGTCATAGCAGCGCTGCTTGATATGGATTGGTCTGTGATGAGAATGACGAGCCAAATGATTGTCCAGTCACAAGCTACTGCTGTTTTTGAAGGTTCTGCCCCTGAAAACATTTTCACAGGGCTCCTCCCCAGATGGACCAGTGAAATACTTCCAATATGGAGCTGTCCATCTGGTATGTCAGGTTAGATTCAGGCACTCCAGGCACCATTTTCATGTTAACGGGAGGCATAAACGCAAAGAAAACTCTTTGACTTAAGCTGAATTTGGTCATGTGTAAACAGGGCCTAAAAGTCTATATGAACAAATTGGAGGTACTAATTGAGATACTTCATATCTTTATATCTTTACATATAAGAGTGAAACTCATACTTTACCACCCTTGTAAAGAATTTGTAGAAAGTGACTGTTTCATCAAAATAACTCTAAAAATGCTTTATTTTGATCAACTCAAAGTTTATCATATTTACCCCCAAATAAAGTCGTTTTAGATAAGAGAAAGTCTGTTTCTTACTGACTTTGTGAAAGACTGACTTTATCTTTTTGTTTTAACTGAAGTTAACTGAAATTATGCATGCTCCTACGCTTCTGAAGATTTGATCAAACCGATGGTGAAAATCCAATAAGACGTCTTTTGAATAATCAGCCCTGAATCGGGATAAAACCAAAGTGATGGACTCCTTTTAGTCTGTGTTTTTTTGTCTGGACTGCACTATGAATATCTAACGTTGCCAAGAAAAACACAAAAGAAAGTAAAAAATGTCAAAGTGAGGCCATGCTCCAGGTTTTCTGTTTGCTCTTAGTGAGAGATTTCCCAGAAGCCACTGCTCCATAATAAAGAAGGTAAACGGTCACTGCCATGGTTAAAGAGCATAAAAAAACCAACCTGTAAGAACAACTTCCTCTGGCAAGGTTTTGTTTTCCTGAACCGCAGCTTCGCCTCAGGGATTTGAACCAGCGCCTGTTGAGCCAGGCAGCAGTCACAGCCGCCGAGCACCGTGCCAGCTCCCACAGGGTGGTCGGTTTGAATCCCTGCCCAGACGCAGGCTGAGCTCTGCCAGAGAGAGAGTGGAGGAGGCAGTGAGGATGCATGGACATGTTTCTGCTGCTCCACCACGTTTATGAGACCAGAAAGACTGAAGACAGTCTCCACCAAAAAGGACGGATTGACACAAAAGACTGAGAGAAGGGAGTTTAAGAAGTTATTCACGATAACCATATGAGCTGAAATAAGAATGATTCATCAAGAGTAAAATCTGACGTTGAGCTTTGAGAGAGAGTGTGATTTAAAGACTCAGCTACTCAGTCTGAAGCTGTGTTAGCTTCAAATATTTATTCACATTTGCAGACAATTCTGAAAATTCATCCCCATGGGAAAGAAAGCCCATCTGTTGTGCTAAAGTCACAACAATCAGCTGAGGTACCAAACATTTCTGAGCACATTTAAAGGCTCTATGATGTTACTCCAGTCAGAATAACAATGTTACTATGTCATGCCATGTTGCACATTTGGCCATAACTTTGGCAGGAATGTTTATGTGCTTTTCTGTTTGTGGTGTCAAACTCCGGAACAGCCTTGTCGTCACTTAAAATAATAGGCAAATATTAAAATTACATCACACAAGTATTCATACAAGTAAATGAGCGATAACTTGGTTTTATACCTAAATAATTTGTTACCATATAATTAATTTTCCGTATACATATTAACACTGATCATCATTAACAACAGATTTTTGTGGAGAAGCATACTCTTCGGGTTTTAGGAGATATATTAATATGAATACAAGAGTGTAAGTTTAGTTTTAGTTTATTGATCTTCTTCAAAATGAAACAGAACATGAGAAACCTAGGATATATGACATATGCCAACATTGGCATCTCTGAAGTTGATCATAGGCTGAAGCTGAAAGCTTATAAGTGCCTATCCTTTACACTGCTACAATTTAAATTTAAGAAAAGGTTACAGAGGTCAGTATCTCCTTTTTCCACAGGTCAAAGAATGAAAAAGACAAAGAGTGTGCATGTAAATAAGTATTCATGCAAACATTACAGATGCGTTGGTCAAATAAAGTTGTTTCCTGAACTACAAGTGTGGCTGGAGCTTTTTTGACCTCTTCAAGACTCTTTCTCTCCAAGCACCTTGGAAGTTGGTGAAGTTGTGCCAGAACTTTTTGACCTTTGATTTTTTTACAATATATACAGGATTTTTTTTCTGAGGTTTTTGCATTCATTTATTCATAATACGTTTTTTTTTTTAAGTTTGAGATGAATAAAAAACAATGAGATCTTTTTTTAATTTAGTCCCGCTTTTTTTCTGTAAGTGGGGTACACACCCCAACATTTTGGCCACCTTTTGGCTCGGATCCCTTCCTGCGGTCAAACTTATCTACTGATAATGCATTTTTAATCAAATATGTCAGATGATTATCATCTTCTGGTTGATTTAGCCCCCCTAATCCTCTGTTTTATTTGTTTATGTTGTTCTAAAATCAGTTTGCAGCAGTGTAAATTTTGTCGAGTAATGATTTTCGTCATGTTTTTCATCAACAACCTTTTTCCCCTGACGAAAACTAATCAGTAACTAATAAAAACAGGTGCACTTGGACAAAAACTCAAACTAAACAAATAGACATTGTCTTCAACAAATAAAACTAGACTAAGATGTCTGACAGAGACTTAATCCATTCAGACCTAATTTGGTCAATCACAGCTGTCTGGGATAAGTTGTGGAGCGATCCAATCAGAGCTGCTCTCTTTATGAATTGATATATTCATGTAGAGCAGGTTCACTGTTTGTTGTCAATTCTGGTATTGTAACTGAGATGCTCTGCCAGGTAGCCTAAGTAAAGGTGACTGCATTTCACACAAAAGGAACATTTGTTTCTGTTCATTTAGAAATTCAGACTTTACTAGCATTCAGTAAAGGGTTATTAGATGTTTCTTTTTATCCAAGTGTAAAGCATGACATCAGAAATTCAAGTAAACAAGAAAATGCCTTACAATTTACACTTTAGATTTTAGTCCACTAAATTTGCAGAACATTGCATAGACTAAAATTAAAAGAAATTTAGGTGACTCAATTTTGACTTAAAATGACTGTAACTTGAACAAAAAAAAAAATGCTGTCAAAATTAGCACTGGTTTTCCGACATGAAAACAATTTGACTTAAAACTAGGCCTGTCACGATAATCAATAAATCAACTAACTGCACGATAAATAAAACATCCACAGTAAGATTTCAGGCCTCAATAGAATTGACACATGCACACATTTTTTTTTCCTCCTCTCTCTCTACCAAACAGGCTGGATGAGAAGATGGGTCACTCAGTGCGACTTCCTCAACACCTGGGTGCATTGGTTTTATAGCAGATTTATAGCAGAGTGAGCATCTGTCATTCATTCAATCTTTGTGGGGAAGGCAGGGCCGCTCGCGCGTACACACATAAAGAGTTAAAGTGAGCGTTCCGAGGAGTTACAATGAAACAAACACTGATATTAATAAAGGCACAAAAGCTACGGTTTCTAAGCCGGCTGCCACAGCCCCAGTGTGGGAATATTTTGGTTTTAAACAGAACAAGGTGTGAGCCCATTACCACTGATGAGCTGATATGTTGTATTTGTTTGAAAGTAGTGGCGACGAAGAAGGTGAGGTGCAGCTGTGCCTTTTTCCTGACAGTCAACGCTTACTGATGTGTTTGGTCAGCAAAGTAAATACAAATCAAACATTGCAAAATGGTGCGCTCACAGACAGTGTCGTTCGCAACATTGCATAAGAAATGCAGCCTTTCAATACGGTTGAAAACCCAGCAATGTTACAAACGTTTGACAGACAGCACGAATTGACTGGGAGAACGTACATGTCACAAACAATTCCAGAAATATATAAACTCCATTTTATTTTATCGTTTTTATTGTTGTATGTGTTTTTATTTGAGTTTTTTTTCTTTACAGAGACAGGGTCTATTTTTTTTATTGTTTTTGATTATATAATAATTTTATTTACATGCAATTTTTCCCAAAAGAGAGTCCATTTCATTTTCATTGTTTTTTTCTCTTTTTTTTGTTAAATTTATTATATTGTTTGTTTAATTTATTTAAAAAAAAAAGCCTTTGACCTTCCAATTACAGTTACATACTCTTAAAAAATCAAAGTTTATTGATTTTGATACAGTGTACCCACTTTATTATGACATATATTATAATTACATTTCGGAAAAAAATATGTTTCAAAACCATATTGACAATTATATCGTTTATCCGCAATAATTTTTTGGACAATTATCATCCAGCAAAATTTGTTTTCGTGACAGGCCTACCTGCGGCCTAATTAGTCTGCCTCCTGGTTGTGTTTCGGGGTTTCTGGCGTCCTTGCTTCGCCCCCGTTAAGTTGCAGCTCCTCTAATTCTACAAAGGCCTGTATTGTTGTCGCTCGGAGCCTCGAGGTTGTTTTATGCTTCATGTGGACGGACTTGTGACTCAGGGCTCCAATAATTAAACCTGACTTGTTTCAACTGCAGGGCGAAGTAATCCCAGCAGGACTCACCTCGCACAAACTCGCACGCTGCCTCGCGTTCCCACCGCACGCCGGTCACGCTTTGATTGGCTGAAGGACAATTTGCGGGGGAAACGCTGCCAATATGTACGGGAACACACACTCTCTCTCACACACACTGTGCCGAGCGAAAAAGTGCAGACGGAGGCTTTTATGAGACTTTAAAGACAAAGATTCAGAGGGAGACTTTTATTATCTAAGATCATCCGCCATCGGTGCAGCAGCTGAAGGTTTGTGGGGGACGTTCGGGCGTAGAAACAAAGCTGGCAGGGACGGATTCTTGATCCAATTCTCATTCAGGCCGTGTTTCCACCGAGCAGCACCGATTCCTCCGGTGGCCCCACGTTCCACTATCAGCAAAGTTCAGTCGATTTTATACGTGCCCCGCCTTTATTAAACCCATCTGTTACATCGCCATCGCCCAATCAGGTTTGAGCACGCCCTTTAAACCGGTGCCAAACAAGCAGCTTCCCTTTGTCACACTTTTCGAGCAGCGTTGCCCTCCGGTGTGGCTGATGAACACGACCTGCTTCATTAAGTCGACGCTCCGTTCGGCACGGCGAGGCGGAGACAAAGTCAGGCGTCCAGGAGGAGCAGGACTGGCATGTCCCCTCTCTCACTCGGACTCTTTGTGGGTTTAATTAAATTTTCTGTTTTGTTTTGTCTCCAGCTTTGTGTAAAATTGAAAGTCAGCGGCTGTTGTGGTATTTTGAGCTTTGGCTCGGTTCTACTTCCAGCTCTTGGGATGAGAGTGTCAGTCTTTGAGTCTTGACTGGAATATCAATGTCAGTTCAGAACTTTACAGCTACAGTATGGATATTTAAGAGTTTATTATTCACACTCCTGAGCGGATGACTATTATAAATGATTTTATATTTAGATTCAGGTCCTTGGCCGAACCCTTGGACCACCCTTGCAGTAAACCACAAACCGTTTGAGCAGTTCCTCACTCATCTTTTATGCAGCTTCACTATCAAAACTTTCTTGTCATCACTGCCAGTGTTGGGGAGGTTACTTTTAAAAGTAGTGTTTGCTCGTTACCCGACAAAAAGTTCTACTACAGAGAACATAACAGTTATTTCTTTTGTGCTCTTTATTTTACAAAATCATGTCACATACCCTGTGGAATGTGAGCTCCTGTCCAGTGTTTCCAGGTTGATAAAAACAAGCCCAAAATAAGCAACTTGCAGCTATTTCCTTTCCTAATGTGATATATTACTTTTTCAAAAGAGAAATCTACATAAAGTGAGTTAATTTTCGTCTACATTACATTTTAGTATCACAGTGCCAAGCATCTATTCAACAAAAGAATGTTGCTTATAATTAACAGACCTGGCAACTTTGGCTTTGGAGCATGCGCTATGTGCATGAGTGTGTTTGGGGGCATGCGCAATAACCAGGAAATGAGGAAGTGTACAAACTGCCTACCGCAGTCGTGTTTTCCTTTGTGTTAGGAGCTGGAAGATAATCAGGGGGATACACACAGACTTAAGAGCCCCAAGAAGCAACTTCACGTCTAGAAACAAGCCCAAAAAACCACAACCCGCGGCCGTGACTCACGAGATTTTCGGCCCTTAGACACTTATAACGAGCGGACTTGGCAACGCTGCTCGTGTCTGTGCGAGCAGCTGAGAAGGCAGCTTCAGTGTTAGATCTGTCCGGGGGAAATGTAACGTCGCACTGCATTAACGTTACATGCGTTACACACAACACTGCTTACTGTAGTGCGTTACACACAACAGTGATCACTGCGATGAACAGTAATGACAATATCAGATGAACTCACTGTTTAACCCTTTAACTCCCAGCTCAACTGTTTGGCAGAGGTCAATAAATCCAGGAATATTTATTGTTAAAAAAGTGACACATCATTGTTTCTGACATTTTTTAGCATACAGAAAAAACTGCGAACAAACCAAAATAACTGATATTTTCTTTGTGTGGGATGTAAAAGCTCAAAAGCTGAAAGTTGTTATTATTATCAGCATTACTATTTTGAATTCTTAACCACTTACTGATATGATGATTTATATATAAAAAAATCTGTTATTCATCAAAACATTTTTGTGTTTGTCAAACTCATGATCTTCTATTTTAAGTAAATTTGGTTAATATTTTATTTACAAAAATGTATGCCTTTCTAATATTGCCCAAAATATTTGTGGATTTTTATGTCATTACGTTATCAACCATTAGCTTTTTAAACCTTCAATCCCACACCAAGAAAATATGTTTTTAGGTTTATTTGTAGTTTTCCCTGTTCTCTGAAATGTTAACGGAATCAAACAATGATTTGATTTTTTTCTGTTTTTGAAAACATTGAATATCCTTGAAATTACTGCTTACCTCTGCCAAACAGTTGAGCTGGGAGTTAAAGGGTTAAAGGGATACACCAACATTTTTTTCTTCTTGTGTCTTACCTCACTTCTTAGTCCATGACAAGCAGATCGACACCATTCTTTCGAATGTGCGTGTAGTAACACGGAGAGACGGACAGAGCTAGCCCACTGCTAATTAGCTCAGCTCAAATACTGGGAATCAATGGGTAGTGTTAGCCTCTACCTACAGTCATCAGATAAACTCTAACACTGCAAAAACTATAATCCAAGGAAGTTTATTCATCAAATTTCAATTCTGAAAATGATTTATTGTTAGGTAGAAATTCCTGACATGTCCAGCTACATACTTTACTTCAGTAATTTAAAAACCAAGGAAAAAAACATGAATTGCCTGTAATAAGTCAAAATATCTGCCAATGTGGCAAAACAAATGTAACTTTTATGATGTCTTGGAAGTAATTTGTGCTGTCTTAAGTAGTTTTATACCAGATTTTAAGACCCACAAGAAGTAAAATTTAGCTTGTTCCTTTGGCAGATATTTTCTGATATACACAAGTTATTCAGTGCTTTGTTTTTGTGTTTAATCCCTTGTAATAAGATATCCATCTGGGCTCCTACAATGAATATGAGATTCAAGTAAGTATTGTGGATGTTGTTGACTTGAAGTTAGACAAATAAACCTGCTAAGATCTGGTTTTTTTTTGCAGTGTAAGCAGCTCTAAATGGTCCTCTGTGTTTGTTGTGACTCATTTTTTAACTGTATTGTGTTACGTTATCTTCCACTATCACCCTGTTATCTTCTTCTGCTCCCAAACAGAGGCTTTGTTTTGTTGAACCACTTCCACGTGGGTGTGTGCCATTTCATTCATTCATTCTTAAACGCAAAAAGTTAGGAATGGCTTGGAAACTAACGGCTCACTTGCAACTGCAAATCAGTTGTCATTGTCACTTAAAAGACCTGTTTGAAAGACTAAACTCTTTGGCGAACGCCACATCTGTAGCGCAAACCATCGCCGAAGTAGGTCAGCAAAACAAAGCCTCTGTGTGGAAGTAGAAGAAGATAATATGATGGTAGAAGATATTGTAACCAAAAGGGGTAAAAAAAGAAAAAACAAAGTCACAACAAGCATACAGGACCGTTTAGAGTTGTTGAAGAGTTTATCTGATGGCTGTCAACAGGCTAACACTACCCTATGACATTCATTGTTTGAGCCAAACTAATTAGCACTGGGCAAGCTCTGACAGTCTCTTCCTTGTTATTGCATGCACAGTCAAATGTATGGTGTCTTATGCTGCGTTCCATTAACCTTGGAACTGGGAAAAGGAAAGTGGGAGTGTCGTCATCTCCGAGTTATCAGCGTTCCAGTGAAAAAGTCGGAAAAAAAGTGCTGATCTACCAGGCTATTGTTAGCCTCTGTGTTAGCCATTGTTAGCATGCCCTGCATTGTAGTTCACAAATACCACATGAAGACTGTAAATAACATGATGGCAGCATTTGCATAAATACAAGTTGAAAAATACTGTGTAAACGGCTGATTTAGTGCGACACACACTACTCAGAAGTGCTGATAAACGGATTGTTAAACGAACGTAATAACTGTTTAGACTGGGGCAGCCATCTTTGATTGTCAATTTAGGGAAGGTGAGGTTCCCCCAAGTTCTTAGTAGGAAATTCCGACCTTGGGTGGGCGTTCAAGTTGAAATTTCCGACTTCGAACTCAGAAATCCCAACTTCCCAGTACAACTGGAACGTACCATAAGCTTGTCATAGACTCAGGAGTGAGCCAAGACACGAAAACTAAAAGATGTTGGCGTATCCCTTGAATATGAAGTCATCTTTCAACCCCATGTTGCTTTCTTACGACCCCAACTTTGGGAATATCGGGACACTTTCAGTCCTCATCATCCGTCTGAAGTGTGACAACCACAGATGCTCAGGAGGACAAAAATGTGACCTCATAGAAGTGAAGAAACCGGGCCTGCAGATGGAGGATTTCCTGCCAGAAAAGCAGATAAAAAAGACAGTTTATTCTGACAATTACCCAGAAAGATCCCAATATCTGTCCCAGGAGGAAAAATATTGTAAAATCAATGTTGTTCTGCCCTGTTTCAGAGTGTGTAGCGACATCTCATCACAGACAAACCACCTGTTTTTATTACCATGCCCACAAGCTCAACGAAAGTGAAATCAAACTGATATGAACCATTTGGCTCATATTGAGAATGTTGAAGACACTCTAACACTCTGGCTTCTCTAAAAATACCAATAAAAGGGCCACTCTGATCATCTACAATGGGAACATTTTAATGAAATATAAAACAAAATTTCTACTATTGTTTTTTTTGTTTACTTGGGAGTTTTTAAATTATTTCGACATCACTTAAATGCACCTCTGTGTTTACCTTTGTGATTTTTAGCTCATGGCTAATGATAAATGTACCTAACAAAATAGTAATGTCAAATGTGTTTGTGTTGCAGTGGTTTGGTGATCTGGTGACTCCGGTGTGGTGGGAGGATGTCTGGTTAAAGGAAGGATTCGCTCATTTCTTTGAGTATGTCGGCACAGACTTCCTCTTTCCCAAGTGGAACATGGTGAGTGGACATTTTGTTTCCAATATGGATGTAACTGTATGAAAATTTCATATCACTGTTATTGTGACCAAAATTATCACGGTTATCATTATTACAGCGGTATTGTTGCAGTGTGCTCAGAATGTTCATAAAGTACTAAAACACAGTCCTGAAATCATTTAACCCCTTTAATATTATTATATAATATAATAATAAAACATTTTAACAGTTCTTTTGTCTTTTTGCCATTAACTGTGTCAGGAAATGTCCTATAAGTAAATTTGTTTAAACTTTTTTTCATGAGAAATAGAAATAAACAATTCTGGCAAGTATTTGTCATTATTATGTAATAAATGCTTAAACTGTGTGTGATTACAAGAAAAGAAAAAAAAAACAAATCTGTACTTTTAACAGGTTTTTCTTCATAAACAATTGTTAATAAATATGTTCATAGTTTTTAGACAGCCAGAAATAAATTTAACCTATTTTACAAACGCTCACACATTTTAGTTTGCCTACAGCATTAGTGTCCATGTTACAGCTCGTTATATTAGACCATTAGACCACCTTTTTATTTATTTTTTGTTTTACTAACGATAGTCCCTGAAGCAGTTAGCCCCCTTCATGACTCTCCTCTGGTCTCCCCTTTCCATGGCAGATCTTCTCGACATCTCCTTCTCTAATATTTCCAAATTACGATTTTTGAAATCCATAAAACACGAACTATGACGTAACAAGATGATCTATTACGACAAAATATGGCAAAACACAGCAAATAAACGTAGAAAGAACGGCAGGAACACACTCCAGATTGATACTAACAATGCTATTAACAACCTTTATACATTATTTACACAGAAAATCCTTTTAAACCTCCTATAATTCACTCAGGTATGGCTCACTGAATCTTCTCTCTCTCTCTGCTCGTTTACTCGAGGAGTTACAGCAGTTTTAGGGTCCGTTTACATGGAAACTCCTGACTTAAGACGCAAAGATTCTTCCTTTGCGTTTTCAAATTCTTCTGCGTTCAGATGACAACGCTGGAGACGAGTTAATCCCCTGTAAATCTGCTGTAGTGTGCATGCCGGTTCAGTAGGTGCCAGTGTAGGTCTGCAGAGAGGCAGCGCTGCTACAACTCACAAACGAAGAAGAATAACATTTCACAAACAATAATGGCGAATAGACGCACAGAGACGCAGGAGTTTCTTTTCTGGATAACAAATCAGTTTGGACAACAAATCTGTCTGGATAGTTTTGTCTGGATAATAAACCGAGCACAGTAAGAGGCTCACACGTTACTCGGCAGACGGCCGAAGCCGCTATTGTTCCTGGTATGCGCGCACAGCCTTCATGTGAATGAGCACTGCGCATGCGGTGATGTAAGCGTTTCACCTTAAAATGCTCTGATACGGGTTTACACGGAGCTGCATGGAGAGCGGATTCAAACCTTTCCACTCTGGAGTGCGTTTCAAAAGTTTCCGTTTTCAGTGAAAACGCAACGCGCTCCATCTAAACGCAAGGCCAAAACACAGTGAAAACTTATCGGATTTGAGCATTTTCGGCACCATGTAAACGGCCCCTTAATCGCACACATTTTTGTCTTTCACCACAGCTTGGTGTTTTAGACAGGGTGACTGTTGTCAATCAGTTTCCCTTCGATATCCTGGTAAAATCCAAACTTCGGCCAGACTTGCGGCTTTTCGAGGCAAAGAGCAGCATCACCGTGAGTTATTGACACAGTGTGGTGATCAAACTCAGTAACTCAGTTATTTTAATAGGACACGATAATGACTACCGTGGGAAATATTACCATGGTTTACCATTTTACCGGTAACCGTTACATCCCGAGTTTCCAATAGATCATTTAGTCAGCAGTTACGTTGCATTTTCTTTGATTTGTTGATATTATTTTGCATCTTTTACACATAAAAACATGAATCTCAAGGTAACAACAAAAATTAGAAGAAATGATGAAGATTGATCAAGATCACTTAGACATAAAGAAGGTTAATAATAGCACAAAATACATATTTGAAGAATTTTTTGATAGAGAATTTTAACAAAACATTATTGAGCAGTAAAAATACCTCTAAAGTAGTCAGTGTACAACTCCAGTCCATTTTCCTTCCATGTCCTTTTAACAAAATACAAAATAGATGAAACATTAAGAAACAAGCATTGAATTCAGACTTAAATTCATTATGTTTTAGACTTTCCTAAGTAAAGTTTGATTGTTTCAGAATTTCTGAAAGCAGAACTACACCCTGGCCCATTTTATTACAGTACAAACAGAGAGAAGTGTTCTTGGCTCACGATGCCAAAGTGAATTCAAATATTCCAAACCTGTTCACTCATGAAATTTTATATTTTTGCCCTCTGATGCTCTTCGTCCAGTTGGCTCGAGTCTCCAGATGAGTGGATGTGAATCTGATTTTGGAAAAGAATGTTTTAAAATCCCCGGACAGTAAACACAGGAGACAAAAACAGGATTGTTCCAAGAGAAAAACAACAAACTGTTCCATAAAATGAAATATCACACTTCATATTGGGCCTCTCTGTGGATTGATTTGACTTGTGTCCATATTTTTTGGAAAACAAACCCTGTTGAAATGTTTCCAGAGAGCTGTAAACAAAAACATGGGCACTTGTTTTTTGCCTTTCAAACAGAAGAACAACTTCTTCAGAATTTTCCCAATGTGGCAACAAGAGGAAGATTGTTTTATTTAGTAGATGTTTGAGTTTTTTCTGAAAAAGCAATTTGAGTTTATTTTTTGTTTAGCAGCTCATTGAAGCTCAATCAGTCGTAGTTATAAGACCATGAAAGAAAAATCTGTTTTTCAAACCTTCTGCGAAAACTTTATGCAAATATAAAAGTTTTATTTCTGGTCAAAATATTACATAATGTTTATTTAATCGATATTTAACTCAAAAATAGAGACAGTTTTGTTTTTAAGAAATAAAGAGCAAAGCAAACAATATATAAGAAACAAAATACATGCAGGGTGAGAATATTGTACCTTTTGAGAATTTTTGAAAGAGCTAAACTCATTTGCTTTAACTGTTGTAGTTATCAGTATCAGTATGTTTTCTTTGACATGTTTTTTGTGTAAACTGAAAAGATCGAATGTGCGAGAAATACCCAGATGTATACTAAATCGGAAAAATGTTAGGTATGCGAGGTGGGCATACTAGTCACACTCAAATGCCCCATAATGCATTGCGAGCCCAGCATTCAGCTAAAAATCAGCCACTAGCAAACTTCCCATTTTCAAATGAAAAGCATCTTTTATTATCTCCTTTTAGCTCTTTGACGCTTTTGTAAATGGGCTCTTGTTTGGAGCCGACCAGAAGTTTCTTCGATAGCATAATGGCACGCATAACAGAATGTCCGAAATGCCGAAATGAAATTTGTATCTGTGTGTTTTATGGTTCTAGTGACCATATTTTAGTATTCTACGTGGTGACTTTCTTGCCTAAAAATGCTCTCTGAACTTTCAAATGTGGCGAATCAACAGAGATATTTGATAGCCTGGTGTGCTTCCGATTTTAGTCGTCAAAGGTTTGAAATGCATTATGGGAAACTTAGAAGTGTACTACAGTGTGAACGGTTGGCATTCTAATCATACTTATCGTATGTAGTATACAGTATATACACATGAGTATGTAGTATGTAGTACGTTAGTATGCCATTTTAGACACAGCATTAGGTTTCTTATGCTCTCGAGTCATTAATGTTGTGTTACTCAAGACCGGTCTCAAGACCACATTTTGAAGATCGTGTTCTTGTCTCGGTCTTGGACTGGCCGGACTCAGGATTTTCCGCCAAGACGGATCAAGACCAGCACTAATCTGCTGTTCTTCAGCTTCATCAATGTGAACAACATGGAACCTGGTAAAACAACAAAAAAGCTTCATCTCATGTGTTATTTCCCCTGTGATGGCTACAACCTTCCTGGTGTTGGAACTGAGGAACACCCCTTAACTGTTGAATCTTGTCATGGTTTTTAAAATTGATTTTGATGGTCTTGGTCTTGGTCTTGACTCAGTCTCGACTTCCAAAAGTCTTGGTCTTGTCTTGGTCTTGTCTTGGTTTTGGTCTTGGTTTTGGTCTCCACTTGCTCTCGACTCCCAAAAGTCTTGGTCTTGTCTTGGTCTTGATCTCCACTCGGTCTCGGCTCCAAAAAGTCTTGGTCTTGTCTCGGTCTCCACTCAATCTCGACTCCCAAAAGTCTTGGTCTTGTCTCGGTCTCCACTCAATCTCAACTCCCAAAAGCCTTGGTCTTGTCTTTGTCTTGAATTGGTCTTGTTCTTGATTTGTTCTCGATTCCCAGAAGTCTTGGTCTTGTCTTTGTCTTGAATTGGTCTTGTTCGTGATTTGTTCTCGATTCCCAGAAGTCTTGGTCTTGTCTTTGTCTTGTCATGGTCTTTGTCTTGACTTAGTCTAGGCTCCGAGAAGTCTTGGTCTTGTCTTGGTCTTGTCTTGGTTTTGGTCTCCTCTCGGTCTCGACTCCCAAAGTCTTTGTCTTGTCTTGGTCTTTACTTGGTCTCAACTCCCAAAAGCCTCGGTCTTGTCTTGGTCTTGGTCTCCACTCGGACTCTACTCCCAAAAGTCTTGGTCTTGTCTTGGTCTTGTCTTGGTCTTTGTCTTGACTTGGTCTCGACTCCCAAAAGTCTTGGTCTTATCTTGGTCTTGGTGCATTCTGGTCTCAGTGCATTCTGATTTTGAATAGTGTGGTCTTGAGCACAAAACTACGAGTCGTCCCGTCTCTGTGTTTTCACGCTTGTAGCTCCTGCCTTGTCCTGCTTTAAAGGACTCTGATTGGTCAGTGCCTCTGCAGACTGATCTCAATCATTGCGGCTCAGAGCTTCTTTGACCAAGAGCTCAAGCCTCTGTATTCCCTCAAACAGCCGCTCTATGAAGTCAGAGTTTTGTATTTGTCGGGACCGTTCCAGCCTCTGAATGCGTCCTAATTGCTGCTCTGCTGAGTAATTGTCCAGCAGGATGTTGTTTGTGGACTCATTGATTGTGGATAAAGCCCACTGTGTGTTTTTATGGTGATTAAAGAAGCAGTAGAGCCTCATTGATGATTTCTTAATAGTTTTGGAAAACAATGGAGCCGGATGGCAGCGAGGACAATGATGTATGAGGCTGGTGTGAATAAGGAGATGAATGTGTTGTTTATGAGGTTTGTGATGAATAAAATGTCCGCCATCAGCAGCTCTAACCTTTAACTCACATAAATATCTCGACTCGAGTATCCGCCTGTGCCAAGCGTTTCGTTTCTTTTTGTTGTGTCAAACTTTACATAAGCTTTGGAGCTGCTTGGACATTAAGAGCGTGAAAACAAAAAAAGTTAAAACGGGCTGTTGAGGAGGAGGATGTCCTGACGCGAGCTCCTCTGCTGACCTCGCTCCGCTTCCTCCGCTCGCTCCAATCAATACCTGATTCCTCCTTTCTTTCTAAAAAAGGAGATCTGAGCACACTGTGAGTATTTATGCCCCCACACTGGTGGACCGGGGCCAAGAGCGTCGTGTTTACGGGTCGTCCGTCGGTCCATGCAGGTCGTTCTTCAAGAAGGAACAACTCAAGAACTCTTAAAGATTTTCTTCCGATTTCCTCTCATTCAAGGCTTCATCAGACTCTCATGGTCCAAGGTCAATTTTTCTGCAACTTTGCTTACTGTGGTGCATGAATGGAGTCTTACATTTCCAGTAAACAGCAGAACTGAGCCGGATTGAGTCTTTATGAAGCAGAGCCTCCATCAGGAAACAGTCAATAACAAATGAGACCAAGAAGCCCCTCAAACTGGATGTAGTGCTACTGGTGGTGTCACGGTACAAGAGATCATGTCTACACACTTTCGATCTCTTTGTGAAAACTAGCTAAGGTCTAAACCGGGGTGGGCAACTTTGATTACCAAGAGGGTTTCATCAATCTTTTTTTAGTGCCTGAGAGCTGCACTGTTACATATTGTTGGGCAGTATCAATGAGAAAAAATGTGTAAACAAAAAAAAGGCACATTTAAAGATTCTAAAAAGGATAATACCAACATTAATACGCTATATTGCCAAAAGTATTCGCTCACCCATCCCAATAATCAGAACAAGGTGTTTCAGTCACTTTCATGGCCACAAGTGTATAAACTCAAGCACCTAGACATGCAGACTGCTTTTAAAAACATTAGTGAAAGAATGGGTCGCTCTCAGGATCTCAGTGAATTCCAGTGTGGATAGGATGCCACCTGTGCAACAAATCCAGTCGTGAAATTTCCTCGCTCCTAAATATTCCACAGTCAGCTGTCAGGTGGATTATAAGAACGTGGAAGTGTTTGGGAACCTCAGCTGTGTGTGTGTGTGTGTGTGTGTGTGTGTGTGTGTGTGTGTGCGTGTGTGTGTGCGCTAGTGGCTCCGCCTCCCCCCCCTCAAAGATTGAATGACTGACAGATGGCTCAGTCTGCTCATTCTGCTATATAACCAATGCGCCTAGGCGTTGAGACTGATACGCAGTGAACCCTCTTCTAATCCAGCCTGTTTGGTAGAAAGAGAAGAGGGAAACAAACATGCATTCACGTGTCAATTTATCGAGGCAGGCAAACTTATAGAGGGCGTTTTTATTCATCATGCGGTTAATTGATTTATTGATTATCATGACAAGCCTAATTGGTACCCGGACTTCACTATCTAGGCTGATACCAATAATAAACCGATAATATCATTGTGAGGAATGATTTTACCTTTGTACATATTCTATATAGTCTTTTTAATGTATTTGAAACATCCTTTTCTTGACTCTGTCCTAATTTTGTTATATAATTATTGCTTAGCAAATGCATTCGTCAGCCCCACACACACACACACACACTACATGACCTTGTGCAGTCCACTCTTTGTTCCTTTCTTATTACCTGTCCGAAACTCTATGCACCTTCAAGACCAGCTCCAACCGGTACAGAGATGAGGAGCCTGCACTAAGGCCTCTTCACCTCACAACCCCTCCCCATATGTTACATACACACACACCCTTAAAAAAGAAAGAAGAAATTGTATTTCTTCAGTTCAACATCTCAGACTGTTTGACACTCTGTATTGTTGTAACTCCTAGCTGCAAGTAAACTTCCACTTGATTGCATCCAGCTGCTTCTCGTCATCTTTATTCTGAATTATGTCAGGTGTTGGTACGAACATTGAAAGCGTCACTGAGTAATCTTAGGACTGTAAGGGGAAAATCCTGACAATCATGCATCCTCAGAAGCAAGGTGTGCCTAAAAAAGTGGAAGAAGAGTGTAAATTTTGAAGTACAGTATCTTAAATAATAACTGGAGGCTTTCATATTGAATCATTATTATAAGTTGAGGTTCAGTTTTGAAGGTCAAATGTCCTGCAACCATCCCGTCCCTTCTCCTGGACCCCCGCTTTGCCCTCCCTGCTCGCCTATAACTCACCTCGTGGAGAAAAAGCAGCTCAGAGGTAGCTCTGCTGCAGGAGTGAATCACCTCATAACAACTCAAATTAAAAATCAATTCCTCCTTAAATTTACTGGTGAAGCTCCAATTCTTCATCCTGAAGAGACAAAGAACTTCTGAGAAACATCGAGCGCTGCAGCACTTTAAATTACAGCCCCCCCCTCCCTGCTTTGTTTCTGCAGAAGTGCTCTGTGATGTTCTTCCTCTACAGAACGTGCTGCAGCAGAAACACCTTATCTCCGCCACACACACACCGGCTGTTTGTGAGCGACATGGCATTTTTAAATCCTGGTTAGCGCGGCTCTGCTCGGCTGGACGCTTTAATAGAAACAAAGTGTTTCTCCAATAGCAAACACGGCCGTGATAAAACGCTCGGGTCCTGATAGAATAATTTATTTCATGTTCTGGGTTTCCATTTGAAACAGTTTCTTTCTGCTGAGGGTCCAACGCTGTGTGAGGAAGTAGAAACGAAATCTGACGAGGTTTTGTTGGACCAATCAATCATTTAAATCCAGACTGTAGAGAATCATTGTCTTCTGAATGTGTGAATCAAGAACAGAAGAGTCTTTAATCCTCCGAGCTGACTCTAAATGACAGACTGAAGAGGTTACTCAGGATTAAGAATCACAAAAAGGCTGCTGCATTTTCACAACAAAGGAGCAACGAGAGTTTTGACACATTTAAAATGGAGTCTTTAGAAATGGACTTCATGGAGAAGGATTTCCTCAGATTGACGCTGCATTAGCTGTGAAATTACATGTTTAAAGGCAAACTGAGGAGAGAATACCACAGCTGCTGACAGCACATGAAGACCAAAGTTCTGGTTGAACTATCGTTGAACCCGCCTTCCAACGCCAGAGTGTCAGTCACATGTGAGCAACTACTCAGTACAGTTGAAATGCAGCTTGTAAACTTGATGTCTTTTAGGGCGCTTTCTGAATAGGCCCACTTGTTTTGAACCATGCTGCAGCGTGGTCCCCCCCCCCCGGCTTAAATTCACACTTGTAACATCAAACCGTGCCCAAGCCCACTTGCGTATTTACTCACTTTAAAACAGCAGGTGGCGATATGCAAGAAACTGGTTACCAAACCTGGAGGAGAACGAAGAAGAAGCTACCATGGAAACCATTTACCACACCAAATAACCAATGTTTATGTTTCGTTCTCTTCATTTTTTTCCCTTCTAATGTGTATTTTTGTATCGTGTTTGAGACGGCATCAGCGACCCTCATTGTAAATCAAGAAGAAAAACGCCTGTAGAAAAGTTTTGAATATTAGCGGAGACTGTGTTTAAGCACCGGCAATGGAGTCCTTCGTGCTTTTACGGGTGTTTTTACATTGTTTGAGACACAAGCAGCGATCTTCCTCCCACTCCTTCATTTATTGTGCAGCTCAGAGGATGAAATGGGCCCGTTCTGCACGGATGAGATGGTTTCTGAAGAGTCAAGAGACGTTGAAACTTGCCTTTATATCGCTTTTTCTACATGTCAACTCGCAGTCTTCTGTAAAGTGAGTGATAACAGACCACTCGTCGACTAGAGTCTAATGATTTCCACAAGGCATTCCAAAAAAAGTGCAGACGACCTGTAGTTGTTAGAATTTACAGTGACCACAACACAGGCATATACTCAGGGAGTCGTACAACTCTGTTGTCCGGATGATATACTGTTGGTCATGGGTACCGACACATATGCACACACTGCTGATTAGCTGTTGCCGCACAGCCACACACAACAACGCGGCCAACGCTGCGCCGGAGGGTTAACCCCGCCCCATTGCGCCTGTACATTGACTTTGCATGGAGAGCGTTCGGTGTGTAGGCACCTTAGAGGGGCAGTAAACTGATGTGCACACTGCAAAAACTCAGATCTTACGAAGGCTGTCCAATTTCAAGTCAAAAACATCCACAGTAACTTAAATTTCATATTCATTTGACCAGTCCAGATAGACATCTTTTTACAAGGAATAAAAATAAAAATAAAGCTCTGAATAACTTGTAATTAAGAGAAAATATCTGCCAATGAAATAAGTAAAATCTTACTCCTTGAAGGTCTTAAAATCAAGTTTAGAAACTACTTAGCATAACACATCTTACTTCCAAGACATCGCACAAGTAAAATCACCTTACCACATTGGCAGCTACTTTAACTCATTACAAGAAATACAGGATTTATTTTTTGTTTTTAAATACTAAGTTAAGCATTTAGCTGGACATGTCAGGCAGTTTTGGCTTACAATAAGTCTTGTGAGATTTTTGAATTTGAAATTGGTTGAAAAAACTTCTTTCGATTTTCCAGTGCATGGGGCACAAGAGCCCAGACTTTGGCTGAATTCGTGTTGGTTCATTCGATTTTGGTGGCAGATGTTCTTAAATATTCTGATATTCTTTGAGTCAGGTCTGAGTGTGTGCTGGGAACTGGCCAAACAAAAAGCTATAATCATAACCATGCAGCTGGATGAGGTTTTAATAAAGTCATACTGTAGGTGTGTAAAACTCAACAACTGAAAACTTAGTTTTAAAAAGCATAAAGGAAACATTGTCTTGTATATTTAACAGTATTGTCAGTTTGTCTCGTTGAATTGTGTCCTAAGCTTTTTTAAAACATTGCTGAAGTTATGAAATGACTCTAAATCATAGATTATTATTTAAAGGAACACTCCAACATTTTTGTTTCATGTCTTGCCTCACCCAAATCCCATGACAAGCAGATGGACATCATTCTTTAGACTTTGTGCAGTAACAAGGAAGAGAAAAAGCTCATCCACCGGTAGTTAGCTTACCTCAAACGCTGGGAGTCAATGGGTAGTGCTAGCCTGCCTTTACCTACAGTCGTCAGATCAACTCTTCAGCAGCTCTATATAGCCCTGTGTGCTTGTTGTTACTTGTTTTATACCCGTTTATGTTACATTATATTTTTATCATTTTCTTCTGCTCCTAATCACGCGAACAAGTCTTTTAAACAGCTCTTTTAAGTGAATGATGAGAGCTGATTCGCACCTGTGAGTGAGCTGTTCGTTTCTCAAAATTAGCAGGCAAGTTGCATTTAATAATGGCTCGCAAACAACTCACTGAGCTGTGCTCTTAACCAAACAACCAACAAAACCAAGCACGTTTCTACTTTCTACATGACCAAATTGGGTCTGATTTGATTAAGTCAGTCAAACATTTTAGTCCATTTTTTTATTTGTTAATGAAAATGTCAGTTAATTTAGTTTTAGCTTTTGTCCATGTGCTCTTGTTTTTATTAGTTACTGTCTAGTTTTCATCAGGGGAAAAAAAGTATTTGATAAAAACAGTGTGGAAAATAATTAGTCAACAAAATTAGCACTGTCCTTCTTTCAAATATTGCCTATAACAAAAAGAGAATTATAGGCTGTTATTCTTTAAACCAACACTATGTAGTTTTTCAAACATAATATAATCCTTCGATATTCATTGTGATGGTCCACCACTTTACAATGAGTTGAATGACACCTCTGTCGTGGTCTGGAGTGGTCTGTATCCCTTTCACTGGCGCTATGTAACTTCGAGGTGGATGGTGGGAACCCTGCCACACTAAAAACTACACATTTGGACTGCTTTACGGCATACGTCACTTCCCCCGATTCCCGATTCGTTTAAAACACGGAAGTCTCGGCGAAAGCCAAACGCGTAGCTGTAACCATGGCGGAGGCAACAAAAAACGTAAGGAAGAGAAAAGTTTTGTCGGAGGATACAAAACAAAGAAAGCGAGAGAAAAACAAGCTAAATGCTCGGACCAAAATAAACATCGGTTTGGCGTTCACTTGCTGGCGTGAAATAAAAGACGAGGAGGGATGTCCGACTACTATCAGGTATGTTAGCGACTAATTTATGATGAAGTTCCTCAAAAATACTTGACAGGAAAAAAGTACAGCATAACAAATCCAGAATGTACCAGTATGTAGTTTTGTTTAGACCTTTTTCAAGTGTGTGATATCGCCAGCTCGTCGTTGTCTTTACTTTTATTCACTATATCGCTTCAACAGGACGTGGGCAGGGGCGACTTCACGGTAACAAAACCAAGTTGAACTTAGCGATTTTTAACATCGTCATTTAGTTAAAAATAAATACATTACCTCGTCACTATCCATCCTGCAAACAGCCGCTGAAGACAGAAGAATACTTTTGAGCGAAGTCCTCGCTTCTGTGATTCGCCTACAAAACAAATGCACGCGACCGGCAGATCTGTATCCTTACGACAGTAGGCGCGCGCTAGTGCTCATGGGTAGTTGAGTTCTCATTGCGGTAAAGCAGGGATCTTCCATTGTGCTGCTTTAAATCATTTGACTTTTGATATAAGTGCTATAAGGCTTTACTTCTTGAATCTTCCCATCTGAAATCTTCCTCCACGTCCCACGTTTGTCATGACATGTCGAGTCCAGAGAGAGACCGTGAGGTGGATCAAGTTAAAGTTAAATGTCCAGCAGCAGATCTCTGTGTGAATCAAAAAGACCTCAAATCGAAAATATGAAAAATTCATGTTTAAAAGAGCCAAGGACGATCAATACCCAGAATCCCCCTCTGCCCTCCTCTCCACACTCTGGAGGAGACTGTGGATGAGAATCTGATTTTATTTAAAGTGTGTGGTCTGTTGGGGAGGGTTTAATCCCCAAACACATTATGTATGGTGGCCAAGAAGGGACAACATGTTCTCACAAATAGATTTATAATCAGAAGTATAGGCTGCAGCTGAATGTCCAAAGTAAACTAACTGAAGATTTTTTCCTCTTAGAAGTTAAAGCTGAAATATGTATCTATGTAAAGTTAAATAAATAAAAGAAAAGGCTGTTCTTTAACCCCGGAAAGGAAAGTAATTAAGATGCCGTGCACTGGGATCAGCAGGTTTTCCATTGAGCTTGGTCTGCAGGGGCAACAAACCAATCAGCATCTTCTGATGAGAAAGAGGAGCCTGTAAACAGAAGCTGCTCCAATAGAGAGCAGTGTGGATGCAACAGTGAGAGTTTCACCAGAGCTGGGCAACATTCAGATCCATTTTTGACTTATATGTACAGTTTTATTTGCATCTCCGTCACGAGGAGATGAAGAAGACACTCATCAGGACTTCAGCCTCTTACCTGTTTACACCACAAGCTGCCTGGCTCATGGCTCGTTGTCCCAGTCACTGCGGTTCCAATTGTGTTTTCACTTGAAGCCCCCATTCTCCAAGCCCACGTTAACTAGAAAAGTACAATTATGTCAAAGCTTATCCCATATTTTAGCTGTTTGAGTGATGAAATGCAAAGAAAGAGGCCACAAAACTGTTCCCCAGTTGAATATTTCATCTTACAGAGTATCTTGCAGAATAAGAATCATAAATACTTTATTGATCCTCAAGGTGGGAATTCGGTTGTTTCAGTTGCTCTTACTATAATTAAATACAATATTTTACCGTAATATCTACAGCTAACTACTGTAAAATATAGTCAATTACTGTAACTATTACTGTAATCTTTTTTCCTGATTTCTGTCTGATTAACAGTATTGTAACATATCTACAGTTACCTACTGTAAAAAAATCTTGACAGTAAGTTACTGAAAAGGGTAAATTCCCTCTACCCCAGAAAAAATGACCAATAGCAGGTCAGATTTTTTGTATTAAATGTTTAACATTTTTGGGTGAAACAAATGTTTGAGTAAAACTATTTTATTTGATAAAATTGACCAATATTACTTTCTCTTTTTTGACAAAATGATATCTTCCTAATAAATGCTCAGTGAAGTAATTAAAAAGATAGAAATTAAAATACAGCAAGTTCACTGTAATTTAAAATAGGTTTAATACGTTGTAGAATAAAATATGGTAATGATACTTTTAATGACAAAAAACATTAAGAATTCTGTTTGATATCTTAAATTAAAAAAGGACAGTAGCAAAACTTTTTAAGAAAATATAAACTAATGCTATGAATTAAAATAGAGTAATGCTACTGTAAAGACATTTACTGCAACCTACAACCTGTTTACAGTGTAAAGCTGTAAGAATATCAAATGAATACATTAAAATGGACAAGAGCATAAAACATAAAAAAATAATTAAGTAAGCAGATTGCAACCACCAGAGTCTTGAGCTTTATCTACTTTTTTATGAAGGAAAAATAGATAAATTAAGCGACAATTTTGTGTTCATTAGCATGATTTAAGTTAGCATGTGCATAAATCAAAACTTCATCCCCAACAGCCCTTTTAAGGATTTTGAGCAACATTTCTACCATTATTATCCACAACTTAAGGAACATTTTTCTTTTTACCTCCATATGGTCATATTCCCATTTTTGATGTCTGCTTGGGTACAGTAACGATCACTTCAGGAATAAAAAACCTTCAAGTTCTGACATACTGAGAACCCCTGATCCACCTGTATTCTCTCTCTGTCCAAGAGCGCATGATTGGTTATCCATCAGTTCTGTGCTGCTTGTTTTCACCATCTGTGCTCCGCTATGCTTGCTACACTAAGCCAATTGATTTGAAGCAATGATGACACAATGATGTGATGTCACACTGGTAGGTCCATTTAAGGCGGCCAGGGGGGTTGAGCTGTTTCAAGCAGCTACTACCACATTTGAGGGAGGGAGAAGCCCTGATGCTGCTGATTTTTTGATCATGCAGAGGAGACTTTTAAACATATTAAACGTTTTGAAAAACTTTAATTTTTTTAATTTTAAAGTCCTTTTTTTACTCAAAACGTATTTAAAACATATTCAAGCTACAGAAAGTTAAAAAGAGGACATAACCAAAGTAATATACTCCAAATCTGACCATATTCCATGTTATCATTCACCACAGAACGTCTTTAACCTGTTCAGCCCCTATTTAAGCTTTCAGCTCCAAAATGACATACTCATAAAGAAAAGAGTGTATCTCTGCAACCACAAGGTCTATTTGAATAATTCTGGTGTCATAATAAAAGTAAAACTTGAGAAATTTGTCCAGATGTGGAATTATCAGTATATGTGTTCCTGGAACAGAGTAAATGAAGATAGAAGACAGAATAATTGAGCATTTTATCCTCGCCTTAAACAAGTTTTTATTGTGAATATCTCTTTGGAATGATGCAGTTGCATTAGAACTCTATGAATGAATGTCAAAATATGTGAACATTACTTCTGCCAAGTTTGAGTCTGATAAAGTGATGCAGAGCAAAGTTAGAGAGGTTTTACTACAGAGTGGTCAGACCCAATCTTGGCACAGTTTGGCTCCATTAGTCCCATTTGACATTCCTGATATACCAAACTTTATATTTCACTTTTATGTCACTTTTGGTGACAGCTTTTGAAAAACTAAATAAATGAAATTATATATATATATTTGGTTTCTTTTTGGTAAAAATCAAGCAGAACTCTTTACATTTTCCCATTCAAAGAAATCTATACAAAGCAACCCAAGTTTGAATCAAAGTGAAACAGATTTGAATATTTGATAATTCATTTGCTTGGTGTTGATGTTGCGCTTGGTGTGTGTAAAAATGGCTTATAAGATTGTGTAACTGACAGTTTCCTGTTTAATTTGATGTGCGACATGACTATATTTCTACATGAATAGTTCACTTTTTCTTACGTTTTTGTTGCAGACTGAAAAAAATAAAATCAATTTTCAACCTCGTCTTCAAGCATTCATACAAAACAGATCTTTGCATCACTGTCTGTAGAATCTGCTCTTATTTTCTTTCTACAGAACATTTGCTGACATTTTGATCTTTTTCTTGTTGTACCTGTTGCCTAAAATAAGCATGCAATCTAAGAAAACCTCTCCAAACAGATTAAACATGAACCAACAGAGAGTTTTAGAAAACTTGAAAAATATTTGCTCTTTAGAGTTTAGCTTTTATTTTATTTTTTTTCCAGACTGCAGTGATTCATTGTAGCAATAAAGACACTGTTGTTCTTCTTCAAAATAATCATACCATTTTCCTTGGGTGAAAAATAAAACCAAACTTTATTATCCTTTAAAAGTGTCCATTTCATCTTCTATTTACATCATAAGCTGTGGGCAGAGACAGTGAAGATCATGCTTTAAAAATGAGTTTCTTTGCTTCTCATTTGTCCCTCAGGGCCTCCATACAGACACAATAATGTCTCAGCATTCAGGGACGTTTGTTTGTTTGTTTTGTTGCTCTCGGAGGATTTCTTAATAACCAAAATTATTCATCCTGAAGCCTTTAAGAAGTCGTGTTCAGTGATACGAGACACAGCTCACAGTGTTTACACACCAGTTACATCCTCTCCCTCCAGAGGGATGAGAAGAAACACGAAACCAGATGGATCCACTAAATAAAGTTATTTATCACCGGACTCATTGTTTCCGAACTTTAGTCCACAAATGACAACAACAGAGAGGAACGACAGCAGGGACAGAGGGAGCGCCGCTGTCGCCGAATCAATAAAATAAATGAAACCAAAGGGGAGCTCCTTACCGCGAGTCTGAGCTCCACCACAGTAAAGCAGAGAAAAATGAAACCCCGAGCTGTCAATCACTGAGTCGGAGTAAAACGATAACAAGGGCGCGGAACAGGAGGTGAGGAGGAGGAGCCGAGCAGACGTTTAAGAAGTTGGACAGCTGCTCCCGGACGAGGCCCCGACCCCTCCATCTGTGTACGGGAGTGTGTTTGTGTTTACACTGAGTGCTGCCCTATTAGCCCTCCATCCACATGTGGGTCCATCTGGCTCTTAATGACCATATGGACCGGTCGGACCCCCCCTCGCTCTCCACTCCAGGTGACTAAATGTCTCCGATAATTAGAGCCGATGTCTCATTCAGTCTGATTTTTGTGGCTTTCTCCCTCAAATTATCGCAGTTTCATCCAAATTCTCCATCTAACTAATTTGATAATTTGCTGTTCGGTCCCCTGATGTGGTCTGTTTACTTCTGTGTGTGCACTCTTAGGGAAATCAGCTCATTCGTAGTAGAGAGAGGAATGATCCAGAATTACACCACATTAGCTCCTTCCTGCTCAGAAACAGTTATGTAGAGACGAGGTGTTTATTGGCTCATTTATGGCCTTTTATCGTCAGACTTTGCCCACCTGCCAAGCAGATTTGGCACCTCCAATCTAAAATGGCGAAGAAGACAAGATGTGAAATATCAGTTAAATTAACACACTAAAAGCCAAACTACAGCCCGCTTCACATGGCATATAACTCCAGTTTAAGAGCATAGAAAGTGAAAGTTAGAGACAAGGGACTAGGGCAGTGCTGTTGGTTGTCTGATTTGCGGACATCAAATGACATTCAAATTTAAAGAGAATCCCTCAAAACAGCCGGAGCTCTAATAGTCAAAAACAAGGGATTGACATGATGACCTTGACTTTTAATATTTAATATGTATATTCAAGAGTCAGGTGGAAATTTGGGTAAAGCCCAAAGAAAATCGGTCAAAGAACTCAGAAGATATTGTGGTCCTGAGGAAGGAATAAACAAAAACCAATGTGTCCAATCTATCCAGTTTGTCACTGACCCATCCATCTATCCTTCCATCCATCCATTCATCCATTCATCCATCAGGCCAACAAGCTTACCAACGAATCCATGTGTGTATCCATATTTTATCCAACCACCCATTATTAATTAAGTCTACAAGCCAGCAATCTATTAATCTGTCCATCCATCCATCCATCCATCAAGCCATCAAGCCGTCCATCCATCCATCAGTCAAGCCATCCATCCATCTACCTACCTTCAGCCCAACAAGCTAACCAGCGAATCCATGTGTGTATCCATATTTTATCCAACCACCCATTATTCTTTAAGTCTACAAGCTAGCAATCTATTAATCTCTCCATCCATCCATCCATCCATCCATCCATCAATCAAGCCCTCCACCTACCTTCAGGCCAACAAGTTAACCAGCGAATCCATGTGTGTAACCATATTTCATCCAACCACCAATTATTCATTTAGTCTACAAGCTTGCAATCTATTAATCTGTCCATCCATCCATCCATCAATCAAGCCAACTGGCTAATCCATGTGTGTATCCATATTTTATCCAACCACCACCATTCATTTAGTCTACTAGCCAGCAATATATTAATCTGTCCATCCATCAAGCAAACAAGCTAACCAGCAAATCCATGTGTTTATCCATATTTTATCCAGCCATCCATTTCGTCTACTAGCCAGCAATCTATTTATCTGTCTGTCCATCCATCCATCCATCCATCAATCAAGCCAACTGGCTAATCCATGTGTGTATCCATATTTTATCCAACCATCCATTATTCATTTAGTCTACTAGCCAGCAATCTATTTATTTGTCCATCCATTCATTCATCCATCCAGCCATCATCCAACGTCCATCCATCAAGTCAACAAGCTTACCAGCGAATCCATGTGTATATCCACATTTTATCTCACCATTCACCATTCATTTAGTCTACTAGCCAGCAATTCATTAATCTGTCTATCCATCCATCCTTTAGGCTTTACAGACCATCTGTCCATCCATTCATCCATCCATCTATCCATTCATCCAGCATTACAGACCATCTATTCATCCATCCATCCATCCATCCTTAAATCCATCCATCCATCCCTCCATCCATCCATCCATCCATCCATCCATCCATCTATCCATCCATTCATCCAGCATTACAGACCATCTATTCATCCACCCAGTCGTTTTTTATTTCCTTGCTGACTGGATATTCTTAGTGTTTCACTTTCTTGAGTCTTGTAGTTGTTTTTCTGTTGGACTTGAACCAGGTCTACCCAGCAGTGCTCAGCGAGCTGCTGGGATGCCACAGACCTATGACTGTGCATGCAGAGAAATCACAAACAAAACAGGAGAGGGCCTGGGTCTGAGGAGCAGACAGGAGAATACACATGGAAGCTCGCAGGGTTAAGTGTATAAAAATATATCAGATTTCACACCCAAACTGCTGTAGTGTTGCGATTCTTGCATATTCAGCAAATGTAGCACCATTTTCAGCCTTGCAATTTAGTCCAAACCTGCAGCTTTCCATCATATTGTACCAATCACCCTATTCCTCCTGCAGGCATTGATATCTGTGATTTCAGAAATGATCATCCCCTTCGGGCAGGGTACCAATTTTGAGGGGCACGGTTCACTGTGTCTTCAAAATCCCTGGGACGCTGCTGAAATGCTGCAATAAAATCATGTGATGTAGGTCTAACACTCAAAAAAAAAAAAAGGCTGCAAAATCCTGAAGAGACTGCAAATTGTCTTCAAGGGAGATCACATACTAGCAGAGAAGATAGTGGACCAAGCAGGGATAAACCAGGGATTATCCTGGGCCCTAGAAGCCATTTTCTGCAACTGTAGAGTCAGTAAGATTAAACCTTGCTTCATCACTTTCTCACCAGATAATAGACAGATTCACGTTGGCTTCAGGGACAAAGGAAACTTCACTGCGTAAAACAGAGAATTAACCCCATGGCTTATAAATGTGGCCAAAATTAAAGCTACGTGGTTACACAGGATGAAATGTAAATCAAGTCAATGAAATTATGGCGACGTCCATCAAGAAATAGTCTGATCCCAGCACACTAATCCCTTTTTTTGTCATTTAACTGTAATATTTCAAGAAACTTTAGTTTAACACGATATAGATTAATTAAAGTTAAATCTACTCATTAAACACCCTTAATCCACGAATTACACACAGCCACATTGGATCAAGAATTAGCCTGATCCCCAAAGATACTGTTAATTTAAAACAAGTCCCTCTTCATTCTGTTCATTAACAACCAAAAGTTAATAAGGCAACAATTCCATCCCCGTACAAGATGGAGGTTCATTAAAACCAAATCTCCATAGTAAACACTGTAATCCACGAATTAGACTGAGCCGCACTTCTCCGGATTTAGCCTGATCCCAGGGGTAATTTAGACAGAGCTCGTTAAAGCTCGACATGTTTGCAGATGTCTATTAAAACCGCGAAACGGGGAGCGCCGACGAGGAGGTGGAAGACGAAGTAATGAGAGGAGAAAAAGACGAGTGCGAGGAGAGGGGAGAGGACATTAAGAGGAGGGAGGAGGAATCAAAAAGGAGAAATGAATGGGAGGAAAGGAAACCCCTAAAGAGAATGACTAAATGAAGATGGAAGGAAAATGCTCTTTCTATTTAAGGAACAAAACACGTAAAGGCCGGGGAAGTTTTAGTGGTGTGGAGGCCTCAGGCAAGGACCAATCACAGCGAAGTAATTAGAGCATGCAAATAAAATATCTTTAAGGTTTTTGCTGGGCTTTTGAAGAGCATAGAATCAATATCTTTTAATATTTTTAACTATGAGAGAGACTTCTGTTTCAGTAGACTAGTTCATGAGCCTAGAAAAAAGATGAGTTAGCATTTAGCATAGCCTGCTTCTCAAGGCCAAAAGTCTGTGATGAACAGTGTTGTGTGGTATGTTACAAAGTACGCATTACAGTTACGTAGCTACTTTTCCAGGTAAAAGTAAAATAACGGCTTACTTCTGAAAATGTGGTAATGAACCGTAGTTCCTTTTTTATTGCGGCGCAACGTTACTTTTCCCACAGACAGATCTGACACTGAGGCTGCCTTCTCAGCAGCCTGCATCAACACGAGCAGCGTTGCCAAGTCTGCTCGTTATAAGCGTCTAAGGGCATTGTTGACATTTTGTGAAAAACCTTTACATTTGTTCTTAAGGTCAAAAATTGTCCCATTGAAAACCACTGAAAATGCAATTTTTGATCTCACTTTTATCTTAACATAAAGCAATGCGTTTCTTCTGTTAAGATTTCATTTTGGACTATGAGCTTTGAATATTTTATTTTTATATTAACTTTATTTATATAGCACTTTTCCTACAACATATGTAACTGTTTTGGAGCCTTGGGCCAAACATGATTGCTCACATTTGCCAAGAGGTAAGGCCGATATATAAAGAGAACTGTGGGAGTAAACCACGATAAAAGAGAAGAATGATGACTTTTTTTTTTTTTTTTTACCGTGCTTTCGTTGAGTAGATTATATATTTTTCTTTGGTGTTGTGGTTTGTAGTATTCCAGGCAGGTGGAGCAGCTCACTGGCTCGGCTTTAAAAGATGAGTCCCACCATTTGTTTGGTGAATTCCAGCTCCTCCCTTCTTGAAGTAGACTTTTAGTTCCGAAGTGTAAGACAAAGCGCTATAGGAACAGTTTTGTCCCAACAGCCATATAGAGTGGAACAAGACAGTGCGTGGGTATCACTTTTATCTTGTGTCTTTCTCTTTGCTTGCTTGATTGATGCCTGCTGCCTGATAGCCTTGCAGAGCAGATGTTAATCTCAATGCTGGTCTCATATTTCCGACCCATAATACATGATGTAGCCTTGCAGAGCAGATGGACCTGCCTGATTCTGAAATCATGCATCTCTGTCTTGACAACCTTCATTGTCCAACGGTTTCACTCGGCTAAATGCTTAAGAGCCCAATCGGGGAAGAGAGGCTGGAGCAGTGGGAGCAGCAGGAGCAGCGGACATGATGACAACAGAAAGTAACTTGATAGGAAGTGTTTGAAAATAATGGTGGCTAATGCCTGTTAGCCTGTGGTTATCATGGTAACTCAGTTATACTTGGCGAAATATGCTCTCCTCATAAGTTTACCTCTTAGATATTGTCATTGATAAGGTTCATGTCACATATAAGTGTTAAATGATGCATCTGTGTGGCATAATTTAATGTAAAACAATAGCCCTAAGGTAGTTAAGCTAATGGCTAATAGTCCTTAGCTGCAATGGCTAATGGCTAACAAGGGCAAACAGCAGTTACTGGTCATTAGCTGTTAGCCATTAGCCGCTAACTGTTGTTAGCTGCTAGCCAATACGTTAAGCCACTAAGTATGCTACGTCATAGCAGCGTCACCTGATATGGATTGGTTTGTGATGAGCGTGATGAGTGGAGTGATCGTCGAATCTCAAGCTGCTGTTGTTTTTGAAGATTTTGCCCCTGAAAACATTTTCGCAGGGCTCTTTCCCAGATGGATTAGTGAAATATTTCCAATATGAAACTGTCCATCTGCCCGATGTGCTTATTGTTATTTCTCAGAGGCACAGAGAGCAGCTTGAGAAGCTCCCGTCAAGCCTGTAGTGATTCCCTTTTAATTTATATATTTATTATGATGTTGCAGTCCTGTGTTTTTTAAGGATCGACTTGTTTTTATTATTTTCAGTTGGAACTTTGCACACCTAAAGCACCTTAGCACTTTACCTTTGCTTTTACCTGTTTATATCCGTACTGTGCATCTACAGTGGGTGTGTTTGTTTATTGTATGGTGTTATCAAAACCGACCCTCCCTGCAACCAAATGTACCTACGTGTACATATAAAGTAACTTGAACCTGAACCTGAGATATAAATTAAAACAAAGAGAAACTACAGTGTTGAAAAAAGCCCAATAAAGACTTAAACAAACAAAAATGAGGCTCTGATTACACAACCAAAGCTTTGTTTACTGAACCAACTGTTCACTAACTGACGATTTGTTGACCCACTTTGTTTCTCAGACTAAATTATTTAACTGAAACCTGTCAAGAGCTTTGCTGGTGGAGCACCAGAGGAAACTACAGATTCTAGATAAGTGTGAGGAGCACCAGTCACAAAGAGGTTTAGGCATGATGATGGGGATCAGTTACGTATGAGGACAAACATCTGGCTGCTTTTTATTCTTAGATTCAAATGTGGTTTTATTGTAAGCCTTGTGGTAAAGTGTATGTATAGATGCTGTGATTCTCAGTGGCAGCGAAGATGAAGATCCAGTTTCACCCATTATTCTCTAGTTCCTGCCTCTCTCCATTGTCCAGTCTCACTTTTAAGGCACTTAAGCCCCAAAATTAATCTAACAAAAGACAACATTTTCTATCAGGAGAGGTGAAAGACAACAGAGATGGAGAGCTAGTCTAAGAAAGCCAACTTTTCTTCTGCTGACAAACTGAAAATAATTGCAGGAGGCGTCCAGATGGTCCAAAAGTTTCTGATTCGACACTTGAAAGTTTTCTGCCACCAGATGGCCTCTGCCCACAAACAAATCATCTCTGAGAGTAGCAGCAAAAATGGTCTATGTTTTGGGTTAAAGCTTTGAAATCTGATCAATATCTTAAATATATTACAGGCTTAAACAGCGGTAAGTATGAAAATAATCAGAATCGTCCTTTGTTGATTTGTTAAGCTTGTGGAGTTGAAATCGGTTGTGATGCTGAAGTAATCTTTGTGCAAAGTGTAACTGTATACTGTAAATTCCAATGCGTATTTTAGTTCCACTTACAGATATAATTCCAACTGTCAGAAATACACTCAAGTTTAAAAATGTTTGCTCAACATCTCACAGTAAATGTAGCACTAGATTGAGCACTTGACACTGGATTGCAAGACTGCAGTGGGTAGAAGTCCAACAAATGAGTCTGTGCTGTTGTCTTAGTGGGTCATCTGCTTTACACATAATCAACACACACACAGGAGCCCAAAGTGCTTCCACACAGCGCTTCTCACACGTGTCTGGACCAAAGAACTTCCAAGTGGACTGGAGTTTGGTTTGGATAATAGGGCATCGTCTAAAAGTCCTCCGCAATATGCTGCAAAATTCAGGTTTATCTTTATTTTATGGCTGTGTATACTTCTGAACTACTCTAAGCTGAATAATGTTATTACTCAATGCTGGTCTCATATTTCCGACCCATAATACAATGACGTAGCCTTGCAGAGCAGACGGACCTGCCTGATTCTGAAATCATGCATCTCTGTCTTGCCAGCCTTCATTGTCCAACGGTTTCACTCGGCTAAATGCTTAACGGCCCAATCAGTGAAGAGAGGCAGGAGAGGCGGGAGCAGCTGGCGTGACAACAACTGGAAGTGACTTGACAGGAAGTGAAGTCACTTCCTGTTGTACAAACAATGGAGGCTAATGTTGGTTAGCCTGTTTTCATCATGGTAACTCAGTTATACCTGGCGAAATACGCTCTGCTTTTAAGTTTACTTTGTAGGGATTGTCTTTGACGAGGTTCATGTCACATATAAGTGTTAAATGATACATCTCTGTGGTATAATTTAATGTGAAATGATAGTCTTAAGGCAGTTAAGCTATCAGCTAATGGCCATTAGCTGCTTCGACCAACAGCTAACGGGGCAAAAAACAGCTAACAGCTGTTAGCCATTAGCCATAGTGGCTAACAACAGTAAGCCACTATGGCTAACAGCCATTAACTGTTGTTTGCCCCTGTTAGCTGTTAGCCGTTACCTTCTACATTTAGCTGCTACATATGCTACATCATAGCAGCGCTGCTTGATATGGATTGGTCTGTGATGAGTGTGATGAGCTAAACGATAGTCCAACCACAAGCTGCTGTTGTTGTTTTAGAAGGTTCTGCCCCTGAAAACTCTTTCAAACGACTCCTTCCCAGATGGATTAGTGAAATATTTCCAATGTGGAGCTGTCCATCAGGCGTGTCAGGTTAGGAATGAAGGGCTGGATGGCAGGAACAAACCCTACAACTACAGCCCTAGCTAATGGCAGAGAGCAAGACAATGCAACCTTTGACAGGCTTTGGTTTGCCTGACGAGGTGCAATTTGGAAGCAAATCAAGAGAAAAATAAAACAGTGGTGCAACTTCACCCGTGAACTGAATCAAGTCCACTGAATTTTAGGTGTGAAAAGCAACCTAAGGTATTTATAAGACTGGGTGTATGCTGAATGATGGTTAAATTTATGTAAAGCAGATCAAACATGAAGTCCTTCCTGATGAAAATGTTTCAATCACATTTATTTTCTGAATCACATAATTAAATAATGGTCAATACACCAAACATATAGTTCATGAGAGTTGCCTGTCACTGTGGTAAAGGGTAAATTTCAAACTTAAGAATATATTTTTGAGTGACAAGGGAAATATTTGTGTGTTTTGCAGGAGAAGCAGCGCTTCCTGACCGACGTCCTCCATGAAGTTATGCTATTGGATGGCCTTAGCTCCTCCCACCCAATCTCCCAGGAAGTGGAGCAGGCGACGGATATCGACAGAGTGTTTGACTGGATCGCTTATAAAAAGGTACGTTTATGGCAGAAAAAACGCAAAGAAAGAAACTATTTAAATACAAAAAATATTATACTTGAGTTGAGACAAATGGTGAATTTAGTAACTAAGCTAATTTTTGACTGAAAACTGGTATCAGAGTGAGTTAAACGGGGTCAAAAGTTAAACAATTTTTAACTTATATAATTCTAAATGTTAAGCAATCAGTTATCCACGAGCAAATCTACTAATAACAATTTGATAGGTTTGTTACAGTGTCTATTTTGACTGCACTTCTGAATTAACTTTCAGTTATAGTCAGTGTTGGGAGTACCCGCATTAAAAATAACAGCGTTACTAACACCATTGTTTTTTCTCAGGAACAGGTAATCTAACTAATTATCATTTCAAATGTTGCTCATTTGGGCTAGTTGTGGCCCCAAACCCAGGAGGAATCTGGTGCATGATCTACCATCAATATAAATCCAATTCAGAATTTACTACAATTATTTTATCCCCCCCTAACACAAATTAAATTACTGTAAAAATGATGTTTCTACCTAAAATAAATCCTTATAGCCAGAATTAAATTCATTTCCAATGTAGCTAACACTGTTTTCACCATAATAAAGCTTTGGAGGATTAAGACAATACTTAGATAAAAATCTGACATGTCTTTTTGGTTACAAAAATTGAAGTTAGATGGACTGTTCAGCAATAACGGAGTTATAAATAAGTATTTTAGTTTTAGCCTTGATTTAGTCATCTAAATTATTTTAGTTTTAGTTGAGGAAATTTCAAGATTTTACTCAAAAATCTACTAAGTTTGAGCTCTGCAGGAAGGGAAAACTGGAGCCTCTGCATCTGTACGTTTACTCATATTTTGAGTGTAACCTTGCGTGCCTCTCTCTGCCTACAGGGGGCGGCGTTGATCCGGATGCTGGCGAACGTCATGGGACAGCCGCTGTTCCAGAGAGGACTCAATGTAAGTTCACGTCCTCGTGCAGGTCCAGCTGTGTAAACAAAAGGTTTATTTATCTGAGGACAACAGGGACGCTTGGTCCCCACACACACGGGCTCAGCGTGAGAGTGTGTTTAGCCTTCTCTTGGCTACACCTTCATGTTTGGAGCTCACACACACACAGGGAATAAATGGATTTGGCTGCTGAGGTGATTTGACAGAAGGTTTCTCTGTTTTCGTATTCAGAATTAAAATCCACTGTAAGTGACCTGCATTCGAGCTCAACACTGTTCCCCATTAAGGAAAAACATTCAACCTTCAAGAGACAAAGATGGTTCAAAGCTTTTGTCCTTGAGGAGGTCGTTTGTGTGTGAAGGTGTCACATTTTTGAGGGTTTTATACTTTTTAGGTTTGGTTTTTTTTAAGCTGTGGCATGCTTTCATGATGGAAAGTGTAGAAAATTAGAGGCTTTGAAATGACCTCCAACAGTCAAACAGGTGAGCAGGAGAGAAAACTGATAAATCTGCACATGACAGAAACAGCTGCAGGGAATGCCTGTTAAAGGGATACGCCAACATTTTTAAGCTTTGCCTCTCTTCTGGTAATGCAGATAGGCTCCTTCCTTTGGACTGTGCATGCAGTAACCAACACAGATTTGCTTTGTTTTGTTGACCTATTTACAAGCCGGGGTTTGTGCGTGTGCACTGCGGTTTAGTTCTGGATGTGTGTCTTTGAAAATTACATAAAGTGCAAATCGTAGTCTAAAAAATAGATAATGTAACATAACGTGGCAAAAAAAAAACCCCGAACACAACACTCATGCAGAGTGACCGAAGAGTTTATCTGGTGACTGTAGGCAGAGGCGGGCTAACACTACCCATTGACTCCCAGTGTTTGAGCTAAGCTAAACTGGCATATCCCTTAAATCATCAATATGATATCAGACTTTCTTTGCTGGAGCTAAGATCAGATTATTCTTATACCAGGAAAAACAGCCTCTTGACTCATATTTCTACATAATATCATTTCTGTTTAGTAATGCCAAACAATAATTTACTGATGGACCAGTGTTGACCTATAAATGTCTATTCACAAAGAATTTGTTCATAAATTTGGTAGTTTTTATGACATTTAACTTATCAAATTACCAAATGAAATCACCTTTAAATGGGGAGCAATTAAGTATTTATTTTTCTGCCTGGAACAAGTCTGTGAACTGCAAAGCCCATAACATTTTTCTTTTACAGCATAATATTTAGCCAAATTACTGTTTGTACATCCCTCTTAAAGGAAATGTAAAACTCATTCACTTGATGTGAAGCTGAAAGTTATGATGGTACTCGAAATAATATCTGTTATGAGAACTTAGCGTCCAGTGTAGCCTATTAGATACATAGAATTAATTATTTTATGTACATTTTTAAGTTTTAGTTTCGGATATGTGTCTTTGAAAATTACATAAAAGTGCTAATCTTAGTCTAAAAAATAGATAATTTGACATAACGCGGTAAAAAAAAATGAGTCACAACAAGCACACAGAGTTACTGAAGAGTTTATCCGAGGGCTGCAGGCAGAGGCAGGCTAACACTACCCATTGACTCCCAGTATTTGAGCTAAGCTAATTAGCGGTGGCTGCGCTTTGCCTGTCTCTCCCTTGTTTCTGCACACACAGTCGAAAATAATTGTGTTTATCTGCTCACCAGGGACTCGGGAGTGAGGTAAGACATTAAAACAAAAAATGTTGGCATATCCCTTTAAACTTTAATATGATATCAGACTTTCTTTGCTCCAGGCAAAGCTAAGACCAGATGATTCTAATATCAGGAAAATAGCCTCTTAACTCATATTTCTACTTATTTTCAATCTGTATAGTTTCATTTCTGTTTAATAATGCCAAATAATATATACTGACAGACCGGTATTATACTGTAAATGTTTATTTCACAAAGAATGTCATCGCAAATACGATAATTTATATGACATTTAACATATCTCATCACAAACTAAAAATGAGACCACCTTTGAATTGGAAACAAAAAAGTGATTTTAAAAAAATATATATATATTTTTCACCAGGAACACATCTGTGAACTGCAGAGCCCATAACATTTGTCTTTTAAACCAACATTTAAAGTAAATGTAAAATACATTTGCTTGATGTGAAGCTGAAAGTTATATAACTCGATATATTGTCTGTTATGAGAACTCGGTGAAAGGCTAAAGTGTAATTTGTAGCCTATTAAATAGAATTAATTATTTTTAGGTAAATTTTATAGTTTTTTTTACTCTAAAAACATTAAATAAAAGTATAACTCTGATCACTCCTCATCTTATGGATCACTCTCAGGCTCACTAAATTTCTGACATATTTTCCATTTATGCTAAAATTTGACTTTTGTTCCCATAATTATGGTTTATACACTTGGATAAAATTTTAAGACGAGGTTTTAAAGATTTAAGGGACGTGAAGCTTTTATACATTTGCTCAAGAATCATCATTAAAAAGGAAAAATACCAATGCATGTGCAGACAGATCATTGCAAAGCTTTAACTGCCTCATAGCCCGCTCAGTCTGCAAGGACAATGTTGAAAATTTAATAGAAGAATGTTTTATTGTTGCCTTAAAACCGCTCAGATCTGAATTTACAGCTGAAAAACTGCCAAATTAGACTATAAATGATTAAAAGTGATGTATGAAATTTTAAATCTTCCTCCTTTCGGTTACAAAATATTCAACACCTCCATGAGGAAGTTGTTCTCCACATTAAATATGACTTTAATGAGGTGCCAAAAGTTCTCTCGATTTATGCTTTTCATCGTCTCGCTTTCTTCAGAGAGGGTCTCAGAGTTAAATCCAATAAATTGATTGAAGTGAAAAGAAGCTGATGTGCAGAAAATCATTCATGGAAGAGCGCATGGTGATTTTTTAATATTTCAGTCTGCTGTGATTTTAAACAGAGAAGGCTTACATGTGTTTTATCGACTTAAAGCAGTAAAACATTAAATAAGATACAAAATCAGCGGCGTTATTCACAGGAATGTGCTGCATTATTTATGCTTCAGCTGTATGGAGCTCTCTGATCGGTCATGTTTATTCCTTTGAAGCACCACAGCAGAAAAAAAAACTGCAAGAGGAACTTTTTCATTTTACAGCAGAGACAGTTTTACCCACAAACTGGAGGAAATCAGCTGGCGTTTGGTGTAAAAGTGATGTAATATGTTGTAAGGTTAAAGTGGGTTAAATGAAGATTTAGTTCTGAATATTACGGTGAATATGAGCGTGAATCCTGCACACGCACACACTGTCCTGGTTTCATTGCAGAGACTGTGGGTGACCTGGATCACTCTGAGAACAAGATTCTATATAAAACCGGTGCTGAAGCAGCAGCAGCAGGTCGGGGGCGGGGGAGTTCAGATACAATGTGCTGAGTGTTGTGTCAAAGTAAGAGCATTAGTCTCACTCCTCAGCCGTGTAAGAAAACATTTTCTTTAGTCGACTCTCTGAGGATGTAACATATTTAAACCAGGATGACCGCCTGCAGGCCTCACTGCCGAGTCCAAGACAAGCAAAGAAGGAGAGACGGACACAGCCGGCCCACTGCTATTCAGCTTTAGCTCAAATACTGAAAGTCAATGGGTAGTGTTAGCCTGTCTCTGTCACAGTCATCAGATAAACTCTTCAGCAACTCTCCTGTGTGCTTGTTGTGACTTATTTTTTATCGTGTTCAGGGCGCAAGAGTCCATGGGCCCAAAATTTATAAGAGTGCGGCTAACATTTTTTGTTGGTTGCACCAGTGCACCTGGCACTCCCCGGGTGAAAACACTGACTGTCGCAGGTGCATTATCTCTCTCTCTCTCATAAATCAAAGATTTGGAAGTAAAAATGTAACATATTGGGGTGCTGGTTTGGCGGAGTGGTTAGCCACCAGGCACCCCATGTACATGCTTCTGCCGGTCCAGGTTCGAATCCCGCCTGTGACCAGTTTGCAGTGTCTTCCCCTACTGTCTCACCCCCTTTCACAAGCCTATCCACTGTTTCTCTCCTATCAATAAAGGCACAAAATGCTCAAAAAATACATTAAAAAAAAGTAATATATTTTTAAGTTGACGAAAGTATCTGCTGTAGTGGAAAATCCACCAAAAACAGAAAAAACACAGCGCCTGCTTCCTTATATTTCTCTGTCTCTCGGTTTACAGCAGGGCCAGCACACACACGCACGTACACACACACACACACAGCCCTCAGTTATCGTCCAATCAGCTGTTAGTATACAAGCGAGCCCAGACTGTGGTGTCAGGTTTCAGCATGGAGCGATAATTCCGAAGAAGCAGTGGAGCTCTGCCAACTTCGTCTTAGAGACTGTCAGATGATTAATAATTGACAACAATGACAAAATAAAGTCATGTTTAGTATAACATCTATATTTTTTCAGTCCTTTCTCTTGTTAAGGGGGAGTTTCTTTGTCACACAGGCACAGAGATGAGTGTCCACTGAAGACAAATGACCTGACTGACAGACCCTGACTGTACATAAAGCTGGACTGTAAATTTAAAAAAAAAAAGGCAAAAAAGTCATAAAATGTTCTGCCCCATATGTCATTTTAATTGATTAGTTTGAGAGTTTTTTTTTATTATTTGCCTTAATTTCAGTTTTGTAAATATTGACTATAGTGTATGAAGTCTAGGTTCAAATTTATTGGAAAATAAGACCATCCAGGTAAAATGTTATGTTGTTTGTTGTTAAAATCTGGGTATTTATTTCACTTTTCAATTCAGTATAGCACCTTAAACGTTAGCTCTTTTGATTTCTAAATATTTTTTTTAACTTCAGATGTTTGAGTTTGAAAAGTTAAATTTCATTTCAGTAAATCACTTTAAGCACTTTTATTTGGAAATATTTTATTTTGCCATATATTTTAGTTTTAATTCATAAATTTTATTCAGTGAAGCACTTTAAACACTCTATATTTCTTTTAATATATAATTTTTGCTTCAAATAAAGACAAGTATTTCTTTGCATCTTAATCTTGTTTAAAAAACATTTACATTATATCAAAGTTATGGAGAGTGATTAAATGGTGACCTTTTGGCGTTAAAGGTGAAACTAAAAAATTGGGGTGCACCTAATTTTTGTGCTGGTGCATCTTTAAAAAAATTTTTAGGTGCACTGTTGCAACCAATGCAAAAATTAGTCTGGAGCCCTGGTGTTACATTCCATCATCTTTTACTAAGTTGTGCTACTCCTAAACAGAGGCTTTGTACGGTTTGCCTACTTCCACACTTCCACTGGTGTATACGAGAGAAGTGACGTTCATGATTGAGTCAAATCTGTTTGTTAGTGAGCTGTTATTAAACGCAAATCACCTACAAATTTAAGACACAAATACCTCACTCTGAACTGTGAATCTGTTCTTATTTTAACCAAAATGAAGCAATACAGCTCTGTTCATCCAGCATGTTTTTTTCCATTTCTTACCTCACTCCCGAGGGGGGCAGGTCCAGCCTGTAGTCCATCTTCATGCCATAAAAAAACACTGGACTCTTCGGTATGCGTGTGACCTCGTGAGCATCAAAAACCACAAACTTAGTGTCAACCTTTGAATCTTTGTGGCAGGAAAATATTCCAAACCTTTAAAAAAAGAAAGGAAACCACATTTTTCCAAACAAAGGGACGTAACAGAGATCCTTTATTCTACAGCGAGAGTAGAAAATCATCAGAAAGTGCTGGAATATTTTCACAGAATATGTAAAGACGTTCAAGGTTGAATTTGTGACAAACAAACCCAGACGACTGTTTGTCTCTGTTTAGAAATGTACTGAATGTAAATCGATTTTCAGCCTCTGCAGCAAACAAAAGGAGCTTTCATGTCTCTTTAACGGCTCCGGAAACATGAAAACAGGCACGAGATGGTCACGAACGAAGAATAAAATGTGAGATTTAAGTTAGAAGTTTCCAAACAACTCATGACAAACATCTGAGCGTGGAGTCAGAAGGAAGAGGAGGAGGGGTGAAGGAGCAAACAGGACGAGAAGAAGAGGAGGTGAATTTACTGTAAGGGTTTAAGGGCCCCACTGAAGAAAATTAGACTTGTTGACTCTTCAAGATTTCCAACCCACCCAGCTAAACCACTGCCAATTTTTATTTACAATGAAAAAAATATATCAAGTTTCAAAACAAACTTTTAGCGAAAGGTTTTTCATTCTTCTAAGTGTTGTAGCTCAATTATTTTCATAAATTATGTCAAAAACTTTCATTATTTCAAGACTTTTGCTTCTTGTACCAAATATGGATCCAGATGTTGAAATGGTGTTTTAGGATGTTTTGAATGTAGCACTGTAACATGAAAAAATAATGCTATAATTTAGTTTAAATGAAGTTATTTTTTCATTTCATTTGTGTTTTTAACTTTTTTTTAGTTTTTTATTGTTGTGTTTAAGAACTTGTTCTACTTGAAATTGTTCATAATTTTTTTTCCAAGTTTTGTTGAAAGCCATTCAGTTTATAATATATATATATTTTAAATGGTTGTATTTGTTGTCGTGTATATTTAGTTTTTAAGTGTTGTAGCTCTATTATTGTCATAAATTATGTCAAAAACAGAGTTTTGAATGTAGCACTTTAACTAGACAAATAAATGCTTTCTTTGGTGTAAGTGACATTAGTTTTTGATATTTTTTGTTGAGGGTTTCATTTGCTGTTGCGTTTTATTTTTTGCGATGTTTTATTTGTTGTTGTGGTTAAAATTTGTGATTAGAATTCATTGCCGTGCTTTCATAATGTTGTGGAATTTTGATTTTTTCGTGCCTTCATTTATGTAATGTTTTCAAGGTCGACTTTAGAGTTTTGTGATTTCATTTGTCTTGGAATTTGTCATGTTATTTTGTTTTTTTATGTTATTTGATGTTATTTTGCTCTTCATTTTTGTCATAGATTTAAGTTTTGTTTATTTGTTGTGTTTTGAAATTGTGTGGTTTACATTACATTGTCATAGTTACAAGTTGTTGTGGAATTTTGAGTTTTTGTTTCTTCCATTTATAAACGTGTTTTTATTTTATGTCTTACTTGCTGTATATTTGATTTTGTCATGCTTTTTATTTGCTTTTAAGGTTGAAGTTATTGTGATTTTGTAAAGTGTAATTTTTTTTAATTTGGTTTGCTTTTTTATTTGTTGTGTGTTTCAATATGTGTTCTTTGAATGTTGCTTTGGTTTTGGTGAGTTTGTTTGTTTCTTTGTATGCTTGCTTGCTTGTTTGTTTCAGGTGGGGTTGGTCTAGTTGTCATGTTATTTATATTTTTGTTGAGTTATAAATATTGATATGATTGGTACTTTATGTTGTAGTTCAGCTGCTGTTATCAGTCATTTTATGACATTTGCTTGTCATGCATTATTTTGATAAAGATGCTAAAATGATAAACCAAATGGAAGAATATATAAACATCTCGTATTAATAGTGTCACTCAGTTATTCTAAGTATTATTCAAGCCAACAGCCAAACTCCAGTGGGTCTGTGTTGCTAGATTATGTTGTGGCTATAAATATTGCTATACTGATGTTGTTACTGTGAATATTGTGATGATGTAACTCTGGTTTGGTCGCAGTCACCTTGAAGGCCAGACTCCGGCTGCTCTGAGACATCAATATTTGTTCACCTTGTCCGTCTCCTTCAGCAAAGTTTGATAATCCAGGAGTTTCAGACACATCAGCGTTTCCCTTTGAATCCTGATGAGGAGAATATTCACGGGTCTAAAGTTCACAAAAGATGTTGAGGCTCCAGTGTGGCATGAATTAGAGAAAAATACTGCTGTTTAGTTCGTGGCTGAGGCACAAATAAACACAACTGTTTCTGTGACTACTCATTTCTTATTGTGTGTTTAATGATATTTGATATGTTTTCCATATGTTGTTGTGCTTTTCGTTTGTTGTTAGTTTGTGGTTTCTGATTTTCATTTTATAATGCATGATTTTCTTTAGTTGTCATGATAAAATATTTGGTGGTACTTTTTTATTGTTGTGTTTTTGTATCATTTTGGTTATGACTTGTTGAGTTTTTAACTAGCTGTTTTGTTTTCTTTCTGATTTTGCATTTCTGTTGTTTTTTTCACACATTTCATTTGTTCTTGTGTTTTTATCATTTTTGTATCTTTATATCATTGCTTAAGGTTGTTCTATGAAATAGTTCTTAGTTTTTTACAATTTTTTAAGCTGTTTAGTTTATATGTTTGTTTTTTAATTTGTTGTTGTGCATATTTGGTTGTTTAATGCATCTGTTTGATTACTTTAGATTTTAGAAATAGTTTTGTGTGCTTATGAACACTGTCTACATTTGTTTTTCATTTGTTGTGGTGATTTTTGTAGTTATGTCATAGAATTTTTGTGTCTATCAATTTATTTTGTATAATTTTGAGTAGCTGTCTCACTTATTATTTTCTTTCCCTAGCAATTTAGTTCAGAATTTGTAAGTTTTTGTGTGATTTAGAGTTGTTTTGCTTTTAAATATTCCTTTTTGTGATTTGCAACTTTTTAAGTTATCAAATTTTTATTTCCTTTTGGTAATTTTATTGGTTTTGTTTAATTCATCTATGTATATTTTTTATTTTTGATTGTAGTTGTTTAATGTCTTTTGTTTTATATTTTACATTTTTCTGATTTTTTGTGTCTATATTTTGTTGCAGTATGAATGTATTTTTGTAATTTGTCTCTACCTTTTTGTTGTTTTTTTAGATTGTTCTTCTTCACTGATTTGTTTTTATTCTGTTATTTTTGAAGTAGTTTTTCCCTGTTTGATTTTGAAACTGCTGACATTTTTGATTTCTTGTTATATTCTTTTTTAATGTTTTCCTTCATGTCATTTCTCCATATGTGTAGTTGTGTTTTGACACTGTCGTGCCACTGCCCACATGATGAGGTTTAAAAGGGACATTCAGGTTTTGACGCAGGTCTTCATTTCCGCAGTGTCTTCTTTTTTTTGGTTTATTTTATTTTTTTTGGTCTTTAATCTGAAGTTATTCAAACATCTTCATCCTCTGGACCTCAAAATATGTTCAAACTGAATTTGGAGCCTGGCTGTCTTTAGAAAAAGGTCAAATAAAAAAAAATTAGCTTTGACCTGCATGTGCGCCGCTGGGTTTGATGGAGGTTGATGTTGGTGTCACGCTTTGATGTTTAAAAACAGCCCTCATTAACGGCTCAGTATCTTCTCCTCTGACCCTCACAGCTGCTCGAAATTTCCTCTAATGAATCACTCACGCCATTTTTCCTCAGATGCCGCACTTCTTATCACAAACTCACCGCTAAAACCTGAGCGTGTGCTGGATCGGGGTGGGGGAGGGGTGCTTTATCTTGGTTCTTGGCAGCTTTAGTGAAGGTGAAAGAGTGGCACTTATCAAAAAGGAGCTGCTATCATGTGTGTCATCTTGCTCCAATGAAGAACTCCCACTTTCTTATCGACGTCCCCATAAACCACCTAAACAAACACGGGGACGCGGGCCCTATCACTGCGGCCCAGATTAGAAGTCTTCTCTGTGGGTGTTCCCTCTTATCTCGTAACACTTTCTCGCCTTTTCTTGTTTTATTATGAACCCGCCGACGATCCCCCGTCCTCGTAAGCTTTTATGACCCCAATCCACAGTGTGGGGAATGAGTTTTTTTTTTACAAACGCGGCCACCGGGACAAACAAGGATCAAACCAGACACAAAAACCGCCACTGATGCACCGCGAAAAACCCAAGCTCCTCTTTGAACCTCTCTGGAGTCTTCACCTTGTTTATTAGCTCAGAAAATAAAACCTAAAGTTTGGAATCAGAGCAGGGATTGAGACCAAAGCCCCTTAGACTCAAAACGGGATCATAGCAGAGACTTCCTCAAACATTCAGCGCTTCAGATACTTTGAGATATCTCACTCTGGAAGCTTTGAGAAAACAACAAATTCACACTCGGATCACGCTCCAAGTGCTCGGGTTTTCATTTTTTGCAGCAGCACAAGCTCTGCTTTCTTTCGGAAGCTTCTCAGAACAGCTTTAAAAGCAAATTCTGTTTTTTAGTTTTACCACCAAAGAGTTGTTTTTTTTTGCTAGCATATGTTAGTTTGATTGTTAATTTGTTAGAGGAATAACTAAAAAACCTGTCAAAGGATTGAGATGGAGTTTTCAGTTATTCTTGGTCATGACTAAAGGAAAAAGTGGTAAGAGTTTCAGATGTTCGGTGGTGATCTGGATCAGGATGTTGAACCAGGAATATTTTAAAACAATTTGTTGAGACCAATGTTCGTAATCGTTCTCTATTACGGCTATATTGCACTATATAGTAGGGCTGGGATGATACACTTTTTCCCAATTCGATTTTTTAGGTGCCGATTTGATTTGTATTGCGATTCTACGATATTGCCGATTTTTGCAATCTTTAGTTAGCTTTATCAACACCAGCGAAAACTATGAACAATGATGATGCCTACAGATTATATCAGGAAAAATACAAATCACATGTGAGTCCGTTTGTAGGATTTATTCAACACTATATATTTTAGCCAGCTGTTTATACTCTCTCTTCAAAAGCCTGGACTGCATTTAAAAGTGGCTTATTAACACAGGCTAAAACGAAGCATTTAAATTTGGGGAAAAAAACGATTTTTGAACAAAAAAATTGATTTAACAATTGTCAAACAAAAAATACTGATACTTTTCTCCCACCCCTACTATATAGTGTGTCCGCCATTTTGTAGTGTTGTTCGAATTCTCAGCAGGTAACTTCATTCACTATATAGTGCTCTTCAAAATACCCACAATGCACAGCAAAAGTGAGTGTGCATATGATGTACCCTGCAATGTACTCCCGTATACCACAATGCAATACGGTCGTGTTTTCTGACGCAGAAGAAGAAGAGAAAGAAGGCTGTAAGGAGCTGCTTTCATTTATAAATGTAAAAAAACGTCAACACGTTCGTAGCATAGCTCTTTTACGTCCTGAGTGCTGATTTGTTTATGTTAATTTTGGCTCATCCACTCCCGTCACAGGAATATCCAGCTCATCTACTGATTAGGCCTGTGCTCAAAATATCGATTCGGCAAAATATCGTATCGCACTCCTTTGGGATACGTGTATCGATACAGATTCTACAGAATCGATACGACCTAAATATTTTGACAGTTATTGTAAATACACTTTGGGTAATGTTAACTGGCACAGTTCAAGGTAGAAGACGAGCTATGTAATGAAGCATATGTTCTAAATTTGATCTCAGGTCTACCATCTTTGAGGATCTGAATTTATGTCTCTCAAGTTGTAGAACCACTTAAAGCTCATCCTTGTTCTTTTTCTTCTTATAAGAAAAAACTAAACTTGTCAAGAATTTTGCTTAAAGCATAGTCAACGTTCACAATTTACATGTATCGGGATACGTATTGTATCGTGGCCTTAGTATCGGGATACGTATCGTATCGTGAAGTCGCTGGAAATACCCAGCCCTACTACTGATTCTATGACATTTAGAAATTTTCAGTGTTGTGTCTGAAATCTTGTTTGGTCTTTCCTTATGAAGTCCACTCTTTCATTTACACTGCGTAGGGAATAGTGAGTGAATGAATGAGTGGACGATTTCGAACACAGCTCATGAGACCGGGCAGTGGTGATCCAAGTTCGGGTGTGGGCTCTGGATTTTATAACAAGGATTCGTTAACATTGTGAGATAGGGCAGCTTTCTGAATTTCACCAATAATTTAAAAACTGCAGAAGGAAGAAGTGATGACATATTTTTGTTGACCCAAATCTAGAAGCAGACACAGAAATCTTTTCAAAGGATTTGTTATTAGCGTAAGAGGGCAGTTTTCCAAATTTTTTATTTTAACGCACGGACGGTGTCAGAAATTTTTATTTACTATGTTTAGATGTGCATTTCAAAACATATTGTCAATATGTTTGAATTTATACATTAATTGTGCATTTAATTAATGCATGATTTAATTAAATCCTAAAAAAGAAAAAAAAATGTAAATGAAAAACAAAGTTTAAGGGCAAAGCAAAATTTAAAGAAATATTTGTTTTGAGGCAAATGCGAATACATAAATGAAAGATGAAAATTGCACACACCTGAGACTTATATAGAATTTCAATCTAAGTAAAGAGACAATCAAGCAAAAAGAAGTACAAGCATTATTCCTCATGTTGGAGAAAGTACTTTTAACTCCAACATTTTAATTTGTAGCTGATAAAGTCATATTATAAGACTCTTATCAAGCTTGAAAAGTTTTTCCCAAGGATTTTTTTTTCTTTTTGAATAATTATTATATTTACTGGTAGTAACCTCCGACAAGGAGGTTATGTCATTGCCAGTGTCTGTTTGTTTCTCTATTAGCAACATAACTCAAAAATGTTTGGATGGATTTTGATGAAATTTTCAGGAAATGTTCGGATTGGGACAAGGAACATATGACTAGATTTTGGGAGTGATCTGCATCACCATCTGGATCCAGGAATTTTTTTAAAAGAATTCTTTAACATTGTGAGATAGGACTATTTTCGTCATTCGTTCACATTACTCCACCAAAAGTAATCAGGGCATTTGAAAAAAAAAACACAGGACAAGTTTCTGACAGGTTTTACAAGATATCAAAAACTGATCTGGATCCCGGCAAAATTCCGGATTCTCTGATCAGATTTGTTGTATCTTCAAAAACAAGATCCAGAAGAAAACCGCCATGACAAAAAAATTAGATTTTGGTGAATAACTACTGAACTAAAATAGATAGCATTATGAATCCAATTGCTAATGGTATGTTTTCATGGTCAAGGAATCGAAATACAGGGTTCCCACTCTTTTCTAGAAATCATTTTCCAGGACTTTTTCCAGTGTCACATAACCAACTGAAGCTACATTGTTGCTGTGGGCAGTTTTAAATTGTAGTTAGCCTTCTATAAAAACAGAATTAGGGGTTGATGAACAATTTCTCTCGCTATTGATCAAGTTGATCTTAGAAATTCTTTGTTTCTAACTCTCCAGCACAAACATTGTCTGTTAGCTATCTGTTTGGTCTGGCTTTTATGTGTCTTACTATTGTAAATGTATGGTTATTTAATCTATATTTACTCTGCTTTTTTTATGAATAGATTTTGTTAATTTGGCCTAAACTTTATTTAGTCAATTTTTTATTACTTCTTTTTGTCCCCATTGTTTTGAGTTTTTATTTTTTATGCCTCAACCCTAAAACGCCAATTGTATCATATTGGATACATACTTTTATAATACCTCTATCTACTCAATATGATCAACAAATTACAAAAAACATTTTAATACAATCAGATAAATGATAAAAATGTCCTCAAATGGATTATCAGTTACCCAAAACACCTACTGTATCAAATGAGATACAAAAAATCTATACGTTGAATTTTATGGACATTTTGATTTTTGTAGGATTTTAGCAGAAAATGTAATAAAAATTTAATATCCAAAAAATTAGAATTTTCTGGCTATAATCTATGGTCTTGGGCCTTTCAGGGTTAACTTGCATTATTTGACATACTCACATTTTCTGGCTACATGTACATTAGTTACCAAGTACACTCCCCCCCCCCCTATGTTTCAAGCTAGAAGGAAGACAAATAAATTTCCAGGACAATTTAACCTTTTCCAGGACATTTCACTTTTTTCCTCATTTTCCGTTTGTTTTCCATGACTGGAAAATTGGGCAATCATTTTCCAGGTTTTCAAGGACAGGTGGGAACCCTGGAAATATTTAGATGAAATAAAGGCAGGACTAATATGTATGGTCTCCGAGTGCTTTTCTAGTTAAGAAAACAACAGCCTCAAACTATGGAGACCACAGTCCAAAACAGTTGATCATTTATTTCTGTCTGATTATATTATGTGTTTGAACTTTGATGCTTTTTTTGGTTTCTACAAGGACTGATGCCCTAAGAGATACGTTTCCTAAGATAAGTTTATTCAGTCATCTTTTTTCTTCTGAAGTTTGTTCTGTCAAAATAAATCTGTTCTCTCAAATAACCGAACATGTCGGTGAAGGCTTCAAAGAAACACGTTGAAGTCACTCATTGATTTGAGGAAACATGGGTGCATGTTTGCTGTTGGTGTCGGTAGACTCAAATCATTCAGCACCATCCTCAAACTCATGATGAAATATTAGTAAAACTTTATTTCTGTTTGCAGCAGCCTTAGCAGAATTCTGAACAGAGTGATCCAGCAAACAGAAACATGCTGGGATGTTCGGCTGTGATGCTAATTCTGTGTTCTTGATGTTTTTCAGGACTACCTGCTGAGTCACATGTACAGCAACGCAGCCAGAGACGACCTGTGGAGCAAGCTGTCCCAGGTAAGAAGTTTGTTGTCTTCTGCTGATTTTGAAGCCTGCAGTACTTCCATGTTTGCTCAAAAGCTCCAAAGCAGAGTGGTAATATCTCAGCGTTTGTTCCCTCATGCTCACCTGGGACTCAGAGCTCTAAGTGTTCCACATTTAGCTCTTCTGGGACAAAGCAGTCAGACTGTTAATTATTTAACGAAGCTCCTCTAATGAAGGCCGCAGAGACGCTCGTTAACACACGCTTGATGAGGCTGGGACGTGAAAAGTCATGTTGCCATGGTGCCGTGACTGACAGGTGGAGGCGAGGCTTGTTTTTTCTTGTTTGTCCTTCACACAAGAGGCTCCTGGATGAAATGGCAGTTTAACGAGATTCATCTTTGTTCGGGCGGCTTGTTACAGTGAAGCTGCTCTTTAATTAAACTGCCAGCCAATCAGGTGTCCAATTACCTGAAAGTCAATCTTTTCCCTCTACGAAGGTGGTGCTGCGTGTTATTATTTAACACTTTTAATGGGTTATTTATGGGGGGGAATAACCTTACTAATGATTTTAAATGATCCTGTAATTATTAATGTTTTTTAAATCATTAATGTTCATTATTTATTCAATCGTCTCGTCTTTTTTTAGGCCATGCGTTCAGAGGGGCGGGACATCAACATCGGAGAGATGATGGACAGGTGGACGCTGCAGATGGGCTACCCTGTGGTGACCATCAGCAAGAACCAATCAGAGCAGCTCCCTACTCATTACATCACCATCAGCCAGGAGCACTTCCTGTACGGACAAGAGGCCAAAATCAACAACAGGTAAGACTCAGTTTAGATCTAAAGCTGTTTGTTTCCTCCACTGAAGATTAAAGTTTTTACTTTGTAGAAATATAAACAAAAAGAAACTGAGGATGAACTAAAGAGCTTTCAGTGTGAAACAGCCATGAGAGTCTGGATGGCAGATAGTTTTCAATAGTTTAACCCATATTTACCTGATCCCACCAGATCAGGGATCAAAATAACACTTATTTTAAAGCAGCACAACGAAAGATCCCCGCTTGACCAGAAAGAGAACTCAACTAACCATGAGCGCTAGCACGCGCATACTGTCGTAAGGATACAGATCTGCCGGTCGCGTGCGTTTGTTTTGTAGGCGAATCACAGAAGCCAGGACTTCGTTCAAAAGTATTAATCTGTCTTCAGCGGCTGTTTGCAGGATGGGTAGCGACGAGGTAATGTATTTATTTTTGACTAAATGACGATGTTAAAAATCGCTAAGTTCAACTTGGTTTTATTACCGTGAAGTCGCCCCCGTCCTGTTGAAGCGATAAAGTGAATAAAAGTAAAGACAACGACACACTTGAAATAGGTCTAAACCAAACTACATACTGGTACGTTCTGGATTTGTTGTGCTGTACTTTTTTCCTGTCAAGTTTTTTGAGGAACTTCGTCATAAATTAGTCGCCCAACACACCTGATAGTAGTCGGACATCCCTCATCGTCTTTTATTTCACGCCAGCGAGTGAACGCCGAACCGATGTTTATTCTGGTCTGAGCATTCAGCTTGTTTTTCTCTCGCTTTCTTTGTTTTGTATCCTCCGACAAAACCTTTCTCTCCCTTACGTTCTTTGTTGCCTCCGCCATGGCTACAGCTCCGCGTTAATGATTGGCTTTCGCTGAGACTTTGGTGTTTTAAACGAATCGGGAATCGGGGGAAGTGACTTATGCCATAAAGCAGTCCAAACGTGTAGTTTTTTAGTGTGGCAGGGTTCCCACCATCCACCTCGAAGTTACTTAGCGCCAGTGAAAGGGATACAGACCACTCCAGACCACGACAGAGGTGTCATTCAACTCATTGTAAAGTGGTGGACCATCACAATGAATATCGAAGGATTATATTATGTTTGAAAAACTACATAGTGTTGGCTTAAATGACTGGCATTTACAATGTGCATTTACACATTTATCCTACCCAGAAACTGAAAACACTGGTGTAATCATTAGTTTTTCAAATTTCCTGAAGGTGCTTCACACTAAACGCGACTTTGGCGACCTCGGTGATCACTGCCCATGAAGAGTCGATGTAAAGCCACAATCAGCCATGACCAGATCTCACACGATGCAACAGACATTCAGGATGACTTGGTCACATCTATGGAGACATAGGAGCGGCGCCGCTGTTACTGCAGATCCAACTCTGGGATCACTGCAGATGTGGAGCAGGTCGCTGTGCTCCTCTGCCAAGTTGAAATACTTGAACCTTTCAGGCGATGTCGCACTGGGAGAACCAATCAGCGTTGTGTGGGTGTGTGATTGACACCCATGACAGAGTGAAAATCTATGTCCATGTGGAAAAAAAATAGCTGGAGAGTATTTTAGTTGTGCCTTGACAGACCCCAGAAAACTCACAGAAGATGCTGCTTCAGTGTTTTGTGGTTGGTAGGTGAGTGAAAAGGATTCAGTTGGAATAATGTCAGCTAACGGAAGAACTAGCGAACTCGGGTTTGCTACGTGATCTTGGCCACAAAGTCGCATTTGGTGTGAGTGAACCTTGAGGCAAAGGGCGTCAAACACTTTTGGCTACCAAACCAGCTTCTGAGAATGTTGGTCAAGATTTGAACGAGTCCCCATCCCAAGCCCTTACAGACTAAGCTACACTACCACTGCTGAGACAACATCCATATAAAATCTACTTGTGTTTAACTCAGTTAATCAAACTTTATTTACAAAGCTCTTTAGGAATGTGGAAACATGGAAGCTAAGACTAAACTGATGAAACCATAATAAGATATAATAGTAATACCTGTCTCAAAGTTGATTAAAATAATTCTGAGGGTTTCATCCCTTTTCATCGCTTTAAACTGCTCTGTTAGACTGATTTGTGTTTCTGCAGCTCTGTCCGGAGCCTCAGTCTTTATAATGGTTGTGTATGAGACTTTCTATTGCTCCTCCTTCAGTCACATGATCAGCTGTGGACATTAAAGGCAGAGAAGAGTGACATCATCCCCTCCCAAAATCGCTTTGGGATTAAGTGGCAACTTGTGAAACACTGGCTGACAAAATTTTGACCAAATCTCTCAAAAAACATAATCTGATGGTTTATTTTTCAGGAATCCAGTCATGTAATTTTTATAGCTGTAGCCCCGTTGGCTTATATCGTAGAGGCCTAACTGCTGATGTCTGTCTGATCTCTATTTCTTCGGCCCCCATTCATTTGAATGGGAGGAGCTGCGAGGGCTGTATCAGGGTTAACCAACTTTGAGGGCTTATCATTTGGAAACCGTCTGAGAAACAACAAAGTCCCACATAATTTTTGTTTATCAATGCCTCCTCTCTCATCCGTCTGCATTTCAAGCTGATGCCATTTTTTTTAAAATTTGTTTTGAAAGGAAAATTGCCGACTTCTTGTTTGAGATAGGTCTGGACTGTCAGTGTGTGAATTGTGAGTCTCGATGAGATGAACATGTTGACATTGTTTGACATCTACAACATTCCTAGTCGCCACAGTGACCATTTTTGTTCACCATATTGTACTTAGGTGGCGTTAGAGAGCACATTTTGGAATGTAATGGGTTATCTTTTTCATTTTCAAAAAATTACACGCCGTCTGGCATGTGTGTCAGTTTTGGCCTGGCTGTGAGCTTGTTTAGGGTGTCATATCATCATGCGAAGTGGGGAGGACCCAGTGAGTTGTTATTTTGAAGGAAAAATTGCCGGCTTCCTGTTTGAGATAGGTCAAGAGTGTCAGCTCGTGATTTGTGGGCGCCGATGAGACCTGGGTTTTGGCATTGGTTTGATCTCTGTGCAACATTCCTAGTGGCCGTGAGGGCCGTTTTGTTTTAAATGGGTGGCACTAGAAAGCACATTTTGACGTGTTGGGGATTATTTTTTTCATTTTATTACATTTTTCACAGATTCTGAGGTTTGTGCCATTTTTGGTGAGTTTTTGAGCATGTTTAGGCATCAATTTAAGGTTTATTTGTTCCCCCTTCGAGCTCTTGCTAGAAGAGGTCCTTCCCCTGTGGGCGAGGACCCTAATAAAAAATGGTAAAGCATAAAATCGTAACTCTGAAACTGAAATGGAGTAAAACATATAATGCAGAAGATCATTCAGAGAATAAAACAAAGTCAGCTTAAAGCCAGACCAAAGAGGTTGGTCTTGAGTTAGCTTCAAAAATATAAAAGTAGGTGGCACTATCATGTCTGGTTCACCATTTGTTTGGGTTTTTAGTGTGGGAACAGTTATAAGATCACTACCTGGAGAAGTGAGGGCTATACTGGGCTCATATGATCAAACAAAATCAGTTAAATGGGAAGGACCAAGACCATTAAGAGAGAGTCATCAGAGATTTAGCCCTGACCCGTTTACTTTGGTTAACCATGACCTACAATAGCCTTTACATCTTCATAGGACCTTAAACTAACTCTGGTCTCGGTCTTCAGGGTGCCCCACTCAGGTCTCACTCATCTCTTCATTCACCAAACACCCCTTAAGAACTCTTTGTTTCTCCGCTCAGTAATCTCCCAGTTTGTTCTCCCATTTTCTCCTGAAAAAGCGCTTTTCCAGTTTTTTCTCCACATTCTTTACCACCTTTACATGATTTATATTTCATCTATTTTTGATACTCTTAATGTTTTATTCACGTACTTCACCAGGTCTGGAGTTTATTCCCTCCGCTGTTTTATCGACCCACTTTCTCCTCCATCAATACTTCATCACCCCCTCTCCTCCTTTACCTGTTGTTCGGCCCTTTTCTTTTGGCTCTCTCTGTTTCTCTGTCATGTTTTTGAACCGTAGCTGACATGTACAATCACCCTGACCTACTCGCTTCTCTCCTAAAAAGTTTCTGTATCTGTTTTCTTTCATGCTCCCCCCCCGTCTCCGTTCTTTTATCCTCACTCTTTGGTGTTTTTTACTCGAGCTCCTCTGCTCCCCGGGTTTGCTAAGCCGATGAAGTGGAGCCGTTTGTTGCAGGTGGAGTCGAGCTCTTTCTTCCGTTCCCGTCGAGTCTCTGGGGGGCTGCATTCAGACACACTCAGTGGTCCCAGGGCGTTCGCCAACACTTGTAAAATAAAAAAAAAAAAGAAAGGGAGTGTTGTTGTGCTTTTAGCAGAGCCGTCGTCATGGCTGGATGAAGCACTGGCGCTGGATTGAGTCAGTTTGATGCTGTGGAGCTGCGTTCAGAAGCGCTTAAAGTCCCACAGTGTTACATGCTGTTGACTTTATCTCTTTATTTATTTATTTCTTATTGACGCGCAGGAAGCCCGTTGAATCCTTAGAAAACAACTGAAATATTCATGGAGAGGGTGAAACAAAAACCCAAAGCCTTTGTCCAGTCCGTTTGAACTCTTTTTCCTTATCGTGAAACTCGAAGAACAGCGAGTTTCAGGGAACAATGAAAGATGCAGCTGTTCAGATGGAGACTTTGGTTTACAAGCACTGCTTGGTTACACAGGGGTAAACGCTCAGGGCTCCTGGTTTCCCTCCAAAGACCAAAAACATGCTGTAATGTGCCCCATTTCTAATACCCACCTAACAGCTAACAAAGAGATTGTAAAGTTGTTTCCAAAGTTGAAGGAAACTCCTTGGCCCCATTCACACAACAATGTTGTCACTTGGAACAGTGAAGTTCCCCTTTGCATTTTTGCAAAAGTACTCCTCGTCACATGAATCCGCGAAAACAACTTAAAACACTGCAGCCAAGCCTATAGTTGGGGATGTAAGTTTGTAGAAGAGCAACGGTGTTACAACACACGTATGCTTTCCGATGAAGACAGACTTTTTACAAACAACAGTGGCGAGTGGACGAACAGAGATGGACAACAAATCTGTCTGGATATTAAACCAACACATGTTGATTGGTAAATGGCTAAAACTGCTGTTGTTGTTGTTCCTGTTGTTCCTAGATGCTCGCACAACTTTCTTCTGAAAGAGTACTGTGCATGCGCCCCGTGTCAAGGTTTTCCCTGAAAACTCAGATTCCTGTTTACATGGAGATAGTTAGCAAATGATTTCAAAAGTTTTGACTCTGGACCCTGGTTTCAAAAATTTGGAGATTCAGGTTTGCCTGTAAATGGAAGGCATAAATACAACAAAATCTCTCTGTTTTTGTCGTCATGTAAATCCGGCATTAAAGTCCAGCTGGATTGGTGTCATGCTCCCATTTCTGGGAAAATGGATGTGAGAAGGCTCAGGACACTTCTTTTTTCAGTCTTGGTCTCAACTAGGAGTGGGAGAAAAAATAGATTCACCTAAGTATCGCGATTTTTTGTCTGCCGATTATCGATCGATTTTTTTGTTCAAAAATTGTTATCCCCCCCCCCCCCACACACACACACACACACACGCACACATACACTATAGGCGCTAAAGTTGCAAAATTGCGGCAAGTGACATTGCTGAATAAAACAGGCCATAGCTCTTAAAATGGTGCTGAATAGTGTTCCTACTTTTCACCAGCAGATAGTGGACAGGTGACAGGTTTCTATTCAAAGTTTTGCCATATATTTACTTTGGAACACACACACCGGACCGAGGGACACGAGTGTTACGCAGTACGGCTCATTGTTTCAGGGGAAGACCGCCAGCTACACAATGACTCTCTTCTTCCAGTTTTGTGCAAAATGGACGAATATCTATCGGATGAAGATGTTGTGGAGGAGAACTTTGAATATGATGGGTGTTCTTACAGTTTCGAGCCAGAGTTTACAGATGAGGAGCTCATCGAAAGGAGGACGCGGAGGCAAAGAGAAGAACAGCTCTCCAGAGAGTACTGCGCATGTACGGAGACAAACATTCTTCTTCTCAAGTTCAGAGGTCAGCACAGCCACAAAACATGTCTGGAGCGACACAGACTGTAATGGAGGAGTAGCCCGAATGGACCATGACGAAATATTGGTGAAACTAATGAGTTTTTGGACAATTAATACAGTTTTAGGAGCGGCGCTATACATGCCCCGTGTGCTACCATTATACGGATGTCCGCCGCTCAATTTTGGATCTAAATATCTCCCGAAGCACTGTTTGGATCAGGAAAGCCTTCGGGATGAGTATATTGTTCTTCTTCATTCTATAAACAATGTGAAAGCTGTAGAACGGAACTTATCCTTTAAATCCATGCACCTAATGAAATGCCCGATGAATTTTTATTGTTTCAAAAGACATATTTTCAAGTGTTTTCATCCAACAGCATCCCCACACTGCTGGAAACTCAGATCTAGATGAGAGTATTTGTCAAATTTTAAGTTAAAAATCTTGCTACACTTATTCTAAGCCACAATATCCTAATATGTCTGTACTATGATCTTATTTGAGCACATCAAAACAAAAGAAATGGCCTGACCTGCTCAGAGTAAGTCGTTTTATCTGCCAATGAGACATGATAACTTTTACTTTAAAGGTGCTATAAGGAGAATCTATTACTGGCAACATTAGGACTCTGCTACCCAAGACATTACGGTGAGTTTCGTAATGCTGCGTTCCAGTAACCTCGAAACTGGGAGTGACATCATCTCCGACTTATTGGCATTCCAGTTGAAGTCGGAAAAAAACATGCCGATCTACCAGGCTATTGTTAGCTGTTGTTAGCTCAGGGGTGGCGAGGTTTCACCGAGTTCCCAGTAGGAAATTCCGACTTCGGGGGACGTTCCAGTTGCAGTTTCCTACTCGGAACTCTGAAATTCCTACTTCTGACTACAACTGGAACGCACCAAAAGACATGACCCAAGCCAAAGCGTGTGTTTGTTGTTTGTTGTAAAAATGCAGCTCGGACCTCCCTCAGAACTCTGCATTGCTTTGCAACTTATTTTTTCAACAACTTACAGGATGCAAAGCGACGAGGTAATGTATCTCTTTTTAGTTACGTAGCGGTAGTTTTTGATGTGTGACAACAAGCAATTTTTGGAAAACTTAGTGTCGTAGTTTTGTAGCCGGCTATATATCACTACTTACAGCCAGTGCTCTAAGTCGTGTCTGAATAATATAAATTTACCCTAGTTTTAATTGTCTTGTTCCCAAACTTGAGTATCCAGGCCAGGCCAGTCCAGCCCTGTCCGACCCGACCGCGAAGCTAAGGAATAGCATTGATAGATAACCTATTTTGATGCTATGAAACTCATCTTAAAGTGTGCATTTTGATCAGGCATATATCTAAAAGTGAGACTTTTTTGTAATTACTTAGAAACTCATCACAGTCCCTTTAAGGGTTACTAAAAATCGAATTGTCCAATCGAGAGCCGTTTTAAAACCTCAATTTAAGATCTTTGCTGAGTACACTTCTTCTTGTTTCATTGGCAGATACTTTGTTATCATTACAAACAATTTAATGGCATATATTTTGCATTTTATTCCTTATAGTAAGATATTTATCTAGAGTTGTAGAGTGACAGTGAATTATAATCAGTGTTTTTAGATATTTCTGACTTGAAATTAGATGAACAAACTTGGCAAGGTCTAAGTGTTTGCAGTGCAGATTGTTCTTTATTGATATGATTCACCAATAAATGAAAAGATGACCATGCTTAGCATCATTTGATCTTCCAGTATTCATTATGGCCTCTTTGACAATGCTGTTTTACATCCACAATAAACAACAACGCAGTAAAAAGACCAGAAGGCTCCATTTGAGACGTGATTACGAGCTGACTGATGCTGCTCATGTAGATCAGGCATCAAAAGTCCATCAAAAGCAGCTCAGTGGACGTCCATCAGTCCATTATGAAGACATCCTCTCTGCTAATGCTGCTGCCAATACTGGGAAACACTGGAAGCCTTTTAGAGGAGCTCCGTTTGATTCTTCAGTAAAGACGGCTCACGCTCGGGAGATCAGAGGGCGCCACTGACATCCAGGAAACACATCAGCATCCCCGTGTTTTCATCTGCGAGGCTTCGCTATCTAACGCCGCAGAGATATTTAACATCCTCACCGGGGTTCAAAGTGAGCAGCCATGACACCAGATCACAGAGCGGGCCGGGTTTCAAAGATCTGTGAGCAACAGTGAACTGTGGCGGACCGCTAACCAGGAAGTGCACCTTCGAGCTCAGCTGATCTGACAGACTCACCGAGGAGGATTGAACATCGTCTTTGACTTCTGCTGGAGAAACGAGGGCAGTAGTTTGTTCGTAGTAACGTCATTCAACAGAATATCATTCACTCTATTCTGTACAACCTCAACTGAACACTCATGTAAGGCTTTTTTTTTTATTAAAGACAGATAGAGCTTGATTTAGAATACAACACAAAGAACACCCACTAGAACATAACATAAAATAAAAGTTCTCATGTGTGGCCGACTAAACAAATAAAAACAGGTAATATAGTGCAATGATAGAAGACAGCACGTACCTGAAAACAAGCAATCAATAAAGATCAGTAGGGGAGACCGGGGCATATTGTCACACTTTTCACACTCATATATATATCTTGGAATCAAAACATCAGATATAAAAAAAATATGTACCAGATGAAAGACCAAAGTCTCAGGTATATATTTTGCATTCATGTCATTTTCATATCTTGTGTCAGTGCAGATTTAAAAGCAATCTAATGGAGATTGTCACCACATGACAAGTTGCCCCACCAACGGGTAAGTTGTCACACTATGTGGGGTAAGATGTCACACTGGATTTTGCAACCAATAAAATAAGGACAAAATTATTGTTGTTGTTTTTTCAATTGTAAGTGAATAAATGACAATAATTCACTTTTATTACTCATGAAATGACATGAAACATGAAATAACAACGTGCATTATGAAACCGAGACTTAAACTGGTCCTGGAACAAAAGAAAATCTCATTAGTCTGTGAGTTGCAGTTTTGGCATCGCATATGTAGATTGAATTTCCAGGAGCACAGGCATCTTATGAAATAATATAAAATAAATGAAACATGCATTATGAAACTGTCACTTAAACTGGTCCTGGGACAAAAGAAAACCTCAAACAAAACCAGAGCTCACTCGTCAGACTCCTTATCTGAGTTGCAGTTTTGGCATGTAGACTGAATTGCCAGTGGTGCATTCTTCATGTGCCCATCCTTTGCATATTGTCACATGTGACAACTCAGCCCCAAATAACTGTGACAAGTTGCCCCATACGGCCATGTTTGCTAATGCTAGCTCTCTCTTACAGTTATGTTAAATCAGAACAATGACTAAGGTATGACTGGATGCCTTAATATCTTATACATGACTTTAACAAGTCCACATGTATAACGGCTAGGATTTTTATCGGAATGAAGCTTATTTAAAAAAGTGTGGAGTTAATATTTTTACCTTGGGTAGTGGAAAATGGTTAATTGGTGCTCATTTCAACTTCCAATGTGTTGTCCTCTTCTCACTCAGTCCATGAGACCGGGCCATGCAAAGGATGAAAGCTTCCACTCCACTTTTTAGTTGCGCCCTCTGGTGGAGAAGATAAATGCAGTGTGACAACTTACCCGTGTGACAACTCTGCCCGGTCGCTCCTACTTAATTGCTCTTTTAAGGATATGTTTGGTTTCTACAGCTTTCACATTATTTATATAATGAAGAAGAACAATATACTCACCCAGAGGGCTTTCCTGATCCAAACAGTGCTTCAGGAGATATTTAGATCCAAAATCGAGCGGTGGACATCCGTATAATGGTAGCACACGGGGCATGTATAGTGCTGCTCCTAAAGCTGCATTAATCGTCCAAAAACTCATTAGTTTCACCAATATTTCATCATGGTCAGCTCGGGCTACTCCTCCATTACAGTCTGTGTCGTTCCAGACATGTTTTGTGGCTGTGCTGACCTCTGAACTAAAGAAGAAGAACGTTTGCCTCCGCGCATTTGCAGTACTGTCTGGAGCGCTGTTCTTCTCTTTGCCTCCGCGTCCTCCTTTTGATGAGCTCCTCATCTGTAAACTCTGGCTGGAAACTGTAAGAACACCCATCATATTCAAAGTTGTCCTCCACAACATCTTCATCTGATAGATATTCGTCCATTTTGCACAAAACTGGAAGAAGAAAGTCGTTGTGTAGCTGGCGGTCTTCCCCTGAAACAATGAGCCGTACTGCGCATGCACTGAGACAAACATTCTTCTTCTTCAGTTCAGAGGTCAGCACAGCCACAAAACATGTCTGGAGCGACACAGACTGTAATGGAGGAGTAGCCCGAGTGGACCATGATGAAATATTGGTGAAACTAATGAGTTTTTGGACGATTAATGCAGTTTTAGGAGCGGTGCTATACATGCCCTATGTGCTACCATTATACGGATGTCTGCTGCCCAATTTTGGATCTAATTATCTCCCGAAGCACTGTTTGGATCAGGAAAGCCTTCGGGATGAGTATATTGTTCTTCTTCATTCTATAAACAATGTGAAAGCTGTAGAAACGGAACTTGTCCTTTCAAACCAATGTGGCAAGGATGCATCACAGTTTGATATGGTTAACTGCCGAGTAGGGCTGAAAGATATAACGTTATTGTATTGATATCGAGATATGAACATTGAAGATATTAATATCGAAAAGCATCAATATAAACGATATAGATTCCCCCCACGCTCGCCCTGCATTTATAGCTCTGGAAGTCACAACAAAATTTATTTGTACGATTGCCCTTGAATGCACCGCTTGCTGCGCATGCGCAGCAGTGGTGATCTGGGTCAGCCGCGATGTCAGTGGAAGAGTTAGTAAACAGTATCATGGCTAACTGGCAACAGAGCTCGAAAGTTTGGGAACATTTTACCAAAACAAAAGAGAAGAAAAATGCAAAGTGCAAAAAAAGTGCAAAATCTGCACAACAGAACTTTCCTTCCATGGCAGAACGATGGCGATGCATAAGCAGGTGAAAAGGAGCAAGTCGTGGCTGATTCAGCTTCTGACGAAGAGGGACAGTTGACTCAATAAACTAATGGCTAGTTAGCTGCGAACATTAGCGTCAACAGTATGGTGACCAGACATCCCTGCTTCGGATGACCTGGCCCGATTAAAACTGTCCCTGAAAATGTGCCTGATTCCAGTGTTTTACTATTGTGTGTGGTTATTACTGCACCTGTGTAGGAAGCAGAAAGCATGAGGGAGCAGGCTAAGACAACAGTTATTGTGTTGCCAAGTTTACTCATTAAAGTGACTTTGGGCTTGTTCTTCTACTTGTGTGAATCCCACATGATTATCACCCAGCTGCCACTACAAAGCAGACATGAGTGTGGTTCGTAGTTTGTCCTTTCCTCACCCCCGTTTCCTGGTTATCACACCAGCAGGAATCAACCCAGCACACCCCAAACATACTCATGCATGTGGCACATGCACAATTACGCAGGAGCCATATTTGCCAGGTCTGCTCATTGTAAGTGATTTAGGCCACCAGCTGCATGCTGGTGCTGTACGCTGTATGCAGTTCATACATGATGTAAGTAGTTGACTAATCGTTAAAATAGCCGTTTGTGGCAGCCCTAGTAGTCAAATCGTGTCGTATCAATATTGAGATATCTGGCATGAATATCAAGATATGATATTTTGTTCATATTGTTCAGCCCCACTGTCGAGGCTAAGTTTACATCTAGTATCACGAAATTTTCTAGAAATGCAATTATGGAGGGGAAGCCAGCTTTCTTTAGTGAACAGTTATTAAATGCAGGTCTAAATCATCATCATAAACTAGACAAGAAAGCTTGAGTAATCTGAAACTTCCAACACCAAATTCAGAATTATTAAATATTAGGGGTATCCCAATCCAATATTGGATATCGGTCCGATATTAGCACTAAAACAAACATTGGATTGTCTCGACCTGCATCTAAAATATCCAATATAATCACTTTTATACAAGCAGTCCATTCCAATTTACTTATTTACTTTTTTTTACTTACAAAATAAGTAATAAAAGTCTGTTTGATTCCTGCTGATATTGTATCGGATCGATATCGGTATTGACCAATACTCAAGACTGCAATATTGGTATTGTATTGGAGGTGAAAAAGTTGTATCGGGACATCCCTAGGCTGCAGAAGCATGAATATGGGTCATGCCTGTTGAATTGTTTTTGTCCCTCTTTAGTGATATTTTAAGTCGCCTTGTTTTTTAATTGGAGACATTTTTACAAACTTGACACCTTTAGAAAGTCTCACCCACTTCCCCGAGATATCAGCTCATCTCCAATTACCTGTCAGCCACTCACCTGTTCTGTAAAAGAAACACAAGCTTATTTCTCACATTAATACATAATCATGTTGTCTTCAAACTTTTTACTCACACAGATAAGGTGACATTTCGAAGATCGGTTTCGTTCCCATCAAACATTTTACATCCTCCTCTTAAGTCTCGGGTGGTTTGAGCGAGACGTTTCAATCTCTCCTCTTTTTATTCCTCCGCCATCAAAGAGTCGACGCGGCGAGGCAAATAAACGCTTTTTTTCCGAAAGATCTGGCAGACAAAAAGGACGAGGAGGAACCAGAAGAGGACGTGAGCTAACAATGAGGCCTAACAACTGATGCTGAGAACAAATCAAACAGGATCTTAGTGTTCAGTATTTAAGCACACCCGCTGTCTCCAAAGAGGAAAAAACACCTGACTTAATTAGCTTTAATGCTAAATGGGACAGTCATGCATTATTCATCAAGTCTAAAGAAGCACAGCTATAAGGAAGTGAAGGTTATTTATATGCTGTTTTAAATCTCAAAGGAGGAAATCAGGGAGTAATTGATAAAAATAACTTCAACACAAAAGTGAGAAAACAGTTTCCTAAAAGAAAAGTTTAGAAGAGGGAACATCATGAACTCACATCCTAATAGACTGAAAAGTTGATGAAAGCATGTGGAAGAACAACAGTCATCGTTAAATCAGGTCACAATGGGGTCAAAATGGAACGGTTTACATGGGTAGTTTTCCTCAATCTGATTAAATTGAACGGGTTAAGTGAATCTGATTCGATCTGTATACATGAACTTCGGGTAAAGAGATCCACGTTCAATCCACGTTTGCATGGCCCCAGCTGAATCAGATTGTGTTGTTTTTTTTGACATGCACAGGTCGATCCGCCACTACTATACACCACAGTCGCGTCACAAAAAACACCATTGTGTATAGATGGTTTTTGTTGAATGATGAATGAAGGACCTAAAACACATGCACACACACAAGCTAGCTAATGCTAGGATGTTACTCATAAATTCCTTCATTCGTATCTTTTTGCAGATTCATGGTCCATTAAAAGAGTAACATTACAACAAAAAACAACGTTCAGCTAACATCAGGTAAGAGTAACAATGATTATACATTACATTAGACCCACCTATGCTGCTTTCTTTCGGGGCAGGAACAAACCCAATGTCCACACCATGGCTCTCCACATTAGCTAGAGGCCTGTCTCTCATCACTTTGTCCATACGACGAAAAAATTGGAAACTTGAGAGGTCGGAACAGCTTTTTCGGTTCTGGACTTTAGCTTTTTAATACGCAGTTTTCAACGCTTCCCAGCGTGTTTTAATTTCCTCGATAGTCCTGTTCAATCCTCCAGCCTCCAGCATTTCATGTGCCTGTCTGAACAACTCCGTGTTTCGTGACTTTCTACTGTCTAACCTCTGGACAATTTTTAACTCTCGTGGGGTTTCTATTAAAAAGTTTGTTTCCTCCACCGTCCAGTTCTTCTGTTTGTTCGCCATGTTTGTTTGGGCACGCTCTGCGTACGTCACTACTCACTACGTCTTATGTACTACAGAGCGCCTGCGCAGACCGAACAATCCTCTCTATCAACCCAATCCACTCCACTCAACCGTTTACATGAAACATGGAGCAGATTATCAATCGGCGTAGACTAACTCTTACAATCCGATCCGAAATACAATCAGATCCGGGTGAATCAGATTGGCTAAGGTGTTTACATGAGACATTTCTAATCTGATTGACCTTTCAATTTGATTGTAAATGGGATAGTTCAACATTTTTTAATGTTAAGAGTTTAATTTCAGTAGGTAATACATTAAAGTCACTGATGGGTATTTTAACAGAAGGTCAAGCTCTCTCTGTACCAGTGCTGGTTTTTAATTTAGTTTAAGTCTTTCGCCTAAAATATCTTTCAGTTTTAGTCATAAATTAGTCATCTAAGTTGTTTTCGTTTTAATCCAGTCTTTGTCAATAAAATTTCTCAACATTTTAGCCGATGAAATCTACTGTAGTCAACTAAAATATGAAGTGCAAAGGGTAAGGAATTTTTCCTGTTCCTTCGATTTCTGAAGTCGTGTTTTACACTTGGATAAAATGAAACATCACTGAGTGAAGCCCTATCTCACGGAGACACAATTCAGTGGATTTAAGCACATACCCGGGGAGGTGAGGTGGCTTCCAGTGGCTTGAAGTTGACTGGTATTTGGCTGGAAGGGGAATTTTATACTACCCTATAGGGGCGTAACGAAATGGTCAACTCACAAAACGATACGAAATACGAAACAGGGCTCATGATACTGTAGTGATTATTTTCTGGATATTAATTAATATTAATTAAAGAAATTAATATTCATTTAATAACCAGGTTTGCTCTCGTTAATTAAAGGGGGCACCATCCTTTTTATACAAAAAAGGCAAAATTAACTTAATTAGTTGATTTATTAATTTATTTCATTTAAATTAGATAAATCAATTAAGTCAAACTTATCAGTTTAATCAATTAAGTCAAACTTCAGTTGTTTAATCAATCTCAAATCTAAAGACAGAACTCTCATGCAGTGATATCAATCTTCCAAATAGAATACCAACAGACAGAACTTTAAATATATAAGGGTGATTTATTAAAATGAATATATAAGACAAAATAAAATAAAATAAACACTTAAGAAGGAACAAATGTCAGAGATGTACTAAATCAATGATGTTATCAATCAGGAAAGAAGATATGAACCCTCAAGGAACATTTAAGCATATGGAGTGGTTATAGAGGATTAATTTCCGAATTAACCTACTTGTAAAAGGTCAAATCAAGGGAAATTATTAGAGAATTGAACCAAGACACGCCAAGCCCATCTGAAATGGCTGGAGAACCACGCCTTACTGTGAAGCTTTTATGATCGGATCTCAGACTGGTCCGGAGCTACTGGAGATTCTGAAGGACTTTTCTGGTTCTGAAGTCCACACACTCTACCCAGCGCGATGGATCCAGTGGAGGATGTTCCGATGTAAGCTGATCTGTCCCAGATTCCCTGGGAGAGAAGTCTTAGATTGGACTGGTTCTGCTCAAGGTGGAGCTGGAGCTTGGACGTTGGTGTCTCGATTGTAGAAAAAGTGGATTTGTAACTAATTCCAAAAATCAAGAATTCATTGGCCAAACGAATACTATTCTGAAATTAATAACAAAAGTCCATTTACTATGAAGCAAGTCTTTGAAGTCTTACTGGCTTATAAAGAAAGAATCAGCATGTCACAAAAGTCTTCTTAGATTTTCACAAAGAGTCTAGGAAAAATATGTGAGCCAAAAATCAAAAGTGGTGACGAAGACGAGGAGGAAGAAGGAGACGGACAAGAGAAGAGAGGAGCAGAGGACAAGAGGAGAGGAAGACCAAGAGGACAAGAGAAGGGGAGCAGAGCACAAGAGAGGGAGAAGACCGCATGTTTCTCTGTTTTGTCTCCTGATGAGGATCTCAGAGGAGGAGGGCCTTTGGATGAGTTAACAACACTTTATCAACTAATATTTGGCCAATATTAAGTTGTATTTTGATTAAACATCCAATATAAGCACTCCAACGGGATAGGAAATCTCATGGGGATCAATTTGATACCAAATACTGTATATCTAAAGAATAAGAAAGAATTAAACAATTCAAATCCTATTAAACAGTCAATTAAACACAATAGAGGTGGTTAACTTAAGATACATCAGTCAACATGCCCTTAAGATGGTTTGCAACCAAAACTTAAGGTGTAGAAATCCTATTATAAGCAGTCTTTAATAAAACAGAGTAATAACCCAACTTTCTCCTAACTTGGGGATCTTTGGGGCTAAAAACACACAAGTCACATCATTAGAAAGCATTTTTCATGACAGGACAAAATATTACGTTATTACACATGTCCATTATTTCATTTAAACAGTTTGAAAGTTTTGTGGTTTTCTGTGCTAGACAGAGACCACATCTGGAGTCGGTGAGGGGTCTGCGTGTCCAGGGAGGTCAAAGGTCAACTTAGGTGTCACCGAATTGTTATTTATGACCTCAAAAACGGACTCTCTCAGCCAATCACTGTTTAGGAAGAAGAGTAAACATCCACACCGATGTCTGTTCATGGTAGTTCGGAGGGGGCGAAACAGATTTAATGGCAACACATGTTTTAGGAGATTTACAGTCATTGATGCAGGGAGTCAGAGAGGAATGTTCTTGGTCCTTTTAGAGTTTCCTTAAAGTTGATCAGTTTGATATCGCTACAATACAAATAAAGATTATAGAAAATCACCAACAGTAGGAAGTTGTGCAAAAATCTCATTTTGTTTATTTTCTTCCTAATGCAGACATACAAAAAATTTTGCAGTTTCAGAACAAAATAAATGCTCTTTGTAAAAAACAAAATTGCAGTTTTTCCTCTTATTTAGACTACAGTGCAAATACAAACATAAAATCTCAATAAAAAGTGCTTTGTTGTTGTAACAATCAGGATAAGTACATTCTTGAATGAAAAGGAAAACAAATAGCAGCTTCAGAGCTGCAGTTTGACCTATAAATGTCTGAACTGTGAACTATAATATTTAGCCTATAACAGTTCATATACTTCTGATCTTCAAGTATGATCAGATTCTGTCAACTCAACAGTAGATGCAAAAATCAATTTTTTTTTTTTTTATGCAGACTTACACAAACATGCAGTTGCTGCCTGTCTCCAGTTCAAAGTAGTTGGTAGTTGTACTTGCCGCAGTATACGGCGAACTGTAGCGGCATATTTTGCACACGGATGTTGTTTTGTCCGCAATCTTCTCACCGTTCTCTCGTCTTTTACATGGGAAGCCAAAATAGGTCCACAAAACCTATTTATTTGACGAAGCCAATTCCTCGATCTCGTCTTACTCCATTCTGAAGCAAGTGTTTTAGGCGAGGGGGGTAAAAAATCACCAGCGCTCCTTCGCGTTTTTTTTAGTTCGTGCTTATATTTTGTGCGTCTTTGAATTTTATTTTGTCATTTTTTTATTGCGCGAAATTTCATGGCATGAAATTTCTTTACACCCCTACTACCCTAGTGAAACTAGAATGAATAATACAGTTTTAACACAGCACAAAAGTCTTCATTTTTGAGGATTTTCACACAGGCGTGTGTCTTTTTGAGCACATTGGTTGACTTTAACATTTGTTTAAGAATGTTAAAATCCTTTTAGCACCTAATAGTCTGGATCAGATTCTAAAAAAATGACATGCTAACGTATGATTTCTTTTCTTTTCTTTGTGCCTAAATCTGTTTGATAAAACTTGATTTTAAGAAACATTTTCTACATGATTTGGTCTCTGTTACTTTGTCTAACATCAGCTGGACATTTAATTAACCAGTCTGGATTCCAATGCTTTTGTTTTGATTTTGAAAAATTGACACACTGACATATGACAGTTTTTTTCTTTTTTGCCCTCATGGCAACAAAAAATGCATGATTTTGGACCTTTTTGCATCTAATGGGGCCACTTTTGTGCCTTTTTAGAAAAAAAAAAGTCAACATCATCAATTAACAAGGTCAAAAAGTGGAGAACAATGTTAACTATTTTGCAAGAATTTCAGGCTAAGAGTCAATATAAAGATGGATTTGATAAATTACTTGGTCACTGAGGAACTACCCTTCGTCTAATATCACCTGGACATTTCTATAACCATTTTGGAATTAAGTGCTTTTTTTATTATTTAAAAAAAAATTGACATCCTGACATATGACTTCTTTTCTTTTTATCTTTCATGGCAACAACAAATATGCCAAAACGTGAGTTTTGGGACAAATTATCAGGCTGGGAAACAAGTTAGTGTAGGGGTGGGAGACTTTGGTAACCAAGGGGCCACATTAATTTCATCCTCAGTGATGGGGGGGAATTTTTGATATTGGAACCTGAGGCTTTCATATCACATGCTAGTTGTTTTTGTTTATTTTTTTGATTGTTGAGGGTTTTTTGCACAAACTTATAGTTATGCACAAAGGGGGCTATTAAAGAGACATTTACAGCTAACTACAGCTCTATTTTCTTGAAAATGTTGCTGTTTTATTGTTTTCTAAAAACATGTTAGATTTTGTCATGTTTCCTTCATTAAAATGCATTTTTTGATATTTCTTTTTTTTTTTTTCCCCTTGTCTACATTATCTTTTCAGCTGAGCACTGTGTCAGGTGGCAGCGTTGGAAAGACCAATGCATTTTTTTCTAGCTGTGAGAGATAAGTAAAAAAATATGATTCACTGCTACAGTGACCATCACCAGCCCTCCCTGTAGGCTACTCCATCAAATCAAACTTTATTTAGCCCCTGATGTGAGCTGAAGGGGAGGGCCGTGCCACACCACAGTGTGAAAGAAGGGGAAATAGTGACAGACAGGACAAGTAAAGACAACAGGGAGGGGGACAAACAGACAGGACAAGACAAGACAACAGGGAGGAGGACAAACAGGTAGTGTAAATATTTTGAGATAGCAGTCCAAGTGCTGTGCTGATTTTAGTCCATAACGGAAGTAAAGGCTGCAAGAAACCAGGGACACCAGAGATGTGGGACTTGATGGTAGGGGGTGGACCCACAGGGGTGTGATATGGAGAAGTCATGCATCAAGACGTGACAAGATGTGTAGGAGAGCCCCACTCAGCATATTCTGACACGACCAATTATTAATTTTTTGATATTTCAATTTGACTGGTGGGCCACATAGAGACAGTAAAAGGGCCACATGTGGCCCCTCGGCCACCAGTTGCCCACCCCTAAGTAAGTGCATGATTTTGGACCTTTTTGCAACTAATGGGGCCACTTTTGTTCATTTTTAGAAAAAAAAAAAGAATTAACATCATCAATTAACAAGGTAAAAAGGGAAAATAATGAATAGATAGATAGATATAGATAGATAGAGCGTGTAGTCGGCGGGCAGAAGGTTAGATGGATTTGATGAATTACATTAGATTCAATTAAATCCAGTCTGGATTTCAGTATTTTTGTTTTGATTTTGAAACTATTGACACCTTAGATAGATAGATAGATAGATAGATAGATAGATAGATAGATAGATAGATAGATAGTTGGATGTATAGATAGTTGGATGTTGGCGATAGTTGATAGATAGATAGATAGATAGATAGATAGATAGATAGATAGATAGATAGATAGATAGATAGATAGATAGATAGATAGATAGTTGGATGTATAGATAGTTGGATGTATAGATAGTTGGAATTTGAAGATGGATTTGATTTATTATTTGGATGGAGATGGATGGATGAGTTTGTATGGATAGATAGATGGATAAATAGATGATATAGATGGATGGATGAATAGATTGATGGAATGGATGGATGGATGGATGAATGAGTGGATGTTGGATGAATAGTTGGATGGATGGGTAGATAGATATAGATGGATTTGAGTCTGAACTGAAAAAGAAGCCTCACATTGTCAGAAAGGATCTTGCGCTGATATCCTGCGTCATGTTCACTCCTGAAAACGTCTGCACAGTCCCGCTGGTGCTTGACTTAACATCATCCCAGGACTTGTTCAGACATTTTTAGGACTCGGAGAGATGAGCGTACTCAGACATCTAATGTTGTGTTTTGCAGTCGTTGGTGTCATAAATGTCTGATGGGACAAATTTTAATCGATCCGTCTGTCTGCAGCAGCTTGTTCCGCTCACATTAAGGCTCGTAAACATCAGACTGAAGAATGGTTCGGGACTTGGGTCGATTTCTCTCATCAGAGGAGTTAAAGGGACACGAGGACGTTCGGCAGGCTGTCACTGCTGCTCAAACAAGAACTTTTGGAAGAGGACATCCTCTGTGGAAAATGTGGCAGGACTGACGCAGCTGCCGCCCGAACCAAACGAGAGTGTCGACGAGGTGTTCGCCTGATGTCCTCTGCTGGAACTGCCAGTTTGGCCCGTGTTCTCTGGACGTTCTCCACTCTATCTGTGCACACCACGCTGGGTTTAGTTTGGGACGTTAGCGGCTCTGTGAGGACCAAAATCAAACCTGTGCAAGCATGATAAAACGTTTTTGGGGTGAGTTTGAAACAGGGTCAGACTGGACGAAGTTTGGACAGTGTTTAGATTCTGTTTGTCGAGTAAGAGATTCAAACACCTACTGTAGCTTTGAATGTCTACAATAGGCCATGATGGATGGATGGATGGTGGGATGGATGGATTCATGAACAGGATTTCTGTGGATGAATTGGCATACGGAGGGATGATACTAAAGAAAGACTTGAATGGATGAGATGTTGGATAAACACATGGATGATGATGAAGATGAAGATGAATACATGGATGGATAAACCGATGGATGAATGAACAGAAGGACTGGTGGATGGTTGGTTCGATCAATAGACTGAAGAAAGTACTGTGGCCAGCATGATTGATTAATGGGGATATGGTTGGGTGTATAGATAGATGGATGGATGGAAAATAGGGTGTATAGATGGATGGATATATGGAGGAATGATAGATAAATGGATGGATAGACGATTAAATAGAGAAACAGATAGATGAGTGGATAGATAGATGGACGTGTAGTCGGGCAGAAGGTTAGATGGATGAGTCGATCATTGGATAGTAGATAGATCCATGACTGACCGACGGATGGATGGATGGGTGGATGGATAGATGGATGGATTGATGGATGGATAGGTAGGTAGGTAGGTAGGTAGGTAGGTAGGTAGGTAGGTAGGTAGGTAGGTAGATGGACGGCTGGATGGATGGATGGATGGATGGATGGATGGATGGATGGATGGATGGATGGATGGATAGATAGATAGATAGATAGATAGATAGATAGATAGATAGATAGATAGATAGATAGATAGATAGATAGATGGATGGATGGATGGATGGATGGATGGATGGATGGATGGATGGATGGATGGATGGATGGATGGATGGATGGATGGATGGATGGAGGGGTAGATGGATCATTGGATGAATGGATGGATGGATGGGTAGATAGGTAGATGGATGTTTGGATAGATAGATGATAAATAGATGAATAGTTGGATGGCTGATAGATGGATGGTTGGATGAATGGATGGATGGATAGTTGTACCGATGGATAGACGGGTGGATAGATAGATATATAGATGGATGGATGAATAGATTGATGAATGGATTGATAGATGATAAATAGATGGATAGTTGGATGAATAGATGGATGTATGGATAGATAGATGATAAATAGATGAATAGTTGGATTGCAGATCGATCCATGGCTGATAGATGGATGGATGAATGAGTGGATGGATAGTTGTACTGATGGATAGATTGATGGATAGATAGATGATAAATAGATGGATAGTTGGATGTATAGATGATGGATGATAGATGGATAGATGGATGATAGATAGATCAATGGATAGATAGATAAATGATAGATTGATAGATCAATAAATAGATAGATAAATTGATAGATAGGTAGATAGATGGATAGATAGTTGGATGTATAGATGGATAGATCAATGGATAGATAAGTAGATAGGTTGATTGGTAGATGGACAGATGGATGAATAAATGTTTGGTTAGACAGAAGACACTCTGATGTGTTGAAGCAGTGATTTATCAGTGAAGTAAAGCGATGGAAGAACAGCAGAAGGCTACTGAGCTCTAAACTTGTTAACAAAGAAATATTTCCATTGTCATCCAGAAATCTTCCTGAACAGTAAAAACAAATCCTCAAATAAGTGCAGAAGTCTTTCAGCTTTTAACTTGATTAAATGTAAATTGAGCATTTTGAAAACCTGACCCTGAAGCAATTCAGCACTGTTTAAACCAATCAGTCATAAAAATCAGGAATTTCTGAAAAAGGAGGGAAGCTTTTAAAAATTCCGAGCCGAAGCTTGAAGTTTAATTTCAATACGCTGAAAAATTTAAAGCATGACTCAATTTGGATTTTTACTGCAGGCGGTCATGAAGCTTCGGCACCGTCTGAGAAGTCTTTATAGTTTTTATGTTGATTTATTAAAGCAGCCATATTGTGTTTCTCTGGACCTCGGAGTGTAAATGTTTCTGCTTTTGATGAATAAACCAACGCTAACACACAATAACGCACACCCAGTGACACACACGCTGTTGTTTTAAATAAACACGAGCTTCACTGACATCAAATATTCATAAACACATTCTGCTGTCCGTCTGCTGGCTGCCGTCTCGTTATGTGTGCATGTGCAGGTATGTGTGAACAATGGCGTCCACTCCTGTCAATCACGTCGGTGTGAATGTCAGATTAAATATTTGGTTGCCATGGCAGCTGTATTGATCCGTGCTCGCCTGCAGCGACAGATGGCGGTTATAGGATCTGTGTATTATCTTCCTAACGCTGATGGTGATGCAGTGACCCCCGCACACACACACTCTCCTAAATGATAAATTAATTGCTGTTTGTTTTGCTGTCTGTAATTAAATTCCACTTTAATTAAAATATAAATCAATGTGCTGAAAAGGAGTCCACTTAAGGCTCTGAGGGGCTTTAATGACACTAAAGAGAAGGTCTATCTCTTAAACGCTCGTTTATTTCTGTCATTTGTGCGCCCGTACTGCTAAATGAGGCTCAGGCAGAGTGTGTTTACACGTGTGTGTTTATGTGTGCACATGCTTGTGTTTGTGTGTGTTTGAAAAGCATCCACTGGTCACTGATAAAACATAGCAGGGAGCCATTTGTTCCTAATGAGCTCCCTCCTCACATTATAATTAGCATGTTAAGGCTATTTGCTGCTTCCACATTTGTACTGAAACCAACTGGAAATGAAGACTCACCCAGGCTGTTCAGTTAAAGGAATATTCTGAATTTTTAAGAGGAAGATAATTATTTGGTTCAGACAAATCCTGGCATTTGGCTGCATTAAAAATAGCCCTGCTGTCAGTGTTAGCGCCCCAAATTTCATTACATGTGGCCCTTTTCCATTAGCCCCACTCGACTCTACCCGGCTCTACTCTACTCGCCTTGTGCTGCTTTTCCATTAGCCCCAGTCGCCTGCCCAACGGGGTGCAGTGTCGCTGTAAACAGCTAAGCGGCACTGCGGTGACGTCATTTTGAGCGCGACACAACAATCTGTGGCTTTTTGTCACGAAGAAGGCTGCAGGTGTCAAGAAGAAATACCCCTTGAGAAGCACAGGAGAGTTTTGGAAGCTATACAGCAGAATGAAGCTGAGGACGAGAGCAATCGAGCTGTGAAGAAAAGACGTATGAGGGTAAGCTAACGGTAGCTACCGCTAGCATGCTAGGTCGTCGCGCTCATGACTCATCAATGACGGCATTGTCTGACCAATCAGTAGCCGGCAATCGGTGACATCATCTTTTAGTATCGACTCAGCTCGCTTGGAACCAGAGCGGAGTAGGTGCTAAAACTAGCTTGTTTTAGGAAGTACCAGGCTAGTGGAAACATGCTGCAAATCGAGTAGGGCCGAGTAGAGTAGGGCCAATGGTGTCCACTACAGTAGTCAGACATTTGGAATAAATTTAAACCCCTTTAGGTTGCAGTACCATCAGGGGTGAAAATCCCTCTTCAATGTTGGGGGTGACAACACACAGTAAAACTTCAGATAGTAATTCTGGGGGGGGGGGGGGCATTAAAATAAGTGCTATATTTTTGCTGTGTTGTTTTGACACTTTCTCAAATGGCTTGCATAGTTTATAACTATCCTACCTGTCTACAGGTTTGTTTATGCTAGAGCTGCTTCTGTACGCTAACAGACACAGGAGAGAACGCAATGTCAGAGTTGCCAGGTTTGCTTATTATAAGTGACTTTCGGCTTCTTTTTCTAACTTGCATGTGTACATTGGGAGTTGTGGGCTACCCTTCTTTAGGCTTGTACTGATAATGCAGTTTCTCATTTGGGCTTGTTGTGCCCCCAAACCATGAATATAAACCCAATTCAGAAGTTATTAAAATTATTTTATCCCACCCTAACACAAATTTTAAATTATGGTAAAGGGTGTTTCCACCCATAGACTGTAAAAAACATGGACGTCATGTTGCTGGGCTTTTGTGAGGTCGCAACAAAAACTGCTCCCCCTGGTGACTGGCTGCAGTATAGGTCAACTCTCCGTCTCCCAATTCATCTGAACGGGCCGTAGTGAAACTTCAAAAGATTATTACACCTCGTAGAAATATTTCTCCCATCCGTATGCTGTGGTGATATGAAAGTATTATTGGGCTGCTATTTTTCCAAGTCCCTTTTTTTTCTGAAAAGTTTCTTTTTCATCAGTTATTAGAGTTTTAAAAAAATGTGGTTTGCGGCAGTTTCACAATGATTGTGTACGCTGTATGCTGCGGAGTTTTCCAGATATGGTCTAGATTCTCTCCTGGCTGCACAATGGTGGCGCCCTGATGGGGGAAATTATGGCTTCTAAACCGTTGAATGGTAGAAGGCGGAGCCACGCTATCCAGGTCTTCTAATACATCCATGTTTCCACCTAAAATAAATCCTTATAGCCAGAATTAAATTGATTTCTAATGTAGTTACTACTGTTTTCACCATGATAAAGCTGTAGAGGACTAAGATGAAACTTAGATAAAAGCCTGACATGTCTGTTTGGTTACAAAAATCAAGGTAATAATAATAGCAATAACAGAGTTACAAATAACAGCAGCCCCTCCCTTCACTTCTGTATGAAGAAAAGGATGTTCCACCTCCAAGCAAAAGGATGTTTAATAAGTAAATTAAGAGACAAAAAAGAAGAAATATGACTTTGAAATTGAAATGTAATGTAAATAAAAATTAAAACACGCTTTATGTAGGTTTCTCTCTTTAAAAATGCTTATTTCAATCACAAAATCTGGTAACACAGCTAGCTGCAGCAACAGTGAGTTTGAAGCGTAAAAGTCAAGAACCCACATGTGAAGTGTACATTATGTCCTAAAGCAAAGTGTTTGTCTGTTGTTAGTAAATCTAAAATCTAGAGACCAAAAACACAGAGAACTCCGCTGATGATGTCAGAGCTGCTGCAGCAGGTAACAACAAGGAAGGACGCAGAGACGGAGACACACAGTTCAAGCACGAAAAGCTTTTTCAAAAAACTAACACATCAGTTACTTTACCTGGCAACTAATTACATTTATGAAGGTGTAATTCGGTTGGTAATTCAGTTACTTTTTTGGGAAAGTAACTAGTTTTTTAAAGTAGTGTGCCCAACACTGCTCTTTAGCGCAGTCAGAAATGGTATAATTCTTTAAATGCTTCTCCTGATGCATTTATCTGCTAAATTTATCCAAAAAGACTCAAATCAAGAGATGAACAGAACGTTTTCTTCTCTTTAATAAGACTGAAGACAACGTGCTTCTCAGTTTGTGTAGGCTGGGCCTTTTCCTTACTTATGTTCGTATAATGGAGCACTTGGCAGAAGAAGCAGTTAAATACTTGACTTATCGCAGATTTATAGTAACTCAAGGTTCAGCTGCTTCATTTCAGCACCAAGGACAGCGATCATTCAGGCTCAGTGATGAACGACCCCAAGAGAATCAAGTTCTCATAACACTGGGACCTTCTTTTCAGTATGTAAAGTGGAAAAAACTACAGAATTCAGTTGGCAAATTTAGTGAATAAGTCTCGGATTAAAAAAAAAAAAAAAAAAAAAAAAAAAAAAAAAAATATGAAATTAATTACATTTCTGCAGCAGGTCTGACTCCAACAACCTCACACGACAGCACGATGGGACAGAAACGCCTCTTTACAACATTCAGATAATAAAACACATTTCACTGACACTCTCATCTGGCTGTCCTTGAGTTTATTTGTGCTCAGGTACAGTTTTTTTTTTTTTTACTATGCAGAGCTGAGTTCCTCCCACGCCATTCTGTCCTTACAAAAATAACTTTGCTCCAACTTCTGCTCAGAAAAACAGATTTTTTTAACTCGGCAGTGTTGCAGTTTTTAGATTAACGTCATCGCCCTGGTAAGAAGATAGATGGCTCTCATTGGGCAAACTACAGCTTAAAGAAACCAGAGAAAGAAGCCGAATGGCTAATCAGCCAATCACATGGCAGCAACTCAATTCAGTTAGGCATGTTGACATGGTCAAAACAACCTGCTGAGCATCAGAATGAAAAAGAAAGGCGATTTAAGTCACTCTGAACATTTGCAGATTTGTCGATTTGTTTATTTTTAAAAGATGGGACAATACATGTTAATGCACATATAAATGTAAACATGTGAGATTATAGCCGTGTGGCTAATTTCCATCTCTAGTCCCATTGGAAGGTTGGTATTGTACAAAACAGTTCTACACAATAAACAAGACAAAACAAAACAAAGACAAAGCAAAACCAACAATACAAAACAAAGCAAACATAGTTGATCATCAAAAAAAATAAAAACATTTAGGCCAAGGGGCTGGTTAAAGTGCAGAGTGCTAAAGTGTAAAGTGCATTATTGTATTGCAAATTGCCCCAAAAATATAAAGTGCTTTTCTGATTGCCTAATGCTCAATTACATATACAATAAACAAATACCAGTGATGGTAATTTGTGGTACCTAGAGTACCTAGGAATATAAAGTGCTAGTTGAGTTTGCACATTGCTCAGTAAAAACTGGAGATGGAGCCCTTGATAAAATAGGTACATAGAACAAATACACAAATTTAGGCCTGTTTATGGGAGCAGTGTTGGTTTTCCAGTAGCCAAGCTTCAAGCTGTTTGGTAAAAGAGGTCAGGGTTGGAGACATGACGTTGTTGTTGGTGTCACAAGGGCTATTCTCATCTCTACAGCTGATAGAGAATGGTCTGAAAAGAGAAGACACCAGTGAGAAGCGGTTCTCTCGGATTAAAAGCCTTTTTAAATGTACATAAATGTGCTGTATTTTTCAGAATTTTTCAGTGACATTGTTACATTACTATATGTCGTATAAAGAGAAGAATAATTATGCAACCATTAAACGAACAAACATCAAACAGTCAAAAGCTATTAAAAAAAATAATGGTTGATATAAACCCATTCACGCACACATACATTTAAACATGTATATATACACACTTTTACACACAGACATACACATCTGTGTGTTCATATGTATACAAACAGTTACAGATTCTTATTCATCTTTACATAACGAAAGTAAGACACTATCCATGAAAGGGATAAGCGGTGCAAGCCTTTGTTTTTGTAACGTTGATGTTAGGAATCAGTATCAGACATTTAAGGTCAACCATTGGGCCAGCAGTCTACGAAACAGTGTAAACAGAAGGTGAAGAATGACCCACAGTTGTATCTGAGACAACAAATAAAATAGTTGGTAAAACAATTAAGATGCTTAAAAATGCCTTACACTTATAGTCCACTATATCTACAGTAGATTTAATCGACTAAAATGTTTGGAAATTTCATCAACTAAAGCTAGACTCATATTTAAACAACTTAGATCACTAAACTAGGGTTAAAACTAAAAGATAGTTTGGACCTAAGACTTTAAATAAAACTAAATTATAAGTTGCTGTGAGAATTAACCCTGATGTGCAGCAGCTGTACCTCACTCAACCATTTAAAAAAAACAGAACTTTTAGTTTAAGGGTTTTTTAGGCCCCATCCACACAAAGACAACCCAAGGTCTAAACGCATACGTTTTTTTTTTTTTGCAAAATCTGCATTTCATCCATACTAAGACGGCGTTTGGGGGGTCTGTAAACGATCATTTTTGAAACCAGGTTCCAGAGTGGAAACATTTTGAAATGCCGTATACGCAGCTCCGTGATTACTGGCTCTCCGCAAGTTTTCAGATACGCTTACGTCATAATTTCATATCTTCATTGACACATATACGCCGCACGCGACAACAACAACAATGGCGGCGTACGTGAAGCATATGTGCTGATGAAGCTAGTGACCCTACTATCCCTGCTGCCGGAAAATCTCCTTCTTCTCAATCACCACCGAGTTGAACAAACAATTATCGAGGACACATTACAGCACTTTATGATCACTTTATCACAATCTCTGTTTCCAACTTTTGCTGCAAGTGCGCATGCCCACTGTTTTTTCATCTGTTTCCGCTTGTTTCCGTCATATTGTTACAGTGCCCCTAGAGGTCTGGCATGTGTTTTACAGCGTTTTCATGTGTATCGAGTTCATTCATGTAGACGCACACATTTTTTGAGACGCCTTCGTCTTTATGACGATTGTTTTTGAAATTGTTAAGCGTTTTGTCTTTGTGTGGACGGGGCCTTAATCTTATTTGTTTTAAATCATCTCCCTTTACTTGCAGCCTCTTCAGTCAGCCATACAGCCTCTCTCGGGTGATTCCCTCAGCATACATCAGTGATCTTTAATTTGATTTCTGGGTATTTTCCCCTTCATCTTCATCATACGTGTCCTTTTTTAACAGCATGAAAATGGCCTCTCTGTCCCGTTGTATGAGCACACACACAGGGCTCACTGTAGAAACTCAGTGTCTCTATAAAGGAAAGACAATAACCTTCAGCCACTTTCACTTTGACGGATGTTCTCCGCCTGCTGCAGCTATTACACCCCTCACACACGCTCACACACTCACACACTCTCTTTCTCTGTAACACCGTCAGTGTCACTCGCTCCATTTCCAGGTGACGGATGCTGAATGATGGTGGCTGACCATCACTCTCTCTCTCTTCCGCTCTTTAACGTCTCTCTATCTGTAACTGAGGCAATAAAACTCAATCCAATCCCGGCGTCCATTACTGACATCACCCCCCTCTCCCTCTCTCTCTCTGCAGTTTGCAGTGGCAGGTGCCGCTGACCGTCGCCGTGGGAAACTCGTCCGCTGTGTGCTCCGAGAGCCTCATCTGGATCAACAACAGAACAGGTACACCGGAGACACCTGGAGCTACAGGAACATTATGGTCTATGGTATTTGGTTAAAAAAATCAGCTGAAATCTGAACCAGCACTTCAACTCGTTCTTAAAGCTAGGGTTGGTAATTTTGGAAAAACTAGCATGAATTTGAATGTCGCGTCTCCTCAGGGCTCCGTCTAGCCCCTCCCACCCCTCCTCCAAAACCACACCTCCCCACTCACATGCACAAGCGATGAAGACTGATTCAACTCCAAACCCTCAGCACAAGTCATGTCTCAGTTGGTAAGAAAACACCAAAACATTATCATAGGAAAGTTAAAAAACAAACATGTAAAGTTAGTTAGTGCTCACAGCCCGATGTTGATCGGGATATAGGTAGTTCCTCTGCCATTCTCCACATAGCTGTCAAATCTCCTGTTTTGGCCATGAAAGTACCGTATTTTACATATTTTATCCTCTTTCCAGATGTCCTCCCGTATCAGTATTCTCCTGTAAATCTCCCGTGTGATGATACAATAATAAAAACATTCCTCTGCCTCTCCAAACTGAACTCTGTTCGTATTGCTCTAAAATAATGGATGCCAACCGCCATAAAACCAAAGAAGAAAAAGCCTCGTGAGAACGTCCACCTTAGATTAGAGCCAACAGAACAAACCAAGAAAAACAAAGTTTATTTTAGATTTGTTGTCCACCTGTCTTAAAATGTGAGAGATACTGGAGCTTGGTCGGGGTTGTGGGACGGCTCGTAGTGGGCTTGCCTTATTTTCAAAGCCTAAACATGACAGGTAAGCATTCACCAGCGGTAATTTACTGTATTGATTTTTTACAGTAGGTAGCTGTAGCTATTTTGGTAAAATACTGTTATATTGACAAAAATCAGTCACAATGTACTTTTAGCCCCCTTTATAAAATTATTTTGGTAACACTTTCTATGAAGCCCAAATTTATTATGCATTATAACAGCATCCGTAATGCATTCATAATGCCTCATAACTACACTTACAAGCAAACATAATGTTTCATGATGCTTTATATCAACGATCATAAATGATCGTTCCATGGATGCTCATGAATACTCATGAACACTACATCCATAATGCTTTATGAGGTATGAAGCTCCGACAATCACAGTGTATTATGAGGGCATTCGTAATGCTTCATAACTACACTCATAATGTTTTATGATGCACTATATCAACAGTCATAAAACATTATGATATCACTTATCATAATGTTTTATGACTGTTGATGTAAAGCATCATGAAGCATTATGTTTGCTTATAAGTGTAATTATGAGGATTGATTATGATTATGATTGGATCGCTCCACAACTTATCCCACCACCACCAAGCTCAGGCAGCTGTGATTGGATGTCCGTCTGAACTCATCCAACCTTTAAATCTGTCAAAGTCTAGTCTAGTTTTTATTTGTTGTTGAAAATGTCAGTTAGTTTCGTTTTAGTTTTTGTGCATGTGCTCTTGTTTTTATTAGTTACTGTCTAGTTTTTATCAGGAGAAAAAAATTGTTGACAAAAACTATGATGAAATAATAAGTCTACAAAATTAACACTGGCGCAGCACTGGGATAGTTAAGGAGTTGTCAAGTCAGGCTATATGAGGGGCTTGGCATTGGCCTGAACATTAGCCACAGTGATGTAGATCAGATCTGTATCTATATGGAAAGAGCCAACACAGAAGTAAGACATTTGTATTTCTGGACGTGGAGCCACCATCTCTTCGAACACATTTGCAACAACTTATTTTTCCACTACCAAGCTGCTTTGTTTTGGTGCTACTTTGGTCACTCAAACCAAAAGATTATTATGGCTTTTAGGTCATTTTTAACCCTCTGACTACCAGCTCAACTCTTTGGCAGATGTCATTGTTAAATTCAGGGATTTTTAATGTGTTAAAAAGCTGAACAAATCATTGTGACAATCAACTGATAACAGTGAACCTGCTCTACATGAATATATCAATTCATGATTGGATCACTCCACAACTTATCCCACCACCACCAAGCTAAGGCAGCTGTGATTGGAAATATTCCTAACTTGTCTCTAATTTGGATTAAGTCTGTCAGACATTTTAGTCTAGTTTTTATGTGTTGATGAAAATGTCTTGAGTTTATTTTCGGGTTAAGACGATTAAAGCTGGGGTTGGCGGTTTGATTTAGATACACTTTTTGTAATACTGGTTAAAATGGTCTTTATGACCCGATGGTAATCAACTCATAATGTGGTCTTAAAACAGAGCGAAAATATCCGCTATCTACAGCAGGAGTAAAACAGGGAAAACACCAACCAATAATCTTGCCGGGATACCTTTTTTTATACCAATCAAATCCTGTCGCCATTCTGCGTGCCTGCTGCGCGTGCTTTTTCCCGGCGTGCACAGACAGTGCGTGTAGCATGTAGCGTGTAGGAAACAGACTCCGCTGGAGAATGCTTACCTTTCAAGTTTTGTCTTTGAAAATAAGGGAAGTCCGCTGTGAGCCGTCCCACAACACCAACCAAGCTCCAGTATCCCTCACATTTTAAGACAGATTTCAAAAAATCTAAAATAAACTCTTTGTTTTTCTAAGTTTGTTCTGCTGTTGGCTCTAATCTCGCGAGAACTGCCATCCATGCTACTGCAGGTGGCAGTTCTCATGACTCTTCTTGTTGGCATCCATCATTTTGGAGCATTACCGCCTCATTCAGGCTAGAGATGGAGCTCAGTTTGGAGAGGCAGAGGAATGTTTTTATTATTATATCATCACACGGGAGATTTACAGGAGAATACTGATACAGGAGGACGGGAGAAAAGAGGAGAAAATACGGTAGTTTCATGGCCAAAACAGGAGATTTGACAGCTATGTGGAGAATGTCAGAGGAACTACCTATACCCCGATCAACATCGGCTGTGAGTACTAACTGACTTTACATGTTTGTTTGGTGTTTTATACCGCTGACTGAGACATGACTTGGTGTAGTGTGAAACAAACACGTTGTGCTGAGGGTTTGGAGTTGAATCAGTCTTCTGGATATAGCGGCTGCGCGCGTGCATGTGAGCAGGGGGTGGGGAGCCCTGAGGAGATGCTACTTTCAAATTCATGCTAGTTTTCCAAAATCGCCAACCCCAGCTTTAACTTGTGTTTTTTTTTTATCTCAACAGAATCCCACAGGATCAGTCAGATGGATGACAAAACCTGGTTGTTAGGAAACATCAACCAGACGGGCTACTTCCGAGTTAACTACGACCTCCAGAACTGGAAACTTCTGATCCAGCAGCTTCACAACAACCCACAAGTACGCCTCTGGATGTTAGCTCAACAGATTCTCTACCTTTAAGCTGCCTTTCCTTTACTTTTCCTCCTGTCTTATTCTTTCTTTTTCCATCTCCTTAGATCATCTCTGTTGGAAACCGAGCAGGACTCATCGACGATGCCTTCAACCTGGCCAGGTGAGTTTTCTTCCTCCTGTAGAAGTCTTGTTAGCAGTCCCCCTCTCAAAAACTCTGGAGTAGACTGCTCATTATAAGAGCAGAAAGCGGCGGACAAATGATGTTTCTTGTGTTCCCGTTGTCTCGACAAGTGGCTCATCCGTCACTCAGCCTGTGAGGCATCTGGACACACAGAGTGCAGCCGGCCTGATCCATTGTCTGTCTGCTTCTGTTCAGCTTTAATTGCTTTACGATAAAGAGCGTCTACTTGTTGTTGAACATGACGGATGATGCGTCTGCCTCCTTCAGATATGTCTGCTTTTGATGGACTGAGTTTCTTCATTGAGGCGATATATATTTCAGAGCTTAGAGAGCACAACCAAAGTGCTGGTTTGTCTTTTGTGTGAGTGATTGTGGAAACTTCTGCTGCTTAATCTGGACATATTGTTCTGTTTTGTGGGTTATTTCTCTTCATATCCTGCTGCTCGGCCTTTATTACAGTATCACTTCTGGACAATGATGATGGATGCAAACAAAAGCTTCGCTGAGATCTCTGGGGCTCCACAAAAGAAGTACATTTGGCCGTGCGCCTCGGCAAACTCTCTTACATTGACGTTACCCCACATCCATTATTTATATGACCCTTTTGGGCACAAGTAGGCATCAAAATCCCAAAGTTAGTCCCTGCAGCTCTCTTGTGAGCGGTCTTACATCTCTTTGGATTTCAACAAGACAAGGGAATTAATTAAGCAAGCAGCGAGGAGACTTGTAGAGCATAAGACGCCTCCTCCACCACCCCTGATTTAGTTTATAATAGAACAGCCTTCACATCAAATACCAAGAGCTGGCATTGTTGTTAACAGCTGCTGTCCTCTAAAGCAACAAGAGCTTTCGTATGTGTTAAGTGGATTGATTTTAGGAATAACTGGACAAATTAAAAGGGTGTCAAAAGAACCTTTGGGAAGCCAGTTAACACAGATGCAGCCATATTCTACTGTAAATACCAAAGACATGGATAGACCCCGCATGACTGGTTAAATAGTCATAGACTAATTTAATTTTAGTCTTTTGCCTAGTCTCTTGCCAAACACTTCTGTCTTTTCTAATAATTTCCCTATTATTTGTGTATCATAGCTTTTTAAACCTTAAGTCCCACACCAAGAAAATATGTTTTTTTAGGTTTGTTTGTAGTTTTTCTCTGTTCCCTGAAATGTTAATGGAATCAAACAATTATTTAATTTGTTCTGTTTTATAAAACATCTATTATTCTAAAATGTATTGATGACCTCTGCCAAACAGTTGTACTGGAAGTTAAAGGGTTAATCTGTTTTTCTGATCAAGCAGGAGAGAAAATGTTGGCATCAGGGGTAGGGATGGAAATCGTAAATCAATTCAAGTTGAGAATCGTTAACAGCTCCATCAGAGAATCGATATCATGAGTCTTTTTGCTCATCAATTTCTTATCAATTCCTTCCACTGACAGGGTTCAGAAGAGTCCGAATTGTGGTTTAATTTTTTCCAAATTGCGCCTACTGAACAACCTTAAGTGAGTGGAAACACTTGCAGCTTGCAGAAACAGTTATCTATGCTGTGACGTGTGTTTGACATTGTTGACACTGAAAATCTACAAGCCAACATTTGCCCAAATCTGAAGGAATCAGTAAAGCAATCATTAAAGAATTGGATTGATTAGCAGGATTGTTAATAGCATTGGTATTGTTAAAATCTTACCACTTCCTTCCCTAATCCTGGGACTATTGAGCCAAAAGAGTTGTGAAAAGACTGGCTCGCATTCAAATCAAGCCCTTACATACAGAGATGTCCCGCCTCAGGTGAAGAACCATGCTGAGAGGTTGAGCTCTCCACAGGACCATCATCTCCTCTCCAGGTCAGAAGGAGCCCAGCAGGGTCTGTTGCCCAGACTTCAGTGGATGTGTCTGCCTCACGGAGTCTGATCCGGGTTTCTGCCCCTTTGCTATAGCCTTACAGAGCAGACAGACCTGCCTGATTCTGAAATCCTGCATCTCCGTCTTGCCAGCCTTCATTGTCCAATGGCTTCACTCAGCTAAATACTTAACGGCCCAATCAGGGAAGAGAGGCGGGAGCAACTGGCATAATGACAACAGGAAGTGACTTGACAGGAAGTGAAGTCACTAACTGTTGTACAAATAATAGCGGCTAGTGTCGGTTAGCCTGTGGTCATCATGGTTACTCAGTTATACTTGGCGAAGTATGCTCTCCTCAAAGGTTTACTTTGTAGGGACTGTCTTTGAAGAGGTTTATGTCACATATGAGTGTTAAATGATACATCTGCGTGGTATAATTTAATGTGAAGCCATAGTCTTAAGCTGCGTTCACATCGAAAGCGATCAAAACCGTGTCGCCCACTGAAGTATCATCGCATGTTCATAAATTCCTCATTTTGGTTGCCGTCGTCTGTCGCTCGGTGACATCATGCCCCTCGCGTTTCATCGTGAACATATCATATATCATATAATAGGATGTATAAACTGACATTATTCCAGCTGTATCCTTGTCACTCACTTATCAAACACAAAACACTGCAGCTGATACCCTGCAGCAGCATTATCTGTGAGTTTTCTGCGGTCCGTCTAGGCAGAACTAATGTCCTCACTGCCTAATGTTTCCCACACAGACATAATTTGTTCCTCTGTAGTCCGGATAAAAAACTGTCTGTCTAGGCACTGTCACACACGCACACACCGCTGATTGGCTGTTGCCGCACAGTCACCCACGGCATCCCCTGAAAAGACAAACTTTTTTTTAAACTTGGACATCGCACAACGAGTGAAGTGATCGTCTTTTATGCGGCAAAGGCATCGCGGGAGGGTTACCCCCGCCCCATCGCGGCTGTACATTGACTTTGCATGGAGAGTGATCATCGAGGTAGTACAAGTAGCATCCGGTGTGTAGGCACTTTTAGGGCAGTTAAGCTATCGGCTAATGGCCATTAGCCGTAGCCCCTTACAGCTAACAAGGGCAAACAACAGTTAATGGCTGTTAGCCATAGCAGCTAACAATAATTAGCTGCTAACAACAGGTAGCCGCTAACTGCCCTTGTAAGCCATTACCGTACATATGCTAGGTCATAGCAGCGCCACTTGAGATGGATTGGTCTGTGATGTGTGATGAACCAAACGATTGTCCAATCACAAGCTGCTGTTGTTTTTGAAGGTTCCCTCCCCTGAAAACATTTTCACAGGGCTCTTTCTCAGATGGATTAGTTAAATATTTTCAATAAGGAGCTGTCCATCTGGCATGTCATGTTACCTTTGCTCTGTCCCAGAGTTACTAACTGCAAAATAACCGGTTTTACTTCTAAATTTGACAAACTTGCTCACATTATCTTGAATTGACACCCTGAGCTCTCCCCAAGCACACACACAAAGTAAACCTCAGGGCGGCAGGAAACTGGAAATGAGAGCTAGACAAAGAAAAGGAGGATATGAGCATCATTACGGCGGAGCTGCAGTCGTCTGGGACTCCACTTTGACTGCAGCTCGGTCATTTCCAAGAAACTCCATCCTCAGAGCGACAAAATCACATCCTCCTATATGAACCCAGCGTGAAAACAAATTCAGAAAACAACACGAGGCAGACGGAGATGCTGTGATGAATGAGCGATCACACAGACAGGTAGATGAATGTGTCATTTCTAGTCCTGATGTGTTTTCAGCCTCGAGCGTCTCTCCTTTTTTTAAGCACTGTAACCAAAATAAACTCCGACATGAACCTGATAACTCAATCCACCTCGCACTCTCTCCCTCGTCTGTTTCTGCCTCGCTCAGCCAGCTGTCTGCTGTCATGTCGAATGAGCAGTTGCACCGTGCGTGTGGGTTTGTGTGTGTGTGCGAGTGTGTGATCATGAGTTAGCATCACAGCAGGAGGTTTTCAGCCGTACAGGAAAAGCAGCAGATCTACAGATGCATTAATATTCACGCTGACAGCAGAACATGCTCCTGCGTCTTTCTCCATCTGTCATTACGGTAACCATGAGCATCCCTATAAGAAGGCGTTTGAGGTTTTTTAGGGTCGAGTGTGTGAGTTTGGAAGTAGTTTTGGTAAGTTCGGTGAAACACCAACATGAAATTTTAACAGGTTTTGTTGGAGGAACTTTCTACCCAGAGGGATCGATCTTGCTGACAGGTTGTTATGCTGAATGACAGATATTCCGGCTCCAAAAGAGACAGCGCTGTGCATTTTTCAGCACTGCATTCTGCAAACTGAAAAACAAATTTGACACAGCTGAAGGTGGATGAAGCAGAAACCTGTGCAACAGGTATCCAGACATACCTGACAAACAACAAGCAAAAAGAAGCTCTGCATGAAAGTTCCCTGCTCTCTGAAGATGTTTAACTGATAAACATGGCAGAAGATTTAACATATTATGATTCTAATGACCGACTGTTAGAAAGTTATTTTGAACCAAAGGTATAACGGTGGTGTAGGTCAGCCTGGAAGGGCTTTGGCTGGTGTTTGGAGGGTGGCCGGCCAACTCTTAATTGTGACATTCACTATATTGCCAAAAGTATTGGCTCACGCATCCAAATAATCAGATTCAGGTGTTCCAGTCACTTCCATGTTCACAGGTGTATAAAACCAAGCACCTAGGCATGCAGACTGCTTTTACAAACATTTGTGAAAGAATGGGTCGCTCTCAGGAGCTCAGTGAATTCCAGCGTGGAGTTGTGATAGGATGCCACCTGTGCAACAGATCCAGACATGAAATTTCCTCGTTCCTAAATATTCCACAGTCAACTGTCAGCTGAATTATAAGAACGTGGAAGTGTTTGGGAACGACAGCAACTCAGCCACCAAGTGGTAGGCCACGTAAACTGACAGAGCGGGGTCAGCGGATGCTGAGGCACATAGTGCGAAGAGGTCGCCAACTTTCTGCAGAGTCAATCGCTACAGACCTCCAAACTTCATGTGGCCTTCAGATTAGCTCAAGAACAGTGCAGAGAGCTTCATGGATGGGTTTCCATGGCCGAGCAGCTGCATCCAAGCCTCACATCACCAAGTGCATTACAAAGCGTTGATGCAGTGGTGTAAAGCACGCCGCCACTGGACTCTAGAGCAGTGGAGACGCGTTCTCTGGAGTGACCAATCACGTTTCTCCATCTGACCATCTGGTGGACGAGTCTGGGTTTGGAGGTTGCCAGGAGAAAGATACTTGTTACACTTGTGCCAAGTGTAAAGTTTGGTGGAGGGGGGATTATGGTGTGGGGTGTTTTTCAGGAGTTGGGCTTGGCCTCTTAGTTCCAGTCAAAGGAGCTCTGAATACTTCAGCACACCAAGACATTTTGGACAATTCCATGCTCCAACTTTGTGGGAACAGTTTGGAGCTGGCCCCTTCCTCTTCAACATGACTGTGCACCAGAGCACAAAGCAGGTCCATAAAGACATGGATGACAGAGTCTGGTGTGGATGAACTTGACTGGCCTGCACAGAGCCCTGACCTCAACCAGATAGAACACCTCTGGGATGAATTAGAGCAGAGACTGAGAGCCAGGACTTCTCATCCAACATCAGTGCGTGACCTCACAAATGCGCTTCTGGAAGGATGGTGAAAAATTCTCTTAAACGCTCCTAAACCTTGTGGACAGCCTTCCCAGAAGAGTTGAAGCTGTTGAACAGTTTTAATTTCAATGATTGAGAAACCGTTATTTGAATCCATGTGGTATAGATAATAAAATTCAAATGTTGAAATGCTCTACAATGCATTGACATTGTTTCAATGGTGCTGATGGGAGGAGGGAGACACGGTGCCGTGTCAGTTATTTTTACATTTTATAAATGATGTCGGATGTAAATGTTTAAATTAGGATGTAAAAAGAAGAATTTGTGACAGTATGGGTTCAGTGTCTTGATCCTCTGTTCCCTTATTTGCCATGAGAAGCTCAGTAAAAAGTACCTTTCACTGGGTGGAGGGATTTAATGGCTCTGGGACAGATTTCTTGTCATGCTTTTGACTCCCTGCCCTCTGAGGCATACCGCCCTGTGGCCTCCGCTTAGACCTCAACAATCCCTCCCAGCTCCCCATCCTGTCCCAAAGTGACCTCCATCTTTGTGGCGAAGTTACAGCAAGTCTGAACTGCACTGAAATTCTGATTTCTAGGTTTGAGAGCTGCTGACCAGTTTATTTTGTTGACTTACTAACTAAGGTTGGATGAGTTCAGATGGACATCCAATCACAGCTGCCTTAGCTTGGTGATGGTGGGATAAGTTGTGGAGCGATCCAATCAGAGCTGCTCTCTTTATGAATTGATATATTCATGTTGAGCAGGTTCACTGTTTGTTGTCAGTTCTGGTATTGTAACTGAGATGCTCTGCCAGGTAGCCTAAATAAAGGTGACTGCATTTCACAAAAAAGGAACATTTGTTTCTGTTCATTTAGACATACAGACTTTACTAATATTCAGTTAAGGGTTATTAGAAGTGTCATTTTATTCAAGAGTAAAACATGACATCAGAAATTCAAGGAAACATAAAATTTCTTACCCTTTACACTTCATACTTTTGTTGACTAAATTTAAAGCAGATTTCATCAACTCAAATGTTTTTAAATTCCATCAACTAAAACTGGACTAAAATTGAAACAATTTAGAGACTAAATTGTGACTAAAACTAAAAGATATTTTAAGCAAAAAACTATGACTAAAACTGGTGGGTAGCACCTAAACTGTTGAAATTCTGCTAACAGAGCCGATAACAACAACAAAAGCTTTATGAATAAATTCACTTCATACAATGTGAGGACACAAAGACGTGAATTATTCAAATGAGTATATCTCTTTTTCATCAGGCTGTTAACATGAATTTCTGCTGTTTTAACATTGACATTTTAATATGGAATGTGGCAGATGTGGCTTCTGCTGCTTCAAACAGTTAAGATGACCAAATTATGACTAAACTAGAATATATTTTAGGCAAAAGACTAAAGCTTAATTACAGTAAGAAGTGTTGTCAAACTTAATACGGGTGTATGAAGTTGAAGGTCTTTGGTCCTCTTTCTGAAAATGCAGAAAAAGTGGATCAACTGTTTCACACTGACTTTGCTTACTTTTTCTTAATGCCCTGTGGGGCCCAATATTTTGCCTCACCAGGGAGAGCAAATCAATCTCCTCTCCGCTTTATTCCTTCAGCAAACAGACTAATAACTGCTGGTTTTTGATTTATGCGTACTGCATATCTGAGAGCATTAGTCATTATTTGCTTGTTATTATTGATGGATTGTGATGATTTGCTCACAGGTGATTCGACTGATTCTCTCTCGCCTCTTTCAATCAAACATCTGCATTCACCTCATGGTTTTAGTCCCTGAACGTTATCAGCTCAAGATACACTATACTGCCAAAAGTATTTGCTCACCTTCCTTGACTCACATATGAACTTAAGTGACATCCCATTCCTAATCCATGAGGTTCAATATGACGTCGGTCCAACCTTTGAAGCTATAACAGCTTCCACTCTTCTGGGAAGGCTGTCCACAAGGTTTAAGAGTGTTTATGGCAATTTTTCACCATTCTTCCAGAAGAGCATTTGTGAGGTCACACACTGATGTTGGACGAGAAGGCCCTTGCTCTCTGTCTCTGCTTTAAGTCATCCCAGAGGTGTTCTATTGGGTTGAGGTCAGGACTCTGTGCAGGCCAGTCAAGTTCATCCACACCAGACTCTGTCATCCATGGACCTGCTTTGTGCACTGGTGCACAGTCATGTTGGAAGAGGAGGGGGCCAGCTCCAAACTGTTTCCACAAAGTTGGAGCATGGAATTGTCCAAAATGTCTTGGTGTGCTGAAGCATTCAGAGTTCCTTTGACTGGAACTAAGAGGCCAAGCCCAACTCCTGAAAAACACCCCCACACCATAATCCCCGATCCACCAAACTTTACACTTGGCACAATGCAGCCCCACAAGTATTGTTCTCCTGGCATCTTTCAAACCCAGACTGGTCCATCAGATGGTCAGATGGAGAAGCGTGATTGGTCACTCCAGAGAACGCGTCTCCACTGCTCTAGAGTCCAGTGGCGGTGTGCTTTACACCACTGCATCAACGCTTTGTAATGCACTTGGTGATGTGAGGCTTGGATGCAGCTGCTCGGCCATGGAAACCCATCCATGAAGCTCTCTGCACTGTTCTTGAGCTAATCTGAAGGCCACATGAAGTTTGGAGGTCTGTAGTAACTGACTCTGAAGAAAGTTGGCGACCTCTTCGCACTATGCGCCTCAGCATCCGCTGACCCCGCTCTGTCAGTTTACGTGTCCTACCACTTGGTGGCTGAGTTGCTGTCGTTCCCAAACACTTCCACGTTCTTATAATCCAGCTGACAGTAGACTGTGGAATATTTAGGAGCGAGGAAATTTCACGACTGGATTTGTTGCACAGGTGGCATCCTATCACAGTTCCACGCTGGAATTCACTGAGCTCCTGAGAGCGACCCACACAAATGTTTGTAAAAGCAGCCTGCATGCCTAGGTGTTTGATTTTATACACCTGTGGACATGGAAGTGACTGGAACACCTGATTCTGATTATTGGGATGGGTGAGCGAATACTTTTGGCATTCTAGTGTTCTATGAGTGTTTCTGCTTATTCTCCTCCTTTACACAGTCTTACTCGGGCTCTGCAAGTCATTAGGTTTGCTCCAACACAATGTTGTTGTGATCTGGCTGGAGCGATGTCACAACAGTACGCTGCTGTGGAGAGGGGACCTGGTCTGGTTTTTCTTTGTGGATTTTTCACAAAGGCAGGGAGGTGGTCCCTGCTGGAGCAGATGGTAATTGTCACACCGTCAGTGAGTATCCTGAGCACCTGTTTGTGGCAGCAGCCTTCCTCACCTGCCTCTGAGCAGCTGCTGAGATGTTTTCTCTGTCAAGTCTCCAGAAGTGTCACTCCTGCCTCGGACCTGCAGGTTCTCTCAGCTGTGAGGGTCGACTGGAGTGGATAGTAAACTGAAAACTTAAATCTAAGGAAGTTTATTCATCCAGTTTAGTTCTGAAAATCTCACATGAATTACTGCAAGCCAAAAATCCCTTACATGTCCAGCTACACATCTTGTTTCAGTTCTTAATAACCAAGAAAAAACATGAAATGCTTGTAAAAAGTTCAAATTTCTGCCAATGTGGCGAGACAAATGTAACTTTTATCATGTCTTAGAAGTGAGATGTAGTTTCTAAAGTAGTTTGTGACATTAAGAACCTCATGAAGTAAAACTTTGCTTGTTCCATTGGCAGATATTTCCTCATACATACAAGTTATTCAGTGCTTTATTTTTACTCTACTCTACTCTACTTGACTCTACCCGGCTCTACTCTACTCACCTTGTGCTGCTTTTCCATTAGCCCCAGTCGTCTGCCTAACGGGGTGCAGTGTCGCTGTAAACAGCTGAGTGGCACTGCGGTGACTTCATTTTGAGTGCGACACAACAATCTGTGGCTTTTTGTCACAAACCGAGTAAAAAAGAAAAGCAGAAGAAGGCTGCAGGTGGTAAGAAGAAATACCCCTTGAGAAGCACAGGAGAGTTTTGGAAGCTATACATCAGAATGAAGCCGAGGAAGAGAGCAATCGAGCTGCAAAGAAAAGACGTATGAGGGTAAGCTAATGGTAGCATGGTAGCTAGCGCTAGCATGCTAGGTCTTCCCGCTCATGACTCATCGATGAAGACACCGTCTGACCAATCAGTAGCCGGCAGTCGGTGACGTCATTTGTTAGCATAGACTCAGCTTGTTTAGAACCAGAGCGGAGTAGGTATGAAAACTAGCTTGTTTTAAGAGGTACCAGGCTAGTGGAAACACGCTGCAAATCGAGTAGGGTTGAGCAGAGTAGGGCCAAGGCGTGCTAGTGGAAAAAGGCCATTAGATTAAGGATAGAGACAAAAGGACTTCCTTCTGAAAGTAGAAAACACAGAGAGCGCAAACCTCCGCCAAAGTTGCCCACATATTGCTGTTACATCTAAACACGACACTTCCACGATAAAGTTACCATCATAATGTGATTCATGACCCTGAACAGTCATACCTGGCACTCATAGTTTGTTAATGTCATAAGTAGTTGGACAGTTATGGAGCAAAAATGATTGTTCACGAATGGCGGTTTTCTGGATCACCACAAAAGTCTAATCATTTCTAGTTTGGGCCGTTACCAACATGTCTTGAAAATTTCAGCAAAATCCATCCTGTAGTTTTTGTGTAATCTTGCGAACAAACAAACAAACATATGCCGGCAAAAACATCACCTCCTTGGTAGAAATAAAAAGGTTAATAAGAACAAGAGCATTTTATAAACAGGAAACGGTTACTCAGCTCTTTCAAAGTAAAAGTGACAATAGCACAGATTACATTCCAGCACTTTCTCTCATTAAAATCTTCACAGTTTGAGATTTTTAATCACGGTCTTACCCTCCAGGATGCTGAGAGTCTCTCTGCCTCCTCTTCGATTGGCTGTGCACACAGCGCTAAATGCTGATTGGTGGCAGCAGGTCTGTGTGTGTGTATCTAGTTTAGTGGTAATAAATGGCCGTGTCTGTGCGAGTGTGTGCTTAAACAGTGATGGATGTCGCCTCTCCTCCCTGTGTGTAGATGTGTGTTTGTGTGCGCACGGTCATGCACGCGTGCGAGTGTGTGTGACCGCAGCGGTCCCTCGTTAGCTCTCCGCTGAGCCTTCGCTAATGGCTAATGGACAAACAATTAACTGGTCCTTAACAAAGTTAACGAGTTAATGAGCTCGTTAAGACGACAACACTGGGGGAGAGACATGCTGACTAAGACGTGCACGCGCAGGAGCACGAGCACACAGACTGTAAATGAGAGAAATTGAAAATCTATACTCTTCACTTTGGTGCTTCTCTGTGAACATAATAAACACAACAGCAGTTTGGAGTCGCACCTGGTACTGAACCAGAACTGAGAGAGGGAAGGAGGAACACTGGAGCAACAAAGGTCAAACCTCTGAGGGGCGGAGGATCAAATGTGTGGATCAAACACTCACTCATTCACTCACTCACTATCCCCTATGTAGTGTAAACGATATAGTGGACTATATAGGGAATGACCAAACGACATTTCGGACACTACACTGAAATTTTCTAAACGTCGTAGCGTCAGCTGATGAGCCGGTTATTCCTGTGATGGAAGTGGACGCGCCGAGATTCACGTAAATAAACCGGACACTCGGGAGGATAAGTAGGAAATTTTGAAGCTGTTCACAGCTGCTAAAAGATATAAAAGAGCTAAACTACGAACGTGTTTAAAATACTTCAACGTTTCTTTTAATTTATGAATGAAAGCAGCGCCTAACGGCCTTCCTTCTCTTCTTCTTCTACGGTAAAACACGACCGCATTGCATTGTGGTATACGGGAGTACCATGTAGGGTACATCGTATGTACACTCATTTTTGCTGTGCATTGTGGGTATTTTGTAGTGCACTATATAGTGGATGAAATTAACTGATGAGGATTCGGACACCACTACAAAATGGCGAATACACTATATAGTGCACTATATAGTGTATAGTGAGTGATTTTGGACACAGCTAGTGTTTATTTCTTCCTGATCCTGTTCAAACATAACCTGACACGCCAGATGAACAGTTCCACTTATCCGCCATGGAAATATTTCACTAGTCCATCTGTGAAAGAGCTGTTTGACAATGTTTAAAGAGGCTGAACCTTCAAAAACAACAGCAGCTTGTGATTGGACTCATCACAGACCAATCCATGTCAAGCAATGCCACTAGGTATGATGCAGCGGCTAAGTGATGTTAGCCGTTAGCTTAGAATACCTTAAGATTATGATCTTACATTAAATTATAACAAACAGATGAATCATTTAACACTTATATGTGACATGAACCTTGTCAAAGACAATCACTACAAAGTTTTTCCAGAAAACTTCTGAGGAGAGCAGATTTCGCCAAGTATCACTGAGTAGCCATGGCAACCACAGGCTAACTAGCATATCCATGGAGGATTTCTGCGTTTTTTCCCAGTTTTCCAGCAGTGATCTCCGGTCAGGAGAAGAGCTAAAACATGATTCCTCGTAAGTCAAGCTTCAAGTTACGTTCTTTCCTCCTCTTTTAAAGAATAGATTTGAGTCCATTTCTGATAAAAGAAAAAAAAACTGTAGTTATAGAGACAGCTTCAGAATCCGTCATTGTTTTCAAACATTCAGTCACTTCCTGTTGTCACGTCCACAGCTCCCGCTTCTCTTCCCCGATTGGGCCATTAAGCATTTAGCTGAGTGAAGTCGTTGGACAATGAAGGCAAGGCAGGTCCATCTGCTCTGCAAGGCTAATTCAAACCTGTTTAAATACATTTTTGTATTTGTATATGAATGGTATTAATCTGTTTTCATGTTTTTGTTAACATCTATGAGATAAATTCAAAAATTCAAATATATTAATGATGGAGAAAATTTAAATGTCAGAAACGGGACCTTTTAAATCAATGACAAAAAGACTATCCAACAGTCCATTAAAGGTGTAATGTGTAGAGATTGACACCATTTCACTAAACAGAAAAGGTGTATGTTAAGTCCGTTGAGATAGGTGTATGATCATCAGGGGTGCCAAATTACTATGTAAATTAAGATTAATTAATTAGAGTCATAGTTGGCGCACAATGTTTTTAATTGCATCAATCTAATTTTTAATCTGTTTAAACTCTTTTGGTATTTTCAGAGGGTAACCCCTTAAAATACCAGGGCAGCGGGTGATTGAACGATCAGTCTGCTCGTCACACTCTTCATAGACCAATCACATCAAGCCACACTATGAATTAGCAGCTAGAACCTGTTAGCCGTTAGCTTAAACTACAAGTACTTCAGTTCTTAGACTATCATCTTATCTTACATTAAATGATTCCGCTCAGATGTGTCATCTGCCACATGTGACATTAATCTCGTTAAAGACAAAACCCACCAAGTTCTCCCGGTAAACTTCTGAAGAGGGCAAATTTCATATTGTAGGGTAACCATGACTACGGCTAGGCGTTGTTAGCGCAGCATTTCCGCGTCTCTCTCAGTTTTCCCAGCAGTGATCTCCAGTTGGGAGACGAGCAAAATCATGATTTCCTGTAAGACAGCTTGAAGTGACGTTCTTTTCTCCTCTTTTATAGGAGAACTCGAGTCCATTTTTGATAAAACTGCAGATCTTGCTGCATCCACGGGGACAATATGTGTTGTGAGATTTAAAGACTTGGATGAATAAACTTCCTTAGATTTGAGTTTTTGCAGCGAACAGTAAGATTCTTTTCCAGAGTTAAACTGTTGACTAATTGTTTTCGTCATTATTTTCATATTTATTTTCATTATTTTCCCCTTATTGAAAAGTAGCCAGTAAATAATAACAACAAATTCACATGGACAAAAACTAAAACTACATTAGGTATTAAAGCTGGATAAATATCCAGCCCGTCGAAGGGGTTTGGTACTGAAGTAGATCTGAAGAGGTGGTTCCAGGTGTTTGAGTGCTTTCTTTCATTTAATTGTTCTCCAGTCACAGACGGTCATGAACTTTAAGTAATGCCTGAGAGACTGAGATCAGGGATTTATCAGCTGACAGGAGTATCCGTCTGCAGCGTGACCGCCTTGGCCTCAGAGAGAAGGTAAGGGGGCTCGTAATCCCCCCGTGGACTTCTCTGAGCGGAGACGTCGCTCCTCACGTTTAAGAGGCCACTTAAAATGGTTCAGGCATCTGATCAGGACGCCTCCTGGGTGTTTCCCTCTGGAAGTTTTCAGGGCACGTTCAATTGGTCGGAGGCTCGGGGCAGGCCCAGAACACGCTGGAGGGATTATGGATCTCATCAGGCCTGGGAACGCCTGGAGCACCCGCAGGAGGAGCTGGGTGTAGGTGTTTGGACTGACTGAGTGCTGCTGTTGAGGCCAAATAGACGAACTAACCCTTTAACTACCAGCTCAACTGTTTGACAGAGGACATCAGTTAATTAAGGGATGTTTAATGTGTTAAAAAACAGAACAAATGAAATCATTGCTTGGTTCCATTAACACGTCAAAGAACAGACAAAACAACAAACAAACCAAAACTAGATATTTTCTTGGTGTGGGATTTAAAGGTTTCAAAAGTCAATAGGTGATAATGTGATGCCAAAAACTTGGACAAAGATGTGGGGCAAAATACATTAGAAAATATTGTAAATAAAATAGCAATAAAAAATACTTCAAAATGCTAAAATTAAGTTTGACAAACACAGATTTTTTTTTGCTGAATAACAGGTTATATGCTCAAATCATTAAATGGTCAAGTACGTATCTAAAGAAAAAAAAAAAATTATCTAAAGTAACCATAAGTGCGTTTCCATTACCCTTTGATATGCGCAAAGTGTAAATAGTGCAGTAACATCTGGTGATGGAAACACCTGAATTTCGAAAAAGCACTAAAATATCGCTAAAAAGTTTTTACACTTTCGTGAGGTGGTATTTCAGACGTTTCGATATTCAAATATATCGCAAAAGCGCAATGGAAACACTTTTTCCGCAACTATGCATCACAGGATGTGACGTACCTGGTCACATGATCACTTCTGGCGCGGTACGTTTGGACAGAGGAGGAGACGGAGACTTTTCTTGCGATTATTCTAGAAACAAACACAACTACCATACTAGACAGCAAACAACAGAGGAATGCAGAGTGTGATAAGGAGATAGAAATGGAAATGAGGGAGAAACGGTTTGACAAGCCTTGGCGTCCATCTTCCTAGAGTGAAAATACACTTTTGTTTTGCGAAAAACTGTAATGGAAACCCAGCTAATGATATTAGCTTTCAGCTTTTTAAACCTTTAAATCTCACACAAAGGAAAATCTTTTGGTTTGTTAATTCAAGATCATAGCTTTTAGGTCCTTTTTTAACCCTTTAACTACCAGCTCAACATTTTGGCATAAGTCATCATTAAATTCAGGAATATTTAATATCTTCAAAAAAGTGAACAATTCAGATTATTGTTTTGTTCCAGTAGCACTTCAGGGAACAGAGAAAACCACAAACAAACCAAAAACTGATATTTTTTTAGGTGTGGGATTGAAAGGTTTTAAAAGTGAACAGTTGATTGTGTGATGACATAAAAATGCACAAATACTTGGGACAAAATCAATTAAAAATGTTTGTGAAAAATGCTAAATATAACTTAAAATAGATGATAGTGAGTTTGACAAACACAAAAAAAGGTTTTTGACAAATTACAGACTTTATTTGTTAACTATTTGAAATAATAATTATGGTAATCATAATAGTAGCTTTTAGCTTTTGAGCCTTTAAATCCCACAAAGAAAATATCAGTTCTTTTGGTTTGTGTACAGTTTTTTCTGTATCCTAAAACATTGACAGAAACAAAAATGACATGTTTTTTGTAACACCTTAAATATTCCTGAATTTATTGACCTCTGCCAAACAGTTAAGCAGGACATTAAAGTTTTAAGGCAGGATATAGACAGAAATGAGACGTTTCTGCTTCATTCTATCTTTCGTCTACTCCCAGTTTCAAAGAAAATGGGTAAAAGGGGTGTAGGGGTGGTTTCTATTAGCCGATTTGGAAGTTATGCTCAATCTAGTTAACGTCAGAACTGGGAAGAGGGAAGTGGGAATAACGTACAGTATATCTGAATTATCAGCGTTCCAGTTACAAAGTCAGAAAAACTTGCCGATCTACCAGGCTGTTGTTAGTCACTTTTAGCATGCCCTACATCGTTAAGTCTGTAAATACCACGTGAAGAAAGTAAATAACAATGTCTGTTTGAAAATTCAAAAGTGCTTTATATTCTACTTTTCCTGTCATCTAGCTTTACGTCTGCCGTAAAGCAGTCAAAGCAGTAAAAATGTGTAATTTTTTTTGTGTGAAGTGTTCCTGGCACAGACCCCCTTAGCTGTCAGTGAAGGTGACACAAACCCCTTCAGACCATGACAGAGGTGTCATTGAACCTTTTGTAAGGAGGTGAACCATCACAATAACTCTAGAAATATTATTTTAGGGTGGAAAAACTACGTTGTACTGGTTTAACCAGGTTATTTCCCATTGAGATCAGGATTACATTTCCAAGGGCGACCTATCCAAGAGGTCAGCAGCACACGTCATTGTAAACACAGCTCAAAGAAAAGGTTTGTGGCAATAAATAAACAATAAATATGGCGAAGGATTTAAGAAATTCACAGTAAAAGTGTGACCGTTTTTGGGAGAGTAACAAATTAAAAACACATTATATAAGGATTAATTCCAGCCCTCGTTGAAACACCTGGTTCTTAAATGCTAAGAGCTAGTTTGATTTTTTTGTTCATTGGTCACGGTCACACATGATGTTTTTAATTTGGAATTAATTATTCAGAATTAAATAAATCAGAATTTAAGGTTTGTCCTTCATGTTTACATGGAAATAGTAATTCCGAATAAAGGTTTATATGGAAAACTTATTTGTTCACCTTTATCCAGGTCTGGCAGTTGGGAATGGTTCTGATTGGCAAGGTTGCCAACCCTCCCGATTTTCCCGGGAGAGTCCCAAATTTCAGTGCCCCTCCCGAAAATCTCCCAGGCCCACAATTCTCACGAATTTCTCCCGATTTTCCACCCGGACAACAATATTGCTACAGAACGGTCCTAAAGATGGTGCCGTTGAGACAGTAACATCACATGAAATCCATGAATACGATCTGTGTTGAATGTTCATGTGAGGGCATCCATTTTGTTTTTGTTTGAAAACCATTACATTTCTGAATGATTCTGTGTTGTCATGGATACATCAAAGGAGCAACACAGACAAAAGATCAAAGGAGCAACACAGACAGAAGATTAAAGGAGTAGATGTGGCATCAAAGCAACAGAGGTTATAAATTCATCGTACACGCAGTAGCAGTTCAGACAACTATTACGAGAACAACGTTCTGTATCAGTCAGTCTTCAAACCAGTAGAAATGGACAAAACAGTGCAAAACAGTAATATTGGTGGTTGCAGATGCAACGAGCTAGAGGGGGAGTTGAGGATAGAGCGTGGAAGGAAGAAGGACTATGAGAGGGAGATCGAGAGGCTCAGGAAACAGCTGAGACTCAAAGGCTCATCAGCTATCGCCCAGGAGGGCAACTTAGAGGTTGCCCAGGGCAGTGAGCTCAAACCTGCCAACAATCCGTTTGCATATTGGAAGCAAAAGGAGAACAAGGCTACCATGCCACAAAGCAAGGGAGAGGATAAGATAGTGATCCTACTGGAAAGGATTGATTTACTGGAAAAGGAGTTATTGACCAAGGATCAGCAACTTGATGCCTCAAAGTCTGAGCTGGAGAAGCTCAAAACCAAACCAACTTCACTGAGCTCTCCTCAAGAGATTACAGCCCCAGAGAACAAAACCAAAAAAGTCTTTGCATATTGGAAGCAGAAGGAGAATGAAGCTGTAGCAGCTTCGTCCCAGGACCAGCTGCTTGACACCTCAAAGATTGAGCTGGAGAATGAGAGGGAGAAAGACAGCCTAATAGTACAGGTAGATGAACTGATGAAGGAGAAGATGTCCCTTGAGAAGGCGGTTAATTCCCTCACAAAAGAGTTATCTACCAAGGATCAGCTGCACAAGCTGCAGCTTGACGCCTTGAAGGATGAAGTGCATGAGCTGAATACCAGCTTGACTCAGCTCTCCTTAAGCCTACATGACCAGGATGAGGCCATGAAGGCACAGCAGAGTGAGAGTGAGACTGCACAAGGCGGAAACGCCAGTGGTTGCAGATGCAACTATCTAGAGGGGGAGTTGAAGTTGGAGTGCGGAAGGAGGATGGACTGTGAGAGGGAGATTGAGAGGCTCAAGAAACAGCCGAGCCTCCAGGGCTCAGATAGTCAATCAACTTCAAGGGCTGAGATTACAGCTCCGGAGGACAATACCAAAAAAGTGTTTGATTATTGGAAGCAGAAAGAACATGAGACCATAGCAGCTTCAGACAAGGTCACCATGCCAATAGGCAAAGATAAGGCAATGGAGTCTCTGCTGCATAAGGTTGAGTTTCTGGAAGAGGAGTTATTGTCCAAGGACCAGCTGCTTGACGCCTCAAAGATTGAGCTAGAGAAGCTCAAAACCAGCTTCACTGAGCTCTCCTCATGCCTTGAGGCCACAAAGGCTGTTGAGAAGAATGAGAGGGAGAAGGACAGCCTAACAGTACACGTAGATGAACTGGAGAAGGAGAAGATGTCCCTTGAGAAGGCAGTTGATTCCCTAAAAAAGGAGTTATCGACCAAGGATCAGCTGCTTGACACCTCAAAGATTGAGTTGGAGAAGCTGAAATCCAGCTTCACTGAGCTCACCTCAAGACTTGAGGCCACAAAAGCTGTTGAGAAGAATGAGAGGGAGAAGGACAGCCCAACAGTACGCATAGATGAACTAGAGAGGGAGAATATTTTCCTAGAGAAGGTGGTTGGTACCCTAAAAAAGGAGTTATCGATCAAGGATCGGCTGCTTGACACCCCACAGATTGAGTTGGAAGAACTGAAATACAGGATCTCTGAGCTCTCCTCAAGTCTTCAGGCCACAAAGGCTCTTGAGGAGTGTGAGAGGGTAAAGGACAGCTTATCAGTACGCGTAGATAAACTGGAGAATGAGCTCAATAACTTTAAAACAATGGCAGCAACCCAGGGTGATCAGCTTTATGCCTTAAGCACTGAGGTGGAGGAGAAAAAAACCATGATCGCTGACCTCACCTTAAAAATTACTGATGAGTGGAAGAAGACTGCCATCATCATGACCCATCTAGAGGAAATCAAAAATATGTGCATGAACACCTCTAAATGGAGAGAGCTTAGGAAGTTCATCACCCCAAACAGCCTCCGCCAGTTCAAACTGCAGAACAAGCTGGAGCAGCTGATGGAGCTGGTGCAGACATAATGTCCTGTCATGTCCATGTCCCGATACCCTGTCCTCCCACCACTTTGTACCCATCCCCATCCCATCCATGTCCCCATGTCCTTATTCCATACCATGAAGAGTCCTGACTAACAGCATGGTCACTCTTCATGGTCCAGAGTTATGGCATGAGGTTTTCTCCGGGTTACTCCGGTTTTTCCTACAAACCAAAATTTGTAAAAAAAAAAAAAAAAAAAAAAGACAACACACAGAAAAATGACTAATATACCCATGGGGTTCTGAGAAAAAAATCGCTGACCTCTGTGACTTTGTCTTTGGAGGCAGCTTTTTGTCCACTCGAAGATGGATGATTTTCAGCAAAATCAACAAAAGCCGTTTTTGTGGAGGAACATCAAATTTTGAAAGTATGTCATGGCTTCACCATTTAACCTACAAGCTGGATTTTTGAATATGATATGGCCTAAGGTCTCATCTACAGATTATATTTAAAATAACGTCAGATTTGTAAAGCCTTTTCTTTGGAGGCAGCCATTTGTATGCTATCCCTAAAAGCAGAACCTATGTTTGAGGGGCCCTGTTACTATGATCAGCCTTCCAATAGAAAGTTGTAGGATAGTATTTAAGTACACTTTTGTGGCTGACATTGGCTGGAGGTTCAGCTTGCTATCATAAAATCTTTAGGAGGAGTACGCTTTCGAAAAAAAACTAAAATCTGTCAAAATCATAAAAAATAAGAGGAATCGCATCAACCTTTTCGAATGGAGCTGTAGCCACACTGTTAAGCCAACAAACTGGATTTTTGGATCGAGCCTTTGCTTTGGAGTCCTTCTCTTCTGACTGGGCGCCGTTTCTGGCCGGACATTAAGGTTGCTTTCACACTAGGCCCACTTGTTTCGAACCGTACTGCAGCGCGGTTCCCCCCCCTCTCCCTCGCCCCCGCTGGCTTGCATTCACACTGGCAATATCGAACCATGCCCGGACCCACTTGTGTATTTACTCAGTTTGAAACAGCAGGGGGCGATATGCATGCAACTGGTTACCAAACCTGCGATGGAGGAGAACGAAGAAGAGGCTACCATGGTAACCATTTCCCGCACTAAACAACCAATGTTTACGTCTCGCTCTCCTTTTCTTTTTTTCCTTCTAATGTGTTTTTTGTATCGTGTTTGAGACGCCATCAACGACCCTGTTAGAGCACAGGCAATGGAGTCCTTCATGCTTTTATGAGTGTTTTTACATTGTTTGAGACGCAAGCAGCGACCTTCCCCCCACTTCCACATTTATTGTGCAGCTCGGAGGATAAAATGGGCCCATTCTGCACGGATGAGATGGTTTCTGAAGAGGCAGGAGATGTTGAAACTTGCCTTTATATCGCTTTTTCTACACGTCAACTCGCAACATCTGTAGTTAGAATTTACAGTGACCACAGTACGGGCAGAGCTCAGGGAGTCGTGCACCCGTGACGTCACACAGCAGCGGTCCCGTATCCTGGCGCGCTTGCATTCACATCCGAACCGAACCGTGACCGAGTCCTCTGCAATCGCGCTGGAGACCATCTCCCCAAGTGGGCCCGGGCCTGGTGCCCGGCCGCGGTTTGTTTGCATTCACACCACCGAAACGAACCGGACTTTGGGCTCAATCGCACCCGGATCCGGGACAGGGCCCCTAGTGGGAAAGCACCCTAATAACACTTACACCTCGGCTCGAAGTCAAGCGCGGCAAACAGAACAGAAGAAGAAGAAGAAGCAGAAGAAGAAATGAGTTAGAAGAGAAAGTGCTTGTGTAAATTCCAGAATGAGTGGAAAAGAGAATTCCTGTTTATCCGGGACAGCGCGAAGGGGACGGGATATGCTACGTGCACATTTTGTATGTACAATGTATGCCTTTTTTGTTTGTATTTTTATTTATTGAGCATACATTGTATAGATTAACCACCAATCTATGCAATGTATGCCTTTTTTGTTTGTTTTATTTATTTATTTAATTAAGACATTTTTTTATTTACCATCTTTTGCATGGGTACTGTGGACAGCTATTAAATTTGCTATGTGATTTTACTTTGTTACTGTGGACTGTTATTTTCTTTGTCCAATAAATGAACTCGGTGAAATTCAAGTATTTCATTGTTCTTGTTTTGTTTGTATATGACCCCCCCGCCCACCCTTTGAAAATCTCCCTAATTCTGAGGTCTCAAGGTTGGCAAGTATGCTGATTGGACAGGGACGGATGTGACTTAGTGACGTATTTATGTCTACCAGAAGAAAATTTCCAGTTCAGCGTCTCCAGCGTCTCCGTCAGGGAAAACTTGACCAACTTGGAGGCTACAGCTTTAAAAAGGTCCACATTTTAATGCTTATGTCTATGTCCATCTGTCTCTGTTAGCAACATAATTCAAAAAGTTAAGGGCAGATTTCAATGAAATTTTCAGGAAATGTCCGGATTGGGATGAGGAACTAATGATTCGATCTTGGGAGTGATCGGATCACTGTCTGGATTCGCCATGACGAAAAATGGGATTTTCGTGAATAACTACTGAACTAAAAAAGATATCATTATGAATCCAGTTGCTGTTGGTATGTTTTCATGGTCAAGGAATCTAAATATTCAGATGAAATAAAGGAAGGACTAATATTTATGGTGAAAATCCCAATATGGGTGAGGACTATGGCGCTGGCGGAGGTCTGGGCTCGCAGAGTGCTTTTCTAGTTAAATAAATTGTCCATGCTTGCATGTCAAACACTTGCTTCGGGCAGCCAACCTGACCATAATGAAAACAGAATGAACGTAAACATGATCGAGGAATTATTTAATTCGTCTTTGAAATCAGAATAAACCAGCCACTTACTTCAGAATTAGGTTTTTTTTGTTTGTTTGTTTTCTGATTTATCATTTTCATTCGGAACAAGATTTTTTTCTTCTTTTTAAAGAGGATGTAAGTTCTATATTTAGATTAAAGGTGAGTTAAAGTTCTCATGTAACTGTGATAATTCAGTTTGTAGAACAGGATTGTCAGTTTTTTATGCTTTTCTGAAGATTGCATGAATGATGCCAGGGTCTTTTAGATTTCTCATGTTACTTCTAGAAGCTTTAATCGGCACTGGATTTAGCTCTGTATTCAAACACAGTTGTCAGTTTGAACTCTGGCTGGGCAATATATCGAATAAATCGATTAATTCTAATTATTTTCTGCTGAAGATAAAAAAAATTAAAAATCAAGATTTTTTTCATTCACTTGCTTAAGTTGTAAGTAGTTGCAAAGTTTGAAAAAATGTAAATTCTGAAACTTTACAGTTTTTATGATGGTGGCACTGTCAGGTTTTGCACAAGCACTTTTATAGGCTTGTATTTTTTTTATAATAAAATCAAATATTGATCAGAGAAGTACATGTTAACAAGCTGTGAAAATCCCTCAGCTTTCAGCATTTATGGAGACAAACCTGCCTGTGTTAGAACTACATAATCAACATTTTATGACACACACGTTAGTTTTAAGAGGGAAATTCTGATTGATTTAGGAATATATTTGACAGCATAAAGGTAGAACTTGATTCATGTCATTTCTGTGTCACTAAGAAAAAAAATCAATTAAAATTTTAAATCAAATTTTGTGGGAAAAAATCAGGGGTTTCATTTTTAGGCCACATTGCCCAGTCCTAGTTTGAACTTTGGAGCATTAACAATCCACTAAATGTTGTCTCTAAGCCTTCTTAATGATACTTTAGCTTCTTTTCTTTTTTTACAGAGAGAGCCTCACACAAAGGAGAGCATTACTCAGTATGCTTCATATGTCTCTGAACTTTTAAGAAGTCTCTTGATATTGTTGCCTCTTTTTATTTTTGAGAACTTTGCAAGGACAGAGAAACAGTAGAAACAATAATAAGAGGCTCGGAGCGAATGACCTCCACAGAAACAGGCTCAAAAAAAAAAAAACTTCTCTGTTTTCTGACAGCTGTTTCCTTGACTACGGATCACATTGGAGGGCTTCTTAGCGTGGCGTGACGGCGTCTGTCTGGGAGTTAAAAAATGGAAAACACTGATGGACAAATGAACAGACGAGCAGATCGATTTGCTGGATGTTGCTGCCATGGAGACTGCTATCTCTCCCTCCTCTCGCTCGCCCTCAGTCCCCATCTCTTAAAGCGTGAAGCGGCGTAAACAGGAACTTCGGGTGAGCTGGATGGATTATGGTAATGTCTCCGAGGCCAGGAGCGTGATGGAGGCGGAGACGAACTTGTTCACGTCGGATACGAGGAAGATTATGGAAATACGCAGGTCTGGAATCCAGAGTTTTCTCGGCTCCTGGAAGATTTAGAGAGTCTTATCGGAGGCTGATTAACTTTCTGTGGAGGCCCGTACAGGTGTGCGTAAACTAAAACAGACAGTCCAATTCAGGACGAGGACACACTGCTCCACACTGTGATTGAAAGCTCACGGGCAAAGGTCAGCGCCGGGCACCAGTCTGAGAGAAAACACAAATTTATCAGCAGTTTTTTCTCGCCGTTGACTCGCCGCTCCTTCCACGAAAAATCAATAACCAGAGTAAAACCAATAAGTTCACTTTCTGTCCTCGGCTAACCTGCATTAATATTCATGAGCTGTGGGCGGAGCTGAAGGTCGGCCCTAAAGCAGGTGAAGTCCTCTCGCCCCCCTCCATCATGAATGTTAATGAATTCACTAAAGAAGCTGTTTAATATTCATGAGGCGGAGGATGTAACCCGGGCAGCCAAATAACTGTGGTGGCATTTAGAGGCCAAGTTTCAGTGGTAATGTGGTTTATTCACTCACACTGCAGCGGGGACGAGGGAGGGGGGATCAGATGTACATCAACATCCATCCTGGAGTTGAATAAATGTCCCAGGATGCACCTCTGGGTCTCAAAGACTGAGTGAATCAAAATGTCAGAATCATGGAAGAGAAACTGTAATAAGAGAGTTTGTATTGAACGCCATTTGGGTCAGAATTAGTTTAGTTTAGTTTAGCTTATTTCAGGCATGTTTACATTTAAAAGCAACAAAAAAAACAGAAAATACACAATTTTGACTGAAAAAGGCAGAAGCAAAGCCTATAAATGCCCAACTACTATGCATCTTAAGCTACACAATTCATCGCGTCAAGTGGGAAGAGATGGCAAAAAAGAGATAATAAACAAACAAACAAAAAAAAGTATGTTATATGAATCAGACAATTGCCCAAGTTCCTCCGGTCCGAGTCCCAAGCAAGTCTCGAGTCGTTTGATCCGAGTCTTAAGCAAGTCCCAAGTGTTTTCTGTTGTAGGCAAGTCGAGTTGAGTCACAGGTTTTATAAAGTCGAGTCACAAGTTTTCTAAAGTCAAGTCAAGTCGAGTCACAGGTTATGACGAGTCGAGTCCCTCACCATTGTTCCCCAGTTCACCCAAAAAGCACTCAGATTTTTAGCTTGAAGAGACAAACTTTATCTTCCCACACATACAACACATGCACGCCCTCTTTACTAATGTTAGCTTTGCTAGCTTCATGTTGACCAAAGGTCGGGCTAAAGTTCCTGCCATATTGACCTATGGCAGGAACGTTAGCTACCTGGCTAACGTTTGCAGGTTTCACTTACTTGGTTTCATGTGTCCTTACGTACGCAGGAACACAGACATGTATGTGTGTAGTACTGTGTCGTGTGCGGGACAATAATAGTTAGGGAAAAAAAACTTGATAATCAAATGGACATTTCAATGAGGTAAGAGTCAGTGTTGTTAGTGGTTTGGGGCTTGCCATCAGGGTTGGGAGAAAAAAATTCACATAAGTATCTGGACTTTTTGTTTTTTCTAAATTTAAATGCTTAATTTTTGTCTGTGTTAATAAGCCACTTTTAAATGCAGTCCAGGCTTCTGAAGAGAGAGTATAAACAGCTAGTTAAAATATATTGCCGAATAAATCATAAAAACGGACTCACATATGATGTGTATTTTTCCTGATACGGCCTGTAGGCATCATCATTGTCCACCTTTTTTCGCTGGTGTTAAAAAAGCTAACTAAAGATTGCAAAAATCGTCAATATCGTAGAATCGCAATTTAAATTGAATCGGCACCTAAAATAAATTGTAAAAAATCGAATCAGGAGAAAAGTGTATTGTCCCAGCCCTACTCACCTTCTCAGATAATTTTTTGGATTTGTGTTCGTACAGTTGTAGCCGCTTCCGTTTTCACCTTCCAACCAGGTGCCAGCCAAATTCCAGCCAATGGGAGAACCAGAACTAGACCATCAACCTTTACCCTCAATGCAGCAGTGTTGTAGTTTGTCACATCACCGTGAACAGACCTCATTACAGTCATGACAGTCATAGAACAATCTAGTCAGTCAAGTCAAACAGGGAAACTTCCTCCATCTACAGTTGTCTTTTTGAGTGTTTTTGGTTGATTGTCTTTAATTAGAGGCGGTCCTGGTCGGCTAATGTCCTGTTTGATCTAGGAAGTTGGAATCATTGTTAATTTTGATGGCACTTTTTAGTTAAGTTTTTAGTCTTTTGCCTAAAATATCTTTTTGTTTTAGTCATAATTTAGTCATCTAAACTGTTTGAATTTTACAACCTTTTGATAGGGGTGCCAAATTATCGGGTTAATTGTGATTAATTAATTAGTGTCATAATTAACGCTTTCTATTTTTTAATCTCTTTAACCTGATTTTTAATCTAATTTCACTGTTTTATTTTCAGAGGGCAGAACCTTGAAAGACCAGGGCAGCTGGTGATTGGATGATCAGTCCACTTGACACACTCTTCAAAGACCGATCACGTCAAGCCACAGTATGACGTTTCAGCTCGACCCTGTTGTTAGCCGTTAGCTTAAACTACAACCCACCAAGTTCTCCTGCTAATCTTCTGAGGAGGAATATTTGATATACGGTAACCATGACTACAGCTCGTCGTTGTTAGCGCAGCATTTTGGCATCTCTCTCAGTTTCCCAGCGATGAACTCCGGTCGGAAGAAGAGCAAAATCATGACTTCCCATAAGAAAGCTTGAAGTGCCGTTCTTTTCTCCTCTTTTAAAGAAGAACTCGAGTCCATTTCTGATCAAACTGCAGATCAGATTCTGCATCCACGGAGATCACTTTACATGCCGCTGTTGTTTTTAAACATGCAGTCACTTCCTGTTGTCGTCACATCCGCAGCTCCGCCTCTGTCCCCTGATTGGACTGTTAAAGCTGGAGAGTTTTTTTGTTGCATTGGGCTTCTTGTGCTTCAGTTTTTGGGAGGTGGAGACCAACCTTTTGATCTGCCACAAAAGTCTCATGAATTTCAATGAAAATACCTCAAGTTGAGGCTTTTTTCAGCATTTTTTTAAGTGAGATTAAAAAATAGATTAATTAGATTAATTAATTGCAGATCCTAATTAATTAATCGCTCAACTTTTTTAATCTGCCGACAGCACTACTTTTTATTTGATGAAATCTACTGTAAATTTAGTCTACTTAATCAGGAAGTGCAAAGGGTATTATTTTTGTTTCCTTGAATTTCTGAAGTCATGTTTTACTCTTAGATTAAATGATGGATCTTATAACCCTTTCTTGGATGTTAGTAAAGTCTGAATGTCTAAATGAACAGAAACAAATGTTCCTTTCGTGTGACATGCAGTCACCTTTATTTAGGCTACCTGGCAGAGCATCTCAGTTACAATACCAGAACTGACAACAAACAGTAAACCTGCTCTACATGAACATATCAATTCATAAAGAGAGCAGCTCTGATTTGATCGCTCCACAGCATATCCCACCACCACCAAGTGAAGGCAGCTGTGATTGGATGTCCATCTGAACTCATCCAACCTTTACCACAACCAAAGTAGCTGTGATTGGATGTATTCCTAACTTGTCTCTACTTTTGTACATGACCAAATTAGGTCTGATTGGATTAAGTTTAGTTTTAGTCTTAGTTACTGTCTAGTTTTTGTCAGTGGATGAAAGGTGATTGACCTTGTTGATCACTTTTATTTATATTGGAAATCAAATCTAGTTTTTTAATATACTGATTATCCCTGATCCACCTCTATTCTCACTCTCTTGTAAATGCATCAGAGCTCCTGTCACTTTAAGGCTCCCCTCCTGGGCCCGAATCAAGCAGGATGAAAATTTAATCATCCTGCTTGATTCGGAACCCTTTGAGTCTCACATTTGTTTAAAAGATTGAAATTTAATTTTCTTTTTCTTCTTCAGCAAATCTAAGGATTACCTTGTCTGAGAATTTTCTAATCGCATTTTGATGATTGTTTAAGGACCATTTTTTAATCTGACGAAATTGTAAACACTGGAGTGAAAGGAGAAAAAGACAGATATTGTTTTTTTTCCCCTTTACAAATGCTTTATTTCAGCATAATATTTCTTCTTCTTTTCCTCTTCTGTCTTTTTGTTTTGTTTGTGTTTTCCATGATGGCTGCTCTCCTTGTTCGCTCACCGATGTTTCTCTCCGTTTGTTCACTCCAGTGTTTAACACTCTTCAGCGTTTTTGTTCTCATGGCCGGTGTGACCATGTTTTAATGTCTTCTTACCAGCTGTAAAGCAAATTTCCTAAGGGGAAAATAAAGTTGAAGTGATAACAGGATATGATGTCCCCCTGTGCTTTAGTTCAGGCACCTTTTTTAAACAATGTCAAGGTTTTATTTGGATTAATCTGTGACTGTGAGAGAATCTGTAACCTGGAGCCACACTTCTCAAACTTTGTTACCAAAGATAATTTACAAAGTTACTCAAGTATTTTCACTTTTACAAATGTTTTTCTCTCTCAGAATCCAACATTTCTCGGGGTGTAATTCGGAGCGAAGTGATTTTTCATTTTGTATATTAAACAAGAAATTGATTTGTGTGATCCTGGGGAGAAAAGCTCTTGCTGTTTGCTGAGTGTTTTATTCAAACACTGTTTTATTTATTGAGCATCAGAGCCTACAGGCAGGCCAAGCTTGTTCTCAACTTAGATATTGTATTTCTCAGAGGAGGTACCTGCAGAATTATCTCTTAGAATAAATAGAATTGTTATGGATGGAATAAAATAAAATGTCTCTGTGCAGGTACGATGACTAATGCAACCTGCCATCAGTGAGTTATTATAAAAAATAAAAGGCTTTGAAAGAAAGTGATACATTAAAAAAGAGGTAGAAAGATAAAAGTACATCGATACAAGAGGATTTCATTTCTATCATAAGCAAATATACATACTTTAGCTCCTTACATATTAATTATCTTTCTCCAAATGAGAGCAGAATGTTTTTAAAGCCTGATTGTGCTCCTGCTGTTGGCTCAAAGTGTCTTTTGAGTGTCTGCGTTTGTTTGTTGTTGATAGAACTGCTTCTGTCAGGGGAATTCCTGCACAGGGAGAATGTTGGAAGCAATTCAGAGAGCAGATTTTCTTGTTTTTTTAAATACAGATTGATGATTTTAAACTAAATATATAATATCTGGGAACTGTCCGACTTGCTTAACCAAAAAAGCTTATGACAAATGATGTAGGGATCGAAAGAGTGTCTGAAATCAAATATCTTGGTGTGATAATAGATGAGAAACCAGGCTGGAAATCACACAGTATCTACATCAAAGGGAAAATGTCAGATGCAATTTTATATAAAGTCCAATATTTCCTAAATAAATCTTCTTTATGCATATTGTACCGCTCCATCATACTCCCATACAGGAACTTCTGTGTTGAGGTGTGGGGAAACACTTACAAAACAAACATCTTCATCCTACAGAAAAGAGCAATAAGACCTAGGGATGTCAAATTATTGTGTTAATTGAGATTAATTAATTACAGTCATAATTAGCATGCTACGTTTTTAAATTTCAATCTAATTTTTAATCTATTTTCACTATTTTGGTATTTTCAGAGGGCAGAACCTTAAAACACCAGGGCAGCTGGGGATTGGACGATCAGTCCGCTCGTCACACTCTTCACAGGCCAATCACATCAAGCCACAGTATGACGTAGCAGCTAAACCCTGTTGTTAGCTGTTAGCTTAAAGTACGAGTACTTCAGTCCTTAGACTATCGTTTTATCATCTGCCACGTGACATGAATCTCATTAAAGACAAAACCCACAAAGTTCTCCTGCTAAACTTTGAGTAGGGAATATTTGATATTGTATGGTAGGCCTATCACGATAATCAATAAATCAGTTAACATAACGATAAATAAAAACGTCCTCGGTAAGTTTGCCAGCCTCGATAAATTGACGTGCATGCATGTTTGTTTTTCTTCTCTCTTTCTACCAAGCAGGCAGGATGAGAAGATGGCTCACTACGTCCATCTATTTCAACGCCTGGGTGCGTTGGTTCTATAGCTGAATGAGCGGGGTTAGGGTCAGAGATGCATCTGTCATTCATTCAATCTTTGGGGGGGAGGCGGGGCCGCTCGCGGGTACACACAGAGAGCTGAAGTGAGCATCGTGAGGAGTAATGAGGAAACGAACAGCAATATGAATGATGGTATGAAAGCAATGGTTCCTAAGTCAAATGCCACAGCCCCAGTGCGGGAATATTTTGTTTTTTTATACAAAATAAACAAGGTGTGAGCTCATGAACCAGACGAGCTGATATGTCACATTTGTTTGAAAGTAGTGGCGATGAAGAAAGGGGGGTGCAGCGGAGCCTTCGCTGTGACAGTCAAAGCCTACTGTGGCATTTGGTCTGCGAAGTAAATATAAATAAAACAGCGCAAAATGGTGCAAACTCACAGACAGTGTTGTTCACTACATTGCCCTACATACAACCCTAAACTACATTTTATTTATTGTTTTCATTGTTGTGTGTTTTTATTGGAGTTTGTTTTTTTTCTTTACAGAGACGGGGTCTATTTTTTTGTGTTTTTGATTATTATAATGATTTTTTACATGCAGTTTTTCCCAAAAGAGATTCAATTTCATTTTCATTTTTTACCTCTTTTTTTGTTTGTTTAATTTATTATATTGTTTAATTTATTTTATTTAAAAGCTCTTAACCTTCCAATTACAGTTAAATACTCTTAAGAAATTAAAGTCCATTGCTTTTGATACGGTGTACTCACTTTATTACAACATATAATTACATTGATGAAAAAATGACGTTTCAAAATAACATTGAAATTAATATCGTTTATCTGCACTAATTTTTGGAACAATTATCGTCGAGCTCAGCATTGTTGGCGCAGCATGTCAACGATTCTCTCGGGAGAAGAACAAAATCATGATCTCCATCAGTAAGCTTAAAGTGACGTTCTTTTCTCCTCCAAAACTGCAGATCTTTCTTCATCCACGGAGATCACTTTACACGCCGCTATTGTCTTCAAACATGCAGTAACTTCCTGTTGTGGTCACATCTGCAGCTCCGCCTCTGTCCCCTGATTGGGCTGTTAAAGTTGGAGAGTTTTTATGCATTGGGCTTCTTGTGCTTCAGTTTTTGAGAGGTGGAAACAATCTTTTGATCTGCCACTATAATCTAATGAATTTAAATGAAAACATCAAGTTGAGGGCTTTTTTAAGTGAGATTAAAAAATAGATTAATTAGATTAAATAATTACAGGTCATAATTAATTAATCGCTCAATTTTTTAAAACCACTGGCAGCACTTATAAGAATTATAAAGAGAACCACATAACAGCAAACCAATAAACCATTAAACTGACTCTGAACTTAATACATTAAAATTTAAGGATCTGGTTGATTAGAAAAATATCCAAATTATGCATAAAGTTAAAAATCAGAAGCCAGAGAAGACAAACATCATCTTAAAGGAATTTTTATATTCATAAAACAACCAGTGAGAACAAATGTGAAACTTTACTGTGTCATATTTAACTCTCAGCTCAACCACTCGGTAGACCAAACTTGGAGTAACTATGTCTTATCCATAAATCCTTAAAATGTCTTAAACCTGATTAGGCCATTTATATTTCGTGGGGGTTAAAAATAATGCTAGAAAAAAGCATTATATCTTATTAAAGAGGGGAATGTCTCAGAAAGATAAACATAGTGTTATAAATAAAAGGTCACTGAAAGCAAAAATGGCTTACAAAATTAAAATAAATAAATAAAATTTTAGCTTATTTTTGATCTCTTTACACTTTTACAGTGCAAATACTTCTTTGACTACAGTGTAAAAGTATAACCATTTGGCAGGGGTAAATGATTTTTAAATATTTAGAGCCTAAAAAAGATGCCCCAATTTGTAAAAAAAAATTTTTTTAAGGAAGTTAAAGGGTTAATCTGGAATTATCTTCTTCATGACCCAGACATTATAACTATTATTATAACAAATAATACCATTATTGCTTTTATCACAACTTTTTGATCTCTGTTTTTATGGGTTTTGTGTTTTTATATTGTGTTTATTTATTTTGATTTTTACCTTAATTTTAAATTTGTATTTATTTTTATTTTACTATTTTAAAGAAAACACTTCTTTGTGTTTTGAAATGTATTTTATATTGCTTTTAAGTGTTCTTTTAAAATTTTACTGATTTTGTTGCATTGAGTTTGTTTTGACTTTCGTTTCCTTTAATTCTTCTCACGTAATAACGTCATGTTTAGGTTCTGTTGCTATGTAAAGCACTTTGGGGCATGCATATATGTATGAAAGGCACTTTATAAATAAACTTGAGTTTGACTTTTTGAGTTTGATTGATTGATACCATTATATTTGATTTTGTTGGATTTGTGTAGATGTAAACATATGTGCATTTTTCCATTTAAGTTTGAAATAAACATTAATTCATTTAAATTTGGGCTTCAATCTGCGATTTAGATTTAAAGCTTCACCGTCCTGTTTTACCTCTTTCTCTCCGTCTCTCAGGGCCGGGTACCTCCCACAGGGCGTCCCCTTGCAGCTGATTGGCTACCTCCCCGAGGAGACTTCCTTCCTGCCGTGGCACGCCGCCAGCCGAGCGCTGTACCAGCTCGACAAACTGTTGGACCGCACGGATGACTACAGCCTGTTCAGTGTAAAGATACGATCAATCACTTACCATCTGAATCAGTCAGTTAGCCACGTTAACAGATGCAGAATTAACTCCTCACTGTCTCTCTGAACATGTGTGCAGGACTACGTGCTGAAGCAGGTCGCATCTCGCTACCATCAGATGGGTTGGCCCACAAACATCCCCGGGAACGAGGGAAATATCCTGCAGGCGTCCTACCAGACTGAGTGAGCATTATCACATATTTTAATTAATATTATCAGACCGTTTTGATAAAATGGGAAAGTTTAAGAGGTCACAGTCCAACTCTGAGGGCAGGAGGCAGTGATAATTTTGACAGCATTTCATTCTAGAGTCTTTTACCAAGAATATCTTTTAGTTTTAGTCACAATTTAGCCATCTAAATTCTTTTAATTGTAGTCTAGTGTCAGTTGATGACATTTCACAACATTAGTTAGCCAATGAAATCTGCTGTAAATTTAGCCGACTAAAACATGAAGGGTAAAGTGTAACGCATTTTTATGTTTCCTTGAATTTCTGAAGTCATGCTTTACACTTGGATAAGATGAAACATCTAAAAGCCCTTTACTGAATGCTAGTAAGTTTGAATGTCTACAATTTAGCCATCTAAATTCTTTTAATTGTAGTCTAGTGTCAGTTGATGACATTTCACAACATTACTTAGCCAATGAAATCTGCTGTAAATTTAGCCGACTAAAACATGAAGGGTTAAGTGTAACGCATTTTTATGTTTCCTTGAATTTCTGAAGTCATGCTTTACACTTGGATAAGATGAAACATCTAAAAGCCCTTTACTGAATGCTAGTAAGTTTGAATGTCTAAATGAACAGCTGTGATTGGATGTCTCTCTGAACTCATACTGGCCTTGCAGAGTAGACAGACCTGCCTGATTCTGCCATCATGCATCTCTGTCCTGCCAGCCTTCATTGTCCAACAGTTTCACTTGGCTAAATGCTTAACGGCCAAATCAGGGGCAGGAGCTGTGGGAGCTGCAGACATGATGAACACAGGATGTGACTTAAAAGGCAGTCAAGTCACTTCCTGTTGTACAAATAATGGCAGCTAATGCCGGTTAGCCTGTGGTCATCATGGTTACTCAGTGATACTTGGTGAAATATGCTCTCCTCAAGTTTACTTTGTAGGGATTGTCTTTGCCGAGGTTCATGTCACAAATAAGTGTTGAATGATACATCTGTGTTTTATAATTTAATGTGAAACCATAGACTTAAGGTAGTTAAGCTAACAGCTAACGGCAGTTAGCCGCAACGGCTAACGGGGCAAACAACAGTTAACAGCAGTTAGCTGCTAGCTGTTAGCTATAGCGGCTAACAACAGTTAGCCACTAGCAACAGTTAGCCGCTACGGCTATCAGCCATGAACATGTTTGCCCTTGTAAGCCATTAGCCATTGCGGCTTGTAGTTGGCCGTTAGCCGCTGCGTTTAGCCGTGATGTATGCTACGTCAAAGCAATGCGGCTCGATATGGATTGGTCTGTGATGAGTGTGATGAGCCAAACAAACGTCCGATCACAAGCTGCTGTTGTTTTAGAAGGTTCTTCCCCTGAGAACATTTTTGCATGACTGCTTCCCAGATGGATTATTTAAATATTTCCAATATGGAGCTGTCCATCTGGTGTGTCAGGTTAAAATCATCCAACCTTTCTACACGACCAAAGTAGCTGTGATTGGATATCTTCCTAACTTGTCTCTACTTTTTACATGACCAAATTAGGTCTGATTGGATTAAGTCGGTCAAACATTTTAGTCTAGTTTTTATTTGTTGATGAAAATGTCAGCTAATTTAGTTTGTTTTTGTACATGTGCTCTTGTTTTTATTATTTACTTTCTAGTTTTCATCAGAGGAAAAAAGGTTGTTGATAAAAACTATGAAAAAAAATAATTTGACAACAAAATAACACTTGCATAGCGTAATGTAATAGTTCAGGATGTTTGAAGTCAGACTATATAAGGTGCTTGGCATTAGCTTGAACATTAGCCTCAGTGATGTTGATCAGATCTACATCAGTGTGGAAAGAGCCAACACAGAAACAAGACATTTGTATTTTTGGACGTGGAGCCACCATCTCTGCATATTGCACACATTTGCAGCAACTTACTTTTCCACCACCAAGCTGCTTTGTTTTGTTTCAAACCAAAAGATTATGGGTTTTAGGTAGTTTTCAAAACCAACACAACAAACAGTGGACACTTATCTTCTTGTGATGTGTTTGGTGTCTAATATCAAGAAGTGCAACAAGAATTTGATGTGGTAAAATCGTTCCTTTTCTCCTCAGGGAGCTGCAGCGGGAGCTCATCATGTTAGCCTGCAGCTTTGGGAACAAACAGTGCCACCGTCAGGCCGTCGCCTACATCTCTGACTGGATCTCCAGCAACAAGAACAGGTAGGTCAGGCTCTTTCTTAGCACCCATTGGTTGATCACAGCCTCCTGATGCAGCACAAAAACATTCACATTAGGAAGATGGTCTTTTTTACGCTATGAAAAATGCCATTAAAATGGTGTGCATAAATTGCTAATTGCTGTATTTCTTATCCATCAGTCATCAAACTGAGCCGATATGATGATTTTATTGGCTATCAATGGTTGGTTTATTAGTTTTAAACTATGAGTCAAGTATATTTACATGACGTCCAGAGCAGAAGTGGAGGAGTGCACACGCACAAGGTTTAACCACGAGTTTGTCTCAAGTGGTACCTTTTTTGTCCATCAGAGCAGTGACAGGCAGAGAGAGCCTAGGTCTTAAGTCTTTGTAAATGTGAGAATCTGGTTGTCCTTTCAAAATAAAACAGCCTTCAGTCTCTGTTATTAAAAAAGTAGATTCAGTTGCTGATTTTTTGTTTTATTATGGCCTCTGCTCAAGCAGTCTCCAAAAATCAATGTATGAAGTTGAACTAATGAGAGACATAAGAGGTCATACTTAAAATAAAAAACATAGTTTCAGGTTTTAAAATGGCAGAATGGCCCTTTAATATTATGTATTTCTGCAGCTCTGTTTGGATTTAATTGCTCAGAAGAATAAAACATGAATAACAGGCTGGCTTGGCTGCAGCTCTTCAGCCTGAACCAGACAAACAAACAACAAACCCCTAATTACTCGTTTATAAAATAATAATCCCCCCTCATCGATCCACTTGTAAAACGTTGCTCCTCTTTTTTTTCCTCCCTCTCTCTGTCTGTGCGAACTTTTCCTCTTTCATGGAGCAGCCGGCTCGTTCGCCCGCCTGCCCGCTCCCCCCGGGTCCTTAACGAGATCTGCAAAATTAGATTTCAAACGGCAAATTAAATAGAAACAGATGCTGGTGTTCTGCAGAGGACGGCAGGGAGCCGGCGATAAGAGGCGTGCTTAAACGAAAAAAAAACAGCAAATTAAACAGTCGCCATCTCTGCGGCAGGACGGTTTTATGAATGAGCCCTACGAGAAAGTCTGTCTGTCACAAACGTGGATTTCCTCCAAAGTTCACAGTCCAGACAGGAAATTTTTCACAACTTTTCTGCCCTTTCTCCAACTTCTCTTTCAAAGTGAAGCTGTTTACTAAGCACAGCAGCGAGGGAGCGCGTGACAAACCATATGGCTGAGTTTTGGAGGAGATCCATTTTTGTGTCCTCGCTGCAACAAGAGAGAAGCAATTTAAAAAAAGCTCAATTTTCTGTGGCGTACGCATCCACATTCATGCAGGATTAATCCCTCCAGGAGATGATTTCTTAATATTTCTCGCTCTTTCTAATAATTCTAATCCAATCTGAGGAGCAGATGTATGGATTTGCTTCAACAGACTCCAGTATTAACAAATGATCCTCCTTATTATCCTTTAATCAGACTGCAGTGTGGAGTTAATGTACATGCACTGGCCACTTTATTAGGGACACCTGTTTAACCTGTTCAGCCTCTTTTTTTAAGGCTTTCTGTTTAAAAACGACATAAAGAAAAGAGTGTATCTCTGCAACCACAAGCTCTGTTTGAATTATTATGATGTCATATTGAAAGTTACACTTGAGAGATTTGTGTTACTGGGACAGAGTAAATGAAGATAGAAGTCAGAATAGTTTGAAAATTTCATTCTCCCCTAAAAAACAAGTTTTTATTGTGAATATCTCTTTGGAATGATGCAGTTGCAGCTTTAAAACTCTCTGAATGAATATGAAAATATGTGAACATTACTTCTGCCAAGTTTGAGTCTGATAAAGTGATGCAGAGCAAAGTTAGAGAGGTTTTATTACAGAGTGGTCAGGCCCAATCTTGGCACAGTTTGGCTCCATTAGTCCCATTTGAAATTTCTGATATACCAAACTTTAGATTTCACTTTTATGTCACTTTTGGTGTTCAGTACACCCAATTACAACAGTTTTTATCTTCCTCTGCTTACCCATGGCAGTTTTTGGCTGTTTTAGAAAAAAAAATTCAAAACATACTAAAAAAAAATAAACATATCATTTTTTTGGGTTCTTTTTTTGTAAAAATCAGCCAGAACTCTCTACATTTTCCCATTCAGAGAAACCCATACAAAGCAATGCAATTTTGAATCAAATGAAACAGATCTGGATATCTGATAATTAATTTGCTTGGTGTTGGCGTTGCGTTTGGTGTGTGTAAAAATGGCTTTTATAGTTGTGTAGCTGAAACTTTCCAGTTTAATTTGATGTGCAACATGACTACATTTATACATGAATATTTCACTTTTTCTTATGTTTCTGTTGGAGTACCCAAAATTGGGTACTTTGGGGCTAAACATGTTAACGACTCACTTATCAGCCAAACATATCAGTGATTTTGGTTTACTTTGGTCGGTTTCTCTCCACCTCATTTGTTTTTAGTGTTAGAAAAATGTTACGATGAACTAAATTGTGTTTGATGCTAACATTGTTCTGTATTTTGGATTTTGTTTTGTATTAGGCTGAATACACTGTAAAGTGCTAATGTGAGTTTAAATCCACAGAATCTTTCATTTTAATTTCTGCACTTTATCACATTTATGGATTGAAGATTAAATCTTTGATTGTGAAGTTAGATGACGATCATTAAAATCTGAAATTTTTTTATGGTTCTCAGTGAATTTAGCATCGTAGGTGATCTTCAGCTGAAAAAGGTCAATGACCACTGCTTTAGACTGTGCGTGCAGTAACAAGGAAGCAGGTAGAGCTCCCTCATTGCTAATTAGCTAAGTTTAAACACTGGGAGTCAATGGGTAGTGTTAGCCTAGTAATTTTTTTGCATCTCTAAATGGTCCTGTGTGCTGGCTTTATTGTCACGTTATCTATTCTTAGACTAAGATAAGCACTTTATGTAATTTTTGATATGTGCAAACCGCTGATTTGCTTGTAAGTAGGTCAATAAAATGTGTATTTCTTTCAAAAAATATATTAAGTTCTAATCTTAGTTGAAGAATAGATAACAAAGTAGTAAAAGGTTAGTCACAACAAGCACACAGGACAGTTTAGAATTGCTGAAGAGTTTATCTGATGACTGTAGGCATAAGCAGGCTAACACTTCCCACTGACTCCCAGTGTGTGAGCTAAGCTAATGGATAGTCGGCGAGCTCTGCTGCACGCACAGTCGAAAGAATGGTGTCTGTCTGCTTGTCATGAACTCTTTTTTTCCTGCATTTTTATCAACTGAATCGCAGCAAAGCATTGAGCTGTGGATGAGAAGAAGCTAAAACCATAACTTTAATTTAATCTCACTGGTTTAGTGCATGGATGAGCTTGATTACATTGCACATTCTGGTGCCACTTTCAGCACTTGGAACCTTTGATGAGGACACAGACATCACCTGATCCTCCTCTCCTCTTATGAGAAAAACTAGCATTGTACACCTTTTCTGCTCTTTTGCTGCAGTCGTCCTGCTGCGCTGTGTTTGTTTCTCCACCCTCACTCTCTTTGACATTAATTAGTCAAAGTTAAGCTCGGTGTCACACCTGCGTCTCCACATTAAAAACAGTGTCATGCCCACCTGTTGTGATGTGACTCTATAGCAGGTCCATAACAGAGAGATTAGAGCTGAGCAGGTGAAGTCTGGAATATTAACACAGTCCCTGTGGGCTTTATTTGTAAATGAAGCGCCTAAAAGGATCAGAAGAGCTCCGTGTTGATCTTGGTGTGGCTGCAGCCATCCATGGATTAACCTGGTGGGAGGTAACGAGCAACAATGCGCTGCTGGACCCAATTAACCCCCGGTCACTGCCCCCCCACTGAGCTCAGAGCTTGGGGGTTTCACACACGAGCTCTGCTCTGCTGATGTTTGTTGATTTAATCACACGTTATTTATTCAACATACACATACAGTAATTTGACTAATCACTGTCAAAGGGAGTGTGGGTGGAGAAACAAACACATTTATCGACTTACACTATATTGCCAAAAGTATTCGCTCACCTATCCAAATAATCAGAATCAGGTGTTCCAGTCACTTCCATGTTCACAGGTGTAGAAAATCAAGCACCTCGGCATGCAGACTGCTTTTATAAACATTTGTGAAAGAATGGGTCGCTCTCAGGAGCTCAGTGAATTCCAGTGTGGAACTGTGATAGGATGCCACCTGTGCAACAAATCCAGTCGTGAAATTTCCTCGGTCCTAAATATTCCACAGTCAACTGTCTGCTGGATTATAAGAACGTGGAAGTGTTTGGGAACGACAGCAACTCAGCCACCAAGTGGTAGGCCACGTAAACTGACGGAGTGGGGTCAGTGGATGCTGAGGCACATAGGCCCAATCCCAAACCGCCCCCTACACACTCTGCCTACCCACGACCCCTCCGTTTGTGCGTCCGCGTGGAGGGTCCGCCATATTAAGGGCTGTCCCATTCCACGGAGTGTGGAGGGGGAGTGGACCGTTCAGCCCTTAAACAGTGAGTCTGCATCGATGCAGGCTTCCATCGACTTTGACAGGAAGTGCAACGTCTAAATGGGAGAGGAAACAACATGAATGTAAGTACCGCATGTGTCCATAGGTTCCCCACACCTCTGTCACACTGACAGAAAATCACATAAAGCATGGTTTTAAAGTTTAAGCGAAACAAACAAATCATGCTGACGTTTGATATGATTGTGCAGCCCTGGCGCCATAAAATGTGCGCACAATTGGCAACATTTATTCATTTCTTTGATTGGAATTGTCAGATGGTAATCGGATTGAAAGACATGTGGAATCACTTAAATTATTTGAATTAGGCTATAACGTAACTCATGTCCTAGCGGGTCATAATCTTTACCACAGTGTAACAGCCTTACACTGGGCGTCTTTCTGTTGCCATGACCACGAAGTTTTCATTTTCCGGTGAAGTGAAGAGGGCCTCCCATTCCTGCCCGTCTTTTTTACATACCCTCCCCCTTCAGTGGAAGTGCCCTCCATATCTACGAGTGTGACTCAAATTTGGAGTGACACTCATTAGTGAAGAGGTAGTGTGTAGGGGGCAGTTTGGGATTGGGCCATAGTGTGAAGAGGTCGCCAACTTTCTGCAGAGTCAATCGCTACAGACCTCCAAACTTCATGTGGCCTTCAGATTAGCTCAAGAACAGTGCAGAGAGCTTCATGGATGGGTTTCCATGGCCGAGCAGCTGCATCCAAGCCTCACATCACCAAGTGCAATGCAAAGCGTTGATGCAGAGGAGTAAAGCACGCCGCCACTGGACTCTAGAGCAGTGGAGACGCGTTCTCTGGAGTGACCAATCACGCTTCTCCATCTGGCAATCTGATTGACCAGTCTGGGTTTGGCGGTTGCCAGGAGAACGCTACTTGTGGGACTGCATTGTACCAAGTGTAAAGTTTGGTGAAGGGGGGATTATGGTGTGGGGTGTTTTTCAGGAGCTGGGCTTGGCCCCTTAGTTCCAGTCAGAGGAACTCTGAACGCTTCAGCACACCAAGACATTTTGGACAATTCCATGCACCCAACTTTGTGGGAACAGTTTGGAGCTGGCCCCTTTCTCTTCCAACATGACTGTGCACCAGTGCACAAAGCAGGTCCATAAAGACATGGATGACAGAGTCTGGTGTGGATGAACTTGACTGGCCCGCACAGAGTCCTGACCTCAACCCAATAGAACACCTTTGGGATGAATTAGAGCACAGACTGAGAGCCAGGCCTTCTCGTCCAACATCAGTGTGTGACCTCACAAATGCTCTTCTGGAAGAATGGTCAAAAATTCCCATAAACACTCCTAAACCTTGTGGACAGCCTTCCCAAAAGAGTTGAAGCTGTTATAGCAGCAAAGGGTGGGCTGACGTCATATTGAACCCTATGGATTAGGAATGGGATGTCACTTAAGTTCATATGCGAGTCAAGGCAGGTGAGCAAATACTTTTTGCAATATAGCGTGTATAAGCATCAAATTAAAAATGAGTTAACATTTGCAACAAAAGACATGAAGTTAATGAGTTTGAACTTCAGCATCTTGTCTTTGTAGTGTATTCATTTGGTTGAAAAAGGATTTTCCAATCATTGTATTCTTATCTGAGCGTCCTAACTTCAATTGGATTGTGGTTTTTAGTGTAGATAAAAAAAATCCTGAAGGCCAGTACCCAACCATAACAGATTGGATCGTTGTTCAGAGCATTTAGAAACTATTTTGATCAGTTAATTTAATTACTGTCATCATCTCACTGCCATTGTGTGTGTTTTTTAAATTAAATCATCGCTCTTGACTGCAGGGATGAAAGTTTTCTGTCGTCTAGATGAATCACAGTCATTTTCTTGTTTTAAATTATACCTCATTCCAGGAGAAAACTGTATATTTTATTTCTATTTCACACCCATATAAGACATTTTTCTCAATCCAACCATCTTGGTGGTGAAATCAAACCAAACCCTCACAGCATGTTGGTTCACTTCCCACACTGATTAAAATATTCCTGTGAGTTCATTTTAAAGTCTGCTGCACATGGAGCTCTTATTTATCCACATTTTTATTTCCAAACTCAGCAGATGTTGCATTTTTATTGTAACTACCTTGACAGCTATATTTCAGAGGCTCACACTGCTGCATATTCATCACTGCTTTATAAATAAAATGGCCAAACCCATGTGAGGCTCCTATATCATCAGAGTCTGAGGGTAAGGCCGTGCTGCATATTAAACTGTATTGAGCTGATGATGTTAAAAACACACCTCTCTTCTACTAGCTTAGATTGAATTAATTAAGGAAAATAAATCAAACCTTCGTCTTGAAGATGCTCTAAGCTTAACCAGGATGTGACTCCTCCTGGACTTCGCTTTAAAACATTTCTCTCCGTTAAATTCTTATCTTGAAAAACGAGTTTGTCCAGCTGCTTTCAGCCTCCGGAGGTTTCCAGTCAGAGGAGCAGCTGCTCTAAAGGACGCTGTCGGAGTTTCAGAGGTCACAGATGATGTGGAAAAAAAGCAAAGACTCTTCAGAGGAAACTTTCATGTCTGATGTACAGAAGCCCTGAGAGGCCAAAGAGGAGGAGGACGGAGCATTTAACAAACTCATTTATAGTTTTGTCTTTGCTGGTCTTGTCTAAGGCAGAAAACAAAAGGTTATTTAGCTTATTTTTAACTGAGCTGCATTCAGCTTCTGTGCTCGAGACTTTAAGACTTTCCTAAAGCTGTAAAAAGTTGTTGTAAATTTTATTTACAGGCAACAAGATGTCAGTAACTTTCTGTAAATGTCTTTACGTTAGCATTACTCTAATTTAATTTACAGCATTATAATGTATTTTCTATAATAGTTTTAATACTGTTTTTTTTATTCAATGGATCATTACTGTCTTCAGTTGACAGCATAATAACTGTATTTTCAAAAACAGTATCCCTGCTGTTTTTTTCATTTACACTAGCTTAAAGGTGCTATGAGGAGAATCTAGTTCCGGTGACATAAAGACTGCTACCCATGAGCACGCGCGGCGACTGTCGTAATGCTGCGTTCCAGTAACCTCGGAACTGGGGGTGACATCATCTCCGACTTATCGGCGTTCCAGTTGAAGTCGGGAAAAAAACATGCCGATCTACCAGGCTATTGTTAGCTGTTGTTAGCACACCCTGCGTTGTTGTTCACAAATATCACATGAAGAATGTGATCATCACTATGGCAGCATTTTTGTAAATAGAAGTCTAACAATACTATGTATACAGCTGATCTAGAGCGACACACCCCAGTCAGAAGTGCAAATAAATTGATTATTACAAGAGCTAAATAACTGTTCACACTGGGGGCATCCATCTTTGATGTCAGCTCGAGGGTAGCGAGGTTTCACCGAGTTCCCAGAAGAAAATTCCGACTTTGGGGGACGTTCCAGTTGCAGTTTCCTACTCGGAACTCGGAAATTCCTACTTCTGACTACAACTGGAGCGCACCAAAAGACGTGACAATTTTTGGAAAACTTAGTATCGTAGTTTTGTAGCCGGCTATATATCGCTACTTACAGCCCGGTGCTCTGAGACGTGTCAGAATAATATAAATTTGCTCTAGTTTTGATTGTGTTGTTCTCGAAGGTGAGTATCCAGGCCAGTCCAGCCCTGTCCGACCCGACCGCCAAGCTAAGGAATAGCATTTATAGATAACCTATTTTGATGCTATAAAACTCATCTTAAAGTGTGTATTTTGATCAGGCATATATCTAAAAGTGAGACTTTTTTGTAATTACCTAGAAACTCCTCATAGCGTCTTTAACCATAATTGAGTGTTTTATATTTTTACATTTTTTTACACAGAAAATATCATAAATCACTAATACATGACTCACATGTTTGTCTCTAAATCCTCTCTCTGCTCTTCGACTCAGTCAGCTCACTTCCCTCTCCTCCCCCTCAGGTAATCATTTAGTTTTTACCATAATTTAAATGCCAAAGAACTTGCTGTTAATTTGTTTGACTAAATATTTAACTATTTCGCTGATCATTTGTCAGGAAGATAAAGCATTTTGCTAATTTCCTTTTTTGGGTTCTCTATTATTTGAAGCATCTATTTATCTCGACTCTTTTATAGAATGTTTTTTAATTATTATTTTTTAAATTACTTTATCTTACTCTGTAGCACTTTGAGATTGCGAAAATGTAAAGTGCAATACAAATAAAATTATTACTGGTAGTAGTTATTTATATAACTATATCTTAAACTATTTAACTGTTCATTTATTAGGCAGATATTTTGTTTAAAAAATAAATATACATTAATGCTGATCAAATGTTTATTTCATTTTCATTTTTTTAAATGTTTATTCATCTCAAACTTAAAAAACAGAGCAAAGAGAACAATCAACAATTCTTGAAGGAATCATAAAATGTATGTACATCAGACATCTGAATATGTCAAAAACTTATACATGTGACTGCAAACATCATGATGTCATACAATACCCTTCCTTACAAATCAGATCCATTGCAGAAACATAAGGCATAAAAACAAAATATTAACTATCATTATTATTAGCATTACTTTTATTAAATAAATTCATAAATAATAATAAAATACATTTTCTTACACAAACAAAAGAAATTCTCATGATCCATTACCCCCCTCAGTAACTTACTGTATGGACATTTTACAGTACCTTTATATATTATTGTTAGATGCTGTTTATTTTACAAGAGCAAGTGTCTTCCCACATTCTTGTGCCATTTACAGTAATTAGCTGTTTAGATTTTTTTTACAGTACGTAGCTCCAGACTAAGCTCTGGTTTTAGTTGATGAAATTTCACAACATTTAAGTCGATAAAATCTGTAAATTTAGTCGACTGAAATATAAAGTGAAAAGTGTAAAGAAATTTGTATGTTTCCTTGAATTTCTTAAGTCATGTCTTTCTCTTGGATAAAATGAAACATCTAATAACTCTTTATTGAATGTTAGTAAAGTCTGAATGTCTAATATATATATATATATATATATATATATATATATATATATATATATATATATATATATATATATATATATATATATATATATATATATATATATATATATATATATATATATATATATATATATATATATATATATATATATATATATATATATATATATATATATATATATATATATATATATATATATATTCATAAAGAGAGCAGCTCTGATTGGATCGCTCCACAACTTATCCCACCACCACCAAGCTAAGGCAGCTGTGATTGGATGTCCCTCTGAACTCATCCAAGCTTTAACACAACCAAAGTAGCTGTGATTGGATAGATTCCTAACTTGTCTCTACTTTCTACATGACAAAATTAGGTCTTTGCAAGAATTTACTTGAAGTGTGTGTCATAACAACACGTCTTGATAATGAATTCATGTTTATGGAACAGAGAATTAATCACAATTTTTTCACATCCTTTGCTTTCATGTGAGCTTCTGTTAAGTGATAAAGATGCACATTAAATCGCTTTCTCGTCCTCTTTTCAGCAGATGGTCTTGATTGTTTCTCCTTTTCCTTATGTACCATCTATACGTCTATTTCATTATTTCACCATCTTTACTGAACTTTTTCTCATTGCGTCATCACTCTTCTTCCACATTATTCTCCCCCCATGTGGCTTTGATAAAGTTTCATTTTATTTTAAGTTTTAATTACCGCACTGAGCTCTCACTGCTCTGCTGGGTGGTTATAATATTTTAATATTTAAAATGCAGAGTGACATTTGGACCCCAGAGCCCCTCACAGAGAGACAGACGGACAGACTCAGCAGATGGTGGAGCGACGTGTTTACTGTCAGGACGGGAGTTTGATGCGGAGGAAGAATTGAGTGGGAGGGGAGGGAGATATTTCAGGAGGACGACGGAGCTTAAGGACATAAAACACCCTCTATAGACTGGAAAACACACACATATACACACCACGTGTACACACTCTGAGTATGGGTGTTAATGGGATCAGAGCCATCTGGAGGATCCAGCAGACTCTTCAATTTTTATATTCCACAGACAAAAACTTGACTTTATGAGCGTTATTCTTAACAAGAATAACATCTGTGGCTGCAGGAGAACAAGTCATAAACAGTGATAAGTAGGGGTGTCCTGATTGGGATTTACCACCTGCCAGTGCCAATCCAGGACAATCACACTTATTTCTGTTATATCTGCTGGTTTAACTGTCAGTCACTCTAGTTAACTCTCAGTATAGGGGGCAGTATAGCCTATAAAAAGAGCTATCACAATGTTGGCATGCACTTCTGCTACCTGTATTACGGTAGTTACGCTCCAAGTGCCCTCAGCCTGCAGACAGAAACAGTGATGGATAATACTCAAAGCCTGACCTTACGTAACCTGACACACTAGACGGTCAGTTCCATATTGGAAATATTTCACTAATCCATCTGGGAAGGAGCCGTCTGAAAATGTTTTCAGGGCAGAACCTTCAAAAACAACAGCAGCTTGTGATTGGACGATCATTTGGCTCATCACACTCATCACCAACCAATCCATATCAAGCAACGCTGCTGTGACATAGAATATGTAGCAGTTAAACATAGCGGCTAACAGCTAAGGTAGCTTATAAGGGCAAACAACAGTTAATGGCCGTTAGCAGTAGTGGCTACCGGTTGTTAGCAGCTATGGCTAATGACTAACGGTTGTTAACTGTTGTTTGCCCTTGTAAGCCTTTAGCCGTAGCGGCTAACAGCCGTTAGTTGATAGCTTAACTACCTTAAGACTATCATTTCACATTAAATCATACCACACAGATGTTTCATTTAACACTTATATGTGACATGAACTTCATCAAAGACAATCCCTACCAAGTAAACTGCATAGTTCGCCAAGTAAAACTGAGTACCCAGGATGAGCACAGGCTAACCGACATTAGCCGCCATTATTTGTACAACAGGAAGTGACTTCACTTCCCGTCAAGTCACTTCCTGTTGTTGTCACACCCGCAGCCCCCGCCTCTCTTCCCTGATTGGGCCGTTAATTGTTTAGCCGAGTGAAGCCGTTGGATAATGGAGGCTGGCAAGATGGAGATGCATGATTTCAGAATCAGGCAGGTCTGTCTGCTCTGCAAGGTTAGACCTTATGTGCACTCGCCATAAATATCCATCAGTCTCAGTTTCCACATCCCGCACCTTGATCACAGCTGGAAATACTCAGCAAGTCTATTTCAGAGTGAGCTGCTTCAACTTCACCTGAGTAAGATCGACCAAAACCAGGAAAGCAAGTGTTCAGGGTTTCTGTGTATCCTGTTGTTTCTGTGTTGCATCTTCTGTTAATCGTCTCAAACTAGCTTCTTGAATATAACAATGACTTCTCTGTGCTCCAGTGGCCTCCACAGTCACCAGATCTTAATCTTATAGAGTACCTTTGGGATGGTTGACCTAGAGCTGTGTGATGCTGTCATGGACATATGAACCAACATCTCTGAGGAATGTCTCCAGCAGCTTGTTGAATCCATCCAAAGAAGAATTAACGCGACTTGAGTGTCCTCGGTGATCACTCTCCATGCAAAGTCAACATACAGCTGCGAAGGGGCGGGGCTAACCCTCCCGCGACACATTGCCCACATTCAAGACAATGACTGCGCTTGTGGTGTGTTGCCAAAGTTGAAAAAGTTGATTGATGTCGTGTGTGGCAACAGCTAATCAGCGGTGTGTGCGTGTGTGACAATACCCGGGACAGACAGTTTTTATTCCGGACTACAGAGTAACAATCAATGTCGTGTGGAAGCATTAGTCAGTGAAGACATTACTTCCGCCTTGACGGACCGAATTCAGTTGGAATAATGTTAGCTTATACATCCTGTTATATGATATATAATATGATCGCGGTGAACACGGACGTGACGTCACTGATCAAAACGAGTTATTTATGGACACACGTTGCGACTTCAGTGGGCGACGCGATTATGGTCGCAAAGCATCATTCAGCGTGAACGCAACTCAAGATAGTTCTGGGGGCAAAGGGGGTCTAACTTTGTTGTTCTGTTAGCAAGATAACTCAAAAAGTTATGGACGGATTTCAATGAAATTTTCAGGAAATGTCCCGATTGGAACAAGAAACAAATGATTAGATTTTGGGAGTGATCCAGATCAGCGTCTGGATCGCCCATGATGAAAAATGCTATTTTTGTGAATAACTACTGAACTAAAATAGATATCATTATGACTCCAATTGCTAATGGAATGTTTTCATGGTCAATGAATCTAAATATTTGGATGAAATAAAGGTAGGACTAATATTCAAGGTGAAAATCACAATATTGGTGAGGACTGTGGCGCTGGCAGAGGTCTACGCTCTCCAAGGGCTTTTCTAGTTAAATAAATTTGATACACAAAATTTCATCATGATTTAGGGCTGTGATTCCCAACCAGGGTACATAAGGGCATAGCAGGGGTTACATGGAAACATTTAGTAATTATTTTTGTTTATTTTAAATCTCACGAATTTACAAGAATCCAGATTCAGAATTGTTCAAAAATGAGCAAAAATGTTTGTTTCAAGGATTTTAAAGTTGTAAAATTCAGCCATACAGACTTAAAATGTTGTTTAGTACCTTTCCAGTTATAGCCAAGTTAAATCTCCTCATCAAAACCAGTGTGGGTTCAAGGCCGTTGTGGTAGATGAATCCCCATATTGGGCCTCATATTGGTCCTCGCCCGGGGTCTCAGTGTCCCTCAGGCTGTCTCTGGTGAAACAGCAGGGCTCTAAATGATAAATAATCTACAGAATGCTAAAAATCAGGGTTTCTGCATTAGCACACGCACTCTGCTCGCTGTTTGGTGATGACGTCTGAGGACTGAAACGCCTCAGTCAGCACAACGTGGGGTCTGTGTGTGCGTGTGCACGAGTGTATGTATATGTGGTGGTGGGGGGGGATCTGGCTCTTAAGTGGAGCATCTCTAAAATGATTTCCCAGGCCGCTGAATGATGTAATTGTCCCTGCATCATCACACACTCAGAGCTTCCAATATGAGTTTTTGCTAACAGCTGAGCTCGCCGTATTGTAATAACGATTGAGGTAGAGTGTGCAGACGCACGCCGCGCTCTGAGCTCTGCAGCGTGAAGGTAATATCCACCTTTTTGCTTTGGTGATGATTCAGGCCACTAACCAGCTGGGCCACGAGAGGCTGAGGGTGTGTTTGAGGACTCTGCACATCTACAACAGAAAGGCTTGCACTGCCTGTTTTATGATTCAATCATGTGATTGTTTGGACCTTTTAATTTCATAATCAAAATTATTTTATTGTGGTTCAGATCCTGACTCTCTCGCCCTGTTCCTGACTTTATCCAGTCTCTCTCTTCACTATCTGCCCTGCAAAAACTCAGATCTTAGCAAGTTTAATTGTCCAATTTGAAGTCAGAAATATCCACAATACTTACTAAAAGGATCATTTTCATGGATATCTTATTTTTAAGGATTAAAATCAAAAACAGAGCACTGAATAACTTGTAGTTATAAAATATCTGAATCACTGACCTCAAAAATGTGCTTCTGGAAGAATGGTTAAAAATTCTGATAAACACTATTAAGATCTTGAAGGGGAAGGATTTCTTCATTGATAAAAAAAAAACTCAATGATCTCTTCCTCCCAGTTGTCCAGAATATATATTTTTAAGAGTAGAATTCGAGACACAACAAAAGCTCAATTTTATCTGTCACATCATGTTGTAAATAATGTAATTTTTTACAATTTTTTTTACACAGAAAATATCATAAACCACTGACTCACATGTTAGTCTCTAAATCCTCTCTTAGCTCTCCGGCTCAGTCAGCTCACTTCCCGCTCCTACCCCTCAGGCAATCATTTACTGTAATGTACTGTATATCAATGCTAAGCTCCGCTTCTCAGCTTTCAGCATCCGTTTGAATTATTAGGATTAGACTTTTGAGAAAAAACAGACATGCAACCTATTTTATATTATTTAATATTGTTATGTATCATGTAGTGTCTCATTTTTTCAGTAAATATCGAATGAATTGGCTCGTAACTTCTGTGGTTAATGGCAGCTAAGATAACACTGGAGTAAATAAGGTCTAGTTCAAATGTGTGCTCTTGCGGGTCAAGGAAGCACGAATGCAGGCAGATTTCAAGTTTGACAAGCAATGTTTATTAAAGTTACACTAGGTGAACAATAACAAACGGGAGTTACTTTGCGTCGTGACACCCTAAAACAACTGAAGCTCAAGCTATGCTCAAGCGTATGCATGTTATATAGCCCCATGGGTGGGACTCCTCCCGTCTCCCCGAAGGTTCCAGAAGGTTCCTCCCCATTTCCCTTTGATAGTTACATTCTTTCAATTCTTCATTACAGTGGTGTGATTTCCCCTCTTATAGGCCTAAATACAGTCCTATGGAGTCCAAACTTTATTTATTTTGGCCATTAAGTTCAAATGAGAGGTATTTCAGTCTTTGTTTTATGGTTTGCTCAAAATAGCTGAAATGATCCAAAATGGCTTCCCCTTCAGGCCCAAATATGGTCGTGCTTTCCTGCTCCTCTCTGGGTACAGAGTGTTCTGTATGCAGGGAGATTGTTTAGTACAGTATGTTCTTTCTTAGAATACTTGTATTTTGTTTAATAATTGCAACTTTAAACCATGGACTCCATTAGATATGTATTTAGGTTCTATGGTGTGGGTGATTATCTGTTAATAGTGTGAGACTGTTGTATTTAGACACATTTACTCAAGTATCATTTTCATCTAATGAGTCTAGATATGGATATCTTATTACAAGAAATAAAATCAAAAGTAGAGCACTGAATAACTTGTAATTATTAGAAAATATCTGCCAATGAAACAAGTAAAATTTTGCTCTCGAGAGTCTCAAAATCAGGTGTAGAAACTATTTAAGAAAGCACATCTTACTTTCAAGACATCATACAAGTAAAATTCATCTTACCACATTGGCAGACATTTTAATTCACTGAAAGCAACTACGGATTTATTTTTTGTTTTTAAATACTGAAATAGAAGATGTGTAGTTGGACATGTCAAGTAATCTATGTTATGGTTTAATTTATGAGATTTTTAGAATTAAAATTGGATGGCTAGACTTCCTTAGATTCAAGTTTTTGCAGTGTGCACATGGCTGAAAAGCCCAGAAGAAAACACAGCGAAAGCTCAAATCTAAAGAAGTTTATTCATCAAATTTTAATTCTAGAAATCTCTAAGACTACCTGTAAACCAAAATTGCCTATCAAGCCCAGCTTTACACACCTTTTAATTAAGTACTAAAAACAAAAAATAAACCCATAGTTGCTTGTCATAAGTTAAAATGTCTGCCAAGATGGAAGTAAGGTGTGCTAGCTTAAGGGCTTTTTCACATTAGGCCCACTTGTTTCGAACCGTACTACGCCCCCCTCCCCCTCCCCAGCTGGCTTGCATTCACACTTGCAACATTGAACCGTGCCCGGGCCCACTTGTGTATTTACTCAGTTTGAAACAGCAGGGGGCGATATGCACGTAACTGGTTACCAAACCTGCTACGGAGGAGAACAAAGAAGAGGCTACCATGGTAACCATTTTCTACACCAAACAACCAATGTTTACGTTTCGCTCTCTTCTACATTTTTCTTCAAATGTGTTTTTTTATCGTGTTTGAGGTGGCATCAGTGACCCTCTGGACCCTCGTAAATCATCGTAATCCTCAACCAGAATAAACAAATCGACAAATTGAGTAAGCAAAAGATTCAATCGTGGGGTTAACAGGAAGTAATGCTTCAAAAGTAGATCGGTTCGGACCACATTTCGCACCAAATGTCGGGAGATGAAGCGGATTAAGACCATCCCTTCATGGAGGTCTGGGACCGGCTGATTTGGTGCCCAACAAAGTGCAGTGGTTGCATTCACATTGACGCTAACGTACCGAACCCTGGGCCAAAACTTCTTTGGTGCGCACTAAATATGGTTGGTGTGAAAACACGCTAAGTCTGATTTTAAGACCCTCAAGCACTAAATTTTGCCAGTTTCATTTGGCAGATGAAGTTTTTCAATGCTTTATTTTTTAATCCCTTCTAATAAGATATCCATCTGAACTAATCAAATTAGCATTGTGGATCGTTTTAACTTGAAATTGAAAAAATAAGCTTGCTAAGATCTGAGTTTTGCAGTGTAACCTTTGAAAAAACGTATGATGCCTTTAACCTCTACAGCCCCAGACCCTTTTTTTAAAGCCTTTTACTTGAAAAATGACATACTCATAAAGAAAAGAGTGTATCTCTGCAACCACAAAATCCATGTGAACTATTCTGGTGTCATAATAAAAGTAACACTTGAGAGATTTGTCCAGATGTGTAATTATCAGTATATGTGTTACTGGGGCAGAGGAAATGAAGATACAAGTCAGAATCATTAGTAAATTTCATTATTGCCTAAAAGAAAAACATTTCTTATTGTGATTATCTCTTGGAAATTATGTGGGAGTGGCTGTAAAACTATAAAAATGAATAAAATATGTTAACATCATCTCTGCAAAGGGCTGTTGTTATAAAGTGATGCAGAGAGGTTTTATCACAATATGATCAGGCGAGGATTTTGAAAAACAGTCCACTTTTCTTACATTTTTGTTGAAGAGCATGCAAGCATTCCTGAAATCGGGTTCTTTGGGGCTGAAATGGTTAAACTAAAATTACTGAAATTGTTGTAGCTGACTCTGGCCAACATTGAGAAGTCATCTAAAATAGTACCTCCTGGGTTATTTTTGCGTGTTCAGCACAGTTTGGCATTTATTCTTTTTAAACAGACTATTCTCTGGTTATCTTGTGCCTTTGAGGATCGGAGAGCGAGACAGTGGATTGTAAAAGGGGGCGAGAGAGCGAAGGGCACGTCACCCTGCACACTGGCCACGGGCTGGACCCGACCCAAGGCCAACAGAAGCACTTAGAGGTTGTGACCATCTGCCCAAACTCCGCCAAACCAGCACTCACAGTCTGGCATTTCTGTGATGGAGAGAGAAGTGTGCTGGTGGAGGATGACGTTTCACAAACTTGTGATGCTGTAGGAAAAGGGCTTTATAAATAAAGTTTGATTGATTGATTGATGTTGACAGATACGAGTTCAATGTGGTCACCTCCTAGATTTGTTTATTCAAAGGTTTGGTCCTCCCTGAGGTCTCTTACTGGCCGTAGCCTTGCTGGACTTGTGACATACACACATGGACAAAATTGTTGTTGGTACCAAATGACTGACTGGCTGATTACCAGTTTGTAGACACCTGTGATGCTAATTTGAGGACACACCTTGATTGAACATGTCCCTATGGTCACATTATTCTCAGTCTTTGAATTTTTATTTATTATTACTTTTATCAGATTTAAGTTGTTTCTGTAACCATCGTAGGTTTTTCTGTCATTAACGGGGGGTAGCAACTATTTTGTGAACCTGTGTACATCCTCCATGGCACTCTGGGTTCACATTAGGCCCCCTCAGCTTTCCATCAGGCCCCCAGAATGTTTTCAATTCTAAAAGTGTGTAGAAATTATATAATGTGAGTTAAAGGGTATCTTTTTGTGAATAGATCCCTTTAACTATGAAAAAAAGCAACTGAGGTTAAGGTTCAGTCACAATTGTATCTCTTAGCTCCTAGTTTACCCTTAAGCCATTGTCTTACCCTTTAGGCTTTGGTTTACCCCTTTATTCTTGGTGTTCCCCTTAGCACTTGTTTTACCCTTAAGGCCTTGGTTTCCCCTTAACTATTGGCTTACCCCTTAGCACTTGTCCTCCCATTAACTTTTGGTTTACCCTTTAGTCCTTGGTTCATCCTTAGACCTTGGTTTACCCCTTAACCCTTGTCTTACCCCTTTACTCTTGGTTTAACCCTTAGCACTTGTTTTACCCTTAAGGCCTTGGTTTCCCCTTAACTATTGGTTTACCCCTTAGCACTTGTCCTACCCTTAAGGCCTTGGTTTCCCCTTAACTATTGGTTTCCCCCGCTAGCCCGTGGTTCACCCCTTAGACCTTGGTTACCCCTTAACTCTTGGTTCACCCCTTAACTCTTGATTTACTCCTTAACCCTTGTCTGACCCCTAGCCCTTGTCTTACTCCTTAGCTCTTGTCTTACCCTTTAGGCCTTGGTTTCCCTTTAACTGTTGTTTTACACCTTAGCCCTTGGTTCACCCCTTAGACCTTGGTTTCCCCTTAACTCCTAGTTTACCCCTTACATCTTGATTTACCCCTTAACCCTTGTCTGACCCCTTAGTCCTTGGTTTACCCTTTAGCTCTTGGTTTACCCCTTAGCCCTTGTCTTACCCTTTAGGCCTTGGTTTCACCTTAACTATTGGTTGACCCCTTAGCCCTTGTCTTACCCTTTAGGTCTTGGTTTACTCCTTAACCCTTGGTTTACCCCTAACTCTTGTTTTATTCCTTAGCCCTTGTCTTACTCCTTAGCTCTTGTCTTACCCCTTAGCCCTTTACTTATCCCTTAGCCTTTGACTTACCCCTTAACCCTTTGCTTACTCCTTAGCCCTTGTCTTACCCCTTAGCCCTTGGTTTACCCCTTAGCCCTTGTCTTACTCCTTAGATCTTGGTTCACACATTGCATGTTCACAACTAGTAAAGTGTTAAGCCATTTCTTCGTAAGGTTAAGACGAAGGGCTACACAGCCCTTGAAACAAAACAAACGAGGACCTCACTTGAAAGAAATGGATATAAGAAATTTTCCATAATACACCTCGTCTGCTGACAGGATGGCAGAGTGGAGACCAAAAGAAGTGCATAATTATTAGTCATTATTAAATTATGAAGTAAATATTAATCACTTTCTGAATTGTTGTTCATATTTAAACATTGGTAATGACGAGCTAACTTTTTCAGCTTTGGCTACAACTATTGTCGCTGACACTTGTTCAAATGTAGTTTCAGACCTCTGCTCTATAGCATATCAGGTGTAAGGTATAAATATAACTTTGCTTCAAGTACAATTGGAGTGTTGAGTTCATGTTTGAATTAAATAAAGATGGGTGGCCCTAGTATCAATCCCTGTGGAACCCCACATTTAATTATTTTACTTTAAAAGTTGATATCAGTTACAAATTCATTTTCCCCTCCAAAGTCTAGCCTCTGAGCCAGCTTGTGGGGAATACAGTCTCTAAAAACCAGCGTGATGCGGTTTATCTCTCACAGAAATGAACCACCCTGACGTTTCTTCCGAGCTCAAGAGTCTGGAGTTTAAGCCATTTTTGTAACAGACACTCTTTTAGTCCCGCTGGAGTGAAAATGGTTCTTATTTCTGCATTTTATGACCACAGGAGAAGTTCAAGAATAATTTAATGAAGCCTTCAAATGCAATCTCAAATTCTGACTTCACATCCAGAGAGAGCGGGAGTGCTGGTAAATCCTTGGGGCTTCAGTCTTATCAGAGTTTCTGCTGCCTTCACCAGCCCACACTCGCTCTCACATCTTCCTGCTGCTGCTTTTTCTGCTCACAAGTCAAATTTAAAACTCATTATCTCCCCTGAAATGTGACTCCAAGTTTTACCGCTTCTTCAGGAGTATCTCATAATGAGCGTGCCTCTGAAAACAGGATTTCTGCGTCTGTTTTTTCAGGATCCCTCCGAACATCAGAGACATCGTTTACTGCACGGGGGTGAGCCTGATGGACGAGGACGTGTGGGAGTTCATCTGGATGAAGTTCCACTCGTCCAACGCCGTGTCGGAGAAGAAGATCCTGCTGGAGGCCCTGACCTGCTCCGACAACATCTTCCTCCTGAACAGGTACAAACGATGCTCGCCGCCGAGTGTCAGGGTGGTTTAACCTCTTTACAACACAAACGGATGCTTGAATTACTCAAAGGACGTGTCAAACAGGTTGTTTTTACAACTGCCTGCATTGAAAGCTGCACTCATCAATATTATTGATCCCAGCATCGACTCAGGAGGCTCCCGCTGGCTTTGTTTAAGGATTCTGTGCAAGAGGGAAATGGTGCAGCTCCACAATATTTGTTATTTTTATTATTCAACCAGGAAAAGAAAATTATTGAGATTAAAAATGTCATGTTCAAGAGTGTCCTGGCCAAGATAGGCAGCAGCTAAAGAAGATGCACAACAACAACACAATAAACAGGGCGACCATATTCTGGAAATCAAGAAACAAGACACTCAGCTGCATGTATTTCTCAACATCTTGACAGGTTGGTACGTTGGAAAAATACCAGTGGTCCAGGGCAGTGCCTAATTATAAATATTAACCCTTTTACTACTAAAAATATAAATGGGTGCCTGCTCTTTTTGCCTTTTTTGTCTATAAATATGTAAAAAAGCCCTCTGAGTAAATAATTTTGCGCCGTTTATCAGGTAAAAATTTTAAAAAAGTATTTGTCATTGTTGAATTATAAATTCATAGAACAGTGTAATTAAAAAAAGAACAGAAATTTGATTTTTCAACAGGTTCCTCTTTATAAACTGTTCTAAATAAATATGAGCAACATTTTTGAGAAGACAAAACCAAAAGACCTATTTTATATTAATAGTATTATTTATATATATTTTTTATTTAAAAAATGTATTTATGAAATCCTTAAAACCCTAACCATGGTGAAACAAAAAAGATTAACTAGACAGAAATACACGTAAAGAAAGACAAGAAAACACTCCACAATGACACAAAAGTCAATATTTACAATATTTTAACATTAATTACGCAAAAATATCAATAAACCACTGATACAAGACTCACATGTTTTGTCTCTGAATCCTGACTCTGCTCTCCGGCTCAGTCAGCTCACTTTCCACTCCTCCCCCTCAGGAAATCATTTACCGTAATGTACTACATATCACCGGAAAGCTCCGCTTCTCAGTTTTCAGAATCCATTAGAATTTTTAGGATTGGACAGACACTAATTATTTATGATTTAATTTTATTATTTAAAATGACTATGTATCATAATTTGTATTATTATATTCTTTATATTTTAATGAAATCCATTAAATATCCTTGATGAAAAAGACGATGACAAAAAAGATGAACTAGGCAAAAATCTGTCAAAAAAAAGGTGAAGATACAAAAGAACAGCAAGAATACACTCCGGAATGATATTAAAGTCATTATTTACAATATTTTAACATTATTTACATAGGAATTATCAATAAACCACCAATATATGACTCACATGTCTGTCTCTGAAGCCTCTCTCTGTTCCCTGGCTCAGTCAGCTCACTTCCCGCTCCTCCCCCGCAGGCAATCATTTACCGTAATGTACTGTATATCACTGGAAAGCTCCACTTCTCAGCTTTCAGAATCCACTGGAATTATTAGGATTAGACTTTTGAGAAAGAAACTCGAACCTAGCCTATTTTATTTTATTTAATGTTATGTATCATCATTTAAATTATTGTGTTCTTTAATTATTTATGCAATCCATTTAACTCGAGCTTTGATGAAAAAACGATGACAGAAAAGATGAACTAGGCAAAATAAGGTGAAAATTTTCCAAAGAATGGCAAAAAAACATTCCAATATGATACTTAAAGGAAAAGTTCGGTTCCTGCAGCTTTTACATTGTTTATAGAATGAAGAACAACAATATACTCACCCAGAAGGCTTTCCTGATGCAAACGGTGCTTCGGGAGATATTTAGATCCAAAATCGAGCAGCGGACACCGATATAATGGTAGCCCGTAGGGCATAGATCACCGCTCCTAAAAACTGCATTAATCGTTCAAAAACTCATGTTTTTCACCGATATTCCATCATGATTTGCTCCGAAAGGACCGCCATTGCAGCCTGTGTCTCTGCACACAGCGCTGTGTGGCTGAACTAACCTCTGAACTGACGAGCTGTTTACATGCTCTTCGCGCATGCGCAGTGCGGCTCATTGTTTCAGGGGAAGATCGGCAGCTACAAATCAACTTTCTTCTTCCAGTTTTGTGCAAAATGGACGAATGTCTATGGGATGAAGATGTTGTGGAGGAGGACTTTGAATATGATGGACGTCCTTACAGTTTGGAGCCACAGTATACAGATATACAGATAAGGAAGCGATCGCAACGCTCCAGAGAGTACTGCGCATGCGCGAAGAGCATGTAAACAGCTCGTCAGTTCAGAGGTTAGTTCAGCCACACAGCGCTGTGTGGAGAGACACAGGCTGCAATGGCGGTCCTTTCGGAGCAAATCATGATGGAATATCGGTGAAAAACATGAGTTTTTGAACGATTAATGCAGTTTTTAGGAGCGGCGATCTATGCCCTACGGGCTACCATTATATCGGTGTCCGCTGCTCGATTTTGGATCTAAATATCTCCCGAAGCACCGTTTGCATCAGGAAAGCCTTCTGGGTGAGTATATTGTTGTTCTTCATTCTATAAACAATGTAAAAGCTGCAGGAACCGAACTTTTCCTTTAAGTCATTATTTACAACATTTTTACATTATTTACACGGAAAATACTGATAAACCACCTATTGATGACTCATATGTCTGTCTCTGAATCCCCTCTCTGCTCCCAGCTCAGTCAGCTCACTTCCCGCTCCTCCCCCTCAGGCATATAATTTGGATAGCGCGGTTACCCAAGGAGTTACGGTAGTTTGAATCAAGCATGTCGTTTTCTGTCAGATCTGTATATAGAACAGAGTAAAACCCAGATATTTTAGGGAATTTTATAAAATATTCCCAGACATAATTTCATTACCAATACAACATGTCAAAAGGGGACGTACGGTCACCGTAATGTCGTTCTGTTCTGTAATACGTCTTGATGTTGAGCTGAAATGGTGCTTTTTCGACTTGATTTTGTGATGAGTAAATGTGCTAGCTGTGCACATGACAAGTTTAAACTAAGTTTATAATGATGTTGCAGATGACTGTAAGTTAAGTCCTAGTATCACATTCCCAATCGCCCTCAAGTTGCTGATTAATAAAACTCTGCAGATGGAAACCTCCTTTGAGGCTCATTCCAGTTTAATGAGTTAATTAAACTGTCCATTGACTTCGACATCCTCAAACTTTAGAGCCAAGTCTGTGGTGCACAATCCAACACTGTCCAATAATTCATAAATACAGGCTCTTGAAAACTTTCTGAAGAGTAAAATTCATCCTCTCAGACTTTATTCCAAAATGTGCGAACCATTAGAGTCATAGAATATCATGATCCGTCTATTTTTGATCTGAACACTCATTTTTCTCCACGCTGCTCCACATCTGTCAGCCTGGGTCATTATCAAGGTAAAGTGGTCTAAATTTGGATCCATTTCTCTCCTGAAACAACCTCCACCATTACTGCTGTTGTTGTTTGCTGCTGACCTTACCTCACGTCACGTTGTTCTCTCTCCTGTGCACGAGCCTAATTGCTTTTTACAGGGATGATGCTCATTAATTTATGAGGAATACAGCAATTATTCATCTATTTGGCAACTTAAGGGCTGCAGTAATAGAGGTGGACAGGCAAACTTTAAAACCACCTGAACAAGGACACTGTTCTCTGTCAGCACCTTCATCAGACATGAAAAAATAAAGGGGAAAAATACATAAATGAAGAATAAAAAAACTAAAATGCCCAAAAGTCATTTCGAAAAAGCAATAAAAAATAGAGACTAAAAGACTAAAATGACAAAAAAAAAGCATGCTAAGAAATGACATCAAAAAATACTATGCAGAAAAATAAATGAAGAATAAAAAAAAATAATAAAAAAATAAGAAATTAGATTTAAAAAAAATACTGTAAACAAAAATAAATTAATAAATTAAGAATAAAAAACCCCAAAAGGGCCAAAAAAGTCATAAGGAATTAGATTTTAAAAAAATACTACATGAAAAAATAACTGAATGAAGAATTAAAAAACTAAAATTACCAAAAAGTTTCATAAGAAATAAGATTGAAAAAAAAATACTATTGGGAAAATAAATAAATAAAAACTAACAGACTAAAATGATAGAACAAATTATAATAAGAAATCAGATAAAAGAAATACTGTAAGGAAAAATAAATACATAAATCTTAATAAATAAAGACTAAAGGGCAAAAATGACAAAAAAGATTCATATTAAGAAATGATATTTAGAATTCCCATGGGAAAAAATAAAATAATACAATATAATATGACAAGAAATAAGATTTTTTTTTTTTTTTTTTAAAGCCTTCTATTAGGAAAACATGAGTAAAATCAAAAATGACAAAAAATAATCATGATAAGAAATTGGATGAAAAATACGACGGGGAACATAAAAAAAATCTCTTTACATATGAATTGAATTAAATCTAAAATAATAAAATGGAAAAATGAGAGAAACAAACACCAAATAAATAAATTGTAGTAAATCAACTAACAGAGAATCAATTTTTGAACAATAAATTTGAACAGAAATGGAGAAATCAAATAGATTAAGAGGAGAAAAATAAGAATAAATAAATCTAATCAGCTAAAATTCATCCTATAATGGTTCGTCTTGAGTTTGCTTTAAAAAAAATATAAACAGTAGGTGCTGCCAACAGGTTGTCTTGACCGACATGCATTGAGTTGCTGTGAAGTGATTTGCTAATATGCTGTGTGCATCTTCTCCATCTCACCTGTTGGATTATATTTTCTTTCTGCCTTCTAAAGAGCTGCAGTCAACAACATCCAAGTCCAAAATCTCCTCACATTCAAACAGAAACAAAACTTTTCCATAACAGAATGGAATTAAAGTGAAAAACATCCTAAACTTCTGAAAGGCTGCAGCCCGCAGGTTGTTTTTCACGGCACGTGGAGAGAGACAGAGACTGTAAATGGATTGGAAGGTGCAGAGAGAATTTGCCCAAGGCCGTACATGGACATTAATCTGTAAGCAGGAGAGCTGCGGAGTATTTTATCAGGACCTAACTGTGGTTATCGCTCGTCGAGGAAAAATACCTAAGGATGGAAGGATCCCGCACACACACTCAAAAACAGCGCAGTGAGACGGATCGGTGAGTGCGTATTGATTTTAGAGCCGCGGTAAACTGTCCTGCAATCAGACAACGCCATGTTCAGATAGCAGCACACACACAAACACAAAAACCTGCAGCACAGCAACACTCTGATTGGTCGCACAGGAAATGGTCCAGCACTGAGGCATTGTGGGAAAGGAGGGAGAAAATTGATTTGGGGGGTTTAATGAAACGACTCTCGCACAATCACACATCCAGAAATAGAAAGGACGGAAAAACAGGAGGTGGAAGGAGATAACGATAAACCAGAGCACCTACTGAGTAAAAGACTAAAATGACAAAAAAAAAAAAAAAAAAAAAAGCTAAGAAATGAGATAAAAAGTACTATACAGAAGAATAATTGAAGAAAAAAAAACTTAAGTATCAAAACAATCCAACAAAATGAGGTCAAAAAAGTACTATGTAAAAAATTTAGCTATAAAGGATTAAAAAAAACCAAAAGGGCAAGAAAAAAAATATTAAGAAATGATATATGAAAAAATAATTGAATGAAAAACAAAAGAAAACTAAAATTACCAAGAAAATGTCATGAGAAATTACATTAGAATAAATACTTTTGGGAAAAAATAAATGAATAAAACTAAAAGACTAAAAAGACAAAACAAATCATGATAAGAAATCAGACAAAAGAAACACTACAGGGAAACATAAATATATAAATATTAATAAAGACTAAAAGACTTAAAGCTGTGGTCTACGATTTGAAACCTCAGCCTGCCCCCCCTTCCCTCACCCCTCCCCTCCGTGTTCCAAGATCCCGCCCCCAGCTCGTGTCGCCTCCCAACGGCAAGCCCCCTCGGACAGAGCTACGAGCGACTAGCATAATATATCAGCAGCAAACTCAATCAAAAACAGCTCAGCTCAACTGAAAGTATCAAACACGACAGACATCCCCCTTGTAACACACAGCAGTAGCCATTTCAACTGGACCGGCGGCAATGCGGGTTTGGCGCCGCCAGAGCGGAGCTGAGTGTGGGGGAGGATTTATCTTTCTCGGCCTGTCCTCCCAGCTCAGCTTACAATGCTAACGATTAGCGGCTAACAGGCTAACCCGCTCCGCTACAAGTCATTAGCCAGGACAGGCACAAACTAACCAGAGTTATTCAGCAGACATCTCACACTGTAGTAAACAAAGCCATTACCTGATCAACCAGGGGCGAAACGGCTGATGCTGAAGGTCTGACGGCCGACTGAGGCCGTTCGTTAGCCGTTAGCCCGCTAACAGGCCTAAACCCGCGGGCAGAGCTCCGTTGGGCCCCGCAGGAGAGGGAAGCGGCTTCGGTTTGGCGCTAGGCTTTTCGGCTCCATGATAGTTCAGTAGCTAACGCTGCTAGCTGCTCACGGAGGTAGAGGGGAGGAGGCGGGACCATGGGCATGGCTGCGTGAGTGAGGGAGACAGGGGATTGGATGGACTCACGGACCAACTCACGGACCAATTGAACCTTACAGGCTTCTAGGTTTGATTGGTCAGCTAGTATGCGGCTTTTCAGCGGATATACTGAATGGATTTTTTTCGTTCTTTTTGGTCTTCATACTGTGTAGATAGGACCATAGGACCATAACAGCCTTATAAACGGTGTTATTAAAATGTACAAAGCTTCCAAATCGTAGACCATAGCTTTTAATGACCAAAAAAAATCATGCAAAGAAATGATATGTCAAACTTCTTTAGGGAAAGTAAGTAAATAGAGAATAAAAAACAAAAATGATTAGATTAAAATAATTACTATTGGGAAAAATAAATGAATAAAACTAAAAGACTAAAAAGACAAAACAAATCATGATAAAAATCAGGTAAAAGAAATACTAAAGGGAACAATTAATATATAAATATAAATAAATAAAGACTAAAGGACTTAAATGACAAAAAGAAATGTACTTGGAAATTATATTTTGAACGTCTTTGGGGAAAATTAAGAACATCGAGAATAAAAACCAAAAATGGGAAGAAAGTGACAAGAAATTAGATTTAAAAAAGCACTTTCCATTAATAATAAAGACAAAAAATTAACAAGAAAATCCTGATAAGAGTGAAATAAAAAAAATACCATACAGAAAAATTCATAAAGACTGAGTAAACGACTTAAATGACCAAAAATATCATGCTAAGAAATTAGCTTAAAAAGTACTATACAGAGAAATAAACAACAAATAAAAAAAAATAATGTGTCAAAAAATAATACGAATTGAGATTAAAAAAGTACTATAAAGAAAAATAAATTAACCTATAAAGGATTTTTAAAAAAAAACGAGAGGTGGAAGGAGATAACGTTAAACCAGAGCAGGATTTTTGCTTTACTCTGCTACTTATATTTGTGTTTCTCACTCTCACATCCATTAACCACTCTGAGTTTATATGTTCATACCCCGGATATCAGGATAAACTCCTCTGGTCGACACAAACTCCTGGACAAGTTTAGAGAGATCAGTTTTTCACAGGACTGTGCTTTCTGATATTTGGTTGGAGGAGTCTCGCAGAAAAATCATGAGCAGAAAAGACAAACTGGTCAAAAAATGAGAAAGGTAAAACTCTCCAACTTAGATTTCAAGGTTTGGGCAGGTGGATATCAGATGAGACGGGTACTTTTCAGTTGAGTTCAAGTTATAGTCATAATTTAGTCATCTAAATTGTTTTAATAATAGTACAGTTTCAGTTGATGAAATTCCACCTTTTAGTCGATGAAATCTACTGAAAATTTGGTCAACTAAAATATAGCTTAAGGCATTTTTTATGTTTCCTTAATAAAGAAATAAAACAATAGAAAACTTCTTCCTGTAAAAGCAAAAAAACAAAAAGTAAACCATCTGAAAAACCAGTAGAGTCAGTCCGTCTTTTTTGTTTCATTCCACCTGAGTGCATCTGTAAGCTAGCAGCACATTAGCATTAGCTCTGCAGTCAGTCTGCAGTCCCTCCAGTCCAGCTAGCTGCTGCAGCATTAGTTGAGGACGGAGTTGGGAGGTTTGCGCAGCCATGTGTAGAACTGCCGCGGGTGTAGGCGGAGCCAATGCATGTTGTCTGCGACATCTCCAACACTTAAGGAAAGGCAGGCCCCGCCCCCAGGCTGCTGGACTGGATGAACTCCAGCAGTTGTGGAGCAGCTCTGATTGGATCGCTCCACAACTTATCCCACCCCCACCAAGCTAAGGCAGCTGTGATTGGACGTCCCTCTGAACTCATCGAACCATTCCACACGACCAAAGTAACTGTGACTGGATAGATTCCTAACTTGTCTCTACTTTCTACATGTTTTTACTTTTTGATGAAAATGTCAGTTAATTTAGTTTTGTCATGCGCATGTGTTTTTATTATACTCAACAAAAATATAAACGCAACACTTTTGTTTTTGCTCCCATTTTTCATGAGATGGACTTAAAGATCTAAAATTCATTCCAGATACACAATATTACCATTTCTCTCAAACATTGTTCACAAATCTGTCTAAATGTGTGATAGTGAGCACTTCTGCTTTGCTGAGATAATCCATCCCACCTCACAGGTGTGCCACATCAAGATGCTCATCAGACACCATGATTAGTGCACAGGTGTACCTTATACTGTCCACAATAAAAGGCCACTCTGAAATGTGCATTTTTTTTGCTTTATTGGGGGTCTGGGGACTCAGAACCAGTCAGTATCTGGTGTGACCACCATTTGCCTCATGCAGTGCAACACATCTTCTTCGCATAGAGTTTATCAGATTGTCAATTGTGGCCTGTGGAATGTTGGTCCACTCCTCTTCAATGGCTGTGCGAAGTTGCTGGATATTAGTGGGAACTGGTACACGCTGTCGTGCGTGAGCATTTGCCCACTCAAGTCTGTTACGGCGACGATCTGGAGTCAGGTTAAGACCCCGATGAGGACGACGAGCATGCAGTTGAGCTTCCCTGAGACGGTTTCTGACAGTTTGTGCAGAAATTCTTTGGTTATGCAAACCAATTGTTTCAGCAGCTGTCTGAGAGGCTGGTCTCAGACGATCTTGGAGGTGAACCTGCTGGATGTGGAGGTCCTGGGCTGGTGTGGTTACACGTGGTCTGCGGTTGTGAGGCCGGTTGGATGTACTGCCATATTCTCTGAAACGCCTTTGGAGACGGCTTATGGTGGAGAAAGAACATTCAATGCACGAGCAACAGATCTGGTTGACATTCCTGCTGTCAGCATGCCAATTGCACGCTCCCTCAATGCTTGCGACATTTGTGGCATTTTGCTGTGAGACAAAACTGCACATTTCAGAGTGGCCTTTTATTGTGGACAGTCTAAGGCACACCTGTGCACTAATCATGATGTCAGATCAGCATCTTGATGTGGCACACCTGTGAGGTGGGATGGATTATCTCAACAAAGCAGAAGTGCTCACTATCAAACATTTAGACAGATTTGTGAACATTGTTTGAGAGAAATGGTAATATTGTTTATCTGGAATGAATTTTAGATCTTTGAGTCCATCTCATGAAAAATGGGAGCAAAAACAATAGTGTTGCGTTTATATTTTTGTTGAGTGTAGTTGCTGTCTAGCTTTTATCATGGGAAAAAACGTTTGTTGACATAAACTACGACGAAATAGTCGACAAAATTAACTTGGTCGGGGTAGATCGTGGGTCAGAGGAGTTTGTCGTTGTTGACTGGCTGGCTGATCAGAAGCTTCCTCTCTGCCATGGTGGTCTGGTGTGACCCCCACAGTCTTGGGTTGTTTCTCTTGTATTTGTGGATGAGACCCAGACAATCTTGACTGCTTCACTCCAGACGTGGACTGTTTTATTTATAAAGGTAGCTCTATAATTAAACTTGTTCTGTCTTGTCTGATTGTCCCCCAGGTTGCTGAACCTGTCTCTGACTTCTGACCTCGTCCCGGAGCAGGACGTTATCGACGTCATCATCCACGTGGGGAGAAACCCTCAGGGTCGAAACCTGGCCTGGAAGTACTTCAGAGAAAAGTGGGATGTCCTGAACGCTCGGTGAGGAATGAGACAGTGTTTGGTGTTCTTTGGCTAAACTTTATCAAAACAAAGCTGAACTATCGAGTTTATATCTGATTTTATTTTCAGGTATGGTGAAGCGCTGTTCATGAACTCAAAGCTCATCGGTGGAGTCACCGAGTTCCTGAACACGGAGAAAGAACTCGCTGAGGTACAAACACGCATGCACTTACATTATCCCAAAGGTCTTACTGCCCTTACTGAATCAGACTTTAGAAATATTCACTTAAACTTTAAAAGCTTTGGTCCATCCATTGGTGTACAGTTGGTTTGATGACACTTCAGAGAGGCTGGATATTATACTCTGGTGTCCCAAAGTAACTTCCTCCCATGAATTACTGTAAATTTAATGTCATGTAAAACAGCACTTTATTCTATACATTAACCCTTTAACTACTATGAATATAAATGGCTGACTGGTCTGTTTTTGCCTTTTTTAAATCAATAATTGTATCAGAAAAATGCCCCTTTAAGTAAATCATTTGCACCTTTTTCAGGATAAAAAATAAAATATCCCAGCAAGTATTTTTCAAAATTAAGTTATAAATGTTTCAAACGGTACGTTAATACAAAAAAAGAAAAAAAAGATTTGTTTCTCTAGGTTCCTCTTTATAAACAATTCCAAAAAAACATGTACAACACTTTTGAGATGACAAAAATGAAAATCAACCTGTTTAATAATATTTTTTATCATTTATCATTATTTATATTACTATACTACATAACTATTTATGAAATCCATAAAACATGAACTATGATGAATCAACAAGGATGACCTAGGTGGAAATACGGCAAAAGAACAGCAAGAAAACACTCCACAATGATGACAATGTCATTATTTACAATATTTTAACATTATTTACACAGAAAAAAATCGATAAACCACTGATACCTGACTCATATGTTTGTCTCTGAATCCTCTCTCTGCTCTCCGGCTCGGTCAGCTCACTTCCTGCTCCTCCCCCTCAGCAATCCTTTACTGTAATGTACCATATATCACTGGAAAGCTCAGCTTCTCAGCTTTCAGACTTGTTGGGATAATTGGATTGGATTTTTTGAGAGCAAAAAAACAGAAACTAGACCTAGTTTGTTCCATTGAATAATATTTATATCATTGTTTATATTATTATATCTTTAATTATGAAATCCATTTAACACAAACCTTGACGAAAAAGACGATGACAAAAAGATGAACTAGGCAAAAATATGGCAAAATAAGGTGAAAATACAACAAAAGAACGGCAAGAAAACATTTCAAAATGATACTTACGTCATTATTCAAGGTATTTTAAAGTTATTTACACAGAAAATATCTATATACACTGATATCTGACTCACATGTTTGTATCTGAATCCTCTCTCTGCTCTCCAACTCAGTCAGCTCACTTCCCGCTCCTCCCCCTCGGGCAATCCTTTACCATAATGTCCCATATAACACTTGAAAGCTCAGCTTCTCAGCTTTCAGACTCGTTGGGAGAATTGGGTTGGACTTCTGAGAGCGAAAAAACAGAATTTCAACCTATACTATTCTATTTAATAGTGTTTTTATCATTATTTATAATATTATATTCTTTAACTATTTATGAAACCATTTAATACAAACCTTGATGAAAAGATGACAATAATATGAACTAGGCAAAAATATGGCATAAGAATGGCAAGAAAACACTCCACAATTATACTGATGTCATAATTAACAATATTTTAACATTATTTACACAGAAAGTTCCAATAAACCACAGATAATTGACTCAAATGTCTGTCTCTGAATCCTCTCTCTGCTCTCCGGCTCAGTCAGCTCACTTCCCGCTCCTCCCCCTCAGGCTATCATTTACCATAATATACTATATATAACTGGAAATCTCCACTTCTCAGCTTTCAGACTCATTGGGATAATTGGATTTGATTTTTGTAAAAAAAAACAGAAACTCAACCTATTTTATTCTATTTAAATTGTTTATATAATTATTTATATTATTCTATTCTTAAACTATTTATGAAATTCGTCAAACACGAACTTTGATGAAAAAGACGATTATAGAAAACTTGGACTAGGCAAAAAATCCTGAAAAATAACAGCAAGGAAACACTCCAGAATGACACTAAAGTCATTATTAAAAGTATTTTTAAAGTTATTTACACAGAAAATATCAATAAATCACTCACATGTTTGTGTCTGAATCCTCTTTCTGCTCTCCGGCTTAGTCAGCTCACTTCCTGCTCCTCCCCATCAGCAATCCTGTGCTGTAATGTACCATATATCACTGGAAAGCTCAGCTTCTTCGCTTTCAGACTCATCAAGATAAATTCGATTGGAATTTTGAGAGAAAAAAAAGAAATTCAACCTTTTTTATAATATTTAATAATGTTTATATCATTATTTATATTATATTTTTTAACTATTTATGAAATCCATTAAACGCAAACCTTGATGGAAAAGACGATTACAAAAAAGATTAACTCTGCAAAAATATGGCAAAATAAGGTGAAAATATGGCAAAAGAACAGCAAGAAAACACTCCACAATGACACTAAAGTCATTATTAAAAGTATTTTTAACATTATTTATACAGAAAATATCAATAAACCACCCATAAAGGACTCAAATATCTGTCTCTGCTCTCCAGCTCAGTCAGCTCACTTCCCGTACCTCCCTCTCATGCATATTATTTGGATAGTGTGGGTACCCAAGGATTTACGGTACAGTAGTTTGAATCAACTCCCCTTTCCTAGTTTACTTACCATCTAAAATCTATCGATAAAGGTTAAAGATGCCCCCCAAATAAACAGAAAAAAGTACACCGTGAAGTCAGATAAGCCTGTTTGGTGATAAGCCGATCTGTGGTCAAGGCTTTATTCACGACCTCAACTTTTTGCCTGATTTCTTGTGGAAAGAAAGGACAGACGTGTTAAGACAAGTCACGGGACAAAGATTAATGGGTGCGGATCCTTTTACGGCTCAAGTTTTCCTCTGTTAGCTTTGGTTGTTTGCAACACCTCCCACTATTTATCAGTTCATGCAGGATTAAAGTGAAGAGGAGCAAAGAAAAGTGAGGCAGAGAAGCCTGTTCAGGCCAAAACTCATCCCTGTTTGAGGATTTTTCAACAAACTTAGAAGAAAAGACACAAATATGAACACTTTAGAGTCAGAACATCACAGAAAGAAGTTCGTTTGTTTTCCCTCCAACTCCTAAATATTCACAAACTCAGATTTTTCTGCCACGCTGCGTCTGAATAAATGATTAATTTACTTCTGATTCCGTGTGTGACAGCAGTAAGCATCTGTCTACGCCCGCCTACTGAGCGCGTCTTAAAAATGAGTCTCGGGGTGAGTCACAGAGGGAGGAGAAGAGGGGAGGGGGGTTAAAAATAGAAGGTAAAAGTGTGGGACGGAGGAGTGGAAGAAGAAGAAGAGGAGCGAAGTAAAAGTAAAGGAGAGGCAGAGCTAACGATATGAAAGAGAGCTGAAGGGATGGATTTTTTCTCCTGCGCTCCACTGAATCTGTCAAAGCCTGAAGTTTCCTCTTCAGTCCCAAACTTTGAAGAAAAAGCTCACATTAATTGTCTTCCTTCAGTAAAGTTTCTCTTTGACAAATAAAGTTTCCCTTTAACACCTCACCTCTCATGCAGGGAACTTCTCTGTGTAATTACCGTCCTTAAAAAAGACGAGTTTCGCTTTCTTACCTGGACTTTCATGTTCCAAGTTTTTCCTCTAATTGGCTTGAATGGAGACTCTCTTTAATTGTCACCCTTTAAAGGACACTTTGGCTTTTATAACTCTCTTTTTCTCGCATGACTGTGCCTGTTTAACTGCCTTTACACAGAAAAGCCCTTGATACTTTCACATCAGTCAACCTTTAGATTTTCCTACATACTGTCTAACTGTAGGATGTATTTCGTGCTCTATTTCTGTATCTTCTTGTCTTGTTTCTATTCTTTTATCCCTTGAAACTATATCTTTTAAAGTTCATGTGAAATCAACACGTATACCTCCAACTTATAATCACATACTTCAGGCGCTGGCTGACAGCTTCGTGGATATTTTGGGATTTTTGTTATTATCTGGAAATATTGCAGGGCTCATAGTTATTCATTTTTTCTATTATGAATGTGCATAATGTTAAATTAAGTGAAGAGCTTCCTTATTTTTATTTCCTCCAATATGTTGTGCTGCACTGGTGGTCTTCAAATCAGCATTCATCCTTCAAAAGCATCTGTTTTGCATAAAAAAACACAAATATGCAAAATAAAGATAATCATTTAACCCTTAACATAAAACAAACTTCCCTCAACACTTGAACAGAAAGCCTTGTGGAATAAAAATACATTTAATCCATCATTTCAGCTCAGTAAACAGTCTAAATTAAGTGTGTCCAAACATTTTTCAGTGGAAATACTCTCAGCCTCTACATCTATGAGGCTGTCTCATACATTACATACTGTGCATAGGTTTGGGGTATATGGTATTACAAAAAAACAAAGTATCAAGCCATAAATAGACAATTACCAGAAAGTATTAAGAAGTTATGATGAGAGATAGTCCGTACAATCGTAGAGGATCATTTAAACAAAAATATGTACAAATGTCAACTCTCACAGCCGTAACTGGTAACTTTGTGGAATTATTCTTCTGAAAATATAAAAACACGCACAACATTGGTAAGGCTTAAAGACTCAATGATCAATTGGTTTTGAAATAAACCATTTATTATATTAGTTAATGTGTCAGTGTTATGCATATATTTCTGATGAACAACATCTGCAATGTTCTTGCTTGTAATATTTTTGTGGTAGTTGTGTTTTTGTTGAAAGGGTAGCCTTAAATAAGCTTTGGTTCTTCCCACTCCTTAAGCAGGAAAAAATTGAATCTTTTACTTTAATTTTCTAAGATTCATGTTTCTTAAATGCATCAAAATATCACCTGGAAAACATGAACAGGGAGAGATGTCATGTCCTACCATTGACAGAACCTGAAGATCGAAATACGAGACAGATCATTTTCATTTCCGCTGTTGTTTACAAAATGGTAGAAGTCTCCCCTCTCCTTGATTTTGATTGGTCAGCGAGGGAAGACACTGGTGAGTGTGGCGAAATATCGGAAGTTAAACTTATTCAACTGAGACCACTTTTCTGCCCAGGGAGTTGAGCACTGAAATCACTGGATTGAGTTACTTTTGAGTTGGAAAAAAAAAACTTCCTGTGAGAACAGGCCCTTTACTCCCTCGCCTGGTTTGAGCACAGATTGATGATAATTTCCTTGCAGGTACAAGCGAGTCCTTATGCTGTCTGGCACTTTCAGATGCTGCCGTGATCTCTCTTGAATGAGCTTAAGGTTCAGGGATCTGTATTTGTCAGTCAGATAGATATAGACATCATCCATCATGACTCACAAATAACACAGCAGCATCAGAGAGGAAAGTTTTAATGCAATAAACCCAATTAAATGTGTTGTTCCCAAACATACCAAGCTTCAATTTCAATCTTTACCTTTATTATAATCCTGTGGGAAAATTGTTTTTCAGCAGCAGGCATCAACACACAAGTAGGGATGTAACGGTTACCAGTAAAATGGTAAACTGCGGTAAAATTTTCCATGGTGATCATTACGGTGTCCTGTTAAAATTACCGTTATACCGTGTTTGATCGCCACACTGTGTTAGTAATGCACAGTGATGCTGCTCTTTGCCAGTAAAAGCCAAACTATGTGTGTCTGCCCCTGGATGAAGCAGACGTGTGTGGCAAACAGAGGCGCAGTTTGCATTGTTTGGCCTCTGAAAAGTACAGCAGCAGTTGGAGCTCCGCTCAGACTCTTAACAGGTTTTGTCAGTCACAACGCCAGAAGTCTAAAGTCTGTTCGAAGTTTGGATTTTACAAGGATGTCGAGGGAAAACTGATTGACGACAGTCACCCTGTCTAAAACACGAAGCTGCAGTGAAAGACAAAAATGCGTGTAATTAAAACTGCTGTAACTCCTCGAGTAAACGAGCAGAGAGAGAGAGAGAGGATTCAGTGGGCCATACCTGAGTGAATTATAGGCAGTGTATTGGTATTTTCTGAGTAAATAATGTATAAAGGTTGTAAATAACAGCATTAGTATCATTCTGGAGTGTGTTCTTGCCGTTTTTTCGCCGTTTATTTCGCTGTGTTTCGCCGTATTTCGTCATAATAAATTGTCTTTTTCCGTCATAGTCGTGTTTTGTGGATATAATCAATTGTAATTTGGAAATATTGAAGAAGCCAGATGTGGAGGAGATCTGCCATTGATAGGGGAGACCGGAGGAGAGTCATGAAGGGGGCTAACTGCTTCAGGGACTATCGTCAGTAAAACAAGAAAGAAATAAGGCCTGGACATGGTCTAATATAACGAGCTGTAACATGGACACTAATGCTGCAGGAAAACTAAAATGTGTGATAGGTTCAAGTTTTTTTTAATTTTTGGCCATCTCAAAACTTCAAACATGTTCATTTACAATTGTTTACGAAGAGAAACCTCAAAACCGTTTTTTTGTTTTCTTGTAATTACACACAGTTTAAGCATTTATAACATAATAATGACAAATACTTGCCAGAATTGTTTACTTCTATTTCTAATGAAAAAAGTTTAAAGAAATTTACTTATAGGACATTTTCTGACACAGTTATCGACAAAAAAACAAAAGAACTGTTAAAATGATAATATTTAAGGGGTTAAATGATTTCAAGACTGTCTACAAGTACTTTTTGAACATTTTGAACACACTACAACAATACCGCGGTAATAATGATAACGTGATAATTTTGGTCACAATAACCGTGATATGAAATTTTCATACATCCCTACACACAAGTACATGAAAAGTCCTGAACTCAAGTGAAAAAGGGTGGCACTTAAACCACAAAATGCCAAAGACCAACAGTCAGGCAAAACCCATAAAGTGCATTCAGTCATCAAAGTGCTGTGCAGTAGATAAATAAACAGTAATGATGAACATACGAGGTAAAGCAGATTAAAAAGAGATTCAATAAAAAGTCAATAAATAGTCAAGGATTACAGTCAATTAATTCTATCCACAAGATGCATGAAGCACAAGAAAAGAAAACTGGTCAGGCCAATGAATTCAGGTTTTCAATTGCAACTGGAATAAAAGAAGTTCTGACTCGCCTAGTTTTGGTTCTGTAACGTCGTCCATAAGGGAGAAGATCAAATTCAGCAAACAGAGGGTGATCAGGGCAGTTCAGAATTTGTTGGACTCTGCTAATAATACATCTGCAGCTGATATCGCTGCTCTCCAATCACCTTGCTTGCTAACTTGACCAGATTCACAAGTCTGTTTTTACTAGATAAAGCAAGACAACCGAACCAAGCAGCCATGCAGTACGTAAGAGCACTTTCTATAACCTTACACACCTTGAACGCGTTCATCTTTCTGAAGACATAAAGTCTCTGCTGGACCTTATTACAAACAGAATCAGTACTGCCTTCAAATCGAAGTAAATTATCGATAATTGTTCCCAGATATTTGTATTGAGAAACAATCTCAACATCCACGTCATTAATGACGGTATAACTGACACTGGGCTGTGACCTTGGAAAATCAATAATCATATCTTTAGTCTTAGAAACGTTTATCTGCAGGTGAAAATCTATCTGCTATTAAAAGTGACTCAAGACGTAAACGCTTTGCTTGTTTGTTCTTCGATAACTTACATTTATCTTAATGCTGATTTTCTTTCTTTATTTTTACACAATTTATTTTTTTTGCTGTTAATATGACACTGTAAGTTTCTGTGTTGTTTTACTTAAATTTGTTTACTAGTAAAACCTTACCACTTAAAAAGTAAAAAAGTTACATAAAAATAGTTAAAAGTTTGATTTTCTTCTTTATATTTTTTGTAGCACTCTATAGAGTTTATACATAAAGGCCTTCATTTTGCACATAACTTCACCTAAATGTTTGTTATAAATATATTAAGCTACCCACTACAATTAAAACCCATAAAATCGGATTTAAAAAAGGATGAAAAAGTGCTTAAGATACCATTAATCAGGGCGAAATGGAGAGTTGACAAATGTGTGAATAAAGCCATGGTAAGAATAACTTAAGGCTTGGATAAATATATTAATATATATCTGCAAATATCACGACAGCTTGTTCAGCTTGGTTTAAATCCATGACTACTTTTGTCGTGTTAAAATGCAAATTTAAGATCAGCGTCACATCTAATTTAACGTGAGTCACGGCTCTTTGCTCTGTATTCAGTAACTTCATATTTCTGTGCTAATTTCCTCTCTTAAACTGGGAGAGCTTCATGCTGATGTAAGCCGACCTCCAGCTGAGAGTCTCCGAACGTTGTCTGTGTGAAAAACAATCCAGAAACAGGGACACCTAAAATAACTCTTCTGACTCTGAGAGTCTAATAATGGGTCCACAGCTGCCTCAGTCGGGCTCTGAGGAGGAAGAGTAAGCTCAGAGATACGAGAGCGGAGTGCCGAGAGATTTTCTACAAAACCAGTTTTCTAACAAGTCCTCACTTTTCAGGCTTCCCAGTCTTGTCTGAGTGATGTGATGCGACAGACGTTTTTTCAGTGTCATAGTTTTCATCAACAACCTTTTTCCACTGACAGTTACTAATAAAAACAGGTTTACATGGACAAAACTAACACTAAATTAACACGTTTTCCTCAAAACTAGACTAAAATGTCTAACAGACTTAATCCAATCAGAGCTGCTCTCTTTATGAATTGATATATTCATGTAGAGCAGGTTCACTGTTTGTTGTCAGTTCTGGTATTGTGACAGAGATGCTCTGCCAGGTAGCCTAAATAAAGGTGACAGCATTTCACGCTAAAGGAGCATTTGTTTCTGTTCATTTAGACATTCAGACTTTACTAACATTCAATCAAGGGTGATAGGTGATTAGAAGGTTGGGAAACTTCATCAACTGAAACTAGAAAAACCACTTTTGACGACTAAATTATGACTAAAACTAAAGGACATTTTAGGCAACAAACTATAACTAAAACTAAGTTAAAAATTAAACGAACTCTGGTCTTTGCCACAAGCTGACGCAGCTTTGAAGGTAGAAGGTGTCCAATCAGGAGGCTAGCAAGGTGTGCCTAAAAAAGTTGATTTAGTTTTGTTAAGTCGGCCATTTTATTCAGTATAATATGAGCATTTTAGCTCCTCTTAGCATTCAGCAACACTCCACCATTTACTCCTTCACCCTGAGGGCAGAGCAGTGTAAGGGTAAAAAGGAACAACTTGAAACCACCTCCACCACACAAAAGGAAAATTTGTTTCTGTTCATTTATACATTCAGACTTTACCAGAATTAAATAAAGCCTTATTAGATGTTTCTTTTTCTCCAAGTGCAAAATATGACTTCAGAAATTCAAAGAAACTTAAATAATGCCTTACACTTTACACTCCATATTTTAGTCGACTAAATTTACAGTAGATTTCATCGACTAAAACTAGACCAAAATAAAAACAATTTAGAGACTAAATTATGACAAAATAAAAGATATTTCAGACAAAAGACTGAAACTCAATTAAAATCGCTGTCAAAATGTAAACTGTGACTTAGGACTTCACGCCAAAACATCCTGAGTATGTTGTTGGTTTATTTTTTCCATTTCTTGCTCTGGTGGGATTTAATCTTTTAAGTTTAGGTTCACTTGTTTCTTTTCTTCCTGACGGTCACGAGGTGTCTATAACTCTAACAGCTTCTCTATCATCTCCCTTTCCATCCTTCCCTCCATATTTTGTCTTCCTTTTCCCCTTTCGCCTCCATTACCTCCTCTTCTTCCCATCTTCAGTTAAAGGAGTTCATCCAGTCCAGCGGCGTGGGGGCGGGGCCTGCCTTGCCTCGGGCGCTGGAGATCGTCGAGGGCAATGTGCGTTGGCACCGTCTCCACCGGCGGCAGTTCTACCAATGGCTGCGCAAACCTCCCAACTCCGCCCTCGGCTAACACTGCAACAGCTAGCTGGACTGGAGGGACTGCAGACTGACTGCAGAGCTAATGCTAAAGTGCTGCTAGCTTACAGATGCAGTCAGATAGAATGAAACAAAAAAGACGGACTGACTCGACTGGTTTTTCAGCCGGTTTTCTTTTTGTTTGTTGCTTTTACAGAAATATGTTTTCTATTGCTTTATTTCAGATGAAGTCTTTGTGTGGCTGATGCTGTTCAACTGGTTTCTGCGATGTGAAATTACAAGATTTAGTGATTAAGATGCAGGCTAACTAACTAGCTAGCTGTCATCAGTAGCTGCAAAAACAATATCCTGTTGAAATTGGTAAAAGTTCTTGACTTATTAATACAAACTTTTCAGGGTGTTTTCAACTAAAACATCATGAAATTGCATTAAAACATTCTTTAATCTCTTCTTACATTAACGTTAGAACCACTTGCACAATTTGATGCCACCATGGATTATATTTTTACATTTTCTTTGCTGACATTTTGATTGCAGACTGTGGATTGATGATATGGGGAACTAAACCCATCAAATGAGATCTAGTACCAGAATTTCAAAGAACATACTCTTTCAACTATTTTGTTACTGCTTTCAGGTCTCAAGAGTTAGAGTCCCACTATATCCTATGACATATGCTACATAAACTGTCTTTAAAGCTTTTTAATCTGATTTAATTAGGAACATTATCCTTGTCAATCAGTTTAGACTGAAACATATGAAAACAAACAACACACAGGAGCATGTCAGAGACAATGATAAACAGTACATTGCCAAAGTTGCTCAAAGACAAGACAGCACATTCCTGTGGATGCACAAGGACTTTAAATCTTCCAAAAACATTCAAAGACAGCAGAGCAAGTTGTTTAAAGTGTAAGTTGAGGATTTTTGAAATGGGTTTGTACAAAGAATTAGCCTTACTGTTAGCCACAGTAACAGAGATCTGCTATGCATCAATTAAGGGAGCTGGCACAGAAGCAAGGACTTTTTATTGTTGGAGATGGTGTCACAAGCTCTATTTAATTTAGAGTTTTAGGTGAAAACAAGACACATAACTCTGTAAAGTGATTACATACCATATTCAGAAGCACTTGAAAGTCCCCATTTTTTGGTACTACTTTGATCCTGCCAGCAACGCCAACCAGCCACAGTCTGCAGGCTTCACAAGAGGACACAACTACCTTCAAACAAGATACATGACGGTCATGACAGCTTTAAAAATCCCCAACTAATCCTCGAGATTTATTTTATCAAAAAATAAAATGAAGAAGCACTGATAGCAGCATTGATAAGTACTAAGTTCACTTACGGACATCCATTCAATGTCGGTATTATAAAATTTACAACCCCTCTTCTCAGACAGTGACTTGCTCTGTCCTCATGGGTGCTCCAATCTTTGTCCTTTAACCTCCAAAACAGCAGCATCAGAGGTTTTGGGACCCCCATATAATGTGTTTTCAAAGAGCTGCAGATCCCGTCATTATTGAATCTTTTATTTTTGGCCTCTTTTTGACAGATTGCCCGAATTTCATAATAAATTAATCCTAATATTTGCAGTTCTTTGATATATCCAACTCATATTATGCATGTATTGTTAAGATAATTGGTGAAATGTGCCATTTGAGATTATATAATTTCTTTTATTGTTTACTGAAAAGCATCTCACGACCCTTCTCCTGAAATCTTTACTTAAAAACCAGTGAAAGCATTCAGTCTTATAGTCTAGAGGCATTAGGATCCAAAAAACAACCCAAGCTGTCTAAAACAACGGAATAAACACAACCAAACTGACGTGTCTCTCTCAAATACACAAACTCATTCCTGAAACTATAAAAACACTTACATCTCCAATCAAACCCAATCTGGTTGGCTCAAGATCAGGCCTGTGTCTTCCAAATGTCTCATCAGCCAGCTTTCCGCCACAGTTAAAATCTGAGCATGCTGCATCAAACCAGCAAACATCCAGGCAGGCATCTGCATGTCAGTCATTGAACAGAGCTGTAATTAACACAGCACGGACTCAGTGTCCTCTCATCACAGCGCTCCGAGGACTCGTTCTTCCTCACTGACACTCCACAGTTTTGGTGAAGGTTCAAAAACTCGTACTGTCATTGAAAATTTGTTTGTTCCTCATTTTTTTTAGCAGTACTTTGAATGTTGAAGCTTTAAAAGACTTTTTCAAAATCACATGTGAAGTCGAACATTCCCCTGGACAGCTGTGATAATGTGGACTCTGAGTTTAACACTTTGGTTTAGAGAGGAAAAATTGTAATTAAGAAACAAAGGTTTTTCAAATTAAAGTGTCAGATAAATATAATTAAATTGTACATTCATGAGAAAAAGTTGGAATTGAAATACTTGGCAAATAATTCAACCTGCAAATTATTTTAAGGCTCAACTGAAGTCTTAAACACTGATAATGAAACTGAAACCAAAGTGCATTCGAGTTTAAGATTCTACTTGAAATTAATGATTCAATTAATGAAAAAATATCTACATTTTAAGCCACAACAGTTGTCAAGTGCCATTTCAATGGTACAACCTGCAATAACATGAATGATATGTGTATAGTGTAATTTAACCACACTCCTAGAAAGTTGGGGATGGAGAAGGAGGAAGATTGAAGTGGCTGCATCTGTCCTTCCTGCTCATGTTCATCAAAATCTTCTGAAAACATTCAACAGATCAAGTACAAAGTTCTTAGTAATAACCGAAAATGGGAATGCTGGTTTGGTAAGTGTCCACTGCCTTTCTCCTGTCAATAAAGGCCTACAATACCCAAAAAAATAATCTAAAAAAAGAAAGAATCAGCAACACAGTATAAGCATGACAGCCAAAAAGTTCTCAGTTGATTAAAATACAGTTTGGCAAATTTTGCGCAAACTTTGAGCATGACAAAAGTGTTTGCCAACTGGCTTTACGTTCTTTTGTTCTAAAATGTCTCCTAAAATTGGCTTGGATTTTTCTATTTGATCAGAAGTCCGAGGTTTTGGGACAACTTTGGCATGTACTCTTGTCATTATCAAATTTTAAAACTTCCCAAAACTTCTTAAAACTCAAACTTAAACACTCACTGTGGCTGTTAAAATGTGGTTTTATCCTCATAAGAGCAGTGTCATGATTCAGTAGACAAATCTTATATTTGCTCACAAACATTTAACATTATAGAGTAGAAAAATTTCGAAATTTAGTGTCATAACTGCAAAGACTGAAGGAAAATCCACACACAACATCTTCGATTGGAGTGGCTGTTAAGCTGAAATTTTTCTTCGAACATTTGTATTAAATTGTTGAAACTTCTGACACTAAAAAGTAGATATTCCTCAGAGAGTCCAGCGATTTGGAAAGCAGAAAGAGCTCATCATAACAGTCCATCAAAAATCACAAAAGCTCTTAACCTCTCTATGTAACTACCTTGTTAACCGTGACAGCTTAAAAGCCTATAGTTATTTTGACAACCTGACTGACTTTGAAACTGAAAACAAAACTCGCCGTGGTTTCACAAAGCACAAACCAGAACTTTGTTGGATGAAGCACATCAGCCTCAACAAACAAAGAGGTTTATTTTTGTCACAGCCAATCAATAATCAGCCTTCGATCAACCCTCTCTTCGACCTCAGATAAATAGAAACGTGGACTTTAAGGATTGTAAAGCTGGGGCCAAGGAGACAATGGAAAGACTGTTGTTGTACGCAGACGATATGATGTTATAAATGGGACGTTGGCGTGCAAAGAAGACAGACTTTAACAGCTCAACCAAGCAGACTGAAGTTTACGGCATGATGGATTCTTTACCGGGAAGGAAATCACAAGTTTTCAACTTCATGAGCTTTGGCGAAACTGTGGATTTTACGAGATGACGAATTGACATTTTAACGTTACGAAAGTACTGCTCTGGATTTTATGATGCTTTCTGAAAAATATGGATGATATAAAATGATGGACTTTATGGCATGTTTGGAGCTTCTTCTGGACCTCATGTGATTTATGGATTTCAAGAAGGAGAGGACTTTATTGCGACCTTTAGTACAGGAGATCCAGTTGGGGTATTCGGTGTAAAGTGGCGAACACATCAAATCATTGTGGATCAAACTCTTCGATGGTTCCTGAATTTTAAGACCTCTGAGGAACAAAGAGTCTTACAGATCATGGATTTTGTGGATTCTCCAGTATTTGGATGTCTGCCCACCCTCAGATTAAAAATGTAGATGACTCCAGAGCCCGTAGGAAACCTTTAACTGGACATACCTCCATGAACTTTGAACATGAACTCAAGAAGAATCTTTTGGGTGTGACGTGACTTTAAAAGAACTCCTGGTCGAAGTCCGGCGTGTTGAATCTCCGTCCAGACTCTGAAGTTTTTCCTCCTCTGTTAGATCCGGCTTTGGTGTTAATAATTGAGCCATATATGAATTAATGGGACTGCCTGCCTCTATACACGTGTGTCATGTGATGTGTGTCTGCGTGCGTGTGCGTGAAGATGACGAACAGCAGCGCTGGCAATAATGCCTGCGCCGCGCCTGTCATTATGATAAAATTATTATGATTATGGTCAGGACAATGAACGATTGATTAATTACTCGAGTCATCAGTGATGATAGATGTTGATGTGAAAAAGCTAATTAGTCTCATGATGAATATTATGCTAATTATTCAGTGCATTTTGATCCTGTATCGTCCTGTCAGGGAAATTTGGTTTACAAACATAAAGCACACAATTATGTACAATGATCCGTGTAAATCTTACAGATATAACAGTGGAAATTTAAAATGGATTCTGAAGAGGAGGAAGAGGAAACATGGCGTTCATTTTGATTATGATCATAATGATGATGAAGATGATTTCGGACCAAAAAATGATGGAATCAGAAAGTGGCAGAGCAGATTTTACTCCTATGTCCTGTTTGCACTGGTGTGGTTTCCTGTATTTTCTGATTGAGTGATATTAAAAATGGTAAACCTTGTTTGTTATCAAGTCTGTTTGATCCACTTAACTCTATAATAATAACAACAATAATACATCTTATTTTAAAGTGCCTTTCAAGACACTCAAGGACATTGTGAAGGATAAAACAACAATAAAATCAACAAAACAATACTGTAACTGATTTTTGTAAATGTAACTACTATACTACTACTGTAACTACTACTAATATCCACAGCTACCTGCTGTGAAATATACATACAGTAAATAGCTGTCAATGGCAAAATGATTGTGGGAAAACACTGATTTTTGTAAAATTAACGCTATTTCATCAAAAAAAATCTACAGTTACCAACTGTAAAATGTCTATACTTTAAGTAACGAAAAAGAGTAACAGATTAAAGGAAATTTTCTCCAGGAAAACTGACAAATAGAAGGTAAGAATTGTGAAGAAATGTTTCTTATTTTTTAGTGAAATAGCTGTTTGAGTAAAAGTATTTTTTTGATAAAAACTCTTCCAAAAATGCATGAAAAAGTTGTAGACTAAAATATGATAATAATACTGTAAATGAAAAAAAAAACCAGTAGGGATGCTACACGCGCTCCCTGCACTACGTAAGCCATCTGGATTGGTCGGCTTACGTAGTGCAGGGAGCGTGCGTAGACGTGCACTTCGGAAGTACGATATAGCACTGTTTAGGCTCGAAAAATGTACTAAATGACCTCGTTTCGAATTAATTATGGACGTTACCCGCTCAGGACACTTGGATTCCAGCAGACGAGCAGTATGAAGGAAAATAGGCAAATTTTTGTGGACTTTTATGGACCCTTTTCTTTCAGGCTCCATTGTCCCCTGTTAGATGGAAGTTTGTTGACAGCGAAAATCCCCCCGGACCTCCGGATGCATTTGAGACATCAAAAAAGTGCTCCAGAGTGTTGCTCAGCATGAGGGTGAGTAGAAAATGAAGGCATATCATTCTTTGGGTGAAATATTCCTTTAAACCAACACTATGTAGTCTTTCAAACATAATATAGTCCTTAGATATTCATCGTCATGGTCCACCACTTTACAATAAGTTGAATGACACCTCTGTCGTGTTCTGAAGTGGTCTGTATTGCTTTCACTAGCGCTATGTAACTTCGGGGTGGATGGTGGGAACCCTGCCACACTAAAAACTACAAGTTTGGACTGCTTTACGGCATAGGCTACGTCACTTCCCCCGATTCCCGATTTGTTTAAAACACGGAAGTGTCGGCGGAAGCCAAACGCAGAGCTGTAGTCATGGCGGAGGTAGTAAAGAACGCAAGAAAAAGAAAAGTTTATTTTGTGGATACCGAACAAAGAAAGCGAGAGAAAAACAAGCTGAATGCTCGGACCAGAATAAACATCGGTTCGGTTTATTTCACACTCGCTGGCGTGAAATAAAAGACTAGGAGGGATATCCGACCGATGCCGACTTGGCCCTGTTATTGCTGGACTTGTAAGTACTTGTTGATTGTTTACCATCCGTTTACAGTATTCGTGAGAACGTACCAGTATGTAGTTTAGACCTATTTCAAGTGTGTGATATCACCAGCTCGTCGTTGTCTTTACTTTCATTCACTTTATCGCTTCAACAGGACGGGGCGACTTCACGGTAATAAAACCAAGTTGAATTTAGCGATTTTTAACATCATCATTTAGTCAAAAATAAATACATTACCTAGTCGCTATCCATCCTGCAAACAGCCGCTGAAGACAGAAGAATACTTTTGAGTGAAGTCCTGGCTTCTGTGATTTGCATACAAAACAAATGCACGCGACCGGCAGATCTGTATCTTTACGGCAGTATGCACGCGCTAGCGCTCATGAATAGTTGTGTTCTCGTTCCGGTCAAGCGAGAATCTTCCGTAGTGCTGCTTTAAATTTAACCACCTCCATGATTAACTTTTCTTCATCCATGTTGTCGTGTTGCCTCTGGGACCTTCTGACCAACTGTTGGCCTGATGCTCGTGCCTCTGGTTGTGACGTTATGACAACATTTTGAGGAAATTTATGTTCTGAAGTGTGTGCATTACATTTCATTTTGAAAGTACCAGATCTTCCACGTTTGACTTCCTTATCTGGTGCTCTCTGAACTACAAGAAATTCTGAGGTTTGGCAGCAGTCGTGCTGAAAATGTCTCTGACACGTGTTGCCGCCAAACTGGAGCACCGGCTGTGGAAATGCTCTGATAGACTAGAGAGGGACGATTCGCCGGCGGTTCACAGTGTTTGCTGTATGTGGATTTTGGGGTAAGGATGTTGTGTAATCAGAGACGTTCTTCTGCACACCTTGGCTGCTTTTAGTCAAGTTCCTGTTGCCTTTCTGTCTCTTTTCTTTTCTGAGCTCAGCCTTCCCCATCGACTGATCTGCCATCATCTGAATAATAATAATACATTTTATTTAAAAGCGCCTTTCTGAACACTCAAGGACACTTTACAGAGTAATTAAAAACACAATTAAAATGAATAAAAACAAGCAAGAGCGCCATAAAGTAAAAAAAAATACAGAAGTTGTAGAGAGTATGCCGTTTTAAACAGATGGGTTTTTAACTGTGATTTGAAGTGAGGTAGAGAGTCCAGGTTTCTGAGTCACGGTCACAGTGTACCCTTTTTTAGGCAAAGAAATGTTCACATTTTAATGAAAGCCAAGCAAAGAGAAACCGATGTGAACTCTTGATCTTTCAACACCTGCAGTAATTATGGTGTCTCTCTCTTTCACACATTACAAACTTGTGCTGCATCAGGTGCACCAGTCTAACTGCTAGTCAATGCTAAAAGCTAATTAGCCAACTATATGTCAGTACCTTAATATACAGTATTTATATCAGTGATTCCCAAAATGGGGTACGTGAATACCTGTGAGATTTCAAACAGCTGTTTCAGTCGTTCAAGGTCAAACTGGCTAATGTTTGTAGCTAATGTGAGATTTGATAAAGGCCTGAAGTGCTTGCAGAGAGGATGGATTGCTGAGGCATCTTGAAGAAGGAAATCTATCCTGAGTTATCTAAGATTCTTTTGGTAATATAAGTTCAGTTAGACACCCTACTGTGGTGAGTTTGTAACAGCTTCAAGTTCATAACTGAATATTTTCCAGAAATGTACATTTCTTTTTCAATAGTGAACTGGTGTTGTATTCAGAGTTCCCTTGACTGGAACTAAGGGGCCAAGCCCAGCTCCTGAAAAACACCCCCACACCATAATCCCCCCTCCACCAAACTTTACACTTGGCACAATGCAGTCCCACAAGTATCATTCTCCTGGCAACTGCCAGGCCAGACTCATCCATCAGATTGTCAGATGGAGAAGCGTGATTCGTCACTCCAGAGAACGCATCTCCACTGCTCTAGAGTCCAGTGGCGGCGTGCTTTACACCAGTGGTTCCCAACCTTTTTTGTCTTGTGTACCCCCTGAGCCTTTTTGTCATACCATAAGTACCCCATCACTCATAGGTGTTGATGATTCTACTAAAGCAGAATGTAACACAACTGATGAATAAATGAAAATATTTTATTGTATCTCCTTAATTTGAACATAAAGTTCTTAGAAATTTTCTTCTTTTTAACTCAAATTCAACATAATAATAAATATTTTGCCTTGAAAATAAATATGTAATCTAAATTAGTAGATACAAAATCAAAATATTCAACCTCTTTGTTGTATTTAACTGTTTAAACAGGCATTTAAACTTCAAAAATCAGGAACATTCTAAATAGATTATCTGCGGGCTTCTCTTGACCCTCTCCTGAATCCAGAGCAACTGGATGTTTTAGCCATTTATCCAGATTTTCCTGGCTGCAGGTTACCAGTTGTTTTTATTTTAGGATATTGTTCCCTCAGAAAAAATTGTGGTGGCACACACATACAATTCTATTGACAGGCTTAACTCAGTACTTAGAAGGTGGAAATAAATTATTACATTTTATTCACGTACCCCCTGAAATGTTCTCACGTACCCCTTTGGGTACACGTACCCCTGGTTGGGAATCACTGCTTTACACCACTGCATCGACGCTTTGCATTGCACTTGGTGGTGTGAGGCTTGGATGCAGCTGCTCATGGAAACCCATCCATGAAGCTCTCTGCACTGTTCTTGAGCTAATCTGAAGGCCACATGAAGTTTGGAGGTCTGTAGCGACTGACTCTGCAGAAAGTTGGTGACCTCTTCTCACTATGCGCCTCAGCATCTGCTGACCCCACTCCGTCAGTTTACATGGCCTACCACTTGGTGGCTGAGTTGCTGTCATTCCCAAACACTTCCACGTTCTTATAATCCAGCTGATAGTAGACTGTGGAATATTTAGGAGCGAGGAAATTTCACGACTGGATTTGTTGCACAGGTGGCATCCTATCACAGTTCCACGCTGGAATTCACTGAGCTCCTGAGAGCGACCCATTCTTTCACAAATGTTTGTAAGAGCAGTCTGCATGCCTAGGTGCTACATTTTCTACACCTGTGGCCATGGAAGTGACTGGAACACCTGATTCTGATTATTTGGATGGGTGAGCGAATACTTTTGGCAATATAGTGTACATGTACTCGTATAAACCCGGCTTTGTAAACATAAATTCCAATACAGTGACAAGTTAAATGTAGCTATTCATAATTCTTGTTTTTCCAACTGTTGGGAATATCAGGAATGCCAAAGATCATGGAATAGGTGACCCCGGTTATGCTATTCAAGTGTAATTTTTTAATTTCCCACATGGTTGAGATGTGGACCAACATCTCTGAGGGATGAAGAATTTTAAAGGTGTACCTAATAAAGTGGCCGGCGGTTGTTTCATTTGCTGGATGTTTCCTGAAGTGCATTGCAGCAGCTGGAGTAATCCTGAGTTATAACGCCCCACTTTTCCAAAATATCTGAGCCCAAATTGAATCGGACAGGAAAGTTTTCATTATTAAACTCAGAGGAGAACAGAGACGAGGCATCAGGAGTGGGATTCAAACCATCAACCTCCAGAGCCCTGCATGTCTGAAGTCACTCCAGAGCTCATCCTCCATGATGAATGGCTCCTGTGTTTCTCCCACGGCATCATGGGAAATCACGGCATCCATACACACTGAGAGTTTACCCCGCGTGCACGAGAGTTGAGATTAATGGGAGCAGGAAAGATTGTGACAGTGAGAGAAATGAGCAGCAGAGATGATAGAGAGAGAGAGAGGGAGGAGGGCAGGGCGCCACTTTAAGACAAAAGCAAATTGAATCTGTCGTTTCTCTGGGGCGAGATGGCCAGTTTATAACCGGGAGGGAGCGCAGCATGTGGAGGTAAATAAAGAAAGATGGAGTGAATGAAAGAGGGAGATGAAGAGAGGAGAAGGAGGAGGCAGCGAAACATTTCACCTGATCATCAGACTTCGGGAGATTTTTACACTCCTGTTATGGTTTGTACTGAATTTCTTTAAATATTTGCTGATTTAAGAAGAAGAGCTGTGTTGCCAGATTTTTTTTTTTTACAGGAATAAGCAAACAGGTCGATAAAAACAACTCCAAAACGAGTGACCTCGGGCTATTTTTTTCTTATTTAATGTTTTACTCAGGCAGAAAAAGTTTGTTTTGATTTCATCTTCATTACATTTTAATTCCACTGTATTTTTTTTTAATTTGTCTCTTTACTTCTTCAACATCCTTTTGTCTGGAGGTGGAAAAGCCTTTTCTTTATACAGAAGTGAAGGGAGGAGCTTCTGTTTTTTGTTTTTTTTAAAGAGAATTTATTGAACATTTTAAAATATTTACAAACACACAACAGAGTATGCCATTATTGTGTAGAACTGTGTTTGCAGAAACTGACAAATAATAATAAATAATACTAATGATAATGATAATAATAATAATCATCATGATCATAATCGTAATAATCATAATAATACATTTTTAAAAAGGTTCGAAAAAATAAATAAATAAAACACAATTTCTTAAAATAAAAAAATTAAAAGTGAAAACCCTGGCATCCGTTGATCCAACCGGTAATATTTGCATCTCTCAGCTGAACAGTTCATATATGCAGTTTTCTTTTGCATTGGCTTTGACCACAACAGAATAACTATACCACACTAAAAACATATACATGACAAAAGTATTTTTTGATGAACATAAATAATACATCAATAAAGTGTCAAAGTTTATTCATCAGATCACAGACATATTTAAAGAGAAAAAAGGAAAAAATAAGAGGACATATACATTTATATAAAAGAAGAGTATAAAATAAAAAGGCACTTATAGATTATTCTGAATATGTTTGGCAGGGCTGCTGTTATTTATGACTTTATCACTAAACAGTCTCTCTAACATTGATTTTTGTAACCAAACAGACAAAGTCAGACTTTTATCTAAATTTATGTTAACCCTCTACAGCTTTATTATGGTGACAACAGTAGCAGCTACATAAGAAATACATTTAATTCCTACGAAAAGGATTTCTTTTTGACAGAAAAACAAACTTTACCCCTGCTTTTCAAATTCACATGTGTGTTTGGAATGGGACAAAACAGTTTCTGTAACTTCTGATTGGAGTTTATACTTTTCACAAAAAGAAGCCCAAAGTCACTTATAATAAGCAAACCTGGCAACCATGAAGAGTTTCAGGTCTTTAAGAGATCCTAGTCCGACATAATGAAGCAGGATTTTAAATACATTGTTTTAGATCCATTAAATGCTCATATAATATAATCTAAAGGTTCTGGTCTGTGACTTCAGAGTGAACCACAGCCTGGAGGCCTCCCGGCTGAAAGTGGTAAACAGTATAAGATTGATTTTGGAGAGGCTCATTCTTTTGGATCTCAGCAGCATTCTCGATCGATCCTGAAATTTCAATCACCAGACTTGAGAAATGGGACCTTTCTGACTGTGTCTTCACTTTGTTCACCTCAGACCTTTAAACAGGCAGCTGTACATTGGCCTCAGGTGTTTGGAGAAACAGGGTTTAGAAAATGGAGTTCCACAGGGAACCATTCCTGGACCCCTTTTACTTTTTTGTTAAATTTAAAGAGTTTTATTTATTCCCTTTTTTATCAGCATCAGGCAGTCTTCCTAAAGTTGTCAATATTGGTACAAAATTCACACATCACCCTGATCCTGGCTTCTTCTTTAATGTAGGTTTTGATTATAAAAAGGAAAACAGAAAAGGATGGGACTATTGAGATTCTTCTGGTCTTAATCCTTGAACTCTCAGCTCAGCTGTTTGGCAGTGGTCAATAAATTCCAAAACAGTCTGGCTGCAGACCTGCACTGACAGGACCCCCTGCACTGAGAGGACCCGACGTCACGTTTTTTTTCTCACATGCTCTGGCTGCAGACCTGCACTGACAGGACCGGAAGCTGATTTGAAGTCTTTCAAAATAAAAGCGAATATACCAGAAGCACGTATTTTCGTCAAAAGTTTATTCAATACCTTTCAGAAATAAAAGCCATTACACTGGGAAGAACGTTTAAATGCTAACGACAGTGAAAGCCCTCTCATGTCAAACTTATTTCATACATATATCTAAATAATACATCCCTGTCTAATCCTAAAGTTAACCTAGTTAGCCCTAGCCACTGCTACCCGAACTACAATAACAGCGCTTAATTTGCTTTTAATACTTAAGCAGTCTGCTTACAGTGATCACTTTGGGTGTTTTCATACATGTTTAAATGCCACTGGCAGTGACAGCCTGTCATGCCAAGCTTATTTCATAGATATATCTAAATAAAACATCCATGTCTAATGCAAAAGTTAGCCTAGTTAGCGCTAGCCTCCGTTAGGCTAGCGCTAACTAGGCTAACTTTTGGATTGGATTGCAGTGCGAAAAACACCCAAAAGTCCAAAAGTCATTTCTTTCCAATGAATATTATGACACAAAGCAGTATATAATGGAAAAGACAACGTTTGTAATGGAATAAAGACTGTTCCTGTTTCTTCGAAAAAGACGAAAAGTAGTCACTCGACTATAACTCAGCCTCTCTCTTCACGGGAAAAAAACACACTGGAGCATGTGATGTGAGAAAAAAAACGTGACGTCGGGTCCTCTCAGTGCAGGGGGTCCTCTCAGTGCAGGTCTGCAACGCTGGGTCCTCTCAGTGCAGGTCTGCAGCCAGACCCCTCTCATAAATTCAGGAATATTTAACATGTTAACCCTTCATGCACGCTGTCCACCACAGTAGGGAAACCTAACCCAAAACCTTGTCTAAAGTTTCATATAAATATTATCTTTCCTTTTTTTTTTTTTTTCTTCTTTCTACCGTTTCAAAATATTGCATCCTCAATCCAAAACATTTGACAAAGGGCAAATTTGGTGTTTGGAACTGATATTTCAAATAATTTTGTATTTTTTTTTTTTAAATTTGGTGTAACTTACAAATGAATAGTTTTATTAAACAAAAATACTACAGATTGTCCATAAAGTCTCTACAATTTAAAATATATATATATTATAAAGGCAGTTGATGAGATACATTAACTAGATTTGTTTTATTTTAATCAGTGTTTATTAAAGTTTTTATTCACATTAAAATTTTGAGTTTCAGATATTCTGTTAATGAAGGAAAGGCTCGTCTCACATGACTGATGTTTCCTCAGATGTTCTTGGTTGCCCACCCCTCCCTCTGAAACACAACATTTTATGTGAATTAAAACTTTAATAACCACTGATTAAATAAAAAAACTGGTTAAGATATCTGAACTGCCTTTCTAATAAATGTTTTAAATTGTAAAGAGCCTTTATATATATTTCAGATTTTGCTTTTTCTTTTATTTACTCTTACTTGATGTTTGTCAAAGATGTGTTTGTGGATGGTGAAGTGGACAGATGTGAAACTACTTCAAAATATAACAATGACAAAAATGACCATGATTTTTAACTTGTTTGAAAGTAGAAAGATGCATTGAAAAAGGTATTCCTTTGTGATTTAGTAATTCATGCATGGAAGGGTTGAAAAAAAAAAACATAACATTATCTTGTTTGTATTTGTCAATGTGTTAGGAAACAGAAAAAAACTGCAAACAAAACAAAAGAACTGATTTTCTTTGTGTGGGATTTAAAGACTTAAAAAGCCAAACGTATTGTTACTTTTACCTTAATTATTATTTTAATATTTAACTTCACCATTTATGGCCCTTTTCCATTAGCCCTACTCTACTCTACTCTACTTGACTCTACCCGACTCTACTCTACTCGCCTTGTGCTTCTTTTCCATTAGCCCCAGTCGCCTGCCCAACGGGGTGCAGTGTCGCTGTAAACAGCTGAGCAGCACTGCGGTGACATCATTTTGAGCGCGACACAACAATCTGTGGCTTTTTGTCACGAAGAAGGCTGCAGGTGGCAAGAAGAAATACCCCTTGAGAAGCACAGGAGAGTTTTGGAAGCTATACAACAGAATGAAGCCGAGGACGAGAGCAATCGAGCTGCAAAGAAAAGACGTATGAGGGTAAGCTAATGGTAGCTGCAGCTAGCATGCTAGTTTGTCGCGCTCATGACTCATCGATGACGACATTGTCTGACCAATCAGTCTCTCTCTCTCTCTCTCTCTAGATATATATATATATATATATATATATATATACATGTATATATATATATATATATAAATATATATATATATATATGTATATATATATATATATATATACATATATATATATAATATATATATATATATATATATACATATATATATGTATATATATATGTATATATATACTGTATATATGTATATATATGTATTGTGTGATATGTTATGTGTTATTCTTCAAAAACGTTTTTTTTGTGTGCTTGTCAAACTTAATTTCATCTATTTTTTTTGTTTTTTTTGACTGCTATTTTATTTACAAACATTTCTGCCTTTTCTAATGGATTTTGTTCTTTTATACGTCATTATGTAATTAACTGTTAGCTTTAAAACATTTGAATCCCATACCAAGAAAATGTCAGTTTTTTGGTTTGTTTGTAGATTTCTCTGTTCCCCAAACTGCTATTGTAATCAAACAAAGATTTGATCATTTCTGTTTGTTAAAACATTAAATATTTCTGAATTTACTGATAATCTCCGTCACAGTTGAGCTGTGAGTTAAAGGGTTAAGTCAGTGATTCATCTTTGTCAAGAAAGCTGCTTTTCTGAGCTGAGAGAACAAAACTGGAGGGTGGAAAGAACGGCCCATCATGAAGAAAATGGAAAAAAAAGACTAAATGGAAAAAAGGAAAGTTTGAGACAGGAATAAGAACAAATGCAGGAGTGAGGTAGAGAGGTCAGCGGTCACCACAGAGCAGGAAGTGAAAAAGAAGCCGGGCTGGAAGGAGCAGTTACGGCAGGTTGTTATTATTCCGAATGTCTTCTGTCTGTTCAAATCCCATTTCAGATAACACACACTCACAGAGTTAAATTTGAGGACAGACGGAGAAAACTGTAGTTCATTTTCTGATAACAAGTGTAATCGCTGGTAACCATGGAAATGGCCAGAGCGGAGTCGGAAGAAAAAGTGAAAAAATCTGAGAAATAATGAAGCTGCTTTGCATGATATCAGCGAGGAGTAAAATTTGAATTAATTCTTAAACACTGACCGGCTGTGTTATTGAATCATGTCAGAGTGGATTAAGATGACGATTCACATGTTTGAATGTTTGAGTTGGAGCAACATGTTTGTGTGATCTCGATTCGATATATCAGCAGGAATCAAACAGACTTTTATTACTTAGTTTGTAGTATGGACTGTAAGAAAAGGCGTGATCAGGTGAGATTACTCAAACAGAGAACAGTAGTCAGCAATAGTAGGCATGAGAAAAACTGACCCATTTGTTATTAACCAATGGATTAATAAATTTAACCTTAAACATAAGAATATAGTACAATTAAATAAAATACATTAGAAGACCTCGAAAAGTAACCTCAAGAAATCCAATAAAAATAAAAACGTATATTTTTAAATTGCAAAATAGCCATTGTGTTTAACTTAATCATCAGCATGTTCTACAACTAAATTAAATAAATAATAAAAATAAATTCTGATGGGCTGCTTATATAGGAGATCTTAGATGTAGGCCGATACAAACCGATATTTGTTCTTTTGCTGATATCAGACTGATATCTGATATCAATAGCGGATCGGGACACCCCTAGTTTAGACTAAGCGTCATGATGGAGATGAAAGGTGATTTATGTATTTATTTAACCTTCATTTAACCAGATAAATCCCATTGACATCAGGATCTCATTTACAAGGGCGACCTGGCCAAGAGGTCAGCAGCACACGCCAGATATCAATAAAAATAAAAAACAAAATAAAATAGGTCAGGCAATAAATTACATCCAATATTTAAATCAGAAACAACAACTTGACAATGGATGAGCAGTAATTTTTTCAGGAAAGCTACAGGCATTGTTCATAGGATTCTCGCTGTCTGGTGAGCAAGATGGAACGAAAAGCTCTTTTTCAAAAGTCAGTTCGGACTCTGGGCACGTCCGATTTAAACATGAGTTAAGAGGGTGTGGGATGAACTGGTTGGTCAGAAACTGCTGATCTACTGCAGTTTCTATCCCACACAACCATCCCTGGTGTTTAAAGAAAACGGTCCAGAAAGACAAAATGTTGAACAGGAGTCTGGGTGATGAAGGAGTACAATGGCTCAATGGTTTAAACTACCTCCTTCATCTTTTAATTGAACTTCATTTTTTGGGGGGGATATTTTAATTCTGATATATTTTCTAATTAACTGTGTCTTAGGTATCTCTGTTTTTTTCTAAATTTCTCTTTGTGCAATTTTTAATCCGTAAAACCCTCCCATGGACTGGTGTTGAAAATTAGCACTGTGCTATGAGCACTTACAGCAGTGCATTTGGGACCTTTGTATATTTAAATATCTCAGCATCAATGTTACTGTGTGTCCGTGTCAAATAAGCAATAAATAAATAAATAGCAATAGAAAGACAGTCATCAGTTTGGACCCCACAGCCTACCTGAGTATTGCTGAACATTACGTCCATCCCTTTATGACCACAGTGCACCATTTTCTGATGGAGATTTTCAGCAGCTCCATGTCTCAAAGCTCAGATCATCTCAACATGACAATCAGTTCACTGTCCTTCAATAACCTCCACCATCAACAGATCTCAATTTGTAAAATAACCAGGCTGTGAACAGTTTTGAGCACTCATTTGGTTGTAGATTTCTTCTTAAGAGTAATTATTTAAGTTCTTAAATCAAGTTTGACACCTGCTAAGTTTTCAAGTTACAATCGTTTTGCCCTTTTCTTCATCCCTATTTAGCATTTTGACCACCTTTACTTTCAAATTATGGAAAAACCTTAATGCAGCCTGGATAAACTGGATTTAATGCTGCTCTCCTTTCCCTGGAAGAGCTGGGTTTGATATTAGTGGGGACTCGTCCGGGATTTAGAGTCACAATCTCTCCCATGCTCTTTGAAAGAAAATCATCCTTCTTTCTAAGATATTCAAAAAGAGTTAAGTAATGAAGGGTTTATTAATTAATCATTCCTTAACAGCAGATGATCTACAGGTCAGTATAGGTCTTCAGTTGTAATATGCTGCTCCTGTCTGGTGCAGTGTTAATATTGTTGACAAATTATTTTCGTCACTTTTTTCGCCAACAACCTTTTTCCCCCTGACAAAAACTTGACAGTAACTGATAAAAACAAGAGCACATGGACAAACACTAAAGCTAAATTTACTGACATTTTCATCAACAAATATAAACTTGATGAAAATGTTTGACAGAGACTTATGTGGTCATGTAGAAAGTAGAGACAAGTTAGGAATCTATCCAATCACAGCTACTTTGGTTGTGTGGAAAGGTTGGATAAGTTCAGAGGGACATCCAATCACAGCTGCCTTAGCTTGGTGGTGGTGGGATAAGTTGTGCAGCGATCCAATCAGAGCTGCTCTCTTTATGAATTGATATATTCATGTAGAGCAGGTTCACTGTTTGTTGTCAGTTCTGGTATTGTAACTGAGATGCTCTGCCAGGTAGACTAAATAAAGGTGACTGAATTTAACACAAAAGGAACATTTGTTTCTCTTCATTTAGACATTCAGACTTTACTAACATTCAATAAAGAGTTATTAGATGTTTTTTTTTTATCTAAGAGTAAAACATGACTTCAGAAATTCAAGGAAACACACACAATTCTTTACCATTTCCAATTAATATTTTAGTTGACTAAATATACAGAATACTTCACGATGTTAAATTTCATTAACTAAAACTAGACTAAAATTAAAACAATGTAGATGAATAAATTATGACTAGAATTAAGAGATAATTAGACTTTAACCCTTTAAAATCCCTCCCAGAGCAACTGTTAGGCAGAGGTCAATAAATTCAGGAATATTTAATATGTAAAAAAACAAACAAAAACAAAAACATTGTTTTTTAGTATACAGAAAAAACAGTGAAAAATCAGAATAACTTATGTTCTCTTTCTGTGCAATTTAAAAGTTCAAAAAGCTGAAAGTTGTGTTAGGATTACCATTATTATTTTAAATACTGAACCACATACTGACACCATGATTTATTTATATAAAATCTTTAATTCATCTAAAACATTTTTGTGTGCCAAACACAGTATTATTTATTTTAGATTTTTTGGTTTACTAACATTTTTGCCTTTTCTGCTGGATTTTGTGCATCTTTATGTCATCACATTATCAAATATTAACTGTTTAAACCTGCACACTAATGGCTTGTTTGTAGTTTTTGTCTGTTGCCTGAAGTGTTGACGGGATCACATCAATGATTTGATTTGTTCTATTTTTTAAAAACATTAAATATCCCTTAATAATTGATGATCTCTGCCAAACAGTTGAGCTGGTAGTTAAAAGACTTTAACTAAAACTGATGAAAATATAAAGTGCTGGCTGTGAGCATTAATGCTGGTCAGGTGTTGGTTTGTGTTTAGTTTTCTCTCACCAGCTGTGACTCATTTCTACGTTTCCTAAATAATTAAAAATCTGCAGCAAACCCCAAAATGAAAACTTGTGTTTCTTTGTGGAAAGTTGTTCTTCCCTCTGCAGGGCCTGTTTGTGCACCGACAGTGGATTAGTTTCTCTCTGACAGCTCTGGAACAAGAAAACACAGATAATGTCACGGCAGCCCCTCCTATCTCCTCCTCTCTCTTTACTCCCTCATGACTCCTTCCCTCTCTTCATCTCTCCCTCGCCTCCTTCTCCTCCTTATCTCCTTCTTTCCTTCCCTCTTATCTCCCCCTAATCCTCCGCTCTCCTTTCGTCTCTCGCTGCTTCATTTCAATATGAATGAAAGTTGAGCTGATTTTCCTCAAGGCCAAACACACACACACACTCCAGCACACACTCGTGCTAAGTATTCATTTTCATGTATTCCTCTCTGTAAACTGAATTAATTTAATTTCTGTTTGGCTTTGTTCACACCGAGACGAAGAAAGTGGACTCATGAGCCTGGTGTGTGTTTTTGTGTGTCATTGTTTCAGTCGACATAATGAGGAAAAAGTCACAGAGCCGAACATAAGAACATTGTTCCAGTCCTGCATGCCAACAGAGGATCCTGACGTCTGATTGGTTGAAGGATTTTTTTTCTGGATTAATGTCAGAATATTTCCATAAATTCATGGAGTATTTCTTCAGCTTCACCTCGTTTCAGGCTGAAATTCTGTGCAGAGTTTTGACATGAGAAATACAAACAATATTCTTATTCTAATAATAAAAACTTCTTTAAATATAGCCCCTTTAAAAACAAAGGTGCACAAAGTACTTTAACACACAAAACGATGGCAGAAAAAGGCAAAACTCTGGAGACAATAAATCAACAATGAGGTCAAGCAGAGACCGAAAGAGTCAAAGGAAAAGGAGCATAGGGTCATGTTGAATAAAGAAACAAAAAGAAAGAAAACTGAACTGGTGAGCTTATTATATTAACACGTACATATAAAGAACATTGGTGAAGAAGGTATTTTGTTTAATATTTAATTATAAGGGGACAATAAGATAGTAAATCGACTAGAAAAGACCTCCGCCAGCGCCACAGTCCTCACTCACATTGTGATTTTCACCATAAATGTTAGTCCTACATTTATTTAATCTAAATATTTAGATTCCTTCACCATGAAAACATACCATTATCAATTGGATTCATTGTGATATCTATTTAAGTTCAGTAGTTATTCACAAAAATCACATTTTCCATCATGGTGGTTTCAAGGGGATCCGGATCACTCTCAAAATCAAATCATTTGTTCCTTGTCCCAGTCCAGACATAACCTGAAAATTTCATCGAAATTCGTCCATATCTTTTTGAGTTATGTTGCTAAAAGAGAAACAAACAAACAAAAAAAGCAAACAGACTATGGCACTAACATAACCTCTTTGGCAGAGCGAGGTAATGATAGATTTATAAAAACATAGATAAACTGATGATAGTTGACAGCTGATGACATCACATCAGGAAAATGGACAAGAAGAGGACATATAGAGGATGGATAAAAAATAAATAAAAAAAAATTGAGTGTATTCTAGTATGAAAAGATGGTAAAACATTACTTAAAAATGCTATGAGGAGTTTCTCAGTAATTACAAAAAAGTCTCACTTTTAGATATATGCCTGATCGAAATACACACTTTAAGATGAGTTTTATAGCATCAAAATAGGTTATCTATAAATGCTAGTCCTTAGCTTCGCGGTCGGGTCGGACAGGGCTGGACTGGCCTGGATACTCAACTTCGGGAACAGGACAATTAAAACTAGAGCAAATTTATATTATTCAGACACGTCTTAGAGCACCGGGCTGCAAGTGGCGATATATATAGCCGGCTACAAAACTACGATAATAAGTTTTTCAAAAATCACATATCAAAAACTACCGCTACGTAACTAGAAAGAGATACATTACCTCGTCGCTTTGCATCCTGTAAGTTGTCGAGAAAAGAATTTGTAAAGCAATGCAGAGTTCTGAGGAAGGTCAGAGCTACATTCCTTAGCATCACAACAAACCCACGCTTTGGCTTGGGTCACGTCTTTACGACAGTTGCTGCGCGTGCTTATAAGTGGCAGAGTCTTTATGTTGCCGGAAATAGATTCTCCTCATAGCACCTTTAAACAAAGAGAAACCTATGAGGAGAGTAGAAACAGCAGAGTTTAGAAATAGTTTGATTAATTATGAAATAAGTATGAAGATAAAACAGAATAAAAAACTAACATGGTTGATAAACAAGTATGCAAGCTATAAATAGCATCTTGTAAAAGCAAGTCAAAGATTTAAGATGTGATTTAAAAGATGTCATATTCTTCTTATAACTAACTTTAACAGCTTCTATGCCTGTTTTTGTCAACAGGTTTCTTTTAAGGGTAATGATTTGACCTGATGGCAAAAAATGAGCCTGATTATTAAATTTGGGCCCCTTTAACCCCTAGGTCTGTCTTAACCTTTTAAGGCACTGATTCAGTGATATAAAAGCATCAAAGTTAAAGCAAATTAATAAGCTGAAAATCCACTTTTGTACCATTGTCATGCTCAAGAAACCAGTTTAAGATGATCTGATCTGTTTTGTCAATCAATTTCAAATCTTAAAATCTCACAAGACTTATTGTAAGCCAAAAAAAACGGACATGTCCACCTACACGTCTTAATTCAGTAATAAAAAACAAAATATAAGCCCTCAATTGCTTGATAAAAGTTTAAATATGTGCCAAAGTGGCAAGACCGGTTTTACTTGTACGATGTCTTGGAAGTCAGATTTCACTCGCAGATATTTTCTGATAAAAACAAGTTATTCATTGCTTTATTTTTGTTTTTATTCCCTGTACTAGGATATTATTGGGACTCATCAAATAAATATGAAGTTTTAGTTTGTGTTGTGGATATTTTTGACTTAAAATTAGCCAAACGTGCAATGATCTGAGTTTTTGCAGTGCATTGTCCTCCGAGCCAACAAGACATGCCCCACTGAACTGCTTATTACTGGTATATTTCTGTTTTTTGGACCATTTTTCTATAAAATCCACAAATAGGTGTGTGTGCACCATTAACCATGCTTTCTTCAGAGTCACTTAAATCACCTTTCTGATGCTCGGTTTGAACTTAAAGGGGACATATCATGCTTGTTTCTCCTTTTCACTATGCCAGACTAGGATGCCTGTAAAGCATTTCTGCCCTCAGTACAAGTCATTTAGTTCCTTCATTGCCCCACAATTGCGTTCTCAAAATCCTCATTTTAGGCCATTAACAAGGTCTTGTTGAAACACTCGGACCTCAGGCTGACCTACAGTTACCTCGCAACGTCACAGCCCTTTGTGCTCTGATTGGTCAGTTCTATCGGGGGTTGCGCCAGCCTGTCCTTCTTCTTCTACTGTATTTTCTGGCAGGCTCAAAGCAGCGGCCGCGTATTGAGTCCCCCTACAGGCCAGAGCTGGTAATGAGTGAATGTGAGCTAGGGACATATATACCCCTGCAGGACGAACGTGTTCCTTGGTGACGGTTTTGTGGCTAACAGACATCACAGAGGAGGAAGTGTTTTATCAGATTACTCCAATAAAAAGAAAGGACCCTCATGTCATCACGACGTTTGAAATCTCGCGGACATCTCGCAATGACCTACGTATTTTCAGAGGCATCAAATCTCGTACTAGGATATCAGAAAAAATACAATCTCATTTTTTGAAAATTAAGGGGGTGTAAGGTCTTGTTTTCAAATTTATTATATTATATGTTAGTATTAAATCATGCATCAGTATGATATGTCTCCTTTAAGCAGCTCATTTTGATGCTTAAATCCACTGAGTTGCTGCAGAGTGATTGGCTGGTTGGCTACTTGCAAGGGCGAACTGAATAAGTGAGCAAGTTTGTTTCAGGTCAATTCAGAAACTTTTAAAAAACAAATGTATTGATTCAGCTCAGGGTGTTCCTAATTAAGTGGCCAGATAAGCCGTTTGGAGCATGCTGGTTAAAGGTGAGGGAGTAATTAAGTAATTATAACAGCTCTGTGAAGCATAATGATGAGATTTTTGAGCGAAACACAGTTTGATTTGTTAAAAATGAGACATCACTGATGTGACAAATTAATGTGTGATAAGCAGGAGGCAGATCGGAGTGAGATCAGCGAGTCTCATTTTCATTTTGGTGATTAAAAGTCAAAGATAATTAACTTTACTGAGTCACCACAGCAGGTTTAAAAGGCTTCTTTCTCATGTTTTTAATAACCTCATTATCAGAACTGACGTGTGATCTGTTTGAGCGAAGGAGAGACGGAGAAATACACCTGAGGATCCACTCACAGGAACCCAAGCACGAGCCGGAGAACAGTATTAACGAGGTCAGGCCGCACGCACACGCTAAAACACAGAAAAACACTTCACTTTTCCTCATCCTGGAGCAAAGAGAAAGAACATGAGAAGATTTCCTGAACAGTTAGCGTCGATAGAAAAGCACAAACTGAACAATGAGCTGCACACAAACACGCTCGCTCGGCTTTTTGTAGATTAGTCCTTGTTTGGAGAAAAAAAGTGTTGAACATAAAAAGTCTTTAGGCAAACACGACGATTAAACTCCAAATGTTAATCTGTTTGTTTGGTATCAAAGAGTGTTTGTTGCAGAAAGACGTCTCACTCGGAAACTTTTGTGATTTACATTTGTTCTTTTGTTGACAACACTCAGCCTCTAACCCACTTGTACTGATATTTTCTCATTTATTTGCTAGTTATAGCTAATTGAGGGGTTAACATGAAGACTTTTGTCACCACATGGAAACAAAAATTAGCCTAGCATATACTGGAGCCTCCAGAACAGACTCATCAGCGCAGACTTAAGGCTCATTTATGCTCAACGTTAAATACGGATCCGGATACGAACAGAGCTCTCTGTCTGTGCTTAGCGTTCTTTTCGTCCGTATTTCTGCGCATATCCTTGAAGCTTACGGATACGGACCAGACGGAGCAGTACCACCAGAAACCGTGGGGGCAGTGTTGCTACTGTCACTCTGATACTCATCTCTGGAGAGAAATGAAGAAGAATATGGCGGAGCTCTTCAAAGAAAAGTTGTGTGAGCTGGTGCGAAATCACACACATATATATTATGACACCACAAAAAAATAAAACTCCAAAACTAGGGGTGTCCCGATACAACTATTTCACCTCCAATACAATACTGATATTGCAGCCTTGGTTACTGGCCGATACCGATATCAATCCGATACGATATCAGCAGGAATCATACAGACTTTTATTACCTATTTTGTATTATGGACTGTAAGAAAAGGCTTGATCAGGTGAGATTACTCAAACAGAGAACAGTAGTCAGCAATAGTAGGTATGAGAAAAACTGACCCATTTGTTATTAACCAATAGGTTAAATAAATTTTAACCTTAAACAGAAGAATATACTACAATAAAAGCAACATGAATAAAAAATATTAGAAGACTCTGAAAAGTGACCTCAATAAATCAAACAAAAACATATTTCACCAATTGCAAAATAACCACTGTGTTGAACTTAAACATAAGCATATTCTACAACTGAATAAAATAAAAAATAAATATATTAGAATGGACTGCTTGTATCGGAGTGCTGATATCGGAGATTTAGGATGCAGCCGATGTAATCCGATATTTGTTTTTTTGACCGATATCCGATATCAATATCGGATCGGGACATCCCTATCCAAAACAGCTGGGAGGAGATCGGGAGGGAGCTACATGTTAGCTCGTTGGATGCAAAGGAGAAGTGGAGGTCGGTGAGAGACAGATTCGTGCCCTCTGGTGGATGCAATGGTCAACATCCATTGCCAAAGTAAAAGACGCATGGGAGTATGTGCGCAGTGACGGAACCATCGTTTGAAATGGACACATACTTTTTCATGCGTATGACGAGCATAAATAAGCCATAAGACCGCGGCATCTTTAGGCTGCAGGAGAAAAAGCTTCATTTACTGTTGTTTACATAACCTGATAAGCCAGATGAACAGCTCCATATAGAAATATTTCACTAGTCCATCTGGGTAGGAGCCCTTTAAATTTGTTTTCAGGGGCAGAACTTTAAAAAAAAACACAAGCTTGTGATTGGACAGTCGTTTGGCTTGTCACATTCATCACAGACCAATCCAGGGGCTAATGGCTAACAACAGTTAACCACAGTTCATGGATGTTAGCCATAGTGCCTAACTTAGCCACTCGCAGCTAACAACAGTTAATGACCGTTAGCTGTTAACTTAGCTGCAAACAGCTAATGGCCTTTTACTATCGCCTTACACTAAATTGTACCACACAGATGATTCATTTAACACTTATATGTGACATGAACCTCGTCAAAGACAATCCATATAAGTAAACTTCTGAGGAGGGCAGATTTCGCCAAGTTTCACTAGGTAGCCATGAGAACAATAGGCTAATCAGCATGTCCGTTCTCAACTTCCGGTTGTCGTCATGTCTGCATTCTGCTGCGCCCGCCTCTCTTCCCTGATTGGGCCTTTAAGAATTCAGCCGAGTGAATTCATTGGACAAGGAGGCTGGCAAGACGAACCTGCAGGATTTCAGAATCAGGCAGGTCTGTCTGCTCTGCAAGGCTATCGTTTACAGAGTGTTCAGCAAAACAAAAGCTCTTATTTAGCAACCTGTTTAGCAGAAAGACATGCTCTAAACTTGTTATAAAACTTCTTAAACTTTTTATCTAGAGGGATTTTTTAAAAATAACAGAAGAAAACTATCAATAAAACATTGAACCTGAACTATTGTGATTGTGTTAATAATGATCAATTTGGAATATCAAATTTAAGAATAATTGTGTATCAACCAACTTTTAATTCATGATCAAAATTGCACAATCTTATATTAAAGGAAACTCAAGACCTAGGTTTAGTTTGGCTTTGTTATTATATTTTAATCTTAATTTATTTCTACCATCTTACACTGTTTTATTCCTCCATTTTAGTTCACATTTATTGTTTGGAATTTTATTTTCTGTTAATCAATGTTTTTTTTCTAATTATCCTACTTTAGCAGATTTTATTACGCTTTTTTTTTTCCTGCTCTCACATTTTACCAAATTATTATTATTAATTTAGTTTATCATTCTTCCATGTAGAATTTATTATATCATTTCTTATTATGATTTTTTTTTATTGCCATTTTAGTCTTAGCTTTTGTGTTTCCTCACTTTTAATTAAAGATTGCATGAGTGTGCCATATGTGGATCACAAGGGTGGGTAGGGTCTTGTTACCTCTGCCAGGAAGTTCTGTTATTGCCGGCAGCTGTTGCTGTTCAATTGTTTGTTAGTTTGTTTGTTTCTCTGTTAGCAATATAGCTCAAAAAGTTATGGATGGATTTCGCTGAGATTTCAGGAAACGTCAGGATTGGGACAAGGAACAAATGATTCGATTTTGGGAGTGATCCGGATCACCATCTAGATCTGCCATGACTAAAAATGAGATTTTCGTGAATACTTTTGTGAACTAAAATAGATATCATTATGAATCCGATTGTTAATGGTATGTTTTCATGGTCAAGGAATCTAAATATTTAGATGAAGAAAAAGGTAGGATTAATATTTATGGTGAATATCACAATATGCTTTTCTAGTATTTTCATTGTATTCAATTTTCTACTTTTTTCATATGTATTTTCTTTTAATGTACAGCACTTTGTGCTACTAGACTTTGTATGAAAAGTATTTTTCAAATAAACACTGACTGCTTGATTGTTAAAGAAAATATGTCCCAAAATACTGATTGAAATCAATAGAGTAACCTCCAGTTTTGACATTCTGAGGCCCCTGATCCAGCCGGATGCTCAGCCTGTCTGAAATGCTCTGTTAAGGTGCATTCACACCGCAAGCTACTTGTACTACCTTGGTGATCTCTCTCCATGTAAAGTCAATGAACAGCCGCGATGGGGCAGGGCTAACCCTCCCGCGATGCGACAGCCACTTTTCACACTACCACATATCTTGTCGCGCGATGTCAAAGTAAAAAAAAGTTGATCAGTCAGCAGGTGTGTATACATGTGATGGTACCCTAGACAGACAGTTATTCATCCGGACTACAGAGGAACAATTTATGTCCGTGTGGGAAACATTAGTCAGTGAGGACATTAGTTCCGCCTAGACGAACCGCGGGAAACTCACAGATAATGCTGCTGAAAAGGATACAGCTGGAATAATGTCAGCTTATACATTCTATTATATGATACATGATATGATTGCGGTGAAACTCGAGCGAACGTGACGACAGCAACGGTGACCAAAATGAGGTATTTATGGACATGTGACGATACATCAGTGGGCAACGCGATTTTGGTAGCTGGGTCGCTTGCGGTGTGAATGCAGTATTACAGCTCCTACTTCTCCTTTGGGGTGGACAACTTTGTGCCAACCAGGGCTGGGTATGTCCAGCAACTTCACGATACGATACGTATCCCGATGCTAAGGCCACGATACAATACGTATCCCGATACAAGTAAATTGTGAACATTGACTATGCTTTCAGTAAAATTCTTGACAAGTTTAGTTTTTCTTATAAGAAGAAAAACAACAAGGATGAGTTTTAAGTGGTTCTACAACTTGAGAGACATAAATTCAGATCCTCAAAGATGGTAGACCTAAGTTCAAATTTAGAACATATGCTTCATTATGTAGCTTGTCTTCTACCTTGAACTATGCCACTGTTAACATTAGCCAAAGTGTATTTACAACAACTGTCAAAATATTTAGGCCATATCGATTTTGTAGAATCCGTATCGATACACGTATCCCAAAGGAGTGCGATACGATATTTTGCCGTATCGATATTTTGAGCACAGGCCTAGTGCCAACTGGTCAGTTTTTGTGCCACTCTGCACCTTATTGTTGAAAACTCTGTACTGAGTATGCCAGCTCAGGCCAATGGAACGGCGGGATGAGCAAGTGCTGGTTTGGTGAAGTGGTTAACAACCAGGAACGACCCACAAACCTGCGTTTGCTGATCCAGGTTTGAATCCAGCCTGTGGTCAGTCTGCAAATTATCCTTCCCTACTCTCCTTCAACTCTTTCACAAGCTTATCCAATGTCTCGCTCTCTCTCCCATCAATAAATGCCCAAAGATTACCCTAAACAAATGAAACAACAGTATGAGGTCACACTGGTAGGTCTATCCAAGGGAGGTAGGATAGTGAGCCATTTCAGGCTGCAACTAAGCCCCAGACCTATTGTCTTGTTCATAGAGAGAAATGTGAAACATACCAATGGGCATATTAAACCTTAAAAAGCAGGATATGGGCTCTTAAAATTGAAATAAAAGCAAACCCATAAAGCACTGAATTCCATGTTGCAGGTATCACATGAGGATGCTCAATATTTTCGGTTTGATATCAGCCTAAAAAGTTAGGTATCCAGTCTGCAGATATTTATTTTTTTGCAGATATTTACAGCTGATCAATCGGCCACACATATCAGCCAATTGCACAGATGTACTGTATTGACGCACCTTATCATCACTGCAGGTGTACATTTAACAATAAAGGGCTTAAATTTGGCTGTTTTTCTTGTTTTGCATCTGTTTCTCACACAAATATACAGCAACACTGACAGAGACAAGTCAGTTTTTGTTTAGTACAGATGTTGAGCTCTTGACCAGAAATATCGCTATCAAATAGGCAACGATTAATTAAAAAATATCGGCAAATCGAATATCAGCAAAAATCCGATATCATGCATCCCAGTCAGGATTGAGGATTGTTACTGTATATGACACAAGATGGGGAGTAAATGTTTCATATTTCAACAAATAATGGCTTAAAACAAAAAATATTTCAATCAAGGCCTCATAAAATTGATTGCAAACATGTGAAATGGACGCTTGACCATTTTTGTAATCTTAATGAGAAACCAGACTGAAGTGAACGTCGTCACATCAGCACTAAAAATCTGACTTTTGTTAAATGTTTGAATTATTCATTGAGTTTGTCCTGAAGTGTTAAGAATACTTTAAAGAACTTCCTGTGAGTTATACAGAAATCAATCTCAGCGACTCTAAACGTCCTCGCTCAAAGTGTTATTTGGAGTGAAAAGATCTTTATGGGCCGTGAACGTGTCAGATTATAATCACAATAATTAAACAGTCAGCCTCCGTCACCTACACCGCGACGCCTCTTTGCACGATTTCACTTGAATGCAACACCTCTGCGCTGGCTGTGTCTCTAATGAGCGGTTTCACTATCTGGATGTAATAAAAGGTTTGTGAGACAGAAAATGAGAGCTTCTATTCTCCCCCCGTCAGTCCCGGTGTGTGCGGCAGATATTACCATATCAATGGTCCTCTCCTCCTCCTCCCACTTCTTCACTGACGCTGACTGTCGGGACATAATTGTGGCTGATTATCAGGAGGGCCGTGCTCGTGCGTGCGTGCACAGCACACTCCTGGAACAAACGCAGCTCCAGTGGGTTTACTGGAGGCAGCATGACAAACACACTGTACTCTCTTCTGGACACAATCGGACGTGGGTTCTTGAAGCATTTCCTCTTTTAGTCTAATTTTAAATTAACTCCATTTTAACCCTCTTATTATCCTTGGGGTCAATTTGACCTCATTCAATGTTTGTAAAAAAATAATAAAGATTATAGAAAATCCCCAACAGTAGGAAGTTGTGCAAAAATCTCATTATGTTTATTTTCTTCCTAATACAGACATTCAAAAACATTGCAGCATCAGTACAAAATAAATGCTCTTTGAAAAAAAACAAAATTGTAGTTATTTTCCCTTATTTAGACTACAGTGCAAAAACAAACATAAAATCTCAATAAAAAGTGCTTTACTGCTCTAACAATCAGGAAAACTACATTCTTGAATGAAACGGAAAACAAATAGCAGTCCTCAGAGCTGCAGTTTAGACCTATAAATGTCTGAACTGTGAACTATAATATTTAGCCTATAACAGTGCATACACTTCTGATCTTCGAGTATGATCAAATTTTGTAAACTCAACAGTTGATGCAAAAATCAAATATTGTTTTTTATGCAGACTTACACAAACATACAGTTGCTGCCTGTCTCCAGTTCAAAGTAGTTGGCAGTTGTACTTGCCACAGTATACGGCAAACTGTAGCGGCATATTTTGCACACAGTTGTTGTTTTGTCCGCAAACTTCTCACCGTTCCTTCGTCTTTTGCATGGGAAGCCAAAATAGGTCCATACAACCATTTTATTTGACGAAAGAGCGTCAGTTAAGTCCTCGACCTCATCTTCCTCCATTCTGAAGCAAGTGTTATGCTACCGTAGACGAGGAGGGTAAAAAAATCTCAGTGGTTCGCGGCCCTTCGCGTTTTTCATTTCATGCTTTTATTTCGTGCGTCTATGATTTTTTTTTGTCATTTTTTATTTTGCGAAATTTGGTGGCACAAAATTTCATTACACCCCTAACATATATATATATATAGATATAGATATAGATATAGATATATATAGATATAGATATATATATATATAGATATATAGATATATATACCCACACACATATACATACATACACACATATATGTGCATATATACATACAAAATAATGATTATCACTTTCATTCAACCACTTAGTGAATAAACACTCAGCAGAGGTCCATCTACTCAGTCGTATGCCACTGTAGTTGTAATGAATAGTTGGTAGGATGTCAAGAGGATGCAGAGACTAATGCACACCACAGAAGCTCAATTAAAATTCTAAACATTTTTAGAATGGACACGAGAAAAGCAAAGCGATAAACCCAAGAAACTTCAGACAATTAAAAAAGACGCTAAAATTTATTTAAAACAAATAAAAATGTTAAAAGATTAAAATTAAACCTAAAATGATGAAATGTAAAAAGGTAAGAGCTATATCAAACATATAAGCAAATACTAAAAATGGAATAAGACATCAGACAATAAAATATTAAACTAAAATGTAATAATAAGAATTGATAGACAGAAATTAATTATTATAACTGTCCTTAAAATTATAAAGTTCAGCACAAAAGCCAGGCTGAATAAATTGAAAACTTTTAAAATTTCTACGTTTGCAGCTTGTCTCTGACCCTCTGGAAGTTTGTTCCACAGTTTTGTAACGTAACAGCTACAAGAGGCATCACCAAATTTTTTGTTCTGATCTGTGGAACAACTAACAGAGGAATTAGAGGCTGTCATGTTTCATTACTTTAAAATTATCATTTCCAATGTGCTGAATACATACTGCACGCATTGGTGTTCCTCTGGGGTCAATTTGACCCAAAGCTGTTTTAGCTGTGTAAAGCTTGCCTGTCTGTGTGAGTGACCAAACACCCAAACCACAAGTATGTTACAAAAAGGGGATAAAAAAAAAGTAAACTAAAAAAGCATTCAGAGAGCACAGACCTCCACCAGCACCACAGTCCTCACCCATATTGTGATTTTTACTGTAAGTATTAGTCCTACCTTTATTTCATCTAAATATTTAGATTCCTTGACCATGAAAACATACCATTAGCAATTGGATTCATAATGACATCTATTTTAGTTCAGTAGTTATTACAAAATCACATTTTTCGTCATGGCGTATCCAGACAGTGATCCGGATCACTCCCAAAAGCTCATCATTTGTTCCTTGTCCCATTCCAGACATTTCCTGAAAATGTCATCGAACAAAACAAAAGACGTTGGCGATAACATAACCTCCATAAACTTACAATTTCACGTAAACCAACTTTTGAAGGCAAGTATCCCTGGGGTCAGATTGACCCCAAGAGTCAAATGTGCAAGCAACGTTTGAGGATAATCAGAGGATTCAAGCTCTGTCGCCCGCGGACCCACCACAATCGAGCTGCAACATGTGTCCAAAGAAATGGCATCAAAAAAATGGAACGAATCCCGATTACTGCGCTCCACGCTGGGAACTTATCCTCAGTTAACTCGGCCATCGTGCTCACATATTTATGTGAGAGATGCCAAGAAAATTCCAGCGTGTTCTCTGTGAGTGCTGTTTGTATTTTTGGCAGAGTGAATACTTTTTGCTCTTTTGTACTTTTGGCTTCATTGATATTTCATGTTTGAACTCGTTCTTGTGCTGCAGCCTCAGAATGAGTTTTCCTCGGGGTAAATAATTTATTTTCTTCATTAAGAGTTTATTTGTGGAAGAAAAGTGGAGAGGGAGTCACACAGAGGCAGAGGAGGTGTTCGATGAGCTGAAAACTATACAGGCAAAAGTTAGCGCCACATAAGGAAACCTGGAAGACTAGTTTCTGCAATATTAGGAAATTATTTTCTTGTTGAAGTCCATAAATCTTCTGTTATATTAGATTATATTTGATAGATCTTTACTTACAGAAGCCTTTGGAAGACTCCCTCGGGGAAATATAGATTCCAGTAGCAGATACAAAGATATATATATAAAAGAGACAGATATAAACAGAAACAATATATGTATATGTGTATGTATATATATATATATATGTGTGTATATATATATATATATATATACAAATATATATATATATATATATATATATATATATATATATATATATATATATATATATATATATATATATATAGATATAGATATATATAGATATATATATAGATATATATACACACACACACACACACATATATATATTTTATATATGTATATATATATATATACACACACACACACACACACATATATATACATATATATATAATTAGTGGACTGATAAAATCAGCTATGAAGGTGATAGGTCAGAAAGACCACCCTTCTCTTCAGTCTGTCTTTGATAGTGTCGTCCTAAACCAGGCACAGAAAATTCTGAATGATCCTTCCCATATTCTTTCTCGGGAATATGAACTTCTACCTTCAGGGAGACGATACAGAGCAAGCAAACACAAAACGAATCGCTATAAGCTCTCTTTTCTCCCAACTTCCATCTCTCTGCTTAACAAGCAATCTAATTAATTCTTTCCTTGAATTGATATATAATGCTTGTATATGAATATGTTTTTGTCAGCCTACTTATTGCCACCAGTCATTGACCTGTTATGATTATTCCACTTTTATCCATGGTTTTATTTCTCTACTTGTTATTTAATTTTTTAACTTGTTTCTACATATTTTACTTATTATCTGCTTCTACTTGTTCTTTAGCTGTTATTATCCGGCTTTAACCCATGTTTTGTTCTTATCAACATAACTCGGTTTTTAACTTGTTTCTGCTTATCTTCACTGCGTATTGTGACGAGCACTGCACTTTAACATCCTTGTGCAATAACTCTGGCCATGCTTGCCGCCGACCTCTTGCTTATGTTACTGTTGTATGTTGTCTAGTGTTTTGTTATTTATAATACTGCGTCCTTGGCCAGTAGTACTGCTGTCTAAGACAAATTTCCTGCAAAGGACAATAAAGTTGATCTAATCTAATCTAATCTAATCTAATATATATATATATATACATATATATATATATGTGTGTGTATATATGTATATATAAAAAGAAAAATGGCTGCTGTCTGGCAACTGTTCCTTCCCATCTTCAGTCTTAATACTGATGATCCTGAAATAAATTAAAACGCGCCAAAGCAATCCAAACAGAACCACATTCATCAATTTGATATTGTTTAAAACTCTTGGATTATATAATTTTAGTGCACATCCTGTTTAGTTAAAGGTGCTATGAGGAGAATCTTTTTCCGGCGACATAAAGACTCTGCTACCCATGAGCTCGCGCGGCGACTGTTGTAAAGACGTGACCCAAGCCAAAGTGTGTGTTTGTTGTGATGCTAATGAATGCAGCTGGGACCTTCCTCAGAACTCTGTATTGCTTTACAACTTCTTTTTTCAACAACTTACAGGATGCAAAGTGACGAGGTAATGTATCTTTTTCTAGTTATGTAGCGGTAGTTTTTGATGTGTGACAACAAGCAATTTTTGGAAAACTTAGTATCATAGTTTTGTAGCTGGTTATATATCACTACTTACAGCCCGATGCTCTAAGACGTGTCCATACAATATAAATTTGCTCTAGTTTTAATGGTCTTGTTCCCGAAGTTAAGTATCCAGGCCAGTCCAGCCCTGTCCGACCCGACTGCGAAGCTAAGGAATAGCATTTATAGGTAACTTATTTTTAAATGTATTTTTTTGGCATTTTGTTCCTTTATTGATAGGAGAGAGACAGTGGATAGGCTTGTGAAAGGGGAAAACCAGAACCCCATAGATAATTTATTTTGATGCTATAAAACTCATCTTAAAGTGTATATTTCGTTCAGACACATATCTAAAAGTGAGACTTTTTGTAATTACTTAGAAACTCCTCATAGCATCTTTAATGTCTCATGCTCACAAAAGAGATCAACAACCTCTGACAAAACCCAATTCCAATGAAGTTGGGACACCACATAAGACGTAAATCAAACAGAAAACCACAACTACCAAATCCATTTCAACATATATTTAACTTAACAAACAACAAAGACAAGATTTTAAATGTTAAAACTGATAAACTTTATTATTGTTGGTGCAATTTTTTACTCATTTTGATTTGATGCCTTGTTCAAAGTAAGCCGGGACAGGAGCAACAACAGACTGGAAAAGTTGAGGAATGCTCAGAAACACCTGTTTGGATTATTCCACAGGTGAACAGGTAAGTAAGTAACAGGTGAGCGTCATTGTGACAATGGGATGAGGTGAACAAGCCTGATGCTGTCCATGCCTGTCTCCACTGAACATGTACTAGACTGACCTGCTGCAGTCCACGCCTGCCTCCACTGAACATGTACTAGACTGACCTGCTGCAGTCCATGCCTGCCTCCACTGAACATGATGTGATGGAGCTTTATGAAGCACAAACACTGTTGTGAACAAATGTGAAAGAATCTAAAGCTTCAACAACTGCTAGCATTGTTATGTCATCAGTTTCAGCCCATTGGCTCGCAGTAGGAAGTCCACTTCAGTACGTGGACTTGACAACATGGCACTGAGCAGACCAGTCAACCAGAGGATTATGGGACATCACTGAGTCGTTTTGGATACTTGAACTCAAGGATAAGCTGCTTGAACTTGAGATCACAGAGGCTCTGCTCACATACCGTGTGTGTGCCATAAGAAGAATTAGACTTCTGTTATAATTATAATAATGATAACATATGTCTTTTTTTTTTTTTTTTTTTTTAGAGCTTTTGTGGCCTTTATTGATAGGACAGCTGGAGAATGACAGGAAAGCGGGTGAAGAGCGGGGGGAAGACATGCAGCAAAGGGCTGTGGCCAGGATTCGAACCTACTGCCGCTGCTGCGGTTTGGAAGTCCCCGTACATGGGCGGACGCTCTACCAACTGAGCTAATGTCCGCCCGATAACATATATCTTTAAAAACATAAGTTTACAGAGTGCTTCAACAGACAAACAAAGGCAGAAAAGGCAAAACTCTGGAGACAATAAATAAACAATCAGAGAGCAAAAGAGTCAAAAGGAAAGGGCACAAATGTTAAAGCAAGAAAAGGAGAAAATGATAAACTGGAGAGGACTGAAATACTGCAGGAATGTGCTACATTAGCACAGGTTAAAATGTCAATAGGTACATATGAGAAGCACGTTAAATTGAAGGTATTTTGTTTTATTTTTAATGATATGGAGACAGTAAGGAAATAAATAGATGATACATTTGTAGATACATAGAAAAATTGTTGATAGCTGACGACATCACATCAGGAAGATGATAACGAAGAGGCTAGGAATAAAATTAAACAAAATAAAAAAGTATATTAAAACATGAGAAAATGGTAAAAACATGTTTACAAACACCTCAGCAAAGATGTGAAGTAATTAAACATATTTCCCTGCATATATAAGTTAATTAAAACTTTAACAATCCAAACTTTAACAATCCGATAACACGTACCACCTCTTCTCGTTCTGGTGTTAAAAACAGGAGATTTCGCTGAATCTCATGAGTTTAAAAACTTACCAAGTGCACTTGTTTGCACCCTTTTCTGTGAGATTATTTTCTCTGAGAGTGTGACTGACTATAATAGGCTCCTGCAGGAATTCACATCTTTGTCGTGTTTTTCTGCAAATCTTAGCAGACAGACGGACGGACGGACGGACAGCCACCAATCAGAGCAGAGAGAGACGTTTTCAGCCAATCAGCACTTTTCCTCCCGGCTAATGAGACTCCACATTCCTGGACCCCCTCCTTGCTCAGTTTGTTTCTTCTTCTTGACGTTTCTCGCACTTTTCTCTGCAGCTCAAACGTCTCCGTGAGCGTGTCAACTAACGAGCATCAAGTTTGTTTCACAGGCTGCTGCGTCCTCCTCGTCATCACATGAAACTTATCGAAGGAGAAAATCGATAAGCACAAAAACAGTCCTTCTCCAGGAGGGATGACACCACCTCGTCTTTTTCCAGCTTCCTTTAATCTGTTGGCCTGTGATATCGGGGTTTGTGTGTTGCTGTGATAAGCCGTGTGGAGGCTCTTTAATGGAACAAGATGACACTCCGGATAAAGAGGCCGGCCGCTCGCTGACTTTCTGAAGTGACACACTGGAGACGATTTCGCTCATATCAGATCTGCCAGACCTGTGAGGTCTTCCTCGCTCTACCATTAATATCTGAAGTTACCAAGTCTGAACACCAACTAGCAGGACTGTAGATTAACTTCCTGTCACCTGCAAAATTGGCAGGTGAATTGTTAAATCTTCAACCCCTGCAGGAGTGCCGTGTGATGACATTTAGTATTGAAAGTGTTTAAATAAGTTCATAAGTGACAATTTTCCAGCCATCAGACAAACAAATAAGTGACTTTTTCCTCATCAGTTGTCCCCAGAAAATTAGGCAAAGTAATGTAATATGAAGCAAAAAGAATAATGTGATCTATTACTCTTTTGAACTGGAAAAGCACTCGGAGAGCGCAGACCTCCGCCAAGCAGCACAGTTCCCAGATGGTGATCCGGATCAATGCCAAAATCGAATCAGTTCTTCCTTTTCCCATGCTGAACATTTCCTGAAAATTTCATCACAATCCATCCATAACTTTTTGAGTTATTTTGTTCACAGACAGACAGACAAACAAACTCTCCCGAAAACATAACCTCCTTGGCGAAGGTAATTACAAACAAGGATTCGTTGGGAAAATTACTTTAAAATAGTAATTCCTTATAGTTACAAGTTACTTTCCCAAAAAAGCAACTGAGTTAAAAATGGAATTACCCCCTCATAAATGTAACTAGAAAAGCACTCGGAGAGCTCAGACCTCCACCAGCACCACAGTCCTCTCCCATATTGTGATTTTTACCATAAATATTAGCCCTACCTTTATTTCATCTAAATATTAAGATTACTTGACCATGAAAACATACCATTAGCAATTGGATTCATAACGATATCTATTTTAGTTCAGTAGTTATTCACAAAAATCACATTTTTCATCATGGCAGCCAGACGCTGATCCGGATCAATGCCAAAATCAAATCAGTTCTTCCTTTTCCCATGCTGAACATTTCCTAAAAATTTCATCAAAATCCATCCATTACTTTTTGAGTTAGTTTGTTAACAGACGGACGGATGGACTGACGGACGGACAGACGGACAAACAAACTCTCCCGAAAACATAACCTCCTTGGCGGAGGTAATTAATGAAATTAGCAGTTACTGGAAAAAAGTTGCGGCATTAGTAACACCATTATTTGTAACACCGTGAGTCCCAACATGGCTAATTCAATCCATCAATCAAACTTTATTTTTATGGCACTTTTCATACAAAAACTGTAGCACAAAGTGCTTTACAAACAGACAGATAATTAAAATAACATAAAACTGACCTAGGGTTACATATTGTGTCGGGCCAGCTCTGGTCCTCATGCTGCTGTTTGCCCATCCCTGGTGTAAATCAATCAAGCAGAAATAGTAAAGTTAGCTTAACAATTTTACAAACTTTAGTGATAAGCCACCATGAACAAGTTTTAATAACTTTCATTGACAAGTGCAGGTTTTCTACAGTTGGTCTGAGTCGAGTGGGAAATATGTTAAATTAAAAAAGACCAAAAAGGAGAAAGCTTCTTAAATTATATACAATAGCATAAAAGTGATTTTACATAAAGCTCTATGGGGTTGTCTCATGCTTGGAGCTAGCCTCTAGTGGCCAGTCAAGGTACTGCATATGTTATTGCAGCACTCACACATTTCTCTCCTTTTGCCTAAATCTTTCACTTTCCCCACTTTTCCTCATTAGATTAATCTTCCAGCAAACAAACTTTCAAACCTTTTAGTTCCCTCAGTTTGTTGGTGACTCTCTCTGAATTAATCTCCTTTGTTTGTTTCTTGGACATCAGCGTTGGATTCCTGCTCAGTTTGATGATGAAATCCTCTCCAGCCTCTCTCTGCTTTCTTTAAGTGATGTTTTTACTCCTCCAGCTCTCCTCCTACGCTCCCTCCATCACAGAGCGAGGAGGAGAGAGAGGGTAATGGAGGTCAGCGCCGAATGTGATTCGTCTTTTCACCACCACAGTCCTCTTTGTCTTATTTCACTCCTCGCTCCATCGGCAGCCACTCTCGACCCTCTTCCTCCTCCTCCCACTCCTCCGCTTCTTCTTCTCTTTAATTTGTCTTCCTGTGCATGTTTAATGGTGATGGATTCATCTTTTATCTCTCAGTCATCTTCGGTCTGTACATGTTTGTTCTCCGCTTCTCTTTGTCTGATTTAAAGCCACCCTCCTCCTCCTCCTCATCTTCATCATCTTGAAGTCAAACGGAGGGACTGTGCAGACTCTATACATTATAAATACAGGCGGAGGGAGACGATCAAAGTGTTTAAACACACAGACCAGTCACAGAGAGACGGAGATAAAAGAGGGAGAGATGATGAGAGATGAAAATAGAGATTCATGACAGGGCGAAAAAAATCCGACTGAAATCCGAGGTGGTTCGTCTGAGAGCAGGAAAGTGAACGTAAGGTGTTTCTGATCGAGCAAATCAAATAGAGCTCTCTATGAGGGCAGCAACAAATTACAATGGCCGTATTACAAACATATCAACCAATATAAAGGTGAAAGACGATCTCCAAACTTTGAGTGGAATCATCGGACCATGCTGCTGATCTGCATCACTGAGCTCCAACTCTGCAACTTTAACCCTTTAACTACCTGCTCAACTATTTGGCAAAGGCCATCCATAAATTCAGAGATATTTAAAGAGGCTATGAGGAGTTCCCTAAGTAATTACAAAAAGGCCTCACTTTTAGATATATGCCCGATCGAAATACACACTTTAAGATGAGTTTTATAGCATCAAAATAGGTTATCTATAAATGCTATTCCTTAGCTTTGCGGTCGGGCCGGACAGGGCTGGACTGGCCTGGATACTCAACTTTGGGAAAAGGACAATTAAAACTAGAGCAAATTTATTTGGTCACATCTTAGAGCACCTGGCTGTAAGTAGCAATATATATAGCCGGCTACAAAACTACGATACTAAGTTTTCCAAAAATTGCTTGTCACACATCACATCAACCGCTACGTAACTAGAAAGAGATACATTACCTCGTCGCTTTGCATCCTGTAAGTTGTTGAAAAAAGAAGTTGTAAAGCAATGCAGAATTCTGAGGAAGGTCAGAGCTGCATTCATTAGCAACAAAACGACAACCACACACTTTGGCTTGGGTCACGTCTTTTGGTGCATTCCAGTTGTAGTCAGAAGTAGGAATTTCTGAGTTTCGAGTAGGAAACTACAACTGGAACATTCCCCGAAGTCTGAATTTCCTACTGGGAACTCGGTGAAACCTCGCCACCCCCGAGTTGACAATCGAAGATGGATGCCCCCAGTGTGAACAGTTATTTAGCTCCTGTAATAATCAATTTATTTGCACTTCTGACTGGGGTGTGTCACTCTAGATCAACTGTATACATAGTATTGTTAGACTTGTATTTACAAAAATGCTGCCATAGTGATAATCACATTCTTTATGTGGTATTTGTGAACAACGCAGTGCGTGCTAACAACAGCTAACAATAGCCTGGTAGATCTGCATGTTTTTTTTCTCGACTTCAACTGGAACGCCGATAAGTGGGAGATGATGTCACTCCCAGTTCCGAGGTTACTGGAACGCAGCATTACAACAGTCGCCTCGTGTGCTCATGGGTAGCAGAGTCTTTATGTCGCCGGAAATAGATTCTCCTCATAGCACCTTTAATGTTTTAAAAACAGAACAAGTCATTGTTTGACACTGATAACATTTAAGGGATGATAGAAAACTGCAAACAAACCAAAGACCAGATATTTTCTTGATGTGGGATTTAAAGGTTTCAAAAGCTAACAGCCAATTATGTGATGACATAAACATGCACTAATATTTGGGACAGAATCTACGATGGAGCATTAGGGCCACGTTAAAAACCAAAAAAGTGGGGGTGCTGGTTTGGCGGAGTGGTTAGCAACCAGGCACCCCATGTACTTGCTCCTGCCAGTCCAGGTTCGAATCCCGCCTGTGACCAGTTTGCAGAGTGTCTTCCCCGACTCTCTCTCCCCCTTTCACAAGCCTATCCACTGTCTCTCTCCTATCAATAAAGGCACAAAATGCCCCCCCAAAAAAACCAAAAAAACAAAACAAAAAAAAAAGGTTACGAGAATAAAGTTGTACAGTTACGAGAATAATCTCATAAATTCACAAGAATAAAGTCAAAGTTATGAGAATTAAGTCATAAATCCTTTTAGATGAAACTGGGAAACATCTACTTGGGTATAGTTAGAAAGATATTCACAGATTAGGAGACTTAAGAGCCAGACGACTTCAATTGGTCTCCATACGCTGCAGCTGATGGCTCTGCGGTTTAGGGACCGTCAGCAAATTACCATATCAGAGGAATAGTGTGAAAGAAAATTCAATAACCTCCCCAATCTGCCGTGTCTGGCTCGCATGATGGCTTGTTTGGAGGAAAACGAGCTTGTAACTTTTCAACTTCATTCTCGTAAATTTATAAGATTATTCTCATATCTTTATGACTTTATTCTCATAATTTATGAGATTATTCTCGTATTTTTACGTTCTGGTAATTTATGAGATTATTCTCGTAACTCTGACTTTATTCTCGTAAATTTATGAGATTATTCTCGTATCTTTTCAACTTTGTTCTCGTAAATTTATGATTATTCTTGTAACTTTTCGACTTTATTCTTGTATATTTTTATAAGATTATTCTCATAACCTTATGACTATATTCTTGTAATTTATGAGATTATTCTCGTAACTTTTTGACTTTATTCTCGTAATTTATGAGATCATTTCTCTCAACTTTTCGCTTTTGTTCTTGTAAATTTATGAGATTATTCTCGAAACTTTTCGACTTTATTCTTGTAAATTTGATATTATTCTCATAACTTTATGGCTTTATTCTCTTTATTTATGAGATTATTCTCTTAAATTGATGACTTTATTCTCGTAACCTTACTTTTTTTTGGTTTTCAACCCGGCCTTTATCCTCCGTCGTAAGAGTCAATTACAAAAGGCAAAAATGTTCATAAATAAAATAGCAAAAAATCATTTGAAATTACTGATATTGAGTTTGACACATACATAAAATGTTTTTTGATGAATAAGAGATTAAGTACTTATTTGTGGCTAAGTATTTAAAATAATAATGTTGGTATTAATAATAACTTTTAGCTTTATAAATCCTACACAAAAAATATCAGTTATTTTGGGTTGTTTGCAGTTTTTTTGTATCTTACAACATTTACAAACAATGTTATTTCAACACATTAAATATTTCTGGATTTACTGACCTCTGCCAAACAGTTGAGCTGGGAGTTAAAGGGTTAAGACAGCATCCGTCTGTTAGTTTCACAAAAAAAGCGTATATGTCTGATATTTCGTATTCTTAGATCCATCCTGCCTTGTTTCAGCAGTTCAAACTGCTGCTGGTGATGGCATGGGGAATCTTCTTTTCACACTTTGACATGAAAATGAGCAATTTTGGTCAATGTGACCTGCTGGTTTAAACCCAGCATCAGCACGGAGAAGGTGATTTCAGTGACTTTAGACTTGGTATGGTCATTGTGGTCAGATGGGCTTGTCTTAGCAGGGAATTTCACTATCAACCATCTCTAGGGTAAATAATTGGTCTGGGGAAGAGAAAGTGTTCAGGTAGCAGCAGCTGTCTGGGTTAAAAATGCCTGTTTGATGCCTGGAGAGTGGCTGATAGAAAAGCAACAGTACTTATTACAGAAGATCATAGTTGAACACAATACATCAAATCATCTGGTTATGCACATCAAGAAGAATCAACCGCGTCCAGAGCACAGGTGGAGAAATGCAGAGTTTAACAGTGAGTTTATCCCAGGTTGTACTTTGTCATTGATCACAGCGTTGACAGAGACAAAGAGCCTGTTTGTATAGTCTGCACACTTGATCTGCAAGAATGTGAGGATCTGGTCATTCTGGGTCTTTTTTTTTACTGCAAAATACCAAATAATACCCAGGGCGTTTATTTGTTTCAATCACTGAGCAGACCAGGCGTTTATTTGGGACCAGGCGACTATTTGGAACAGGCGTTTAATTCCTTTCCCACAAAAAAATATATATATGGTAAATGTAATCAAATTATTTATTTACACCAGTATGAATTACACATGTACATTTTCAAGGCAAGATCACTGTACAGTAGTTATACACTTGTCTTCTTTCAACCCAGCACTCTCTAAACACTCTCAAAACTGGTAAGGAACTACTGTTGTTTAGTTAAGGTTGTACTTCCTTTTTTTTCGCTGCACCGGGGTGATGGCGATCAGCAGCAGTGTAGCGCTAACTGACGTGACCGGCCTCCAGACGTAAGTTAAAGGCAAAAAACATGCAGCAGTAGCAACATCATCTTCTTTGGATTTTCAAAGCCCTAGTCTGTAAGATTAAGGTTTTCTGCTCTCTAGGGGCCTCTGTAGACATTGAGTGTAACTGCACTGTCATGAAACAGAACACCGTACACTAACCTGCATTTGTTGACATACAGAGGGAGGAGAAGCAAGCCGACAAGATGTCCAGACGGACAAATTAACCACGTGGACTGTTAAGGTTCAGTCTGATCATGTTTCTTTTCAAGCGTGCACTGTCAGCTGTGAGCTCAGCATTCACATGTGTGTTCTGTAACTTGACCGTGGCTTGTAGGCTTCACCAAATAAATTACAACCGGCGTTTGTCAAATTTTATTGCTACATTCGGCCTCTATTTGCATTATTTGATATTTTATGGTAGGCCTTTTTTTATTGACAGGAAAGAGAGAGACAGCAGATGGACCCATGACTTTGAAACTGCCCTTCTCTGCCTCCTCGGAATGAAAGAGGATGAGAGAGAGTAGGGGAAGACACCCTACAAACAGACTGGACCAGCTGGAGCATGTACATGGGTCTTTTCTGGTCGCAAAAGTAGTTACGTTACTGTAACACGTTACACACAACGCTGGTCATGTAGAAAGTAGACAGAAATCTATCCAATCAGCTACTTTGGTTGCGTGGAAAAGTTGGATGAGTTGAGAGGGACATCCAATCACAGCTGCCTTAGCTTGGTGGTGGTGGGATAAGTTGTGGAGCGATCCAATCAGAGCTGCTCTCTTTATGAACTGATATATTCATGTAGAGCAGGTTCACTGTTTGTTGTCAGTTCTGGTATTGTAACTGAGATGCTCTGGTAGACTAAATAAAAGTTTAATTTGTTTCTGTTCATTTACACATTCAAACTTTACTAGCATTCAATAAAGGGTTACTGTCGACTAAAATGTTGTGAAACTTCATTAACTGCAACTCGACCAAATTCAAACAGTTTAGATAATTAAACTAAAAGACATTTTAGGCAACAGACTATTACTAAACAAAATTAAAAACTTGTCAAAATGAAAACTGGTCTATGCCACATGTAGACGCAGCTTTGAAGGCATTACTGTGTCCAACTAGGAGACTAGCAAGGTGTGCCTAAAAAAGTTGCTTTAGTTTTGTTAAGTCGGCCATTTTATTTAGTATAAAATGAGCATTTTAGCTCCTCTTAGCATTCAGCAACACTCCACCATTTTCTCCTCCACCCTGAGGGCAGAGCAGTGTGAGGGTAAAAAGGAACAACTTGTTTCTTTCCGAGTTTGAGAAAGAAAGTAAATTTCCTCCGGTGTATCTCATGTCGACAGCTCGTTGCTTTTAGAAAACAGAAAAAAGAAACAGGAAGCGTCTTATTCCTCCCTTATCGCACATTTCCTGTCGTGTTTCAGGAGCTTTGGCCTGCAGCCGCTCGGCTCTCTGCAGGTGGAAACGGCATCGTTACTTTTAAAAATCAGGAGAATAAAAGAGTTTGTTTGTGCTGTTATTAGAGACAGAGTGTTTTCTATTAAAGTGTCCAGCCGAGCAGAACGGGCGTAAGAGGGATTTAAAAATGTCACAACACAAACACAGACTGAACAAATCTCACGGCCGGCGTAATGATGATTTAAAGATACAAAATCAGCTGTAATGACTAAATAAATATTTGATGGGTGTAGAGCCCTCCTGATAAACGGTGCCTCTTTGAAGGTCAGGAGAGTTTTTTTATCTGGAGTCCGAGGTGATTTTAAAAAGTTAGATTTTTCAGCTCAGAGGGTTTTAAACGTTGAGTCACTCGGTGTCGGTGGTTGATTTGATCTCTTACCAGCTCGGTCAGGAGTCAAACTGAAGCTCTGGGCGTGACGTGTCGACGATGAAGGAGGATGCTGGAGTGTTTTAAAAGTTAGAAATACCTCTGAGTCATAACAGCGTCAGATTTAAACTCTCATCATCCACAAATCTATAAACTCTGAGTCATGCTCTCTTCTTACGCTCGAGATGTAAAATTGATGGTAGTTTGGTTTAAAAACATGAGCTGACTTTGCACTCACCAGCCACTTTTTCAGCCCGTCGATGCAAAATAGCTCATGAGCCAATCACATGGTGGCAACTCAATGCATTCGGCTGTGTAGATAAGTTAAGATATTCCTCTATCAGTCCCACAGGGGAAACTCTAAGCTTACAGCAGTGATAAAACACAAAGAAGAACTATTAAGAAAGAAAATTACAAATGAAAATAAAATACAATATATATGTTGTATTTACAGCTGTTATGTAAAGGTCGGATATATTACAGTTGAAAATTTGAGATAAACTTATTAAAAAATCCTGCTGTATACTTTCAAGGCCATTCAGCCCCCCCCCCCCCCAAACTGTTTCAAACTGCATATTCTCTTTAATTTTCCACCCTCATTTAACTGTGTCACTCTTGTATGTTGTTTTTTATTTATTTTAATTGTGATTTTACTGCAGTGTGTTTTTATTAGGTATTTTGTAAAGTGTCCTTGGGTGCTAAGCAGTGTTGAATAAAAAGCAATTAGTTATAGTTACTAGTTACTTTCCCAAAAAAGTAACTGAATTACTAACGGAATTACACCTTCATAAATGTAATTAGTTACCAGGTAAAGTAATTGATGTGTTACTTTTTTAAAAAAGCTTTTGCTGCTTGAACTGTGTGTCTCTGTCTCTGTGTCCTTCCTTGTTGTTACCTGCTGCAGCTCTGACATCAACAGTTCTCCAACAGCACGTGCAGGGGAATTTGCCTGATAGACTAGAATGGGAGCGAAGTGCTCTGCAGTAAGCTTCACCAACACGCAGCGCTGCGTTGGTCAGAGCCAGCGCGCGCCAAGGCGCTGGAGATTCGCTTCAGATCTATTTTCTGCGCGGCCGCGTCCAAATCTCGTAAATTCACTGTCGTTAAGAAAGCGCCAGACAGGAAGTCAATGTGTGGAGTATCCGGGAGTTTCATAATAAAACAGAATGCACGGGCTCTCGAATGTAAATTTCCTCAATTGTTTGTCATTATGTAAAAACCAGAGGCACGAGCATCAGGTCAGCAGTCGGTCAGAGGGTCCCAGAGGCAACACGACACCATAGAGGAAGACGTGAATCGTAGAGGTACAGAAATATATAACATTGTAAACAAGACAAAAACATCTTTTCTACAAGGATATCGGCGGATAGAAGTTAAATAAATCACGAAGCTGTGTGGTTGAGACCAGCAAAGGGACCTTAGAGAAGCGAAGTGAGGTGTTTATTTCTTTTCTCAGTCTATAACATGCTTTATGAGCATGTGACATCGCTGTGGTCATCATGAGAGTCTGTGGCTCTCCAGGGATCAGCCCTCCCCCTACGGGGCTGCACTTGATGCCGCTGCTCGGTGCGCCTTTCAGTGGGGTTTGTCTGTCAGGACAAGACCGTGGTGCGGCGCTTCCATATGCTGTGGAATTTGAGAGTGAGGCTGGTCGGATAACAGCTGCTTGACATCGGTGCAAAGTAACGTGCCACATTTCCCTGTTAGTAATGGTAACGGCATTGTAATGCATGAAAAAGTAATTAATTCGATTACCCGTTACTGAAAAAAATAACGCCGTTATTACCAACACTGGTGCTAAGAAAGGCGCTTTTAAATAAAATGTATTATTATTATTATTAATATGCTTTATTGCACTCTATTGTAAAGATGCCTGATTTTGTTGCTGAGGTTTTAAGCTTTGAGTTTAGTTTAGGTGTCCAAACTCTGCATATTCCAGAAGGTAAAATCAAACAGCTTTCATTTAAACAAAAAGGTTGTTCTTAAATAATGGTAGTAAATATATTGAAACACACTCAGTCCTAGTTCCAATTTAAAGACCATGTTGTTTTAATCATTTTAAAGCACTTGCATGTTGATAAAATTGAGCTCATATTCACAGGTTGCTCTTGTTTTGTGTCTGATTGTATAAATGTAGCCTTGCAGAGAAGATGGACCTGCCTGATTCTGAAATCCTTCATATTCATCTTGCCAGCCTCCATTGTCCAATGACTTCACTCGGCTAAAAGCTTAATGGCCCAATCAGGGAAGAGAGAGGCAACAGGATGACAATAGGAAGTGACTGCATGTTTGAAAACATTTGGCGGATTCTGAAGCGGTCTCAGTATCTGCGGTTTTGTATCAGAAATGGACTCAATTTTTTCTCTAAAAGAGGAGGAAAGAACATCACTTAAAGCTCGTCTTACGAGAAATCATGTTTTTGCTCTTCTCCTGACAGGAGATCACTGCTGGGAAACTGGGAGAGATCACGGAAATCCTCCAGGGACATGCCGGTTAGCCTGTGGTCATCATGGTTACTCTGTGATACTTAACGTAATTTGCTCTCCTTAAAAGTCTACAAGGAGAATTTGGTAGGGATTGTCTTTGACGAGGTTCATGTCACATTTAAGTGTTAAATGATATAATTGTGTGGCTAACGGCTGTAGCAGCTAACAACAGTTAGCCTTAGCAGCGCTGCTTGATATGGTTTGGTCGGTGGTGAGTGTGATGAGCCAAACGATCATCTAATCACAAGCTGCTGTTGTTTTTTGTAGTTTCTGCACCTGAAAACATTTTCGTAGGGCTCCTTCACAGATCGATTAGTGAAATATTTCCACTATGGAGTTGTCCATCTGGCATGTCAGGTAAATGAGCTGTTGGTGCATCCCTTCATCCAGGAGACAGAATGCAGAATTAAGTTGATTCATTTTTTGTTCTGTCTCAAGAAGTAGTAACAGAGGCAAGATACTGAGGCATGTGAAGTCACCGGGAGACAGGAGTGCTGCAAGTGTGCATGTGGGGGCACATGCCATATACACTCAACAAAAATATAAACGCAACACTTTTGTTTTTGCTCCCATTTTTCATGAGATGGACTCAAAGATCTAAAATTCATTCCAGATAAACAATATTACCATTTCTTTCAAACATTGTTCACAAATCTGTCTAAATGTTTGATAGTGAGCACTTCTGCTTTGCTGAGATAATCCATCCCACCTCACAGGTGTGCCACATCAAGATGCTCATCAGACACCATGATTAGTGCACAGGTGTGCCTTAGACTGTCCACAATAAAAGGCCACCCTGAAATGTGCAGTTTTGTCTCACAGCAAAATGCCACAGATGTCGCAAGCATCGAGGGAGCGTGCGATTGGCATGCTGACAGCAGGAATGTCAACCAGATCTGTTGCTCGTGCATTGAATGTTCATTTCTCCACCATAAGCCGTCTCCAAAGGCGTTTCAGAGAATATGGCAGTACATCCAACCGGCCTCACAACAACATTCCACAGGCCACAATTGAAAATCAGATAAACTCTATGCAAAGATGTGTTGCACTGCATGAGGCAAATGGTGGTCACACCAGATACTGACTGGTTCTGAGTCCCCAGACCCCCAATAAAGCAAAAAAAAAAAAAGCACATTTCAGAGTGGCCTTTTATTGTGGACAGTCTAAGGCACACCTGTGCACTAATCATGGTGTCTGATGAGCATCTTGATGTGGCACACCTGTGAGGTGGGATGGATTATCTCAGCAAAGCAGAAGTGCTCACTATCACACATTTAGACAGATTTGTGAACAATGTTTGAGAGAAATGGTAATATTGTGTATCTGGAATGAATTTTAGATCTTTAAGTCCATCTCATGAAAAATGGGAGCAAAAACAAAAGTGTTGCGTTTCTATTTTTGTTGAGTATATATATGTTTTTTTCTTACTAACACGGCATTTGTTAAGATTTCTGTTCATTTATTTTTCTTTTCAGTCATATTTATTTAATCTTATCCACTATTTTTACGTTTACCTTTACCTTTATTTTGTCTTTTTTTACCTCCTCGTAGAGAAAACAACTGCTGGAGTTAAATTCCTTGTATGTGTTGCAAAAAAAAAAAACAATTCTGATTCTGACACTGATATTAGGAACTTTGTTGCATTACTTTTGGGTAAAGCCGCCATGAATTAGGCTTTTGATTTGGTAAGCAGTCATCCCATTTTTAAAACTATCTTACACTTACATGCTTCATATTAGAATAAATAATAGTTTCGAAAGTACCCTTTTATACAACCACTGTTTTTCTCCTCAGTTCTTTCCTGGGAAGACAAACACCTCCCGGAAACGTTTAAACACTCTGACTTTACGAGTAAATGAAGAGCGACTGAACGCACCGCTAGCTTTGGCCCGTTCGAGGCGCCGCTGCAGGAAACACTCCGTGACTGAATGAAGGATCCAAAATGGCTGCCTCAGAGCCAGTTTCCTCAATCAGGTGGCCTCGTTTTTAATAAGCTCCAACCAGAGTGTGGGTGTTTTTTTTTTTTTTATTCGCTTGACTTGATTCATGTTCTCACTCTCAACAATAAAACTCAGCTGCTGAGAAGGAGAGGGGAGAAAAATTTTTTTTTTTTTCGCCCTCAAGTTAAAGAACGAAGACGAAGAAGTAAAGGAAGAGAGACGGAGGAGAGAGTTTGTCCTACAGCTAAAAGAAATCAATCAAACTGGAGCGCGTGTCCGTCAGTGTTCATGTCTGAGAGGACAGCGAGATGGAAACAAGTGAGGTATTTGAATGTACCTTTCTGGAGAACGCACGCACAGTCGCAGCAGGCTACCAGCTGTGTTTGTTGCTCAAAGCGACGTCTTCCTCCATTTTTATCCCCTCCATCCCTCCGCTCTAATCACAGCCTGGCAGACTGCTCGCTGTGAGTGTGTGCGTTCAAACCAGGAGAAGAAGAAGAGAGAAGAAACATGGAGGCAGGAGAGGAGGATTTTCTTGGCCTGAAGACAAGGAACATCTGCTGTAGATGTTTGAGAAAGCATCAACAGATACACAAACGGCGGGATAAGCAATCAGTGTTTTTATTCACACAGATGTTCCTCGTTCTTCTGATTCTTGTTTCTTCTGCATTTTCTCTTAAAGCTCAGATTCAATCCAGATCATTGATGTTTAAAGACAGTGATGGTGATGATGGCGTGTTCAGAGAAGCTTTAGTGAAACCATATGGGAGCAAACATTCATCAAAGCTGGGTAAATATGAAGCTTGGCTTTTAATATCTTCCTATAGTCAAGATTAATAAATCAGACAGTTTATATGAGATACTAAAGTCACTACCGCAATTCAGATTTAGCAGACTCAGTTTAGTTTGAATGTGAAGTTGTGGGAATTGTTTCATTTTTCTCTTGGTTTGGTTTTACATTGCACCCAATCAGAAGGAAAGCCTGTTGACTGTTGTGTTATCTAGCCTCCTGCCACTAGTTGGGGCTGTAGTTGCTGCTCATTGATGCATTATGAGCCAGAAATGTGCAACCAGCATAGAGTAATAACCCTGTTCAGCATGCAGCAAGTTAGAAGTTTTAAGTAAAAATAACATAGAATAAAGACAGCTGAATTTGGGCAGCATTGGCTGTCTCTTGCACATCGACTTGGTCAGCCCTATTCAATTAGTGGCCCAAAAGCAATCCTCGAGTGGCCCGAAATCAACCTGATTGGGACTTAGGTCCAGCCAGAAAAACTGAAATTTTTTTTACAAATACTGACAAGGTCTTACAAAGATTCCAATATTATTACAGACATTGAATGCAACACATCCTGAAAACTTGCTGTTAAGTATGAAGTTATCTGTTTGAAGTGTGAAATTTCAAGAAACAGTATTTCAGCAGATGTTTAGTTTAAGTGCTGCTCTTTTTTGAGTTTATGCCCTTCCGGATGTGGCAATAAATTAATAAACATCCAGCTTGTTTGTTATCTTTTTATGTCTCGTTTAAGTGGTTAAATTTGCTCGTTGTCTGCCAAAAATGTCCGGCCCAGCTCATGCCCAAAGTCTGGAAATCTGGCCCGACTGAATATCTAATTGAATAGCCCTGGGCCAGAGTGATGTGTCAGCATATTCTGTGCAGGTTTGTAGACGGTAACCTGTCAAGACGTGATGTTACAATATTCTCTGTTTTGGTTCTCTCCACTTGTTTGGTTTGGATTGGTTTCAGAATCAGAATTAGAAACACATAATTCATCCCCAAGAGGAAATTTGGTTGTTTTAGTTGCTCTTTCACACAGTATAGCGAGAATATCAGAGACTTTAAAACAGATAAGAGCATGAAAAATTACGTAAAAAAATTGAGAAAGCAGGTTGCAATATGCAGTCAAAAAATTATTCAATTTCTAAGAACAAAACAGCAGATATTTAGACCACTTCAGAAGTTGCCATTGTTTTCAAACATGCAGACACTTCCTATTGTCATCATGTCCGCTGCTCCCGCCTCTCTTCCCTGATTGGGCCGTTATGATTTAGCCAAATGAAGTCATTGGACAATGGTTGGACATCCATCTGCTATGCAAGGCTAACTAGTATCCACACTATCCACATAATTCTCATGAGTTCTGAAGGCTGAGAAGCAAAGCTTTCCAGTGATATATGGTACATTATGGTAAAAGATTGCCTGAGGGGGAGGGACAGGAAGTGAGCTGACTGAGCTGAAGAGCAGAGAGGAATCAGGGACAAAAATGTGAGTCATTTATCGGTGGTTAATCTGTATTTTCTGAGCCCTGTCTGATTAACAGCTACTGAGACGCTCCTGAAGTTGCAATTGTTTTCAAACATGCAGTCACTTCCTGTTGTCGTCACATCCACAGCTTCTGTCTCTCTTCCCTGATTGGGCCGTTAAACATTTCGCCAAGTGAAGTCATTGGATAATGAAGGCAAGACGGACAAGCAGGATTTCAGAATAAAGCAGGTCTGTCTGCTTTGCAAGGATAGAGCAAGAATACTTAAGCACATCAAAATTGTGAAAACCTCACAGCAGGTGGAGCTCATGCCTCCCTGAAATCATCTGGCGGCCTGTTGAGGTGATCGACCCCAGGTTGAAAACCAAGGCGCGACACATGATGGCGTCTTTGAAAGTTATAATTAACAACTGACCTGTTTCAGAATCAATCATCCTACCAAATGAAGTCTTCTCAAATGAAAACTCAGGAGATACCAAACCAGGTATTAAACACTACGACTTTTAAACCCGGTGTCCAATCACGTGCGAGCGTTTGCCCTGAGGGTTCGTCTGATTGGCTGACAGCTCATTATCCACATGACTGAGACTCGGACAGCGGAACTGATTGGCTTGCTGAGGGGAAATGAAATTGTGATTGGTTCGAGTCTGGGCTGAAATACAAATGAGGCCGTTTGGTTTAAGGTGGAATATGTAAATGAGCTCAGACAGTCGTGTTTTTCTACGGTGGCGATTTACTGCACAATTACGTTCGGGGAGGGTGTATGTGTGTGTGTGCTCTCGTCCTGATGAGATAATAACACCACAACGCGACCGAACAATACAAACACTCCAAACTGCAGCAATTATCCGCCAAAGGTTGTGTTTTTATGAAGAGTCACAGATGATTGTTCCTTAAGTGTAAAAACATTTACACGGTCCGACTCCACTCGTCCAGCAATTATCTTCAGCTCGTTTTGATAACAGCGGCTTCATTTTCAGGCGGCACAAAGACGGAGAGGAAGTGGAGGCACTTTGAATGTTAGAGTAATTGAAAAGTCATCGAGCAGAGAGGAGCAGAGACAAAAGGGACGCCCCAACACGTTTTATAATCAAAGCGTTTCCAGTCGATTCCAGCGCAGAACAACACGCTGATCAGAGCCGCGTTTTTAAGGGTTTAAGAATCAAACAAAGAGGAGCGGAGGGGAGCGCGGGAAGAGAGAGCACGAATTAGCCTCTGGGTTTTGTTTTACACACAAAACTGAGCATTGATTATAACAACAAAAAAGACTAGAGAAAATATGACAGAAGAGCGAAATGATGATTCGAGTTTAGTCAGCAGGGGGTTTGATTCAACAAAGGAGCAGAAACTTCACTTTAGCAAGTTTATCATCATTTTGCATACCCTCACTGGCCACTTTATTAGGTACAGCTTGCTACTTTCAGGTTGGACCGCCTTTTGAACTCTTGGTGGCAAAGATTCAACAAACATTCCTCAGAGATTTTACTCCTTATATCCACAGCAGCATCACACAGTCGCAGCAGATTTGTCAGCTGAATGTTCATTATTAATCTTCCACCCTACCACTAATTAATCTATTGGACTGAGACATGGTGACGTGAAGGCCACTGAAGTACTGAGATGATCTGAGCTTTGGGACGATCCATCAGACGATGGTCCACTGTGGTTATTAAGAGATGGACATGGCCAACAACAATTTTCAGGTATTCTGTGGCCCCAGAGGACCCAATTTGGGGTCTACTGGGGCTCAAGAGAGAAACTCCTCTACACAACAGCACCAAGCCGTATGAAATATTAAATATAATATGATTAAATTTGGCTTTTATTTGACAAAATGCATACTGTGAATACCAAAAATAGCCAGGACATTTATTTGTTTTAATCACTGAGCAGACCAGGCATTTAATTGGGACCAGGCGACTATTAGGAACAGGCGTTTAATTCCTTTCGCGCAAGATCTTGCTTTGCAAAAATGAAAAACTATGGTAAATGTAATCATATTATTTATTTACAGCGGTATGATTATCACCATTAAATCTTCACAGCAAGATTACTGTACTTTTATCTTCTTCTTTCAACTCCGCATTCTCTAAACACTCTTAATCCTGGTAATGAACTAGCAGTAGTTAAGTTAAGGTCTTTTTTTGTTGTACCAGGGCGATGGGGATCAGCAGCAGTGTACCGTTAACTGATATGACTGGCCTCCCGATGTTAGCTAAAGGCAAAAAAAAAAACATGCAGCAGCAGTGACAACGTCTTCTTCTCTGGATTTGTAAAGCCCTAGTCTGTAAGATCCCAGTTTTCTGTTCTCTAGTGGCCTCTAAGGACGTTGAGTATAACTGCATTGTCATAAAACAGAGCACTGCACACCAACCTGCATTTGCTGACATACAGAGGGAGGAGAAGCCAACAAGAGAGAGACAAATAAACCATGTGGACTGTTAAGGTTCAGTCTGATTGTTTCTTTTCAAGCATGAACTGTATGTTGTCAGCTCAAATTTTCAAATTATTCTGACTTTTATCTTCATTGACTCTGTCCCAGTAAGACATATACTGATACTTAAACATCTGGATGTAGTGTTACTTTATTATGACACCAGAAAATTTCAAATAGACCTTGTGGCCGCAGAGATACACTCTTTTCTTTATGAGTATGCCATTTTCGAGCAGAAGGCTTAAAAAAAGGGCTGGGCTAAATAGGTTAACTTAATAATTGGGGTATTTTCAGTTCTGTTGACTTAAAACTACAAAAATCAAAACAACAAAACTAAACTTAGTGTTTATTAATGAGGGTTATAACAGTCGTCCCTGGTCTCACCTACAGACGAAGAGCAGTAATGGAAATCCTCGGCAGGACCGGCCGCAGATGAGCTGCAGAAATCTGATGCAACCACGCTTAAATTTTTAATAACTGGGTTTCCCTCCACAGGAAATCACTCACTCATGCAACTAAATGAAATTCAGCCTGAAAACAGTCCGTCAGGCCCTGTGGCTAAAAATCAAAACAGTCAATAAGACATGATGTCGGAGCGTTGTTCCCCTTCAGACGATTTTAATTCCTCATCTCTGAATATCGAGCGCTCCGGCAGACAAATATTTACCCTCCTGTTAAACACAAATATGATTAAACTCTGATGTTTCGCCGCAGGCTTTAAAGAGAATCCAGGATGATTCACAAGCACGGAGGAGCAATGTAAATGTCGTGGAAATGTCGTATGTTTGAGGGATTAATCAGCAGCTCCACCTGAACGAGACGCGAGCGACTGTGTTTTTTTTTTTCAAAGTGAGAAGCAGAGAAATAACAGCTGTATTCTTTCAGGGATAATTGCCTCCAGCAGAATGGAGGTGTAAAACAAAAAGCGACCATGTAGGCGAGAGAAGAAGCAGAAAAAGAAAGAGGTGGAGGCAGGTGGTCGTGGCTCGTCTCATTAAGTTTAGCTCGTGGAGGGAGTAAACACCTTTTATTGCTGCAGAGGACGGTTCACCTCCAGAGGAAACCAAACAGCTTCATAAGGAACCAGGGACGAGCAGCGCCGAGGCAAAGCACAAATGATCCACTTGTTATCTGAAATGTACGCGAGGCAGCCAATCAGAGGCGAGGTTGACCTTATTTCTCTTGTCCTTACGGGCTTGTTTTCTCACTTTATCCGCTCAGTCATCTGCAGCTGTGGCGACCTTTCTCTGCAGCATGAGTGGCGTGTTTGTGAGGTGGCTTTGGTCCAAAACAGCCGATCTCTACACAATGAGTGGGACCAAAAATGGGCAGAAATGCTGTGGTTGGGGAAAATGAAAAATGTGGCAAGAGCAGAGGATGCACAGGTGTCTAAAAAACAGCTATGCACACAGTTTGCTAACTTACATGTTGCCAGGACAAGCTGAGTCAGCTCTTACCCGGGATTTCCACTCACTCCACTTAGTGGCTGTTTACACGAGGCCTAAAACAGTGAAATCCGATAAGTTTTCAGTGCGTTTCGGCCTTGCGTTTACATGGGAACTCTTTGAGAACTGCCTAATTCCGTAAACTTTTGAAGCCAGGCTCCAGTGTGGAAAGTTTCACCATGTAAACCCAGATCAGAGTGTTTCAGGGTGAAATGTTGATGTCACCGCATGTGCAGTACTCTTTCACATGAAGACTGCGTGCGAGTATTGGCCGATACGATATCAGCAGGAATCATTCATACTTTTATTCCTTATTTTGTAGTATGGACTGTTAGAAAAGGCTTGATTAAGTGAGATTACTCAAACAGAGAACAGTAGTCAGCAATAGTAGGTATGAGAAAAACTGACCCATTTGTTATTAACCAATGGGTTCAACAATTTTAACCTTAAATATAAGAATATACGACAATTAAATAAAATAAATAAAAAACAAATTAGAAGACTCTGAAAAGGTAACCTCAATAAATCAGATAGAAACGAAAACATATATTTTAAAATTGTAAAATAACTGCTGTGTTTAACTTAAACATGAGCATATTCTACAACTGAATTAAATAAATAAAAATTACATTAGAATGGACTACTTGTATTTGAGTGCTTTTATGGGATATTTCAGGTGCAGGCTATCAATATCGGATTGTGACACCCCTACTAATAATCAATCTTTCATATTTTATTGCTCCATTTAAAGTCTAAGCTGTAACATTTCCTTTTTGTGATCAAATTTTTATTACCATTTTCAAATTTATGCAACTCATTGCCGGTACAACTGATTGATTCAAATCAAGGCATTTCATAACCTGACACGCCAGATGGACAGTTCCATATTGGAAATGTTTCACTAATCCACCTGGGGAGTAGCCGTTTGAAAATGTTTTCAGGGGCAGAACCTTTAAATACAACAGCAGCCTGTGATTGGACGATCGTTTGGCTCATCACACTGGTCACAGACCAATCCATATCAAGCAGCGCTGCCATGATGTAGCATAGTTGCTAAACGGCTTACAAGGGCAAACAACAGTTAATGACCATAAGCCGTAGCGGCTGACTGTTGCTAGTGTTTAACTGTTGTTAGTCGCTACAGCTAACAGCTAACCGCAGTTAACTGTTGTTTGCCCTTGTTAACCGTTAGCTGTAGCAGCTAACGGGCGTTAGCCGGTAGTTTAACTACCTTAAGTCTAGTGTTTCACATTAAATCATACCACACAGATTTATCATTTAACACTAATATGTGACATGAACCTCGGCAAAGACAATCCCTATGTAGTAAACTTATGAGGAGAGCATATTTCACCAAGTATAACTGAGTAACCATGATGACAACAGACCAACCAACATTAGCCACCAATATTTGTACAACAGGAAGTGACTTAACTTCCTGTCAAGTCACTTCCTGCTGTGGTCACGCCTGCTGCTCCTGCCTCTCTTCCCTGATTGGGCTGTTAAGCATTTAGCCGAGTGAAACCGTTGGACAATGAAGACTGGCAAGACGGAGATGCATGATTTTACAATCAGGCAGGTCCATCTGCTCTGCAAGGCCAGGCATATCATAGAATTGAAATAAAATGAAAGAAAATAAGATAACTGGTAACCCCCCCCCCGATAGATCTCATTAAAAAAGATAGAATATGATAACAGTGATAAATAGTGATAGTTGATTTTAGTAATTATTAGAATTACCACTTTCCAGGCAGCCTTTTATTCTACCATGGGTAGCTGTAATATTTCTTTATTAAATGCGACTGGTTTGAGATTTTTGTTGATTTGTGTCGTGGTGTCAGCTACTCTCACCTTCACCTTCGCTCTCTTAGTGAAACAAGTGTGTTTTAACGGTTTGTCTCAAATCTGCAGAGAGTAGAAAGTGAAATAGGCAAACTTTTAATGTTCAGAAATCAACACACTTGTGCAGTGGCTCACACCTTTTATGTTTTTGCGTTTCTTCCCTTCCTGCTCGTGATTTCGTCTCTCTGTGGATTCGCTTTCATCCCGCCATCATCTGTCGTCGGTGTGTTTTGGGAGTGATGACAGTGTTGGGGTTCACCTTGACTTCAGTTAAATCTGAATTACTCTCTGCTCCCCTCGGTGACAGATCAACTCTGAGGCTGCATTTCCTGTTTCTTACTTGGTTCCTTCCTTTGTCTCCTTTCCTCTTTTCTCTCCTTTTAACCATCCTTACATCCATTCACTTTGTTTCCTTTTTCCAAACATCTCCTCTTCTCCTATATTTAACTTACTTCCATGATACTTTCGCTCTTTGTTCTCCTTCTCCTTGCTTTCTTTTCCTTCTCTTCTTCCCTGCCTTTTGCTTTCTGTCCATTTTCTTTACCTTTTTCTTAATCCTAGTTTGTTCTCCTCACAATATTATGTCCCTCCCTCTTCTCACTTCAACTATCATCTTTTCATGCCTGCTTTATCTACAGTATGTCCTTGCCTACTTAATTTTTCCTACTTCCTTCCTGTGTCCTCTCGTACTCTATTTACCCTTATGTCCTTACTTTCCTTTTGACCATCCAACATTTCCATCTTCCTATGTCCTTCCTTTGTCTTTCCTTCCCTTATCTCATATCATCCTATCTCATCATCGTCCTTTCCAGTCTTTTCCTGTCCACTTTACTGTTCTTTTTTTTTTTTTAAGGTATTTTTTGGGCATTTTGTGCCTTTATTGATAGGAGAGAGACAGTGGATAGGCTTGTGAAAGGGGGAGAGAGAGCAGGGGAAGACAGTCTGCAAACTGGTCACAGGTGGGATTCGAACCTGGACCAGCAGAAGCAAATACATGGGGTGCCTGGTTGCTAACCACTCCGCCAAACCAGCACCCCAACTTTACTGTTCTTTTTTATTCCTAAAAGTTAATTTGTCTGTTATTTTCTAAATATCCTCTCTCTATTTCCTATCCTTACCTCCTTCTCATCTCTTCTTTCCTTTTTCCTGCCTTTTTTTTCTTTAATTCTCTCCATTTTTACCTCTCCAAGGAGGTTGTTTTTTCTTGCATTCATTCGTCTGTTTATGAGCACGACAACTCAACAATTTGTTGACTAATTTGAATACATTTTTTAGGGATTGTCGACCATGGAAGAATTAAGAGATGGTACAAGTTTTGTGGTGATCTAAATTCAGATTAAGATCCAGGATTTCTCTTAAGTTTTGGACATCTTTTTTTCCAAATACCCTCTCTCTTTCCTATACCTTCCTTCTTCCCTATCTTAGTTCTTTCTGTTTTCTGTCCCACTTGTTCCCTTGAATTCTCTCTTTTGTACCTCCACAGAGGAGGTCATTTTCACAAGCGATAATTGAAAAGGTACTGAACACATTTTGATGAAATTTTAGGATAACTTACTTCATGGAACTAGGTAGAAGTGGTTCAAGTTTGGTGTTACAAGAATGGTGTCTATCTGCTTGCCATTGACACAGGAGTGAGGTAAGACACGCAAGCAAATTAAATGTTGCCATGTTCCTTTAAGCTTTGAGTTGGAGATTGGGATTGGTTTATGGAAATTTGATGAAACAATGCACACTATATTGCCAAAGGTATTTGCTCACCTGCCTTGACTCACATATGAACTTAAGTGACATTCCATTCCTAATGGGATGTCACCATAGGGTTCAATATGACGTCCAGTGGCGTTCCTAAGCAACTTGGCACCCTAGGCAGGATTTGTGCTCAACCTCTTAGATCAATTATCAGACGGACCACAAAATATACTATAATAATATCAGTTGCAGTGCAATATGCATAATGTAGTAATTGTACTACAATAAACCATACAGCAGCCACATATGTCATAGAAAAATACAGGAAGAAAGTAGAATCTGCACACTGGGTACACTCCAAATATTTATTGCTAGTTCCTCATCATAGAAAAATACAATCACAATAAATTACAAATAGTAAAAAATGTAAACTTGGAATAGTGCAAATAATTAGTTCAATAATAAACAGGGCCATGAACAGAATACCCACAACAACCTCAATCTAGCCCACAACATCTAGCCAAAAACAACAACAAAATGGCTCAAAAAACAGCAGCATTGTCAAGGAAACAAGTGGCAAATATCTGTAGAGTCTAACAGGGAACGCTGTCTACATTTGGAGTGGTGTAACGGCCTCAAATAGACTTATGCCCAACTCAATTCTAGAGTCTTACTCGCCTTGTCTTTCTAGCAGCGAAGTGATCAATAACATCGTCATAAGACAGCTGTTGTGAGACCACATGATCTATACTTATAATGGCAAGCATACAAAGCATGTAGCACAAAGTGCTGTACATTCAAGGAGCTAAAATAAAATAAAATGAAATAAAATACTAAACACAAAACACCCACCCGCCCTCCCAGCCAACCTTAAACACAGACAGGCGCACATACACACACACTCACACCCACAAGCACGCTCACACACACACACACTCACACCCACAAGCACGCTCACACACCCGCACACACACAAGCACGCTCACACACCCGCACACGCAAGCATGCTCACACACACACACACACCTGCACAAACACACTAAGACAGGACTCATCAAGTCACAGATAGCCTATATATAATATAATTTAGTGTAAATAATTAGTCTGTCCAGCTCAAAACAGAAAGAAAAAAAGAGGACGAAAGGCAAATACGGCCGGCCGCGGGAACGGGGTCTTAATGAATCCCCCTTGAATCTGTAAATTAATCTGTAACTTCAAATAAAACGTTAGCAAATGGCTTGACACAGACGATTTGCTTAGCTAGAACGTTGTGTTTTTGATCTGCATTCTGCAACATGCTGGACTGCCATTAAGCCATGATGATAATTGACGCTGCTCTGTCTGGCCTGCCTTATGTAATCATTACCTTGTTGGCTGTGCTTGGTGTGGTCTCTCTGTGTGGTGAACTAGTGGTGGCGTTGCGATGCATAAGCCGTGGCGGTGGGTGTGTTGTTGTGTAACAAGTTACCTGTCTGTAACTAGTTGAGTTTGACTGAGAGAGAATTACCAACCCAACTTACCTCAGACGAAAGCGCAGTACGACTACAGGAGAGAGCAGGGAGGCGGGGAGGAGTCGTGTCCAGGTCGTGTCCTGTGTGCATCCATTGGGGACCGTGGCGAAATTGCAGGCAGGTTGCAGGCAGAAGACAGAAACTCAAGCCTGAATATAAGTCATTTAGCCATTGCTCATCGAATTTACGACAATGTGATGTTGTTAGATTGCTGTGTTTTTGTTGTTGTTATTTTATATTGTGAAATAAAAATTATATAAAAAAGAAAATTCTCCATTCCCTGGCGCCCTTCTGCTCGCGGGCGCCCCTAGCATCCGCCTAATCCACCTAATGACAGGAGCGCCCCTGATGACGTCGGTCCACCCTTTGCAGCTATAACAGCTTCAACTCTTCTGGGAAGGCTGTCCACAAGGTTTAGGAGTGTTTATGGGAATTTTTGACCATTCTTCCAGAAGAGCATTTGTGAGCTCACACACTGATGTTGGACGTGAAGGCCTGACTCTCAGTCTCTGCTCTAATTCATCCCAAAGATGTTCGATCAGGTTGAGGTCAGGACTCTGTGCAGGCCAGTCAAGGTCATCCACACCAGACTCTGTCATCCATGTCTTTATGGACCTGCTTTGTGCTCTGGTGCACAGTCATGTTGGAAGAGGAGGGGGCCAGCTCCAAACTGTTCCCACAAAGTTGGAGCATGGAATTGTCCAAAATGTCTTGGTGTGCTGAAGCATTCAGAGTTCCTTTGACTGGAACTAAGGGGCCAAGCCCAGCTCCTGAAAAACACCCCCACACCATAATCCCCCCTCCACCAAACTTTACACTTGGCACAATGCAGTCCGACGAGTATCGTTCTCCTGACAACCACCAAACCCAGACTCGTCCATCAGATTGTCAGATGGAGAAGCGTGATTGGTCACTCCAGAGAAGTCGTCTCCACTGCTCTAGAGTCCAGTGGCGGCGTCATTTACACCACTGCATCAACGCTTTGCATTGCACTTGGTGATGTGAGGCTTGGATGCAGCTGCTCGGCCATGGAAACCCATCCATGAAGCTCTCTGCACTGTTCTTGAGCTAATCTGAAGGCCACATGAAGTTTGGAGGTCTGTAGCGATTGACTCTGCAGAAAGTTGGCGACCTCTTCGCACTATGCGCCTCAGCATCTGCTGACCCTGCTCCATCAGTTTACGTGGCCTACCACTTGGTGGCTGAGTTGCTGTCGTTCCCAAACACTTCCACGTTCTTATAATCCAGCTGACAGCTGACTGTGGAATATTTAGGGGTGAGGAAATGCCACGACTGGATTTGTTGCACAGGTGGCATCCTATCACAGCTCCATGCTGGAATTCACTGAGCTCCTGAGAGCAACCCATTCTTTCACAAATGTTTGTAAAAGCAGTCTGCATGCCGAGGTGCTTGATTTTATACACCTGAGGCCATGGAAGTGACTGGAACACCTGATTCTGCTTATTTGGATGGGTGAGCGAATACTTTTGATTATATAGTGTACCTCTAAGTTTGCTATCAGCTACATTCACTGTACTACTTCAACAATTTGCTGTTAAAATGACATAAATATGCACCTAACATGTTGAGTTTTCTTAAGTTCTGGTGTAAAAACTGCATTAAAATCCTATGTGACACAAGTAAAGCTCCTGCCTGAGTTACTGAAGCATTGTTTGGTTGCACACAGAGTCATAGGGTTCATGTTAACTCGTAAAATGAACATTTAAACTCACAGATATGTTCTAACTTTGTTTGTCCAATCAGTAAAGAGCATTTCTTTATTTCTAGCAGTGCAGCCTCTGAATTCCAAGACAAAGGGACTGAATCACAGCCTAACAGATGGAAATAACTTCATATAATTGATTTTAACTGATAAACATAAAAAAAAACATGTGTTAATTATGCCAAAACATTATTACAAGGTGATAATTAAAGCTTGAAGCCTGTTTCAACAACAACAGCAAGATGAAGCTGTGAAATCACCAACAACACAAGGTACTTTCAAGGCGCTAAATGGCTGAAATTATCTTAATGATGTAAAATTAAAGTTAAAGAAAGTCATCATATATTTCTGAAGGATGTTTTCTATCTCTGAGAAAACACTGGTGACACCAAACAGTCTCAAAGACCTTCTGCTCCTCCTCATTCTCCAATTAACTCAATCGTTATAAGTAATTAACCATATTCTTTTGAGAACTTCACGTCTACGAGGATAAAACATAAGCCGACAGTGAAACATTTCACTTCTGATGTAAGTAAGGACTTATATTTGACCTCATGCTAAGCTGGTGAAACCCACCTGGACTTTTGGCGTCTAAAAAAGGTTTAAACTGAAGTCCGAAGAGCCTCCATTTAATTTAAATTCTGGTCAAATAAAAAGTAAATGAAGAGAGAGGGCCTCATCCTCACAGACAAAAGGGAATTTTTATGCTAATATAAGCACACACACACTCCAAGAGTCTCTGAAGCGTTGATGGTTATGAATGACCCAGATATGAATCATAATTAAAGGAGTATTTCCCCAAATTAACTTTCTGTAACAAGGAGAAATGGGCGGAGCGACTGTGTGTGTGTGTGTGTGTGTCCTTGAGTTGTGGCAGAAAAGATGAATGAGCCATAATTACGCTGATCCACAGATAATCGCAGGAGCAAAAGAGGAAAGAGGAGGCGAGCCAAGGTCGAGCCCGCGGAGAGGAGAAGATTCTGGAGAAATTGTGAGAAAACTCGAAACAGTAAGAGCCAAAATATTTAAGGATGAGGCTCGGCCCAGAGATTTATGAGTTCAATTATGATCAAGCAGACCACTTTAAAAAGTTATGCTACTACACCGCTCATAAGTATTAAAGACGATGTGCGTATAAACACTCCTCCGTACCATAATCTATAATTCAATTATTGTTTCTTACATGTCTTACTGTATAGAACTGTGGGGATCTACATGAAAAACAAATATAAAGTTTTACAAAATCATCAATTATACAGATTATTGTGCTCACACTGATCACTTGTTTTTAAATTTGCACATTATGAAATTTTCTGACTTGTTTTATTATAAAACTAGAAAAGCCAGCGCCTCAGTACTCACCCATATTGTAATTTTCACCCTAAATTTTAAGTCCTAATAATTATAAATATTGTGCCATTAAACACAACAGCATTAGAATCATTCTGGAGTGTTTTTTATTTTCATTCTTTTGTCGTATTTTCTCTCTATTTTTCCGTGGTTCTGACTTATTTTCCACATTTTATCGTCTTTTTTTGCCATTTATTGTCTTTTTCATCGTTGTTCATTTTTATAGACAACATAGGATCATTCCTTTTTTGAAATGTTGAGATCTCTGCCTTCAGCTTGTTAGCTTCAGGAAATTTTAGTATCGTGACAACTGTAGATCCCACACAAGTCAAAGTTTAGAAGAAAGTTTAAAATGTAACAAATTACATCTTTTATCAATGATGCAAGTATGATTTCTTGGCAAAACGGCTTTTTTATTTTAAGCTCTATGCTGGTAACCTGTGCTACAGTTTTTATTACCTAAATAAACGATAAAATACATCAACACAGCCTTACCCTTTGTCTCATATAAAACTAGAAAAGCACTCAGAGAGCACAGACCTCCGCCAGCGCCACAGTCCTCACCCATATTGTGATTCTTCACCAAAATTCTTCCTAATAATTACGAATATTTTGCCATTAAACACAATAGCATTAGGATCATTCTGGAGTGTTTTTTATTTTCGTTCTTTTGCCATATTTTCTCTATGGTTATTTCTGACTTATTTTTCACGTTTTATTTTATTATTTTTTTTGTCATTTAAAGTCTTTTTCATCATTGTTCATTTTTAAAGACTCCATAAATATTAATATTAGAAATACTGGAGGCAGAAATGGCAAGATCTTAAGATATGACACACATTTTTTTTATGCAAGTATGATTTCTTAGCAAAACAAAAATAAAAATGGCTTTTTATTCTTTTTATTTATTTAACACAGCCCTACTCTTTGTCTCATATAAAACTAAAAAAGCACCCCGCCAGCACCACAGTCCTCACCCATATTGTGATTTTCACCATAAATATTAGTCCTACCTTTATTTCATCTAAGTATTTCGATTCCTTGACCATGAAAACATAACATTAGCTATACCATTCACTACCAAAATCTAATCATTTGTTCCTTGTTCCAATCCGGACACTTACTGAAAATTTCATTGATATCCGCCCATAACTTTTTGAGTTATGTTGTTAACAGAGAAGCAAACAAACAAACAGACAACGGCAATAACATAACCTCCTTGGCGGAGGTAATAATGTTTACTGCAAAACTAAACTCCCTACCAAGTGCAGAAGCTCTTCTCAATTCAAGAGACTCAATATGATTAAAGAGGCGTTTATAACTTTTCTGATAAAGCTAGAAAAGGTATTAAAAGGAGATGTGTTTCTGTTGTTGGGTTAAACTTTGGAATGATGCGAATATAAATTTTGAAACCTGTAATTCATGTTATACCTTCAGAAAATGGTCTCTAAAGTTATTTTTGAAAATTATAAGTGTTGATCATGTAATGATGGTGTTAATGTTGTTAATTTCTTTATCTTTGGTTTTTAGTAGCTTAATTTGGTTAAATACATGGGCTCAGCTCAGATAAGCATTTTGCTTAATATAAGAAATCTGGTTCGTTTAAAATGTCTATCTTGTGACACATATTGTACAATGTGTGCAGACTGAATTTAAAAAATCCTACTACCTACCTATTAAATCTTTTGTAGAGTTTAATAACAAAGATACCATTTCAGATCTTCTGTTCTTTTTCCTATTTAAAGTCCTAGTCTAGTCTTTTCATTCAAATTCACGTTTTCACCTTCTTCAATAATATCAACAGTTGGAGGATGTTTGTTAGTTCCTTGAGTTTATAGTCCATGGCGACCTTTCCTAAAAAAAAAAAAAAAAAAAAAATTCTTACACATTTTCCAAAGGCACAGGAAAAAGGAAAGAACAGCTCAGTAAATTATGTTTGTTGGCATATCAACACCTTGGATAACTTCTGAAAAAACAATTAAATTTTAAGATCTACTGCAAACAAAGTTCACCTGGTGTTGCATTTTAACTTGTGACCATGTTAACTGATATCAGCAGCTGTTTTTGCAAACATCATTCCGTTTGAATTTCAATTGACATTGAGCTAGATCAGATCTTTTAGGTTTTTTTCCACCTAAAGAGTATTTTGAGTCCTCCACAGTTGGAGCGTGTGTGTTTGTTTCCAGAGTTTATAGTCCATGCTAGCACCCTCCCCTAAAAGACAATGACAAAAAAAGATGAATTAGGTGAAAATACGGCAAAAGAATGGCAAAACAACACTCCAGAATGATACTTCTGTCATTATTTACAATGGTTTAACATTATTTACACAGAAAATAATGATAAACCACTGGAAAATGACTCAGTCAGCTCACTTCCCGTCCCTCCCCCCCAGGCAATCTTTTACCATAATGTACCGTATATCACTGGAAATCTCCACTTCTCAGTTTTCAGAATCTTTTAGAATTATTGGGTAGTGTAGATACTAGTTAGCCTTGCACATAGCAAACTGATACTGAAATCCCGCATCTCCGTCTTGCCAGCTTCCTTTGTCCTACGACTTCACTCGGCTAAATGCTTAACGGTCCAATCGGGGAAGAGAGGTGGGAGCTGCTGACGGGACAACAAGAAGTGATTGCATGTTTGAAAATAATGGCGTCTTCTGAAGCAGTCTAAATATCTGCTGTGTTATTAGAAATGGACTAAATTTTTTCTCTAAAAGAGGAGGAGAGAAATCTCCCTTGAAGCTTGACTTACGGGAAATCATGTTTTTGCTCTTCTCCTGACCGGGATCACTGCTAGGAAACTGGGAGAGAATGTGGAAATCCTCCACGGACATGCTGGTTAGTCTGTGGTGATCATGGTTACTCAGTAATACTTAGCGAAATCTGCTCTCCTCAGAGGTTTCACGGGAAAACTTTGTAGAGATTGTCTTTGACAAGGTTCGTGCCTCATATGTGTTAAATGATACGTCTGTGTGATGTAATTTATCGTGAAATGATAGTCTTAAGGTAGTTTAAGCTAACCACTGTAGTGGCTAACTACTGTTAGCCGTTAGTCATAGAAGCTAACAACAGTTAGCCACTACAGCTAATGGAATTAACTGTTGTTACCCATTAGCTGTAGCTGTATGTAAAGCCACTACGTATGCTACGTCACATGTAACAGCGTTGCTTGATGTGGATTGGTCTGTGACAAGTGTCCAATCACAAGCTGCTGTTGTTTTTGAAGGGTCTGCCCCTGAAAACATTTACAAACAGCTCCTTCGCAGATGGATTAGTGAAATATTTCCAATATGGAACTGTCCATCTGGCGCGTGAGGTTAGATACAAGTTATGGGAGTTTGAATCATGCATATCTTTTTCTGTCGCTGGGGGCAGCTTCTGTAGATGAAGCTGAGCAAACCCAGACATTTTAGGTAATTTTATAACATAATTCATAACATAACATAATTCTACTATTTAATTCAAGGACATGTCCAGGCAAAAGTGGACGTATGGTCACTGTGGTTTAGCTTCCAAGGCCAGAGTCTGTGCTTTGCTCTCATTATTTCTGGTGCAGTTAGTAAACTCCAGAGCTATTTAAAGGTGTAGTCAGCGATGTGGAAGAAAACCAGAAGAGGGTTTGTTGATATTTGAATTCAGACCCGCCTCCCGAAAGCTGATTGACGTGCATCGTCATGGAAACGGCCGTAGAAACTGCGTAGCTGACGTAGCTAAGGAAACCCCGACTGGTCAGACAACTCGACTGACAATATTGATAACATCACAACAACAGTACATTTTGGCAGATAAGACAATAAAATGAATGCCCAACGGCTGTTACTGTTATGTGAAGCACCACAAAGCTAATGTTGTTTAGCTTACCTATCCAGCAGACGGACGGCGACATCCGCGTCTGTTTTCAGGTCTTTCAATTGGCGGTGTTCCCTCCACCGTCAGAAAGCAACACCAATACTGACCCTGGTCTTTGCTCTTTCATGTTCATAGTCCTTCTTTTCCACTTTTCACCCCTCTGACCTTTTTCTTTTGGGCTGTTTTCAGCCATTGCTACCGAAACTATTGTATCTCTCTCTTACGCTAACTGCTCACGCTACGCAAACTACGACTCTCCCTCCCCCTTCTGTCTGATCAGCGCATGAGTATGATCGCCCCCTGGATGTGGGGGGGTGTACTCTGTTTTGGTAACTTGGCCCAAGCCCCAGTATTTACCGGCTGAAATTCTGAGTCAAGGCTGTGTATTGAGACCAGATTTTTTTTTCAACATGCTGTCAGTGGGGACATCTTGTGGATGGAGAGGAGACATACGGTGAATTTGACAAATACTGCATTTGATTAGAAGATTAGAAGATCGCTGACTACACCTTTAAATTCTTTAGGTAATTTTTAGTTTGATTCCTTGCTCAAGTGTTCTATTCTTCACCTTTGAGCAGCCCTGTCATTACTGAATCAACGCTCTGACTTTACTCCTGATGAATGACCATAAAATTTCCATGAGTGCGGCTGTTTTTGGTTTAATTCGTGGCTAAAATTGTGCCAAAGTGGCTGGTTTGAGCTGTGAACATGTTACTGAGCAAGTAAGAAAAAAAATCAGCCTGTGAAAAAACAGCTCTGATGTAATTTGCCGTCTCGGCTCCAACAGCTAAAATCACAATCATCATTTCTTCAGACTGTGGTGGTTAAAGGTCGCTCTGATTGTTGAGCCCCCCGTGGCGTCGGCTCTGTGTGGCTCATCAGCGATCATCGTTTCAGTGTGTTCATCACCGCCCTCAGCAGGACCGACACAGACTCAGATTGTGATAAAATACAGAAAGGAGGAGAATGGTCCAATCGGGCCGGCTCAGAGGAGGATCAAAGAAGAGCTGCTGCTGCGACTTCTACGGACCCGACTCCACATTAAACCTCCCGCTGAGAAGAAGAGAAGAAGAATGGCGGGTTGGAGGGAAGTGACCTGCAGGCGGCCGCGACCAAGGATCTATTACAGCACTGCACACACAGAGGAGGACTGCCAGCTGCACACGCTGTCATTTATATTAAATGGTTTTTAGAGTCAGGCAGCAGAAAGTGAAACAATCGGGACGTCGTCAGTCATGGAAAAAGAGTCTGAAGTAATCAGTGTCAAACAATCAAAGACATTTTCTACATTTTCATTCATGCCCTTATTTGACCCTTTAGCCTTGTTAGCCCTCTTAGCTTCACACTATCATTTATTCTCCTCTAATATGCTAATTAGCTTAAAGCTAATAACAGTAATAACTAATAATAATAAGCTATTCTTGGATGATTGGTCAAGTGCTTTATAACTGTGCATTTCTGTTGTGGCAAATTTTATATGTGACCTGGCTGCCATCATTGGCCATAAAAAAGGAGTCAAAAGTAGTCATTGTCAAACAATCAAATGAGTTTTTTACAATTTCATTCATGTCTTAATTTTGCATTTGTATTGTGGCAAATTTATATTTGACATGGCTGCCATCATCAGTTATGAAAAAACTATCTGAAGAATTCAATGGCCATAAAATAAAAGAAGTTTTTTTCCAATTTAATTCATGTTTTTATTAGCATTCTTAGCTTTGTTAGCACTCTTAGCTTTGTTAGCCCTCTTAGCTTCACATTGCCATTCATTCTCTACTAATATGCTAATTAGCTTGAAGCTAATCACTAAAGTTATTCGTAAACTATTTGATTGGACCCAAAAATGTTGTTGTTGTGGCTATATGTGTTTTCATTTATTTGCTCTAAAACTGTGCATTTGTGTTGTGACAATTTTTTTGTGTGACATGGCTGCCATCATCAGTTACAAAAAAGGCATCTGAAGAAACCAATGACCAGAACATTGTCATTCATTCTCTTCTAATATGCTAATTAGCTTGAAGCTAATCACAAAGCTATTCTTGGTTGATAGCACAGAAGTTCTTTTATGGACTCAAAACAAATGTTTGTGTTGTGGCTTCATGCGTTTTTATTGTAGTAATTCATAACTGTGCGTTTGTGTTGTGGCAAATTTTATGCGTGACATGGCTGCCATCATCAGTCATGAAAAAGGAGTTATTATATTATGTTTGTTTGTATGTACTTATTTGTGTGTACATGGATGTGGATGAGCACACAGGTACTCCCTGGTGCTTGATTCTCTTCTTTACCTGTTTACTAAGAAATAACTTTTGATTTTTCTGCCAGATTCAGCGTTAGACGTAATCTGTTCTGTTGTAAATGTTTGCAGATATGTTGAGCTGCTGACTCTTACTTTTGTTCATCTCCATTAATGTCTTTTATATTACAGGGTTTGGAATTGGTTTGATGATTAATGGTGGTGGGAAGGGCTCTACTTTACCTTTATTTGTTTTTGTTCTGTTTTGTCCTTTTTTTCCTTTGCTTTGGTGTGGACCATATCATCCTAGCTTTATAGTTTGGTGCATCAGATCCTTTGAGGTATTGTCTTTTCAGTGTTACAGAAAATACTAAAATATTTAAAGAAAAAAGAAAAGGAGTCTCAAGAAATTAATGACCAGAAAATCAAAGAAGTTTTCTACCTTTTCATTCATGTCTTTGTTTGCCCGATTAGCTTTGTTAGCCTTAGCCTTCTTAGCTCCCTTATGTCTTCTGACTGTTTATATTTGTGTTGTTGCTTCTTGTACTTTTGTTGTTTTGTTGTGTGAAAATGCAATTTCATTGTGATCCCTTGGGTTTGCATTGCATTCCATTAGAGTATTTTTGTGGCTTCTTGTTTGAATTGTAGATTGAATGATTTTTTGTTGTGGCTGCTGGTATTTCTTTTGTGGCTATTAATTTTTTATATACATGGTGACTTTTACATACATGTTGTGGCTGGTGCTTTGGCTGCTTGTATTTTTTTTAATCTATCTTGTGGCCATTGAAATTTGGCTATGTGTATTTGTGTCTTTATGTGGTATTTTTTTCGCCTTTTGTCTTTGTTTTGTGGCTTGTATTTTTTCACCTGTATTATGCCTGTTTTTGTGTAATTGGGCCATGACTACTTGTTTTTGTGTTATGACTGTTTTTGGTTGTGCTTGCAGCTACTTGCATTTGTGCTGTTGTCCCTTATTTTTGTGCATTTGTGGTGTGGCTGTTTGCACTTTTATTTGTCCATTTGATGGCTATGGTTATGGCTATTTGTTTTCTTTTGGCCTCATGTATTGTGTATTTGTATTTCTGCTTCTTGCATTTGCTTTGTGGATTCTTTTTTTGTGCGTTTTTGTTGTGATTATTTAAATATTTGTCGTGTTATGTCGTTGTGGTTTGTTGTTTGCTTTGTGGAATCTTGTTTTTATGTATTTTGTATGTTGGCTACTGCATTTGCTTTGTGGCCCGTTGTGTTTTGTGTATTTGTGTTGTGGCTTTTTGCATTTTTGTTCTGGCCTCTTGTATTTGTGTAATGACTTCTTCTATGTGCTTTAGCTCCTATTTGCAAAGTTGTCCCTTGTCATTGTGATACTGCGACTCATATTTGCACTGTTGCTTCTACATGATTTTGGTTTGTGGCTTCTTGTGTTTTTGTTGTGGTCATTTGCTTGTTTTTCCTGTCGGTGTGAAGATTGGTGTGCACTTTTCTTGTTTGTATGGTTGTATAACTTGATCTTGTAGCTTATTAAGTCTCAAGCATGAGAACTTAAACATAAGGAATGCCAGTTCTAGTTCATATTCTTTCATGTTTCTTTTATTAATTATGCTTTGATTCATTTCTTGACTTCCAATTACAGTTTCTTTACACATCCTACTGTACTCTGAAATATAGATTAATCCCTGCTGCCTCTCTGAGGTCCTCCATAGATCTGTTGCACCTTGATTTCACCGGATCCTTCTCCTCTAATTTAATATATTTCTGGGCTCTCACGGCTGTAATGTTGCTGTGGGGATTTGAAGTCGTCCTCTGATACTTGAAATGTATTAAAGGATTATTGAGGGTTTTTTTTTTTTGCTCCGGAGGCCTCGGACTCAGCCAGGCAGTTTAACTGATGCTCCCTTAGCCCGTCTGCAGAGGATTCAGCCGCTCGTATTTAAATATGCAAGAACAGATGGCTGAATCATCCTAACAAATCAATCTCTCTGATCAATATACGAGCATCTGAGACATCAACAAGCTGGTTTTCATGTCGGGAGGAAATCAAGGCTGCATGTTTAAAGGAGCCTTCAGGGAGATGTATAAATTATATGTAGGCTAAGCAGTGTGAGAAGAATTCAGATGTTTTACTAAAGAATAAAACCCAAATTAAAGAAATACTTCATGGTGCTAGTATCACTTTTTATAATATATATGGAGAAAAATATGGTTGCTATTAATTCTTAAAAGGCCTATTGTGCCCTCATATCCCTCTGCATGTAAAGTTAGCCTGATTAAATATTAAAATCAGCTTTTGTGCCTGGTTAAACTGAACTTAAAATGTAGCTTTATACAGCATTTAACCCTTTCATGCATGTAGTCCACTACAGTAGACTGATATTAAATTAAATTTAAACCCTTTAGGTTGCATTACTCTGTCCAACTACCAGGTGGTAAATTCCCAAACCCTTGTCTTAAGTTTCATAAAATATATTATTTTTGCACAGTTTTACAGTATTGAGATACTGCATCATAAAATCCAAAATAGCTGGTGAATTGTTTGATTAAACAGCAATAGTACATATACTTCAAACTTTGCTTCTTATTTTATTTAGTCTATTTCATTTTTGTCAGAGAAATGTGTTTGTTGATCCTTATTAAGTTCCATTAAATTACCATTTACACTGCGGTGTCCATGGATGTGGAAAAATGCAAAACTCCTTCAAAATTTAACACAATTTAGCAATATGGATTTTAGCTTGTTTTCAAGTAAAAACAAACATTTTAAAAGGTATTACTTTGTGCTTTAATAATTCATGCATGAAAAGGTAAATGCATCGTTGATCACATATCAGGCCTCCTAAAGTTAGCTTTAATCTAAAGCTAGCTAAATGATTCATTAGCCTTTAAGGTATTTTACTACCTTTTTTCCCTAAACTAACGTGAAATTTTAAACTGGATATATATTAACTCAACTCAGAAACTGTAGTTTTGCTATCAAAAGGGAAAAGTGTAAATTAAAATGGCTGATGCTGTTTTCCTCGAGCTCCTGTAACCGAAAGACTACTTTAAGCTAACATGGTGTTAGCTTGACTGGCAATCCTTCATACATGAAATAAAACTTTCCAAATCCACCAGCATTTTCAATAAATGAATCACATTATAAAGCAAGTTCATACAAATTTAATTGTATCTCAAAGTGCTTTGCATTGAGACAAAAATGTATTCACAGAGGCTGTGAGTATGTATCCATTAATAATAATCGTTGTCTTACAATGCCGCAAATGAACGCTCGGCAGAAGTTCATCTATTATTCTATCATTCCACGGTAATTGTTATGATAGAAGGTAGGATGTCAGGATGTCTAAAGGATTTGCAGACTAATGCACAGGAAAGCTAAAGTAAAGAAATGATAAAATCAAGATGACAGCTAAAAAAGAAAAGAAAAAATGCAAAGAAATCAAATTAAGATTCATTGGACAAAAATAAATAAAATCCTTAAAAAATTATTTGAAGCAAATAAATAAAACATCTTAGAGGATACAAACTAAAATGTTTAAGTGTAAAACATGTTATATATATTCCTGATTTACAGTTAAATTGATTGAACCAGGAGGCTCTGTAGCCTTTTAGCCTTCTGCTGGAGCTTTAAGTGATTGACTGTTGTGATGTCTGAAGACTGATGACACCCATTTGAAATCTCAAATCAACTGAGGATGAATGTTATTTTTCTTATTTATGATTGAATGTTTTCACTGCAGCAGAAATGTTGACCTTGCAGTACATTCACTGCCATTTGTCTCCATTTAAATATGCATTAAAGTGTTGTTTATTGATGATTCCATATGGTAAGATTTCTTCAAAATATTAAAAGTTTTATAGAAGCTAACATGCTTTTATCTTTATTTTATTTTCAATGTTTATTTAATCTTTTAATAAAACAAAGTACTTCAACACAAGCAAGCAAAATTAAATGAAAAGGAGCAGAAAGAACATTAATCTTACAAGATCTGCCCCTTTTTTTAAACATACAAATAAAGAATATACATGATAAAACACAAATTCTTTAAATCAAATAGCTGTAGGCCAAGGAAGTGCTCAGTTCCCACTACAAGAAACATGGATTCAATTTACACATATTACGAAAAAAAGGGTTCAAAAAAATTAATGAACCAACAAAAACTAGACAAAACAAAACATTCTGTCATCAACAGCTTATTAAAACAGAGCTGACATGCTCACACAGGCTTACATTGTCAGTTTGTTTTTATCTCCTCAGCATGTGTTTCTTTCCTCTTTCAGACTGACATAAAAACTCAACATGGAGGTTCGGAGCATCGTTTTTATGTTGGTCCAATCAGCACGCAGCCTGCGAGGTGTCGGCGGTCTCCTGCTGCCGGACTTCATGGCTCCGCCGCAGACTGGAGGTGAAAGGTGTGATGAAACACACGTGCAAACACACACTGGCACGCCTTACCTGAGAAAACCCGAACACTCAACTGCATGCTAATGAGATGAAAAGCGTTATAATCCATAAGCCGTCAAGGCTGGAGCTGCGAGTAAACAGATGGACGGACAGACACCGTAAACATGGCTCTGCAGAGATCGACCAGACTGGCAAACAGAAATATTTTCTTATTATTGCTCTGATATTTTATTTAATCAGACCTCTTTTGGCTTCATGACTAGTCTTTTCCCCCACCCATCAGAAAGCCCACTGATGGCACCATTCGCTTGGCTACTGTCCATTAGACCAGGGGAGGGCAACTTTAATTACCAAGAGGGCCAAATAAAACAGTTTTTCCCAGCCTGAGGGCTATATTGTAGGAAAAATTCTCAGTTACTCTTGATGGGGAAATTGTTTGATAAACAAAATATACAAATAAAAGTAATCATAAGTTAAAGCTGTAAGCAGCATTGGACGGGTCCTCGCTCTGTTGCAGGTCCCTCATGCCCCTATGACCTCCATTTTGAGGGTTTCATCCCTTTTCATCCCTTTAAACTGCTCAAAGTTAGACAGATATGTGTTTCTGCTGCTCAAGCCGTTTTTGAATTTGCCTACTATACTAGCAGTGCGTACTGATTCGCCCAAAATGTAGTATGTAGCATACAGTATGCAAAGAAATGCAAAGGTGTAGTATGCTAAAAATACCTGGATGTAGGGGTGGGCGATATGGCAAAAATATCATATCACGATTTTTTAAAAATAAAATCACGATCTCGATTTTATCACGATTCCTTTTTAGGTTGATTTTTCTAGACCAATTTGCATGTTTGACCATTTTTTCCCTGTGTTTAACATATCAAACATGTAAAACCCTAAAAGAAAAAAAATGACAATTAAAGCCAAAGAAACTTTCTGAACAGGTTTTAATTTAAATAATGCAGTTTTTATAAAATGTGCAATAAATGTAAACATGAAAGGTAATGAACAACATTATCAACATTATCTCTTAAAGTGCAACAATTCAAAACAAATGTTATCTAACTGCAATGTCTATAATCTGAGTGAATAATACAGCTGCTTTAGAACAGATTTTTGTTCAGACATCTTCAAGCTTTTATTTCCTTCTCTCTTTCCGCCATGGCTTCACGCTACATAACCAAACAGGAGATACGACCATGTACTGCGCGTAATGTGCTGCGATTGGCTAGTCGGGTGTGCGTCAAAGTCTCTGCGCCCACACAGACGATCTGATGGTCTTTCTGCTTTATGAGATCATCCCCGCGTTATAATCCTTAACGATTTAATATCGTCATATCGCACACTCCTACCTGGATGATGTACTGATTCGGAAAAAATTCACAGTATGCAACGGACCAGTCTGCTTCGCCTGCTGTTACCACAATGCAAAGCGGCTGAACTGAAATTGACTGAGAGCAAAGCTTTAACAACAGGAGCAGCAGACAAAAACAAATATATAATATAATTTTAGATAATCTAGATTATATACAATTATTTCGATTAAACATATGGGTTTGATTTGATTTTTTATTTTTTAGAAATGACTGGAGGGCCGCATTTTTTGAGGCGGAGGGCCACATGTGGCCCCCAAGCTGCCAGTTGCCCACCCCTGCATTAGACAAACTTTCACTCACTTTTACTCTTAGTTTTTCGGCTATTAAAGGTTGCAGTCATTCTGCAGTCTCTGCTCTACATTTGGCTACACCAGTGGGCTTGAACTACTGACAAACAATGGTATGACATCACACTGGTAGCTCTATTGGAGGGTACCAGGGGAACAAGCTGTTTCAGGCAGCTATTACTAAAGCGACATCCATGTCTGTTTTCAGATCTTTCAATTCGCGGAGTTCCCTCCACCGTCAGAAAGCAACACCAATGTTGACCCGGGTCTTCGCTCTTTCATGGTCATAGCCCTTCTTTTTCACTTTTCACTCCTCTGACCTTTTTCTTTTGGGCTGTTTTCAGCCATTGCTACTGTAACTATTGTAACTCTCTCTTACGCTAACTGCGCACGCTACGCAAACTACGACTCTCCCTCCCCCTTCTGTCTGATCTGCACATGAGTATAATCACCCCCTGGATGTGGGGGGGTGTACCCTGTTTTGGTAACTCGGCCCGAGCCACAGTATTTACCTGCTGAAATTCAGAGCCAAGGCTGTGTATTGAAACCGGACTTTTTTTTCAACATGCTGTCAGTGGTGACATCTTGTGGATGGAGAGGAGAAATACGGTGAATTTGACAAGTACTGCATTAGATTAGAAGATTAGAAGATCGCTGACTACACCTTTAAATTTAGACTTGCTGTTTGGTTTTCTAGCCTGAGAAGCTGGGTATTTATTGTTTTGTTAAATTACAGGCAGGTTTGATTGTCTTATTGGAGGTATACTTTACTTTACTTTACTATTTATTACCAGTAGCCCTTAAAACAGAGTAACATTAATGTGGTCTCTGTAGTAATCCTCTCCTAGAAGCAGAGGAACATTCTGTCTGTGTTGCTAAAGTTTAGTTCGTGTTGAAGTTGCTTGTCACGCCTTTGTGCGTATAAATACTCTCCTCTGAGTCTCGGGCTGACAGATGCACTCCTCCAGCAGCTGCAGCAGGTGGTTCGACTGCAGAAGGTCAAAGCCGCACATCCTCACCGCTTATTAACACACACCTCGCCGTGTGTGTGTTCAGATAATGAGACCCACAGGCCTCACCTTTTGAACCTCCCATCACCCCCTGCTGCAGCTCGCTCGCACAAACGCTCTCACACTCCCTCTCTGACGGCACTAGACAAACACCCCTGATTATATTTATAGACACTTTATACCCACGGTTAGATCATTTAGGCTGCTGAGGTTGATGACTGAGCTGACTGAGCTCTGGGGTTGGAAGATATTTACCTGTTTCTCTGTAAAATTAGCTTTAAATTTAGCAGTTGCTGAATAATGCTAAGTACGGAAGAGTGAAAGGGTCATGTTAGATGGAGGAAATAATTTAGGAGAAGTTGAGATTAAGGTCGAAATGCTGGGATTAAAGTTGAAATGACGAAATGAAAGGTGAAATGATAACATTAAAGCTGAAATAAAATTTTGTGATTAAAAGTCAAAATGCCAGGAAAAGTGGAAATGTCAAGAAAAAAGTCCAAATGTTGAGAAAAAAGTCCAAATGTTAAGAATAAAATCAAGAAAAAAGACTAAACTTCAAGAAAAAAGTGGAAGTGTCGAGAATGATGTCCAAATGTTGTGAATAATGTCAAAAAAAAGTCAAACTGTCAAGAAAATAGTTGAAATGTCAAGAAAAAAGTAAAAGTGTTGAGAATACAGTCCAAATGTTGTGAATAAAGTCGAGCAAATAGTCGAAATGTAGAGAAGAGGACTAAACTTCAAGAAAAAAAGTGGAAGTGTCAAGACTGAAGTCTAAATGTGAATAAAGTCAAGAAAAAAGTCCAAAATTCGAGAAAAAAGACGAAGCATTGAGAAAAAAGTGGAAGTGTTGAGAAGAAAGTCCAAATGTGAATAAAGTTGAGAAAAAAGTTGACATGTTGAGAAAAAAGACGAAATGTCAAGAAAAAAGTAAAAGTGTCGAGAATAAAGTCCAAATGTTGAGTACAAAATCAAGAAAAAAGACTAAACTTAAGACTAAACTGCTCCTCTCCAGCAGCTAGCTGTGCTGCTAGCTGCACACCGGTAAATGAGGGAGATAGTGGGGAGGAGGCGGGACCATGGGCGAGACGGTGCGGAGCAGAGGAGACAGGGGATTGGATGGACTCACGGACCAATCCGAACCACCGCTCCCTGCGGTTCGGATTGGTCAACTATTATGCTGCTCTGCAGCGGATATACTGAATGGATTTTTTTCATTCTTTTTGGTCTTTATATTGCATAGATCGGACCATAGGACCATAATGGCCTTATAAACGGTGTTATTAGGATGTACCAAGCTTCCAAATCGGAGACCATAGCTTTAAATGACCTCCTCCATTATGTATTAAGAGTGAAAAGCAGAGAGGGTTTACTTTATGCGTGTGTCTGCATGGCACACTGGACTGTCCCTCTGTTTCCAGTCCTTCATAATGACAGACAGCCTCCAAGTCTTTCTGCTTTTCGTCAAAAAATTCAGTCAGTGATGGAAAATATTCGGTTAATGGGACCCCTGTTTGCCACCATGATCCCAGCCTCCCGTTTGTAACACTGTGCCCTTGTTTTTGCACCTGCTTTTCAGACTGGACTGTGGACTGTGCGTGCTGTTTTGCTCATCTGACAGACACAATCCTCAGTACACCCTGTTAGTAGATCAGATTTGTGCATGCTATCAAGTTTGCACGTTTTAACAAACGCAAACCTTTAGTAGATCAGGCCCTTTGAGTTATAGATACACATATCTGCACTGATACATAAAATACACATGTATGAATATACAAATACATACTGTATATCCAACACCCTATATGAATCCATTTGGCAATCATGAATTTCTCCATCATGGCTGCAAGAAAAAACCTAAGTTTAGCTGTAGGATACTTTCATGCTCTTGCACGTGCACAACTGAGGCGCGGTGGCAATCATGCACCCACGTAGTTGGAACAGCAGGTATATCACTGCCTTAAGTTTGTCTCACAGGCCCATTGATGGTTTATATGAGGGTGGGATCTCTGATTGATGGGTCACTGAACCAATCAGAAAGTCTACAAAAGCTTAACTAGCTGTTGAAGCTGCTCCTCAGCTTTACTTCTTAGTTAGACAAAGTCTCGGTTGACAAAAAACTTGGACTGAGGCAACATTTCCAAAAAGGCAATGAGTGACATCGCTGAGACTGCCATATTTTTACACCGTCTGTGTTTTGACTCCCGTCCACCTTTTCAGATGTTTATTTCATGACTAATATTCTCTCCCTACGCTAAAATATTCTGATTAATGTTCACAAACATCCCAACAACAACAAACACTGATTTATCAGCTCCCACATTAATCCTGATTCACGTGTGCGTCGTCATTAATCAGAGTTTGAGAGTGAGTGGGCGGGCTCTGAGTTATCCGAGCCGCTGGGTGATTGACAGCTGGCTGAGGCAGACGCACACACCGTGAGGAGTTTTAGATTAGCTCTGTGAGTGTGTTTGTGTGTCCGTGGCCTTCTCGGCTCTCTGACAGGCTGCTGAATCTACACCTGGATGATTAATACACCTGGAGAGACAAACACACACTCACAAAGACGCTGGCTATGTTATATGTCAGGCGGAGAAAGCACCAAGTGTGTGTGTGTGCAGTTTGGTGTTGGACCCTCTCATGTTGAACCTAATGTGAATTGACACGTGAAAATACCCACAATCCCCTAGGACAGGTTTCTGAGCTCTGTGCTGAGACGATTACGAGCGGCTGACACACAAACACAAACAGAACATTTTGTGCTCTCCTTCATCCTTGACAAAGGCTAGTGAAGTCGGGACCAGTGTTCGTTTTGTTGACTAATTATTTGAGTGTAGTAGACAAGTGCATGTAGACAAAAACTAAATTAACTTACATTTTTGTCAACAAATAAAAACTAGACAAATGTAGAAAGTTGAGACAAGTTAGGAATATATCCAATCACAGCTACTTTGGTTGTGTGGAAAGGTTGGATGAGTTTGACCTGACACGCCAGATGGACAGCTCCATATTGGAAATATTTCCCTAATCCATCTGGAATGAAGCTGTTTGAAAATGTTTTCAGGGGCAGAACCTTCAAAAACAACAGCAGCTTGTGATTGGATGATTGTTTGGTTCATCACACTCATCACAGACCAATCACATAAAGCAGCGCTGCTATGACGTAGCATGCGTAGCAGCTAAACATAGTGGCTAATGGTTAGCTGTAACTGCTTACAAGGGCAAACAGCAGTTAATGGCCATTAGCTGATAGCTTAACTATCTTAAGACTATCATTTTACATTTAATTATACCAGATAGATGTATCATTTAACACTTATATGTGGCATGAACCTCGTCAAAGACAATCCCTATGAAGTAAACTTGAGGAGAATATATTTTGCCAAGTATCACCAAGAGTAACAATGATTACCACAGGCTAACCGGCATTAGCTGCCATTATTTGTACAACAGGAATTGACTTAACAGGAAGTCAAGTCACTTCCTGTTGTCGTCATGTCTGCAGCTCCCGTCTCTCTTCCCTGATTGGACCGTTAAGCATTTAGCTGAGTGAAAACGTTGGACAATGGAGGCTGGCAAGACGGAGATGCAGGATTTCAGAATCGGGCAGGTCCATCTGCTCTGCAAGGCTAGGATGAGTTCAGAGGGACATCCAGACACAGCTGCCTTAGCTTGGTGGTGGTGGGATAAGTTGAGGAGCTATCCAATCAGAGCTGCTCTCTTTATGAATTGATATATTCATGTCGAGCAGGTTCACTGTTTGTTGTCAGTTCTGGTGTTGTAACTGAGATGCTCTGCCAGGTAGACTAAATAAAGGTGACTGCATTTCACACAAAAGGAACATTTGTTTCTGTTCATTTAGACATTCAGACTTTACTAGCATTCAATAAAGGGTTATTAGATGTTTCATTTTTTTTAAGTGTAAAACATGACTTCAGAAATTCGAGGAAACATAGGAATGCTTATACTTTACACTTATACCTTCCCGCTAATTACTTCTCCTTCTTCCTTCCTCCTCCCTTTACCCTCTCCTGTTCTTCTTTCTTCCCTCACCTTCTTTATGTCCTTTTTTTCCTCTTCTTCTTCCTGACATTTGTTCTTCCTCTACTTTCCTACCCTCCTTTCTTTCCATCCTAACTTCTTTCTTTTATTTCCTTTCATCGTCCCTCTTTGAAACTTCCATATGTCTCTGCTTCATTGTTTTCCACATTTCCCTCCTTCATGGCATCCTTCCTTCTACATTAATTCTCCTCTTATCCTTCCCATCCTTGTCTCCTCATGGCCTCCTTTCCTTCTTTATCTCCTCCTCGCCTGATTTCCCTCCACATATCAACCTCTCCATCTCGTCCTCGTCTCCAGGTCTTCGCGTTTCCCTCATTACCTCCACATACTCTCATTTCCGACTCCCTGCTTCCTCGTCTCTCCCTCTCTCCTCCTCTTCCTCTGTTCCTGTCCAGATTAATAATCAGACTTCAGATAAACGGTCGGCTTTGAACGGATGGGTGGCCTAGTTTCGGCCTCTCCCCTCCTCTTATTGATCGCTCCTTTTCTTTATCAATGACCCATCACTCGGCCTTCAGTCCGTGCAGAAACAGAAGAAAAGTGCTGCAGGTTTTGAGGAGAAACTTTAAAGATGGAGTCCTGTAGAATAAGAATAGTCTGAACTGTTTGCTTGGTGATGTTAAAGTGTCTCTCACGCGCTGCTTCAGTGGCTTCTTGACATGATGAAATTTCCTTATTCAGAGAAGCTCCCCTGAACCCCTCGGTGTGATGTTACAGCTGGAGAAACTAATGCGATTCAGTGTCAAACTTTTGCTATTTCAGGCTCTGAATCACGTCTGCTGAGAGTCTGCAAAGCTCTGATTCTATATATACTGACTTAAATAAAAATCAGCCGTAAGTGTGATGCTTTAAAGTTTATTTGGCAAGAAATGACTACAAACGTCAATCAGACTTTGACTGTAGGACAACATCTATGATGGCATATGATAGTTGTGCTAAAAGATAAACTAAAAGGCCTTAAATGTTTAACAACTCAGTGTTGGTGCAGAGTGTCAAAAGCCCCACGTATATGTCCTTGTTCCCAGTCCATAGGCCCATCCCATCGTGGCTACGTTAATGTCTGATTAGCCTGAAAGGAACAAAGAGAGTAAGTGACAGGAAACAGGAATGGAGAAAAATAAAGGAAATGATGAAGGGTTGGAAGGTGTTACGACCAGGCTAGGAGATACTAGAAGAAACATAAAATTGACCACTCCTTTGTCACTCCCAAGGCACAGCAGCAAGAAACCACAAACAAACACCATTTTTGTAGTCCAAACAACAATATATATATTTTTATAATTCTTTTCTTCTCTCTTTACAAACTAAATCAAAATTACCTCGGGGAAAGCAGGCTAAAACTAAAACAAAAAAAAACACACTCCTGTAAATCAAAAATCTTACCTAACCACAAAAGAAAAAAAATACATACAAACCATAAGTGTCTCCCTAACAGAAAAACAGGAGAAAAACCAGAGCTCTTCTCTCCCCTACATTACCTTACTGCTTAAACTTGATTAATTTTCATGGATTCACACAAAACCATCTGCTTCAACAATCGGCATTTTTAGAACTGTGGCATTGGTAGCGGGGAAGGAGGAGGGTCAGCATCTCTTCCTCGGCTGTCACATTTAAAACCCCCGCTCAGCCAATCGAATGCGCCGCTGCACGGGTATCCTCCACTCCGCGGCAGGTGCGTCTTTCTCCTGCCATCCAATCAGGATGCTCCATCTGCAGCTAGCATGAGCAGGAACACAGAGGGAAGGAGGAGGGAAAAGAAAGAAGGCACTCCTCTACATAATACACAACAAATAAATCAATAAACGACACAGTCATAACAAAGGAAATAAAATAGAAGAAAGGAAGGAGCGTAGAAAATGGAAAGACTGCTTTGGCTTCCCGTCTGTCCTTGAGCAGGCGTATCTACTCTCCTGGAATGTTTTGCAAACAGAGGCTCAATCCCTCCCTTCCCCTCCCTCCACTCCCTCATCCTGTGAACTTTGTTATGGATCAGAAACTCTCTCTCTCTTAAGGCCATACAGTCACCTAATCGGACAATAGAGACTTTGTGGGGTCTGAGCTAAGAGAAGGCCCCTGGTTTTCCCTTCAAATCAACGCCCCCGCTGGCTGCCCCCATATGCTTGTCTCTGTGTTTGTTGTAATATGCTGCTCGTGTGCTTAGGTCTTTACTGTGCTGCCCTGACAGGTGCCTAGTTTGGAATTGTTTTTTCCCCTCTCTTTTCCTCCTGTTTCCTTTTCTGCAAACGCTTTGAGTTACATATGTTGTAGGAACAGTGCTTTATAAATAAAGTTTGATTGATTGATTGATTTATTGATTGAAGGGAGAAAAAAGGAAGGAAACAACAAGGAAAGACAGGAAGGAAGGAATCAGAAGACAAAAAAGGAATAAAGGAAAGGAAGGAGGGAAGGGAGCTTAAGGAAGAAATACTAGGAGGGAAGGAAGTAAAAATGAAAAAGGAAGGAAAGAAGTGGCATGAAAACTTAAAAGAAAGAAATGAGGGAGGAAGTAGTTGGAATATAAAGAAGAACATGCAGTAAGTGAATATGGATGGAAGACAGGAATACAGAAGGGGGAAGGAACGAAGAAAGTAAGGAATGAATGAATGAAAAAAGAAGTAAAGACAAAAGGAATAATGAAGACTAGGAGCTGAGATGAAAGAAAGGAAGAAGAATGGCAGGGAAGTACCAAGAAAAAATGACCAAAGGAAAGATCGACTAACAGGAAGAAACAGATTCGAAGAGGAAAGGGTGCAAGAAGAGGACTAAAGGGTAGGAAGCAAAGAAGGAAATGAAGAGGAGGAGGTGAGAAGGAAAAAATGAGTGAGGGAAGGATAAAGGTAAGGAGGGGGAGAAGGGGAATCAGGAAGAGAAAGAGCTGAAAAGGAAGGAGAGAATGAGAAAATGCAAAAAAGAATGAAGTGAAGGAAGAAGGATGGAGGAAAGGAAGGCAGGTAGGTAGACTGAAAGAATGGAGGTGGTGATAAAAATTAAAGATAAAGACAGAAAGATGTAAATAAATGAAAGAGACAGAGGAAAGGAAAGGAAAGGAAACAGGTGGATGTTAAAGAAAATAAGACAAAAGATGGAATGAAAGGAGGAAAAGAGAGATGTCTTTAAAGGCTGGAAGGACACAAGGAAGGATGTTAGCCAAAAGGAAGCAATGTAGTTAGAAAAAGGAGGAGGAACAGTGAGAGGAAAAGAAACACGTGTGGAAGTGTACTTCATTTTAGCTGACTGTTAAAAATGTGGGCTGAGATCTGTTCCTGCAGATGGACAGACGTGCAGCGCCCTCCAGTGGCCGACGGTGAATCTACAAGCTTCCTCTTACAGTCAGACTCCACCCTCTCCGCTTTAACACACCAACACGTCTCCACACCTTCGTCCTTTTGAGTATTAAAGCTCCACATCATTACACTGATGGAGTTAATACACAGCCTCCTGTTTGGCTCGCTCTGCTGATGAGAATAAATGAGTTCCTGCTCTCAAAACAGAAGTTAATGGAATATTGAATAAATGATGTTCCTCTCCTGGGCGAGGGTGTGCGTTTAGAGTTCAAGGATTTCTGAGGAAGGGGGTTTTTGTGTTAACTCTGGTAATCATCTCTTAGGAAATAACAGGAGCATTTGTGCAGGAAGACTTTAGTAAAAAGGTGTGAAAATTGTTTTGGTGCAGAATAAATATTTAAAGGAGAGATCAGTATCGAACAGTCAAAGTAGCTCTTGACTCAAGATGCAGCATGGGAATATTTAGATTAAAATAGGACCTCTCTTTTTCAAAATCATTTCATTATTTGCTTCTCAACACAAGATAATCTCTGTCCAAAGCATTCATGTTGAACACAAAATAGACCAGCTCTGTAATCCAGTTTCATGGACTCCACGGGCAGGTTCCCTAACCCTATGACCATTTTAGGAAAATCTGTTATTTTTTTCTAAATTCTGTTTTTTCCATTTTATTTTTATTTTCATTTTTGGGGGGAATTTTTTTTTAAGTATTTTATGAAAATTTAACCCTGAGACTAGGGCTGGGCGATATGGCCTAGAAATAAAATCTTTAAAAATTTACGATTTTAATCATTTTTTCCCTCCCTAAAAGAAACAAAACTCCCAGTAAAAATGAGACAAATCAAGTTTTGCCTTTATGTTGTCTAAATGTTTCCCTCTTAAAGTCAAAGTCTGGGTCATAAAAGGTTGATTATGTAGTATAAGTGGAGGCAGGTTTGTCTACATAAACACTAAAAGGCTGAGGTATTTTTACAGAATTAGCATGAAACTCTCTGATCAATATTTAATCTACTTAAATAACAAATACAAGCCTATAAAAGTGCTTGTGTAAACCCTGCAGGGCTGGCCATCATGAAAATTGTAATTTTTTTCAAAAATTGCAACTACTTACAATTGGACTAAGGCAAGAAAAAAAATCTTGATTTTTAATTTTTAAATCTCCTGCAGAAAATAATTCAAAGTAATTGATTCAATCGATTTTTTGCCCAGCTCTACCTGAGACACAGTATAAAGTAATGAAATAAAGTCACTCACCTTTTAGGAGGTCCCCACATGTATCATTATGTGACAAGTCAACAGTATGTTGACAAAATTTGCAAAACATTTGATCTCCTGACACAAAATAATCACTGGCAATCTGCTTTGCCCTTTACTCCAGAGTTAGCTTGGAGTTTTGGACCTTCTTTCCTGACTCTTACGCTGCTCGAGTTTGCTTGTGTCACAGAAATCATTCATAATGAACTGCAGCTTGACACTGAGGACACTAAGATTGCTTTTGGTGTGAACACAGGGTCAGCTATATCGCAGACGGCCACTGTGACATGCTGACATCTATAATGAGGGAGGGAGGAGGGGAGAAAAAGTGAAGTATACACTGTCTGCAGCATAAGTGGTGCCCTCAAAGCCTTTTCCCAAGAGATTGTTTCAGCTACGTAAAATATTAGCCAATTCTGTGTTTATTGCCTAATTCTGTCCACAATTCCTTTATTCTGAATTTTTGGGCCCTACCATTGGGCCGGCTTGCAATCGTGTAGTCCGACTCCTGTAACATTTAGACCCCTTTGTACAAGGAGACCCTCTCACCTGAAACGCAAAGGATCTTCCTTTCCAAAAGCAATCCATGCCTACATGGGTGAGCCGGAAAAACTGAAACCGCTGTAGTGTGCATGCCAGTCTAGTAGATGGCGATGTAGGTTTGCAGAGAAACAGCGCTGCTACAACACACGTACGAAGAAGAAAAACTTTTCACAAACAACGATGGCGAGTGGACGCACAAAGACGCAGGAGTTTCTTGTCTGGACAAAAAATTGTTCTGGACAGTTTTTGTCTGGATAACAAAGCAAGCACGGTATGCAGCTTATGTTACTCGGTCGACAGCCGAAGCTGTTGTTGTTTCACCATGAAACCCTGAATTACGTTTACATGAAGCCAGGAGGCGATGCATTTTCAAAAATTTCCACCCTGGACCCTGGTTTCAAAAGTTTGTGGATTCAGGAACTCCAGGCACCGCTCCCTTGTAAACGAGAGGCCAAAATGAAATGAAAACTCTTCGGAATTGGCCAAATTTGGCCTCGTGTAAACATGGCCTTAATAACCTCAGTATGCACCTTGACTCTTCAAGACTGCAAAGATAGAGATTTGTCTAGAACTTAAAACCTTTGCGTACATTCAGTTTAAGGCCAACTTATAAAAAGCATTTCTTACTTTAGATTTGTTTCACTGAAGAGAGGCAGCACCAGATTTAACCCTCATACCCAGACCAAAATGTCCTTAGTTTCTCAAAAGAGGACATTTCTATCGTTCTAAACCTTCATATATATATCACATGCTTCATTTTCTATTTTTTTTCTCCTTATTAAGCTTTTTTTTTTTTTATCAATAACAGTAATAATCAATGACAACCTTTTGAACCAAAAATACACACTCCAATAGTTCAAATTGGAATGTAAAGGGTTAAAACTGTGAAAGTAATTACATTTTTGGTAGTTACGACCAGGACTGAAGTAGATTAAAAGATTAACGACGAAATAAGTTTAAAAATATAAGCTTTTTATGCTTTGAGAGCATTTTAGAAGGCAGAGATGCCCTCTTTAAGGCTCAGTGTAACAATTATTAGCTACACAGCTAACAACAGCTAGTCTAAAAACACAGGCGCCTGATTGGTCCAATTTAAATGATGATGTCACTCTACACCTGTCAGATATAAAAACTGAATAAGTGAGAATTTAAAACCCTTTCAAATCTTTTATGTTGGTGAGAAGATCAGCAGATCCGTGATTTCCAGCAGTGCACATTTCCGTGTGTGTGTGTGTGTGTATCTGTGTGTGTGTGTGTGTGTTTGTGTTTGTGTTTGTTTCCCTGACAGGAACAAAAGTGTGACACATGAACTCAGCCTGCTGTGGAAGTAAGAAAGAAAGCAGCCAATCCCGTCGCTGTAATCACCCCCAGAGCTGTTCATTACTCTGATTGATCTGCTCTCTGATTGGCTGTGACATCCCGACTCTGAGTCAGCCGGGCGACCTGATTGGCTAAGAGGAAGATTAAACTCCCTGATGGATGGATGGGTGCGAGGGATCTGATTCCTCTCTCATGTTCCTGGTTACAGTTCACCCTCCTTAATTAGACTGATGCTAACACGCTAATGACTTCTACCTCAACCAATTACACAACCTGGATAATAAGGGGGCGGGACTTACTTATAATTAATTACTGTATAAAAGAGGAAGACCAGCTAATGAAGCAGGTTTGTCCTGTTTCATTCGTGAGATTTATTAGGCTATTAGTTGAAACCTGCAGAGGCCTCCTGATTGACATTTGAGTTGATTATTGGGTCCAAAAGTAATTTTTTATTGCTCCATGTCACTCTACACTTTACTTTTTCGCTGTGTTTTGTCTTTTAGTCTTGTGTTTATTGTATTATCTTATTTGTTATGTTTCCTCATCTACTGTTTTAAAATTAGTGTTAAGTTTTTCTATCTATTGTTGTCTACTTTTTTAATTACTCTTTCTCATGAAGTGTTTTGTTTTGTGATTTGCTGTTGTGTCTCGCGAACTGTTGCTTTCGGGCAAAATTCATTGTTTTCTTGTTGTTTGTGGTTGTTTTGTGATTTACTGCAGTACTTTTCTAGAGCTTTTTTGAAAACATTAATTTAGGTTTTGGTATTTTTATGTTCTACTCCTCTTTATTTTACATGTCATCTTTTCTCTCTTTTTTATGCTATGTTCAAATGTTTTGTTTTATGATTGGTTGTATTTTGTGAACTGTCTTGATTTTCTGATTTTTTATTGTGTTTTCAGATATGTTGCTGAGTCTTGTGGTGGATGTCCATAGTTCCCTGTAACATTTAACACATGGTCCTTTTCGAACACACCGCTCGGATGTTGGAGATGACACAAAGCAAAACTGGAGGCAAACAACAGGCATTACAGTTTACCTGTAATTATTATCAAATATAAACATCGATTTAAGGTTGTCTAACATTGTCCTGACAGCTAACGAGAGCAAAAATATTTTTTTTCAGTCAATTGAGTCTTCTTTATTTGTATTGCGTCAAATCTAAACAAATGTTACCCAGACAATATACAGAAGAGCGGGTCAAAGCCATGCTCTTTTTCTTTCTCTTTATTTTACTTTATTTTGTTGGTCTATTTTTAATGTTTTGTTTTATTCTAGACTCAACATGAACCCCCTACCAGAGCACCAGGATAAGAAAACCCTCCTCACACCACAGGATAAGCAGGTAAGATCATCCATAGGACTACCAGATAATTTGGCTGACTTTGTTTGGAAGAAGGGATCCGAGCCAAAATTTTGGCTGATCATCTTGTAGTGTATGCCCCATTTAAGGTAGCCAACTCAAGGAGGACAAGGCTACAAAGGTGCTTAGCCACGCCCCTTGTGCTCGACCAATTGGCTGTGTTTTGCTGTCATTAGTATCATGCTAATGTAATGTATTTCCCCCCTTAAAAGATCCACAACCCTTCATAAAGCTGACATTACCTGAATGGGCGAAACATTAACTAAAGCTCATTTTGAGATTGAAGTTGAGGATCCTATAAAAGCACTGTCCCTGAGCTGAGCCCTGATAGGCCGATAAGATCATATTTTAGTGGTGAAACAAAAATAAACTACATACTACAGCTTTAAGAGATGTTTTTCTTGAAGAGGCTTCAAAGCAATAAAGGGTAATTCCAGTTTTTACTTTAATTTCGACTTAATTGAGCTGAATTTAAAGGCAGACAAGCATTTGATTAAAAATAATAGACTTAAAGTAGAGAAGATTGTTTTACCAAACTGCATCCTTTTAATAATTTGTCTTAATTAATCTGTTTTCAGAACAAATTCATTTTGTTTTATTTTTTGTTATACCTTGCTTTCATAGCCCAATTAATTTTTTACTATCCTGTTTTACAAAAAGAAACTTTTGGGTTATATCCTAATTGAATTTTCCTACTTCCCCATAACCTTTCTTTTCTTTTTTTTTCACATTTTTTATTAGTTTTAGATCAACAATCACAGAATAAGTGAGCACAAAATCCATCAGAATACAAAACTAAGGAAGAGAGAGAGAAAAAAACATACAACAACAGACAAAAACAGAGGGTGTCAAGTGTAATACAATCTAAATCAGCTACATGTCAAAGGGAGCACCAGGGGACAAGAAGAGAAGGAAAAAATAACATAGAACCTTTCTTTTCTAGGGTTTTTTAATAGTATTTTTAGAAATCGTTTTATTATTTTTCATTATTTTGATGATTTTCCTGATTGTCTTGAACCTTTATATCCAAAAACAGTTTTAAATCTATCTTCTATTCTATTAGAAACACTTCAACTTTCTAATGTGTTTTTAATCATATATATTTATTTTATCATTTTTTCTCTTCCCTGGGTTTTTATGATTGTAGCCCAACTTCCTAACAGTATCCAAATAGGGTCAATTTCTTTCTGCCTCTCCAAATTACTAAGCACAACAAGTCTCATAACATGATTAATTCACTTAGTATTGAAGCTAATTAAAATATAATGTACTGATTTCATATGTACTTTTAACATTTTCAGTCTTACAGTCACTCTGTTCTGGTTGCTTTGTGCTGACTGTATAGATTCCTTATTAAAGTTTAAAGCGTTGGAGCCCCTCGCAGGTCTGATCTTTTATTTCCGACTCTGTAGCTGAATAATAACCCTCCTACGATGAAGTTCCACCTTCTGTAGCTCTCACTCCACAATCAAATGATGACTGTTTTAGCTTCAGGCTTCATTCTGCTCATTTACATAATTATTAATTTTCCCTGAGATGCATTCATTCTCACGTGTGAAGAAAAAAATGTATGTAATGAAGTGAAACAGCGGCAGACTGTCATCATGAATGTGAAACAACATGCGGTGAACAGGTGAGGCACCTGAGGGGAGGAGATTAAAACGTGCAAAAAGATCAGAGCTGAAGTTTAGTTCCTGATGTCATGGCTCAGAGAAGATTAAGCTAAAATCGCTGTCAATTAGATCTAATTATTTTTTAAGTGCCAAAAAGCTTTATGAAGACATTTGTTTTAGGACTGTAACGGCATGAAAATTTCACATCACGGTTATTGTGACCAAAGTTATCACAGTTTTCATTATTATCACGATATTGCAGTGTGCTCAAAATGATCAAAAATTACTTTTACACACTCTTGAACTCATTTAACCCCTTTAATATTATAATTTTAACAGGTCTTTTTTGTCAATAAATGTGTCAGGAAATGTCCTATGAGTACACTTTTCACCCTTTTTTCATTAATAATACTAGTAAACAATTTTAACAAGTATTTGTCATTATGAAGTTGCTAATGCTCAAACAGTGTGTAAATACAAGACGAGAAAACCACTTTTAAACTTTAAACAGGATTTTCTTCTTAGCTATTGTAAATGATATTGTTCAAAGTTTACACCATAGTACAGAAAAACATGCAGATAAGATAGAAAAAAAAAGATAAAAACACGGGTTATTTACAGCAAAATCCAAATAATTAAACTTTACACTCGAGCGGCAGTGGGGATTTCCAGCATGAATAAACTACTGAGCAAACTAGAGAATTTGCATTTCCATGCAGGAAATGCGTTGAAATGCTGAGTGTGACTGCTGAAATGTGAAATCAAAGTGTTCAAAGTAATGCAAAGAAAGTTGAAATTGTGATATGAATAGTTGTAAGCAGTAAATTAGGGCTGAAAATGTGTGAAATGTGCAATAAAAATGTTTGCAGAACATTATAGCTACTGGAGGTCAGGTGTGCGTCGTGACCACGCTCTAACTTCAAAGAAATATGCAAAAGTAGATGCTGCTTCAACAGTCATATCTCAGAAACTGTAGCAGATAGTGAAAAGTACATCAAAACTGTTTGCAGATGTGAAAGAAAGCAGAAAATGAATGACTGTTTTGTAACATGGTTAAATGTGTTGATATTTGTAGATGCACCTAATAAAGTGGCCAGTCAGTGTAATACGTCTAAAGTAAGGTTGAGAGTGTAAAGACAAGCATGATTACGCCATTATAAGGAAGGATCTGTAATAGCTGGAGAAGAAAAGTACCCCTACCAGGAATTGAACCCTGGTTTCCCGCTCCATAACCCACTGCACTATCTATACTATCCATGGGGTTAAATATGTTGACTTGTGGAAAGCAGGCTATTTCTCCTGAGCACAGCAGCTTACCCGCTTCTGGGTAAACGAACGCTCACTGTGTCGAAATCGGGATAGATATCAGGAAAAGGATTTCACCATGAGCGTCCCAACAACCTGCTGAAACGTTTAATAAAACTCTCATGTCTGTACTGCTTAAAATGTTAACACAGTGGCGAATTAAAAACGCGCTTCACTCGGCAGTCCGGGTCTACGGTCTGACGCGCTCTAACATGAAGGATTTCCTCAAAAGTTGGTGTTGCTTAAAAATTCATATTTAAAAAACCGTAGATGCCAGCAAAAAGCTGAAGATATGTAAAAATGGCTGAGAAGTCAGTGCAGCTTTTAAAGTATGAATGAAGTCTATAGGTGGAAGCATGCCCAAGCTGTGGAGCTTCAAATTTGCAGAAGTTTTCAGCAGAGCTGCGGAAACATCCCATTGATTTCGATGTAAAAATACATGCAGAAATTATTTTTTACTGTAAAAAGTATAACTGTTAAACCTGTGAAAAATACAAGCACACTTCTCATGAACATGCTGCATATGTCAATTTTTTTCTGTGAAAATCTGTGCAAATTTGAAGCCTGTGAAAGGGGGCAAAATCTCAGTGATGAGAAAAAGAAGAAGAAAAAGAACAAAATGGAGGTTAGGGAGAACAATATGTTGAAATGCTGACTCAGCACTTCAACATAATTATTGAACTGTACTCAAGCAGCAGTTGGAATGTCCACCAAAAATAAACTACAAAACAATAATTTACCTTTACAGTACAGCAAAGAAGCCTTTGCTTGTGAGCTTAAAGGTTTAGTGTGTAGAATTTGGCAGCATTTCACCAAACAGAAACGGTGAATATAGGATATAACGTTTCTATTTGTATGTAAAATCTGTCAAAATAGGAATACAATCATTCCCATAAAAAGTTTTTATTTTTATTTAGTTAGAAAAAGTTTTAAAAAGTTGGCATTACCGCGGGCCGCGTTCATGTAGGCCGACATAGCGATCCGCCATGTTGTCTACGGGTGGGTTTTGGGGACAAAAAGAGCGAAACAGGATTTTTGAACACAAGTCTGTCCGCTGGTCCTGAAATCTACCTGGATGGCATGTGGCATCTTAACTGAATCTTAACCTATAATCTATTAAAATAATAGTTACACTTTTGAATGATAAACCCTCACCTTCACCGGCTCTCGTCGCTTCGTGATGTGATGGACGGGCTCATTCCAAAACCTGATCACTAGACGTCACTAAAATGCCAATTTCTACTCACTGCACCTTTAATATCTCAAGAATGCTGTGGAGGATTTTCTTCAAATTTGGCTCAAATATCTTCTCTCATTCAAGGATGAAGTGGCTGAAATTTGAAGCTCATAGGTCAAAATCCAAGGTCACTGGATGCCTTTAACTTTTGATAGAGACAAAGCAAAGGTCACTCTTGTTGTTGACCCTTCGCTGCAGCTTCAGTCTCATGTTTGTGCTTTCACATGATTTTTCTTTCACTTTAGTGCAGCTGCAGCTTTTATCCTGCCCGTCTGTCTGTCTGTCTGACTGTCTTTCCTTCCCTCGCTGTTGTTTGCTCTGTTTTGTTTCTTATTTTCAGATTTCTCGGTTTAGTGAAGCGGTAGATTTTGTCGCCCCTCAAACAAACAAGTTTCTCTTCGGCTGCAACATTTACCTGCTCTGATCCGCATCCCCCGGCGTGTGTGTATCTGTGTGTTTGTGTTTGTGTAGGTGTGTATGCGCGTGTAGATAACGCAGCTCCTCTGATAATCAGCCACGGCGTCGTCTGAACAGAAAGGGACGGATGAGGTAGGAGGAAGCGATCAGGAGGACGGCATTGATATGCTAATGCGCATCACACACGCGCTCGCTCGTCGGCGGCGTGACAGCGGCAGAATCGAGGGTTTCATATCTTTTTATTAGCGTGCAGGAGTGAAGGCTCTCATTAGAGACGCTGGGAGCAGGAACTTTAACTCGTCTCTTATTTGTCGTGTCCATCATCCTGATGTCCTCTGATTACATTTTCGCTTCTTTTCCTGTCACTTTTACTAACCGTGTTTATTTCACGTCATATTTCTTCAGGCTCATGGAGTCTGGTTTAATACTTTGGTCGGTGATAACTATCATATTGGATTCATGTTCCAGCTCAGTCTCAGATTTGATAAAACTGTCATTTTAAAATGAAGTTTGAGATAATTCTCCTGGTTTAAGACTCACAGGGTTAGCAAAAACATTTTCTGTGACAGCCTTAGGGCTCTTCATGTCATATTTACATCCATTGAAAGACCTAAGTATCATTATTCTTCAATTCTATTGAATTATAATCTCATATTTTTATGTTTTTTAAGCCTTAGGGGATTTTTTATTGTCCCTGTTTGGTAAGAACATGAATTTATCTCTAAACATGTTTCATGTGTTGGAATAAAGTCACTTTAAGGAGCCTGAATTATCCTTTTTGAGTGTTTAATACCTTTTAGTGGCTTTAACATGTCTCCTCAGTGTGATAGAGAACTTCTATGCACAAGACAGAAAGACTTTAGCATCAGGTCTTCCCCTTTTCCCCTTCTTCACATCACAAGCAGCTGCCTGATAAATCTATCCATGAGGACTCATTCACTCAGCCCCCCAAAAAGACCTACCAGTGTGATGTCATAGCATTTTCATCAGCAGTTAAAGCCCATTGGCTATGGGCAGCTTTTCAGTGACAGCATTAGGGCTCTTTATGTCATATTTACATCCCATTTGAAGGCTAAAATCTCATAATGCCTCACGTTTAAGGACATTATATGTTCATGTTGTTGTCTCTTTAAAGCCTTAAGGGTTTTTTTATTGTCTCTGTTTGGTGAGAACATAACTTTGTCTTTAAAACCATTCAAATGAAGTCACTTTATAGAGCCTGTATTATCAGTTTTGAGTATTCAATTGCTTTTACATGTTCCGTAGTATGATAGAGGACTTCTATGCACAAGATGAAAAGACTCCAGCATCATGACTTCCCCTTTTTCCCTTCTTCACATCGCAAGCAGCCTGCCTGATAGATCTATCCATAAGGGCTCATTCACTTAGCCCTCCAAAAACACCTACCAGTGTGATGTCATAGTGTTTTTCAATAGCAGTTAAAGCCCACTGGCTGACAGCCTTATGACTCATTATGTCACCCTATTTACATCCAATTTGAAGGCATAAGTCTCATAATTTTCCTTTTTGAGGACATTATGTGTTCATATTGTTGTGGTTTTAAACCATTAGGGGACTTTTTGTGTCCCTGTTTGTAAAAACATAAAATTTGTTTCAACTCATTTCATATGTTTGCATGAAGTATCTTTCAAGAGCCTGTATCAGAGAGTAATACCCCTTTCAGACTGGCCAAAAAAACATTTAAATCCGGTAACAATCCGCTCCTGTTGTCAGTTTGAAAGGGTTTAATCGGCATTTCGAGCCGAGTTGACTGACCCCGCAAGCGACACAGGTTTTAATGGGCTCACATTCGATTGGCTTCAGTGAGAACATCACACCCAGGTCGACCCACTACTTTACGGATTACATTGGCATAACATACCCTCAGCATACACATCGCACCTGCTGACTTTTTGCCATCTCAGCAACAAATTCCATCCACTTTTGTATCATCAGCGCCGCGTTTGTGCATTTTTAAAGAGGGACAAAAGTACAAAGTAAAGAAAACTGTGTCCACAGCTTTTGTTTCGTCATGGTAATGATGTCGTCAATGTGATGACATCAGCTTGATGCGGCAGAGGAAAAAAAACAGCTGTGCAGCTGGTCTACTGCTAGTTAGACCCGGGTCTGCTGGCAGTGGGAAAAGAGTCACTTGCCTGTGCTAATTTTAGTGCTAAAGTGGTATTAGTTGTTAATGCTGCTAAAACTCAAATCTAAGGAAATATATTCATCCAATTTCAATTAAAAAAAATCACAGAGCTTATTGTTAACCAAAATTGCCTCTCATATCCAGCTATATTATTTCTCCATTTTAAAATGAAAAGTTAACCCTGAATTGCTTGTAATAAGCTAAAATATCTGCCAATGTGGCAAGACATATTTTACTTGAATGTCTTGAAAGTAAGATCTAAAGAAGTTTCTATACCTGATATGAAGACCCTCAATAAGTAAAAATTAGCTTGTTTCATTGGCAGATCTTTTCTGACAATTACAAGTTATTCAGTGCTTTATTATATTTTTATTCCTTGACCTAAGACCTCAAAGGAATGTGAAATTTCAGTAAGTATTGTGGACATTTTGACTTGGAAAAAGACAAATTTGCTAAGATCTAAGTTTTTGCAAGAATTGATTTTAAGCCCAATTCTGGAGACTTTTTACATCAGTGAAATTTAACCTTGTGATTGAAAACGCAGTCCTCTGTCAAATTACTGATTTACATTTTTTTTTAAATCCAGCCTCAGGTTTGAGTCTTAAATCGTACATTTCTGTCAGTAATGCAGCACCAGATCGTCTCTGATGGACTCTCTCCTTTTCTCTTTTTGCTGAAGGGCACAGAGGCAGCCTGGCTTACAGCACGCCGCCGCTGCTGGAGAGGGGACAGGTTTGTTACCATGGTAACGCCACAGAGCGAGGAAGAAGGAAAGAGTCCGTCATTCACCCTCCACCTCTCTCTCCCTCTCTTGTTCATGTCAGTTCAGGTTTCTGAGGCTGACAGGATTATAACCTGACATGAAACCCTGAGCGCACACATTCAGGCACAGGCTCGGTGACATTGAGAGAAAATAGAATTGAAGGCTGCAGAGTCGAAGTACAAATCAGAAGCTATTTACCCTCCAGCGCAGACGCACACTCTGAAGCACACACTGAGAGCGGCAAACACACACCAGGACCTCTCTGAGGGTTGGATGGATGTGCCAGGTGGATCCAAGCTGTAGCGCTCGGATTCAGACCTTTTCAAACCTCGGCAAAAGGGTCACAACCCAAAATAATCCAGTCTCTCCTCCACAGCTATACACTTACCGGCCACTTTATCAGGTACACCTTCTAGTTTAAGGTGGGAGCATCTTCTGTCTTCAGGACTGCTTTTATTCTTCAGAGATTTTGGTCCATTTTGCTCCATGAGTTCACGGTGTTGACACTCATTGTACCAAACTTATGGCCCTTTTCCATCAGCCCTACTCTACTCTACTCACCTTGTACTGCTTTTCCATTAGCCCCAGTCGCCTGCCCAACAGGGTGCAGTGTCACTGTAAACAGCTGAGCAGCTCTGTGGTGACGTCATTTAAGCCCGGCACAACAATCTGTGGCTTTTTGTCACAAACCGAGTAAAAAAGGAAAGCAGAAGAAGGCTGCAGGTGGCAAGAAGAAATACCCCTTGAGAAGCACAGGAAAGTTTTGGAAGCTATACAACAGAATGAAGCCGAGGACGAGAGCAATCGAGCTGCAAAGAAAAGACGTATGAGGGTAAGCTAGCAGGAGCTACCGCTAGCATGCTAGGTCGTCGCGCTCATGACTCATTAATGATGACATTGTCTGACCAATCAGTAGCCGGCAGTCGGTGACGACATCTTTTAGAATCGACTCAGCTCGCTTGGAACCAGAGTGGAGTAGGTACTAAAACTAGCTTGTTTTAGGAGGTACCAGGCCAGTGGAAACACGCTGCAAATCGAGTAGGGCCGAGTAGAGTAGGGCCAAGGCGTGCTAGTGGAAAAGGGCCATTAATGTTATTGTTGGCATCTGTTTGTTTTTTTCTCTGTTCGCAACATAACTCAAAAAGTTGTGGACAAATTTGAATAAAAATTTACAGGAAATGTCTGGATTGGGACAAGGAACAAATGATTAGATTTGAGGAGTGATCCGGTGTAGGTACCAGATCCGTTACCCCCGCCTGCGTCTGCTGATGACGTCAAATATCTATGGCTATGCAAACTATGCAACGCTAGATAGATCGATATGTGTGTAATAATTTGATGCATTTGTAAGCCTATGTTGCTTTACTTCAGCTACTCATATTTATGCTGTAATTACTCTTGGACAATTAAATGACATAATATTCAAATATATAACTGTCTTAACATAATGTAACTGTCACAACAGCTTCCTAATTGCAAGAATTTTAATATACTTTTCCACATATAAGCATTAAAATTACACAAATGGTTGTTCATTTTAATACTAAATACTTCAGTCACATATTTGGACGAAAAAAATACTGAAATCTTCATCAAAAGATCTTTAAAAACTACAGAAGTATACGGTCAATTTCTCTCATGTTCCCACTAAAGATTTCTTCAGTGCTCGTTTCATCACTCTGTGTACACAAGCACACTTCAAGCCACAGTATGACGTAGCAGCTCGACCCTGTTGTTAGCCGTTGGCTTAAACTACGAGTACGTCAGTCCTTAGACTTCGCCTTTGTCCTCTGATTGGCCTGTTAAAGCTGGAGAGTTTTTATGCATTGGGCTTCTTGTGCAGTATTTGGGGGGTGGAGAACAATCTTTGGATCTGCCACAATAATCTAATGAATTTCAATGAAAATACCTCAAGTTTAAGCTTTTTTCAGCAATTTTAAAAGTGAGATTAAGAAATAGATTAATTAACCAATGGGCATTTTCTGAATTTCACATTGTCTATCCATTTTTACCAGAATTTGCTTTTTCACATTTCCTTTTTCCTCTTCCATCTGGTCCAGCCCACAGGCCACTTTCCAAACACCAGGTTTTATGACAATTGTACCTGAACCAGCCAGAAACAACTTTCTCAATACTTCTGAATGTATATGCCCATGTGCATATCTGGCAAACCAGTTTATAACTACATGTTATCATTATCTTATTAAGTATTTTGCTGGAAGACTACAGGAAGATTTTTTTCCTGATCAACTTATTTCAGTAATTTTCAAAAGCAAAGCAGCTGAATATTCAATGTTCACATGTCCACATAAATCCTCTGAACTTCCCCCCGCCCCACCCAGCATCCATCCCTCCCACGTCCCGCCCCGGTTTTGGTCAAAGTGTTGCACTGTTTCCGACAAAGGAATTGATAGCTCTTAAAGGTGCTATGAGGAGAATCTATTTCTGGCAACATAAAGACTCTGCTACCCATGAGCATGCACGGCGACTGTCGTAAAGACGTGATCCAAACTAAAGCGTGTGTTTGTTGTGATGCTAATGAATGCAGCTTGGACCTTCCTCAGAACTCTGCATTGCTTTACAACTTCTTTTTCAACAACTTACAGGATGCAAAGCGACGAGGTAATGTATCTCTTTCTAGTTACGTAGCGGTAGTTTTTGATGTGTGACAACAAGCAATTTTTGGAAAACGTAGTATTGTAGTTTTGTAGCCGGCTATATATCACTACTTACAGCCCGGTGCTCTAAGACGTGTCCGAATAATATAAATTTGCTCTAGTTTTAATTGTGTTGTTCCCGAAGTTGAGTACCCAGGCCAGTCCAGCCCTGTCCGAGCCGACCACGAAGCTAAGGAATGGCATTTATAGATAACCTATTTTGATGCTATAAAACTCATCTTAAAGTGTGTATTTCGATCAGCCATAAGTCTAAAAGTGAGACTTTTTGTAATTACTTAGAAACTCCTCATAGCATCTTTAAATAAGATGCTATGAGGAGCATCTTGTTTAAAGAATCTGTACATGCAAATTCAAAAATTATATAAAAACAATGACAATTCCAGAAAATAAATATGTATCCAAGCAAACTATTAAAGAATGTTCCAACCAAATAATTACCCTAATAATTATCCATACTCACAAATAGAAAAACAATATGTACTGTACCAAAGTAAATAAACTTACCAAAGTTACCGAGATGTTGATATAGTCGTAGAAATAAAGGTAGAAATCTCTCTCCCTCCTACCCCCTGTCTCCATTCCTACCAGAACGATTTTTTAACACCACTGAGAATAAGATTTGATGATTTTTAATGCCATTTAAAGCCTTAACTATCGCGAAATTATGAAGCATTAATGACTATTAAAACTTCTTAATGCCCCCTAGAAACACTGATTTTTTGCAGCGCAGTTTTTACACACACTCGTACCTAAGGACAGTTTGGAGATGCAAATAAACCGAATGAGGATGTTTTTGGTCTGTAGGAGAGGGCTTAGAGGTGCTATGAGGAGAATCTATTACTGGCGAAAAAAATACTCTGCTACCCATGAGCACATGCGGCGACTATCGTAATGCTGCGTTCCAGTAACCTTGGAAATGGGAGTGACATCATCTCTGACTTATCGGCGCTCCAGTTGAAGTCAGAAAAAAACATGCCGATCTACCAGGCTGTTGTTAGCTGTTGTTAGCACGCCCTGCTTTGTTGTTCACAAATATCACATGAAGAATGTGATTATCACTATGGCAGCATTTTTGTAAATATAAGTCTAACAATACTATGTGTACAGCTGATCTAGAGCGACACACCCCAGTCAGAAGTGCAAATAAATTGATTATTACAGGAGCTAAAGAACTGTTCACACTGGGAGCCTCCATCTTCGATTGTCAACTCGGGGGTGGCGAGGTTTCACTGAGTTCCCAGTAGGAAATTCGGACATCGTGGAACGTTCCAGTTGCAGTTTCCTACTCGGAACACGGAAATTCCTACTTCTGACTACAACTGGAACGCACCAAAGACGTGACCCAAACTAAAGCGTGTGTTTGTTGTGATAAATGCAGCTCAGACCTTCCTCAGAACTCTGCATTGCTTTACAACTTCTTTTTTCAACAACTTACAGGATGCAAAGCGACGAGGTAATGTATCTCTTTCTAGTTACGTAGCGGTAGTTTTTGATGTGTGACAACAAGCAATTTTTGGAAAACTTATTATCGTAGTTGTAGCCGGCTATATATCGCTACTTACAGCCCGGTGCTCTAAGACGTGTAATATAAATAATAAAATAATATTAATTTGCTCTAGTTTTAATTGTCTTGTTCCCGAAGTTGAGTATCCAGGCCATTCCAGCACTGTCCGACCCAACCAAGGTGAAGGAATAGCATTTATAGATCACCTATTTTGCTGCTATAAAACTCATCTTAAAGTGTGTATTTTGATCAGGCATACATCTAAAAGTGAGACTTTTTTGTAATTACTTAGAAACTCCTCACAGTCTCTCAAAAATGCCTGGAGAGAAACCACACATGCACAGGGTGAACTCCAAACGGAAAAGCTCTGGCCGACACAGGAATTGGACCAGCAACCTTCTTGCTGCGATTACTTAATTTTCTACAATCGTGGTGCACACATGCAGTTCCGCATGTTCCTTCTACTTTAGTTTTTTTCCTGTTTCTTTTCCAAATTAAATATCATTCCTCTCTTCAGCTCCTCATTGTTGGTTCCTCTTTTTTCTCCTGCTGTTCTGTTGAAAGACTAGAAACTCTCAGCGACAGACACTTATTATATCCACAATAATTGCACACACAGACTCGGGCTGACACACTGAAGCAGAGTCAGACAATCGCCTCGGGCTGCAGAAATAAACTTTAATCATCCATCAACTCTGACTGCTGACATAATTATTACGCCACACTCTCAGCTTCTGTCAGCTTCCAGTGTTTCCTTGACTCCTCACGATCATTTACTCCCAACATTTTAATTAAATTCCCGTTCTCTCTTTTTCATGCCAGCTTTTAAAGTCCTTATGATGCGATCAAAAATGTCACAAATGATCGCTGCAGTGGGGTCACTAAGGCAATGTCGAAGTTCAGGAGGGATATTTTTGATGTACAGAGTTTCCTGTTCGTTCCTGACTTCTGTGCACATGCAAATGCTGGTATGAGTCACTGAAAATGCACAATGTAAAAGCAATAGGGTTAACGTGTAGACAGACAGGGCTTGTGCTGTGACCGGTGTTGGGAATAACAGCGTTAGAAATAATGGCGCTAATCTAATTAATGACTATTTCAAACGTTACAGCGCCGTTACCGACAGTGAAATGTGGCACGTTACTTTGCACCGACATCAAGCAGCTGATATCTGACCTGCCTCACTCAGCCAGACACAGGCTGTGTCCGAAATGGCATACTAACGTACTACTCATACTAAGTGTGACGACAAAATGAGTATGTAGTGCGTTCACATTATATAGTATGAAAAGATTGAGTGTGCGAGAAATAACCGGATGTATACTATATCGGAAAAATTTTTAAGTATGTGAGGTGGGCATACTAGTCACACTCAAACGCCCCATAATGCATTTGAAGTGCATCATGGGAAACTTAGTAGGATACTACAGTGTGAACGGTTGGCATTCTAATCATACTAATAGTTTGTAGTATACAGTGTATACTCATTAGGTATGTAGTGTGTAGTACTGCACAGACAGGAGCTGAGCTGCTAACAGACAGACCAGAAAACTTGATGCCAGAGTTGCCAGGTTCGCTGATTATAAGCTTCTTTCGGCTTCTTCTTCTAACTTGCATATGCATATTGGAAGTTGTGGGTTGCAGTTTTTTGGGCTTGTTCCAATAGTGCAGTTGCTCATTTAGGCTTGTTGTGCCCCCAAACCCAGGAGGAATCTGGAGCATGATCTACCATCTATATAAACCCAATTCAGAAGTTATCAAAATTATTTTTTCCCACCGTAACGCAAGTTAAAATTTTACTGTAATAATGGCGTTTCCACCTAAAATAAATCCTAATAGCCAGAATAAAATTGATTTCTACCGTGGCTACTACTGTTTTCACCATGATAAAGCTGTGGAGGATTAAGATAAAACTTAAATAAAACCCTGACATGTCTTTTTGGTTACAAAAATCAAGGTTAGACAGACTGTTTAGCAATAGTGAAGTTACAAATAACAGCAGCCCCTCCCTTCACTTCTGTTTAATGAAAAGGATGTTCCACCTCCATACAAAGGGATGTTTAATAAGTAAATTAAGAGACAAAAAAGAAGAAATATGACTTTAAAATTGAAATGTAACGTGGATAAAAATTAAAACACGCTTCATGTTGGTTTCTCAGTTTAAAAATGCTGATTCCAATCGCAAAATCTGGCAACACAGCTAGCTGCAGCAATGGCGCCTCCGGAGCTTCCGTGGAGTTAAAACTGGTGTTTTCAGAATGGAAGTACAAGAAGTAAAAATCAAGAACACACGTGAAGTGTACATTATGTCCTTAAGAAAAGTGTTTGTCAGTTATTGGTAAATCTATAATCTAGTGACCAAAAACACAGAGAACTCCACTGATGATGTCAGAAGTGCTGCAGAAGGTAACAACAAGGAAGGACACAGAGACGGAGACACACAGTTAAAGCTTTTTCAAAAAAGTAACCCATCAGTTACTCTCCCTGGTAAGTAATTACTTTTATGAAGGAGTAATTCCGTTAGTAACTCAGTTAATGTTTTGGGAAAGTAACCAGTAACTATAACATTACTTTTTTAAAGTAACATGCCCAACTCTGGCCCAAGCATTTCTGCCCTCAGTACAAGTCATTTAGTTCCTTCATTGCCCCACAATTGGGTTCTCAAAATCCTCATTTTAGGCCATTAACAAGCTCTCGTTGAAACACGAAGATCTCAGGATGACTTACAGTTACCTTGCAACGTCACAGCCCTTTGTGCTCTGATTGGTCAGTTCTATCGGGGGTAGAGCCAGCCTGTCCTTCTTCTTCTTCTGTATTTTTCAGCAGGCTCAAAGCAGCGACCGCGTATTGAGTCCCCCTACAGGCCAGAGCCGGTAATGAGTGAGTGTGAGCTAGGGAGCTATATACTGCTGCTGGACGAATGTGTTCCTCGGTGACGGTTTTGTGGCTAACGGACATCACAGAGGAGGAAGTGTTTTATCAGATTACTCCAACAAAAAGAAAGGTACCTCGTGACGTCACGACGATTTAAATCTCGCGGACATCTCGCAATGACCTATTTTCAGAGCATCAAATCTCATTCTAGGATATCAGAAAAAATACAATATCTCATTTTTTGAAAATTAAGGGGGTGTAAGGTCTTGTTTTCAAATTTATTATATTATATGTAAGTATTAAATCATGCATCACCATGATATGTCTCCTTTAAGGTTAATTCTTCTGTATGAAGGCAGGGTCACGTGTGTGTGAGGGAGTCAGGATGGTTTAGAAATGACACACACACACACACACACATGCTCTGGTTAATTACAACAAGCTTACATTCACCAGTGACAGAATAATACATGCCCATGTTTAAAGATGTGTTTTGCTACCTGTTGGCTTTTCTCAAGGTCGCTTTAATCTGAGCTGAATGTCTGCATTTTTTGGCTGACTGCTGATATGATCATCAGAACTAGACGAGGTCAAGATTCAGAAGACCAGCTTGCAATACAGATTATTTTATAGCATGATGTCTCCACCTAGGATCCATTAAAGGATCTCTGAAACTGTAATTCAGACTCTTTCTGATGCTTGCTGTGTGAGGTGGACGGAGAGAGACCTCACCTGAGAAAATGTATTGAATAATAAAATTATACATTTTACTTTTAAAGCACCTTTCATGATACACAAGGTCGCTGTACAAGTTTAAAGTTTGTTTGAGATCTGCAGGAGTGTACAGTAACAAAGTAGATTTACTTGAGTACTGTACTTCAGTACACTTTTTGAGTATCTGTACCTAACTTGAGCATTATTTTTATTTTTGCAAACTTATGACTTTTATTGTACTACATTTAAAAGCCAAATATCTTTTAACTTCACTAAATTGGTGTAGTTAAAAACCCTTCAGGTTTGGGAGCATTTTACCAAAACAAAAGAGAATAATGTGCAAAATCTGCAAGGCTGAACTTTCCTTCCATGGCAGTACAACAGTGATGCATAAGCATCTGAAAAGAAAGCATGTCATGGCTGATTCAAATTCTGATGAGGAGGGACATTCATCTCGATAAGCTAATTGGCTAGTTAGCTGCTAATATTAGCAACAACGGTATGGTGACCAGATGTCACCAATTTCCAGGGAGAATCCCTGTTTTGGATGACCTGTTCATGAAAATGTGCCTGATTTCAGTGTTTTACTATTGTGCGTCTACTAGAACAAAGGTTATTACTATAGCTGTGTAGGAAGCAGAAAGCGTGAGGGAGCAGGCTGAGCGCACAATGAGACAACAGTCATTGTTGTTGCCAAGTCAGCTCATTAAAAGTGTCTTTGGCTCTTCTACTCATGTAAATCCCACATGATTATCACCCAGCTGCCACTACAAAGCAGACATGAGTGTGGTTGGTAGTTTGTCCTTTCCTCACCTTCGGTTCCTGGTTATCACGCCACAGGAATCAATCCAGCACAACCCCAAACACACTCATGCTGGAGCCATAGTTGCCAGGTCTGCTCATTGTAAGCAATTTGGGCCACCAGCTGCATGCTAGTGCGGCACGCTGCAGTTCATGCATGATGTGACAAGTCGACTAATCAAAAAGTAGTTGTTGAGTAGTCGACTATCAAAATAGTTATTTGTGGCAGCCCTTCTGGAGAGGGTTAGTGAATGGATGATTGCTGTGATTTCACAACAAACATATCACCAACAACTGGCCTGGAGTGCACGTTACCACATTTTCAGTCCTTATTGCAGATCCGTGTGAACGTGAATTGTCATCTCCATCTCCATGTAAATGCAGAGCACTTTTGAAAATGCAAAGGAAAAATCTGTTTTATGACAACGTTGCATGTAAACATCAATTAATCAATCAAACTTTTTTTATATAGCACTTTTCATACAAAATTTAGTAGCGCAAAGGGCTTCACATAGAAATGAGATAAGAAAATAAATGAGCTTCTAACAGAAAACATAACAAGAGGACTGAGGAAACACGGCCTTAGTCACTCTGGGACTTGTTTTCGAAAAGTGCATTTTCGTGCACCAGAAATGCCCGATCCACTAAACGCCTACATGGCTAAAAACTCATACTGATACATCTGAATTCATCTCCTGCTGTTTCAATGCAATGCAAACAGATAAAAAACGTCCTTGAAAGCTTGATATCTGTGTTGAAATTGTCACTCACTTATCACTAAATTGTATGCAAATCACTCCAGGAGTGTTATTTGGTGTCTGTTCAGTTTCATTTCATTGCTCCTTTCACCCTCTGCAGGCGAGACAATGGTTCACACAAACATATTGACAGTTTGGAAAAAAGCCCATGAAGCTGGAGAACAGACAAAACTCTTACAACTCATCCCAAAAACAAACTTTTATTCCATTTTGGAGCTCATTATAAACAGAACAAAGATTATGTAGATATCAGTTAGGCTGGACGCTGATGAGTCGGCTAAAACTGAACAAAACACTCACGGCGAGAGACCCGCGCGGAGACGACGGAGCGAAGCTGCTGGCAGCTGCAGAAACGCCACTCACCATCAGAGGGGAAGTTTGTGCAAATCAGCTTAAACAGACTTTGGCTTCATGCATCATTAATGTGGGGAGCCGAGGGAGAAACTCTGCTGACAAAACCGAGACGTCTGACTGACTGACGGCTTCATCTGAGGAGGGAGACCTCGTCAGGGTTACTTAATGTCATCAGCTGTCACAGCTCCACAAAGGCGTTATGTCATCTTCATTTACAACACAAACTTCTACAGACAGATGTTTGGGCATAAAATTGATTTGTGTGATTTCAACCATAGTAATTGAGTTTACTAGTGGACATAAAAAAGTAAAAACTCAAAACTTAACTAGTAGCACTTGTAGGGCTGGGCAATTAATCGAAAAATAATCGAAAGTAAGACCCTCTAAGTAATGTCAATCATGTCAATTATATTGATTATTTTCCCTGTGTAAGTCACGTGACCACACAACCTCCATACAGTCTGTGTTCACTTTACCAGCAATGAAGCGCCACCAACATGGAGGAGACAAGCACCAATCTACCAGACGACCTTGTAGCCAAGAAAAAAATGCTGTCTCCATTGTTGGACACATTTTGGATTCTTTGCAGAGGACATCAAGCAGAAAGAAGTTAATGGATAAGTTCGATTTCTACAGCTTTCACATTGTTTATAGAATGAAGTAGAACAATATACTCACCCAGAAGGTTTTCCTGATCCAAACAGTGCTTCGAGAGAAATTTAGATCCAAAATCGAGCGGTGGACATCCGTATAATGTTAGCGGTCGGGGCATGTGTAGCGCCGCTCCTAAAACTGCATTAATCGTCCAAAAACTCCTTAGTATCACCAATATTTCATCATGGTCCGCTCGCCCTACTCCTCCACGACAGTCCGGTGTCGCTCCACCCATGTTTTTGTAACTGTGCTGACCTCTGAACTGAAAACTTTCTTTACGGCTGCTGCGCACATGCGCAGTACGGCTCATTGTTTCAGGGGGGACTGCCGGCTACTCAACAACTTTCTTCTATCGGATGAAGATGTTGTGGACGAGAACTTTGAATATGATGGGTGTCCTTACAGTTTCGAGCCAGAGTTTACAGATGAGGAGCTCATCGAAAGGGGGACGCGGAGGGGAAAGAGAAGAACAGCTGGCCAGAGAGCAGCCTTCAGTTCAGAGGTCGGCACAGTCACAAAAACATGGATGGAACGACCCCGGACTGTCGTGGAGGTTATGAACAGTGTCCATAAAAGTTATGAACAGAACTCGTTGACAAGTAGTACAAGGAGTCCAACTCTCTCTGGAAACAACTCTGTTGTACTGCCAGAAATGTGGACCGGCTTCCAGTAGTACAGATAGATAGATAGATAGATGAACCTTTATTGTCCCAAGGGAAATTTGTTTCCACAGCCTTCCATATCATGTTGCCAAAGCACACCATCACACAGAACACAAACATAACAATGAACAATCACAAACAAATACAGAGCAAGACAGCACTTAACATTGTCATTGTCTGGCAAGTAGGTTAAGTCAAGAAGGTAGATTGTTCAGTACAGCCAGAGCAGATGGAACAAAACTCCTCTTAAAACGGGCCCTTCTGTATTTAAGAGCCCTGTACCTGCGCCCAGAGGGAAGGAGCTGGAAGAAGTGATGGAGAGGATGCTCAGTGTCCGAGAGTACAAAGAACGGACCGCCCATATAAGGGGGTCTGCTACCCCATACCCCCTGAGCACCCCCCACAGGACCCCACGAGGGACACTTTTTGAATCTTTGTTTTCAAAAAATTGTAAAAGCAGGACTTTGTAATCATGTGTTGAACAATGTACTCCAACTTTTAACCAGCTCTTCAAAAAAATGATTAAATATTATTATGTATGTGTAACTGATTTAATAGCAAAAGCACAGACATAGCGCAGTGACGTAGAAGCCCATTTTATGGTGCGTTCCAGTTGTCCAGTCAGAAGTCAGAATTTCTGACTTGGGAATGGAAAGCTGTAACTGGAACTCCCCTCGAGGTCGGAATTTCCTACTGGGAACTCAAAGGAACCTCACCATCTCCAAGTTGACAATTGAAGATGGCTGCCCCCAGTGTAAACAGTTATTAAGCTCCTGTAATAATCTGTTTATTAGCACCTCTGACTAGTGTGTGCTAACTAAATCAGCAATATACACAGTGTTGTTCGACTTATGCTGCATTCCAGGTGACCTGTAACTCGGAAATTTCCCAGCTGAAATCTCTGAGTTCCGACCTGAAAGTGTTACAGACAAATTAACACTTGCGTTTGAGCGCAAGGAACTCTGGTATGTAAATTAACCAACATGGCAGGCATTATAAGGTTTGTGCTTTATCCACTAGCTTATTTGAATGAAACAGAAGCAGGGAAACGACACATAAGGTAATAGAAGCTTATGCTTTACAGTGTTTTTCATGATTTAGAGGCTGCCATATTGTTTAGGCCAGTGTTGCCAACTTAGCAACTTTGTCGCTAGATTTAGCGGCTTTTCAGACCCCTTTAGCGACTTTTTTTCAAAAAAGTGACTAGCGACAAATCTAGCGACTTTTTCTGGTGTTAGTGGAGAGTTTTCTGGTGTTTTGGAGACTGACATGAACATATCATTCTGCAGTTATTGTCCTCAACAAGCAATGGGCGCTCGCTTCCGTGAGCTCCTCCCCCGTCCCAAAGCACTCACAGGCGGTGACGTCTCACAGCCTCGTGCAGCAGTCCCAGCTGCAGGCAGAGCAGAGAGGAGACCCTCACCCCTCCGAGTCCAGATTGCAAATGAAATGGGCATGCGCAAAGCCACTTTTGGCTGAGCGGGATCACTCTATCGCTGCAAGCATTTCACTCACTGCCAGAGTGTGTCTTTTTTTGGTCACTTTGCCGGTCCCAAGCCCAGATAAAGGAGGAAGGTTGGTTGTAGAGCTAGCAATTCCACCCCACATAACAATCATGTGATTAAATTTGCTATTATAACATTTAACAATACAGGATAAAACGAGCATTAAAATCATTTAATGCTGTTAATGTTGAAGTTATTTTGTTTATTTGTAGTTCTAAACATATTTAGGGTGTTTTTACTCACTTTTGTCTCTCCCAGGAAGTTATTCCTCTCTCCTACAGCGTCCATTACAATTCATGCAAATTGCCGATTATGCAAAATAGGTGATGACGTCATTTAGTGACATTTTAGCGACTTTTGGGACAGCCAATAGCTACTTTCCTTACTGAGGAGTTGGCAACACTGGTTTAGGCAGTGATGTGACGTCACAAGTCGTAACTTGGAGTACATTGATCTGGTACAAGTTCACGAGTGGGAAGTTACGAGTTCCACTGCCGTTTCAGTGCACTTTCACGAGTTACAGGTGGAAAAATCATGAGTTACAGGTTGCCTGGAATGCAGCATTATATTTATAGAAATGCTGCCATAGTGATATTTACATTCTTCATGTGGTTTTTGTGAACTGCAACGCAGAGCATTCTAACAACAGCTAACAATAGCCAGGTAGATCGGCATGTTTTTTTCCGACTTTGTAACGGGAAAGCTGATGTTGGAGATGACGTTAGTTCCAGTAACCAGTTCCGATGTTAATGGAATGCAGCATAAACCCTCAAACCAGTTTCTGATAAAGCTGGACTCACAAATTAGCCTTGAAATGACCCCAAAAATCTGAAAACTGATAGTTCTGATTCAACATTTCCTTTCCATGCACATACCCGATGAAAAGAGCAAAGCTAAGATCAAGTTCAATATATGCAATGCCTTCTGGGACATGTAGGCACAGCTGTAGTAGCTCAACAGCAGAAGAAATGTGCTGTTTCGGTTTGTTTTAGGCATATTCCTCAGTCTAAAAATCAACAAAACAGAGTTGACATACCTTGAAGTTTACATGTTTTCGTACTTTTCATTCTTGTTTGCTTCACTTTTTCTGCCAGATCTAAAAAAAAAAAACCTGCATCCCAGGCTGAAACCTCGCAGCATGCATCCGAAGCTGAAAGTCTGCTTGGGCTGAATGGATTATGGTAATGTGTCAGAGGCCAGGTGCATGATGGGAAAGGAGATGAGTGCATCAGGGCTGGTTGGTTAGAAAACGGAGCAGATTATGGAAATATGATGGTCTGGATTTCAGATTCCCCTCGGAAGCTCAAAGACTTAGTCTTATCTTCGTCAGATTAACTTTGTGTGGAGCTCTGTCTCTCTGTCTTTTTGTCTCTCTGTCTCTCTTGTTCTTTTTTCTGTCTCTAAAGTTGTCTCCATCTCTCTGATTCTCAGCATAACCCTTTAACCTTTTCAATAAATGAAAAGACAAAAGATGAATCACGTCAACCTCCTTTAACCCTGAAACCCAGAGCGATCAAACCTATCCTGCGCCGGCTTACCTGCATGCCACTTTAATTAACTCCGCTTGGATTCCGCTAAGCCTTTAAATAAACTTCTATGCCCAGAAATGTCCAGAAAAACAGCCTCTCTGCACACACACAAGCTAACGATGGAGTCAAAGTAATTACCCAGAAGGAGAGTGTTTGTGGTATCAGGGTTTCGCACGCTGAGAGTCGCAGAAAGAAGCTTCCAGGTTGAGAGGAGCATCACATCTCTGAGTACATGTTGAGGAGTAATTTCAAAGTTCTGACTAAGTGGTTTTCGTGGGAAATGAGATCTTAATGCATCCGATAGTTAAGCTGCACATGCACGTAATTAACCAAACAAATTGAAGTGTGATTACTGTTGACAGAGTGGCTGCCCTTAATGTCCTTGTCTCATCATCTGTCTGATTGTTTTCTCTGTTGGATGGTTTTCCTCCTGATGAGTTTGAGCTGAAATATCCTCTCAAAACTCAACTGATTGCTAAAACGTAAGATATTATAGAAGTTCATTATTCTCACAAAATAAGTGAATGTTTACAGAACAAAAAAATTGGACAAAACAGAGAATTTCGATATGAACAGCGATACGTTTTCGCTGTTCGTTTATATGAGAATAGCTATTGGAGTGTTTAGTACTCCTTTCAGATAAAACAGCTATGGCAACATGTGCTGCTTACTGCGCTCAGCTTGTTTTCTCTACAAAAATATCCTGACAGTTTTGTTGCCCAGACAAAAAATTCACATCTTCCTACGTCCAATCTCGATAGTTGTTTGTGAGTTTGTCTTCTCGCCGATCCGTGTGAAGAACATCATTTTGGAAAGAAGACCTTTAGGTTCTCTGCACCTTCTGCATGGAATAATCTGCAGACTTAATTTAAGCTGTAAAACTTTGTGTCTCTAAATGTCTTTAAATCTGCAGTGAACACTCTGGAATACAGACTTTCTGATTGTCACTGTTTACATTTATGACTTTCATTGAGCTCCGCCAAGGAGGTTATGTTTTTGGGAGTTTGTTTGTCTGTCTGTCTGTTCGTCTGTGAACAAAATAACCAAAAAGTAATGGATGGATTTTGATGAAATTTTCAGGGAATGTTCAGCGTGGAAAAAGGAAGAACTGATACGATTTTGGTGTTGATCCGGATCAGCGTCTGGCTGCCATGGCGAAAAATGTGATTTCTGTGAATAACTACTGAACTAAAATGGATATCATTATGAATCCAGTTGCTAATGGTATGTTTTCATGGTCAAGGAATCTAAATATTTTGATGAAATAAAGGTAGGACTATGGTCAAAATCACAATATGGCTAAGGACTGTGGCGCTGGCGGAGGTCTGCGCTCTCCGAGTGCTTTTCTAGTTAATTATGCATTACATTATTTAAAGGTGCTAGAGGAGAATATATTTCAGGTGACATTAAGACTCTGCTACCCATGAGCACGCACGGCGACTGTTGTAAAGACGTGACCCAAGCCAAAGCGTGCGTTTGTTGTGATGCTAATGAATGCAGCTCGGACCTTACTCAGAACTCTGCATTGCTTTACAACTTCTTTTTTCAACAACTTACAGGATGCAAAACGACGAGGTAATGTATCTCTTTCTAGTTACGTAGCGGTAGTTTTTGATGTGTGACAACAAGCAATTTTTGGAAAACTTAGTATCGTAGTTTTGTGGCCGACTATATGTCACTACTTACAGCCCGGTGCTCTAAGACGTGTCCGAATAATATTAATTTGCTCTATTTTTAATTGTCTTGAAGTTGAGTATCCAGGCCAGTCCAGCCCTGTCCGACCCAACCGCGAAGCTAAGGAATAGCAGAAATAGATAACCTATTTTGATGCTATAAAACTCAAGGGAGACTTTTTTTTAATATTGAGAAACTCCTCATAGCATTAAATCTGTGGATATTCTCAGTCATCCAGGTCATGACTCATCTCAAACAAGCGTAAATCGTGTCAACTGGACCAACTTCGTGTGAGTAGAAGACGTTTGATGACCACAAGGTGCGCATTCTAGCCACAGAGGACAGATCGTTTGAGAGAGGAGTAAAAGAAGCCATTCATGTCAAACTAGAACGGCCATCCTTAAACAGAGGAGGAGGCCTCAGACATCACTTGTCTCCCACCTACAATGCTGTCTTCAGAGCCCTCCCAAGGAGGTGCAGCCATCTTTCACACCTTCAGCCAGGTGACCCTAACGACTCTCATAGGAGGGCCGGGGGTGAACGACCGCCCAGCAGGGCTAATGTCCCACATTAACACCTAACGAGCCGTTGGTTTCGATCACACAATGACTTGTTTGTGCCTTGCCACCACCCTCCTGGTGCATAAATATCCTTACTCCCCACCAGAACCTTTAGAACTGAAGAAGCTTCTTGGATGAGAGGCGAAACGTCTTCTACTCACACGAGGTTGGTCCAGTTGACACGATTTACGCTTGTTTGAGATGAGTCCTCATAGCATTTTTAAGTAACTTGCCGACACTGATGGTGTGTTGTGTTGAGATTATCAGAGAACACCACACTCGATAAAACTGTTCAGTATTCATGTATGGGGTTCCTAAAAGATAAAAAAAAACCTTTTTTAGATTTAGAAAATCCTTATGTGTGTTCCCTGCTTCAGACCTCTTGTGGAGGTAGAAGTCTTCATCCTTTCCGATGGATCCTGGAGCCTTAACACTTGACTTGATCTGAGGCAAATAGTCCATTCCCCTGCTTCTCGTCCCGTGTTGGACTCTTTGTCCCCAGGTTAACTGAATCTCCCCCCCTTTATTCTTTTGTAGAGAGAACAGTTGAATCAGCATCGCCGTGTTTTACTAAATGAGGTTTCAATTACACACAGACGGACGAGAGTATCAGTGATGTTGTAGCTGTCGCTCATCCCTCCAGATTCATTAACTTCCTGTTTCTGAACCTCGTCTCTCATCTTCTTCAGCGTGTCTTTTTAAATGAGCTGTCTATCAACACCCTCAGCCCCTCGAGCCAAAATAACACCATACACCATTACCACCTCAACGCCCCACACAGAGGATTAAAAGCAGTCTCGGTGCTGTCTGTTCGCTTTACACCAGAATAAGCCGGAAACTAGGACTGACACTGCGTAGGAGAAACGACAGAATATTCGAATAAACTCTGATTCAACGGGAAGAGAAGATCCTGATGGTTCGGGGCTCAGCTCAGATCTGCTGTCAGTTTTATATCCTTACAGACTTTCTCTGATGCTGAGTGTGCAGCGTTTTGGCGTTAAGTGTGCTGAGAGTTAATGTCCTGTTCAGTTTATCCCAACAGGAGATGATAGAAAATCTGCATAAACATCGATCACACGTTGCTTTTATGACTGTGGATGCTAGAGCAGATTTTTATATCTTCATTTCTCATGAGTAAGACAGTCTTCCAAGAGGTCTTGTTGGTTTTGTGCTGCCACATCAGCAGCAGGCGATGCTGAAGGTGTGTTTTTAGGTTTTCTGACCGGACATGCATCCATCTACTGAACACAAGACTTCACCCTTCTAAAGGCAAAACCTCAAGAGCCTTTTGGAGGATTTTTTTTCAAACTTGGCACAAAAGTTGACTCTAACTGGACGGTAGACTCTTTAGATTTTAGAGGTCAAGGGTCTAAAGTTGAGATCATTGTACCCAAAGTTATGTCCGCGGTCTAGGGGAACCAAGAGCACAACATGCTGAGCCCTCTCTGCACAACCACTCCCAACAAAGGCCCGCAGAACACAGTTTGCTACACAAAATAGCAGTTTTATTTATTTTGGCTGCGAGCAATGCTGAACACATTAAACAAAAGAATCCTATGACATTTAATCTTACCTGTGAAACAAAATAAATGACAATTCCCTACCTAATTAATAAATCAAGAAACACAGGAGAAACAGTTATCAAAACAAAAAGCCATGTAAGCAATGTTTCCCACACGGACATAGATTGTTACTCTGTAGTACGAAATAAAAACTGCCTGTCACGAGTACCATCACACATGCACACACCGCTGATTGGCTGTTTCCGCACAGCCACACGTCATCGCCTGAAAAGATTAACTTTTTTTTTTTAACTTTGACATCGTGCGACAAGCGAAGTGATTGCCAAGAATGCAGCAGCCACATTGCAGGAGGCTTAGCCCCGCCCCATTGTGGCTGTACATTGACTTTGCATGGAGAGTGATCGTAGAGGACGCTCAACTCGCTTTTGGTGTGTAGGTACCTTAAGAAGGATTTGTTCCATTCTCCTACAATCATCGCTATCTCCTAATCGACCCAATCCCTTTTACCCAACAGAACACCAATCCTCGTTCTCCACCGGTAACTGCTCGCACCTGGAGACTCACACATACACACTCACAGAGTGGAGACAGATGCATACCAAAAAACACGTTTTCACACAATACATGCAAAAAGACGTTTTTCAAACTCCGCGCAAAATCCACTCCGATAGAGGGATGGAGTGACCAGACTTTGGAGGCAGTGCAGTGCTTGGCTGGAGGGTGGCAGGTTCAAGTCAAATTTGAAACATACGTGTAAGTTGGTTTGTTAGCTTGGGAGATGCAGGCTGACTTCCTGGGGCCAGTTGTAGCAGTTGGTAACACAGTTGGAAGTGGTTGCCCTTTCTTCAATCAATTAATCAATCAAACTTTATTTGTATAGCACTTTTCATACAGGACTTTGTAATACAAAGTGCTTTACATGGGAAAAAAGATCAAATGAAATAACAATAAGGGAAATAAAAAGCAGAAAATTGCATAATTGCATGAAATGAAAAGATAAGACCCCCGCAACCCCCCTCCCCCAAACCACATTCAATATACACTCATTTACTCAAACACACAAAGACATAAAAAGAAAATTCTGACAGAAAATAAAAAAGTTGCCTGAAGAGCCTCAGGGCGTATCTTTTGCACCCATGCACTCTTTAATTTCAGTGCATGTAAACACCTTCAAACGAAGCAGGTGTTATGGAAGTAGTCTCGGCCAGTGGAGATATAGCAGTATGTGCGAGAGAGTGAGTGGGAGGGGGGCAGTTGAGAGGCGTGTGTGCGTGTGTGTAGAAAGAGCCCTGATGTGTATGAATGAGAGAGCCGAGAGCAAGAGTGGTGGAAAAAGTTCAGCAGTCTAGCGTTTATAAGTCGGAGAACGATCAGCGTTAAGTGCAGTGCAGAGTAGAGTTTATGTACGTGGTAAAGGCACAAATAAAAGGACCTCCTCAAGACCCAGTCGGACTCCTCTGTTTGTTTGTCGCCACCCACCAAGTAATGGAGTTTGCCCCGAAGCCGGGATTAGCTTCGGCCCCGGAGCAGCCATAAGTCTTCCCTGTGCGCCCGACCACGGTCGAAGGCCAGGAAACAGGAAAGGTTAACACAGGGTTCACAAGTCACAGGTCCTGGAGCCTCAGGTTCTTTACTTATTAATGGAACACTCCAACATATTTGTTGTGTCCATGACAAACAAATGTACACCATTCTTTCGACTGTGCATGAAGTAACAAGGAGAAGACGGCCAAAGCTCGCCTTCCGCTAGCTAGCTTAGCTCAAACGCTGGTGCTAACCTGCCTCTGCCTACAGTCATCAGTTAAACCCTTCAGCAACTCTAAACAGCCCTGTGTGCTTCTTGTGACATGTTTTTTTTACCATTTTATGTTTCAATGTGTGACCAAGTTAGGACTGGTGAGGGACTTCTGGTGTTACAATTACCCAACAACGCCACCTTAGGACTTTCACCTAAAGAATACTAAATTTTGTCCACAATCTATGACCCTTCAACAGAGGGTTTCCCCTTTTTAAGATAACACAGGCAAGTGCACAAATGAATACAGAGACAGTGTTAGAAAAATATAAATACAAACTTTATTTTCTTTGTCACAATATATATATAAAAAAATACGTTTCTTTAGTCAATAAATAGGCACAAAATTAACTCTGGGTTGCACATTGAGCAGACACCCCTGGATGGATGGGGAGAATCAGGTAAGTCAGACCGTAAACAATGTAACACAACTAGTACTAAGTAGGCATGCAAACAAACGAAAGGTCTGGCCCCCCAGTCACCCCAACAGACATACAAGGCTAACTAGCTCACTGAGCAGCGTCTCTGCAGACTGTTACTGAACTGAGCAGCGTCTCTGCAGACTGTTACTGAACTGAGCAGCGTCTCTGCAAACTAACCCCAAAGTTAACCTGGAGACCAAAAGAACATACTTAAGGAGTGAAAACTGAAATCACTTAACTAAGGTGACCAAAAGCTAACAACGAAACGAACGAGGATAGGAACAGACAAAAAGGAAAGATAAGGCTAGAAAAACAATGCAAAAAAACAAGAACGACAAGGAAAAGACAACCGAAAAGGACAACTAACAAAGACAAGAAAGACAAGGCAACAGCGGCAACTGTAACAGAGAAACGGAGCTTAATTCACCGTAAACAGAGAGCTAAATGGCGGTGTGAGCTAAAACTTCTGTTACCTCGGCTGTTCAGACCTCATCCCAGCGCTACCCCGCACGTAACACTAGGCTCCGCTTCACCGTCTCAGCACATCGACCCGTCGAGACTTACGCCGCCATACCAACCCCTTCAACGACAAAATATAATTACTGCACAGTCAAAACAACAACAGCTATCATCAAACATACAGCTCGTACCTGCTCCGTCCCGGAAGGAAACAAGGACAGAGCTGCATGTCCGGCCGAATTTATCTCCCCCGGAACAACTGCTGAGCCAATCATTGGTTCCGCCCCAGCTGCAGAACATCACCGCTGATCAGCCGGTTACAAATGTCTTATACTATCACAGTACTATCTTCTTCTACTCCTGAACAAAGCAATATCCCAAGAGCACTTGGGAGGGATTTTCTTTAATCTTTGCACGAATGTTCTCTCTATGTCAAGAATGATTATATTTGATTTTGAAAGTCATGGGTCAAAGTTTGATGACACTTGTTGCTTGCTCATCTTTTGCGATAGAAGGTAAGATCTCCAGAATAGGGATGGGAATTCAAAAGGTTTTATTAATACCAATGCTATTAACAATCTTGCTAATCGATCCAGTTCTTCAGCAACTCCCTTATTGGTTCCTGTAGAGTTTCCGTGTGGGCAAATGTTGGCCTGTAGATTTTCTATGGCAACAATGTCAAACACATATCACAGCATAGATAACTGCTTCTGCAAGTCGCTGGTGTTTCCACTCACTTAAGGTTGTGCAGTAGGCGCCTTTGTAAAAAATTAAGACAATTCTGATGCTTCTGAACCCTGTCAGTGGAAGGAATTGATCAGGGAACTGATTAGCAAAAAGACTCACGATACTGATTCTTTAATGGAGCTGTTAACGATTCTCATATGGAATTGGTTTTTGATTCCCATCCCGTCTCAAGAATGCTGTGATGGATTTTCCTCAGACTTTGCACAAGAACCTACTCTTAATCGAGGGTTGACTTGATAGATTTTGGAGGTTGTATGTCAAAAATGATTGTCCCTGTACCGTATGTTCACACTTTGCCAGTTGGGGCTGCGTTTGACCAGTCAACTTTGCTGATTTTTTTAATTATCTTGATTCGGAACATACAGAAGAAAACAAAACATACCTCCTAACAGAGGCAGAGGCCTGAATCTAAAAAACACACAACAGGTCCAACATGCTCTTTTAAATAAAAGTTAACAATCAGAATAACCAAAAAATGTGCTAACTGACATCAAGGTAATCTATTTGAAATATAGGCAGAGCTCCATCACTGTGTTCTTGTTTCTTTTAGACCAAATTTGGTGACCAGGAGGGCTACATTAAGTTTGTTCTCATTGCCAAAGAGCCAAATTATGGCAGTTTTAGAAGGCTCTTCTTCATAATTAGTCACTTATACTATAACAAGAGGGGTAGAAAACTCTTATATGGAGGAAGTATCAAGATGTATGTCTTTTGCCTCAAGTAAAAGTAATCATATTTAATTTACTGAGGCAAACACTGCACTTTTAAGGCATGTAACCATTTTTTTACTGGATGTTTAAGTATACTTTCCCTTAAATCTGCATTTGAATTACAAATACAAGTATTACAAAATAATTTACACCCAATTGCAGCCCTATTTTTAAGGAAATATTGCTAGTTTAAAATGAATCCTTATTAGCAGAGGGGCCATGCCACTCAGGAAATGCACCAAAAGTTTAGTTAAATTCATGTTCCGTGACAATGAACCTATTATATTCAACTTTACTAAGAATTAAATCTGCCCGATAATTTATTTCTAGGGCTTTTTTTTTTTTGCAGCCATGGCATCAAACACAAACAAATGTCTTCAAATTAATACTAAAAATGAATCAGTGTTAAGAAATCTGGTATTTTGTGAACTTTTTCTGTTTTTTTAACAACAAAAACAATCAAGATGTTTTTTTTTAAGACCATATGCCCAGTCCTGCCTTTACTATGTCCTAACAGACCCTCATAGTCTCTTTAAGGAAGAAGTCTTTTGTCAAGCCACCTCTCAAGGCCTCACCCTGAAATGTCCTCAAGGATGCCAAGAATAACCTCAAGGAATGCAAATTTTCTTATGAATCTTCAAAAGACCCTCTGCCTAATGTAGCTCTGAAGCATCTGGTCGCCTTGTATCCATAGAAACATCCCCAGGCACCGCAGCAAATCTCGAGGTTTGCGGCTCTTCGAGTGTCCTTGGAATCCCTCAAGGACCCTTGCATTCTTCCGAAGGACCCTTATAAGCTCCGTCAACACTGCTTTGTGGATCAAGAATCTTCTTGCCACAAACAAAAGCATCACTTGACCCTGCAACCTCCCAACGGACCATGGGAAATGCACAAAAATCTATGAAACATCAGTCTTCAGTGGAGTCAACTCAGTGACCCTTAAACTAAAAAGTGTGTTTTCTGTCTCATGTCACCTGCAGAGATGGCCCAGCACTTTCCAAAACTACCCTGAAGAGCTCTTTTTTGTACAACCCTTTAACTTTCAGTCCACTTCAGGCCCCTTCTATCCTCGTTAATGTTTCCTTTGACACAACCTGAGACTTTATTTTTCTTTAGGATTTGTAATTTATAGTTGTTGCCAAGAGATGGCGCCAGAAAATCATTTTAAAACTGATGTAGTGTCACTAAGGCATCCTGTCAGAGTGAGACTTCTTCCCATTATAAGATCTTTGTCAAGAAAAAGGAGCAAAAAATTCAATATATAACAAAGTGTAAGGTTTCAAATTATCAAAAATCTGTTTTATTTAGAATATCCAATAAGTAATCATGCTCAGGTTAAAATTTTGCTTTGAGGAAGTTGTTGACAGTCCTTGCAGGTTTTGTTGGCGTCCTTGATGAGACTCTTGAAGCACATTAATCAACAGAGGATTAGTTTAATTACAATTAAAATCCCATTGGGAAAGGGATTATAATAAATAGGGCAAGCATTTCTTATCATTTAATGTTTAGGATCTTACATATTATATTTCTCATTCAAAAAGAATGAGACCAATAAAGGACAATGTGTTCAACATTTCAACAGCCAAGCAAGCAGTAATTATTACATTTAACTGATTTTAAAACAGTTAATAACTAGGTATGATGGGTATTTGATGTGTAGGTACAGAAATCTGTTTTTTATGCTATATTGTTTGTTTGTTTTTTTTGCACAAGGGGACACCAAAGTAAGATTTTTTTTTTAAATTTCATACAAACTTTTATGTCATTCTCGTTCTTTTAATTTCACAAAGCTACACGTTGGCTGAACCTTGCCAGATTTTAAGTCAACCCCTCGAGGGCCAGAAAAGTAAAATATAATCAACTCAAGAGAACCACAATTTCATTGTTGACCCCCCAGGATGTTAAGCATATCAGTAACCACCAAAATGGTTGTTAAAAGTTCATAAAGGATCCTCAAACCTTTTACAAGGCTCTGTTTGTACTGGAACAGTGTGCTTCACAATCTTTCACAAACATGCATAAACCAGATCAAATTAAACAGAGCAAACTCAGCTACAAGCTGATGTAATCATTGTTACCTAAATTGAACAGAACTCCAGATAACTGCAAACAAAAAGTGAAAAAAGGACATAATGGAACAATTAACCAAACATTTTCTCATTAGGAAAATGTTCTGCACATACATCACTTAATTAGTAAAATATTTTATCGATACATGGATCATTTAAAAAGTTTTAATGAGCCTTCAGAGTGGAGATTACACATTTTTGTAAGCCATCCGAGGATTTAGCATTGTGCTGTTTCCGCCCACTAAAATCTGATAGTACATTTCACTTTGTTGTTGAGTTTTTGTAGATAATAAAGTCTGTGGGGATCAAAAGTTCACAAGACTGAGCTATACAAACCAAACTTTAAGGCATATTCAGCATAAAGCAGCATCCGCAAAAGCTACTATCAAGATACAATAGCACTAAAATTCAATCTTAATTAACAACACCATCTGGTCAAGTTGGTGCCCACTGCCCATGGCTGAGGCTTTGGTGCATACAACAATTTATTTTAAAAAATGTTCCCACTGGTTACATTTGCATTTCTAGCTATTGTTGAAAAGTTTGGCACCATGTCTATCAGGTTTTGAACAACCAGCTTTTTAAACAAACTCTTTAACATTCGATGTTCACCACAAATATCATGTCAGATATTACTGAAAGTCAAAAGCTGATACATGGTGACAAATTTTGCAACAGTCAATTTGATACTTTGTTATGACAACTCAAAAAGTTATGGTTGGATTTGGATGAAATTAAAAATTTCAGTGAATGTTACTCAAGGCAGAAGGATAAACTAATGAGATTTGGTGGGAATCTAAATCTGGAAGCAGGTCCTGGAATTTTCAAGGATTTCTCAACAGTGGGAGACAGGTTAGTTCTTCATATTTTTGACAAAAATTTGCCAATGATGTTGGAAATACCTTCGAGTTTATCTGTTTGTTGATATGAAAACTCCAAAAGAATTTGATGTAATTTCAGGATTGGTCAAAAATGGGCCAAGGGTGAGTTGATATAATTTTGATGGTGATCTGAATAAAGACCAAGGACATTTTTTTCAGGATTTGTTAACATTGCAAGATGGGGCAGTTCTTTTACATTTTGGCTTATAATTTAAAATGTTTATTTGGCAGATTTTGATGTCTTTTTCAGGGAATGTTAGTCATGGCACAAGGAAGAACTGATTAGAATTTAGTGGTGATAATCCTGATTTTCAAGGATTTGTTGACAGTGTGCGATAGGCCAGTTTTTTTCACATTTTTGACAACAACTCACTCGACAGTGTTAGAAATGCCTTGGTGGTTTGTGCTGTCGGAGCACCTCTAGTTATTTTAAGTAATCATTTCTAATCAATCACATTCAAGAGTCAAGCGTTGTGTTTATTATTCTTCAAAATAACAGAGTGGTGTGGGGATTGTAGGCAATTATGTGGAAGTTAGCTTCACACTGGTTTTTCACTGTTTTGGATCATTGCTGATAGAAAGCTCTGCAGCAAACAAAAAATTATGACATTTCTGTGGTCTGTTCTTTGTGATAATTTTACAGTGTTTCATGGTTAAACCTAAGTGATGAAAGTGAAAGGCTTTTGGCAAGCTAAGTAGAACAACAAAATGGCGGTTCAACTTAGAAGCAACGACATTTCCAATGAGTAACATCTTATTGTAACCTCTTTTTGAGATTTTTTTCTTAATTCAGTGACCTTATGAAGTTGGTGTCATGGCTGTGGCATAGTGTTTAACTAAACTTATTACTAAAGAATAATTTAGAAGTGCTTGCCATTGGGTCCACAGCCATTTTTGAAGTTCTAGCAGTTAACAAAACCCACAAAAATGGTTTAAGATTCAAAACCAGGCAACATCAAATGCATTTTATTATGTTCCCATTGAACTTTAAAAATCTCATGTTTTCAAAAGCTTAATTCAGGCATTATCCAAAACTGGCATAATTTATTCGTTTAAGGGGGTTGGGAATCTTTTTAAGGATATTTGAATTTTACCTGGTTATTTTATCAGCACAAGAAAGTTGGCAATAAAAGCATTCAACATGTATCCAAAAGGTTAGGCTATGTTTTCCAATTTATTTGACACTCTAAGCCATGTGTTAATGTCACTCCATCCTTTTTAATATCATAAGTCAGACTGGGCTTGCAGCAAACCTTCCTGTTTAGCAATCATTCATATTGGGTGGACTTTCATAATTTCATAAAAAGATAGTCGTATTTTAATTATTTATTAAAATATAAATTAATTTTGCCACAGGTTTCTCCTAAATGTTCGATTTTACAGCCGTCACGAATTAGCTTGAAACGTGAATTAGCTTAAATCGACCGTTTCCCTCCGCTCAAACCGAATGAATCATCGCTGTGTTTCATTCATGAACCTGTTGAATGTGTGTTTGACTCCACACAAACACTCACACTGACAGACAGCCTCTCTGTAAGCTCCGCCCCTCCCGCAGAGCCCGAGGGAGACCCGGTGGTAAATAAGTAACGTCCATCGAAAGAAGCGACAGTCTGTCAGAAACGGACCCTTTAAACAGTTTGTCGTTAGCAGCGGGACTGTCGGCTCTTTACCCGGGGGAAGGTTCACTTTATTCGGACATAAAACGACTGAGGGACCGATTAACCGACCAACAGCGGAGCCAGGTGAGACCTTTGACCGAGTAAACTGATCTGTGACTGATTATCGATCCGCTATCAGCTGGTCATCTAACATTCCTCCACTGTTTGCCTGATCAGTGGGAGAAGTTCGTTGAATAATTAACTTCAAATGCAAAAACTGACTTCTGCAATACGACATTTTTAATTTTTGGACTTTAATTTATTTTGCAGGTCGTTATTCTGCCTTCCATTAAGCTAATTTTTACCTTTTAAGTGCAGGAGGACCTCAATTTATCACAGATTTTGATATTAATTGATTAATTAAGCATTTTCTCCCCACGAATACTGTTAATTTGTGGATATATTTTATTGCTTGGTCTAGTCAAATATAATCTCTAAATTATGTTAAAATTGTAAAAGTTATTAGTTATTCTGGCAGGGGCATGGCATTTTCAAGGTGGAACGATGTCCTTTGAAAATTATATATATATATATATATATATATATGTGTGTGTGTGTGTGTGTGTGTGTGTGTATATATATATATATATATATATATATATATATATGTGTGTGTGTGTGTGTGTGTGTGTGTGTGTGTGTGGGTGGGTGTGTGGGTGTATTTATATTTCAAGAATGGCTTAAACCATTTGATTTAAAGAATAGTAGGGATGCACCATGTTTAATTTTTGCCAATATTATATATTGGCTACTGATATTTCAAAACACACCATTGTCAATACTGATACTGTAAGCAATATTTTTAGCACAACTATTATTAAAATTGATCTGTTGCTTTCAATGTGAGGGTCTATTTGTACAAGGAACTAATGCAATTTAGGGAAAACAACATTTAATTCTTAAAATATGAACATCTTACTCCTGAACTGTACTAATGCACTGATGATGAGAATAAACAACATGGTATGTTTGTGTACTCTGCTGATATTACAGTCAATATATCAAATATATATGGCTTATATATCAGCTGTTTGTAAAAGTAAAAATCACAATGTCAGCCATTAGTATTATGATACAGATAATATTGTGCATTCCTAAAAACAGCTATTTGTCTCAGTAATAATCTAACTATATTATTTGCTGTGTTTTTTAGAAATTAATGGGGAAAAGTTGTTTCAATCTGTTTTGGGACATAGGCTGCCTTGAGGAATATATTTGTTTTACAAAAGGAATACTTAAGTCAGATTTCATATACTTTTGTAGCTTTTTCATTGTTGTTCTGTATCTCTATTGAAGTCTTGTAAATCATAAATGTTCCCATGATGTCGAGTTGCTGAAATGGACCAAATAAAGGGAAAAGAAGACTACTCTGTTAAAATGTTCATATACCGCAGGGATGATCATACATTTATACAAGCACCAGTTTTCCTTGGCATATGCTCTGGGGGCCAGATTTAAGAAAACACTAACAACAATTCAAAACAATTATAATGAATGTTCAGTAATAGGAAAGCCCAAAAGGGCAAACAAAAACTTTAAAAAAGAAAAGGATATTTTAGGTAGAAGTTCTTTTTAAGTCTGTAAAAAGTCAGAATTCTGGATGGAAATTTTTAAATTCTGAGATTAGTTTTAGTATTCTGGAGGGAAAACTTAGAATTTTAAGATTAAATTTAGAATTATGCAAAAAAAAAAATCAGAACCCTGAAATTGAGCAGAAACTATGAGGAACTAAGTCAGAAATTGAGAATTAATCCATACTTAAAGGGACTGTGAGGAGTTTCTAAGTAATTACAAAAAAGTCTCACTTTTAGATATATGCCTGATTGAAGTACACACTTTAAGATGAGTTTTATAGCATCAAGATAGGTTATCTATAAATGCTATTCCTTAGCTTCACGGTTGGGTTGCACAAGGCTGGACTGGCCTGGATACTCAACTTCGGGAACAAGACAATTAAAACTACAGCAAATTGATATTATTCGGACACGTCTTAGAGCACTGGACTGTAAGTAGCGATATATAGCCGGCTACAAAACTACAATACTACGTTTTCCAAAAATTGCTTGTTGTCACACATCAAAAACTACCGCTACGTAACTAGAAAGAGATACATTGCATCCTGTAAGTTGTTGAAAAAAGAAGTTGTAAAGCAATGCAGAGTTCTCCAAGCTGCATTTATTACCATCACAACAAACGCACGCTTTAGTTTGGGTCACATGTTTTGGTGCGTTCCAGTTGTAGTCAGAAGTAGGAATTTCCGAGTTCCAAGTATGAAACTGCAACTGTAACGTCCCCCGAAGTCTGAATTTCCTACTGGGAAGTCGGTGAAACCTCGCCACCCCCGAGTTGACAATCGAAGATGGATGCCCCCAGTGTGAACAGTTATTTAGCTCCTGTAATAATCAATTTATTTGCACTTCTGACTGGGGTGTGTCGCTCTAGATCAGCTGTATACATCGTATTGTTGGACTTGTATTTACAAAAATGCTGCCATAGTGATAATCACATTCCTCATGTGATATCTGTAAACAACAACACAGGGCGTGCTAACAACAGCTAACAACAGCCTGGTAGATCAGCATGTTTTTTCCGACTTCAACTGGAACGCCGATAAGTCGGAGATGATGTCACCTCCAGGAGCTTGAAATGGGCAATGCAGAAGTGCTAAAAGCTGCAGTACCGAAGTGTCCATGAGGCAGGCTGCAGAAAAGACATTAAAAAAACTCCTCACAGTCCCTTTAACATTGCATATATTCATTTTTCATAGTCAAAGAAAAAGCTAAATCTCCTCTAAAACTTCCTTTGCAGTGGCCCAAATCCTCTTCTGTAAAATAATAGTCATCGGGAAGCACATTGCCCCGGGCCACCAGTTGGTGATCACTGATCTACCACATTAAAATGGTTCACAATCATTGTGTTAAACTGTCGAAGAGAAGCTAGAGTGAGTCTCTGCTGTAAATTGTTAAACGTTTTTACAGCAAAAGCGAGTTTTACAAGTTCAGAGTGAACCTGTGAGACTTGAAGTTAGTTTGGTAAATTTAGTCCAGTATTTAGGGCCCCCTGATAGTATCAGTCCATCAATTAATAGATTTTTTGATTCTATTAAGATCCTCAAGATAATCCTGAAGGGTCTGAAAGTTCAGCAGCGTCCCATCACTGCGTCCCACCTTCTGATTGGAGGTGTCGTCACTGAAAAACCTCCCCAAAGCTTCATAGACGAAAGGTGTCAGTGTGAAAGCCAAATGAGTTTGACTCTCAGTAAACCTTTAAACCAGTCAAACCTGCTGGAAATGATCAAACTAAAGATCAAGTTTAAGGTTTTGTTGTCACTCAACACGCTTACATAATCACAATGTTTATGCTGTATAGATGTGGGGACATCTTTTCTGTATTTTTAGGAGCGGTGGGACTTATACCAGAGTTAGTTAAACTAATTTACTGAACTTTTAAGAAGTTTTTGAAGCTCTAAGTCTAAAATGATTAACGTCCTGATGAAGACTTCCCTGTTAGATAAAGGATTTCTGGTTCAGAGCTGTGTAGAAAAAATGTCTTTAACATATTAACAGCAGATTTTCTTTAAACTTCGACCACATGTCTACATATTAAAGTAGAAGGTACACTTGTCACTCGCGCATTTGTCCTCTCTCACTGCCTGCTTGTGAACACAATATCTCAAAATGTTTTCCAGGATATTGTTTGAATTTTGCTAAAATTTCCACCCTGAATCAAGGACAGCCTGGTGAGATTATGGAGGGATACGTTTAAAGGTTTATGCCTTGCTTGTGAACTTAATGTCAAGAATTCTTTATTGAGGCGTTTCTGTCAAACTTAGCTCAAATGTCCTCAGATTTAACCAAGAACTGATTCAGTTTCTGAGGTGTTGCCAGGTTTTCCCACTGAAATAAGCAAACAGGTCGATAAAAACAAGCCAAAAACAAACAACAAAACAGTTTGTCTAACCTTGATTTATGTAACCAAACAGACATAGTCAGACTTTAATCTAAGTTTTATATTGATCCTCTGCAGCTTTATTATGGTGATAACCATTTAAGCCACATTGGAATTACATGTAATTCTAGCTTTAAGGATTTCTTTTGGTGGAAACATCATTTTTACCCCTGTTTTTACAGTCAATGTACATTTATGTTTGGAGTGGGAGACATAGTTTGTGTATCTTCTGATTTGAGTTTATATTGGAAGTAGAGTAACTACACTTTTGGAACAAGAACAAAAAACACAACCTGCAACTGAAAATATTTACAAGCAACTTTTCAAAAAGAAAGAAGCCCGAAGTCGCTTATAATAAGCAAACCTGGCAACTATGAGAGTAAAGTCAGCACAATGATCGACCTCCAGGGCTTGAAATGGAGGCCAATGCAGAAGTGCTAAAAGCTGCAGTACCCGAAGTGTCCACTTGAGGCAGGCTGCAGAAAAGACATTAAAAAAACTTTAAGAATTAAAAGACATGTAAAGCAAACTAAGAAAAATTCAAGAATTAAGTTAGAAACATAAATTAAGTGGAAAAAATGTGAATAGTTTAGCTTAACGTTTTGATAACATTCTCAACATTTCTGTTTTTTTTTTTGTTTAATTTATAATTCCAACATTTGCACACAAGGCATTGTGGGGCAGAGGGATTTTTTTTACAGCCTGATTCAAAAAATATCTTCAGTCCAAAACTACAACACATCTCTGTGCTATTTGGGCTAAAAATGTAATTTTCAGATCAAAGTTTCATTTTCAGACAACGCAATCGTGATCGCCAGAGCTGCAGTATTTTGCAGCACTCCTGACTGACTCAGGATCTGTTGTGTCAGCTATTTTACAAATTTGCAGGCAGTTTAAATTTACAGAAGTATTGGTAAGCAGGTCAATAGATGCCAAGTACATCAACCAAAAACACAAAAACAACAAACAAGAGTTTGCAGAATTTCAAAATACTGCAGAGCTGATGGAAATAGTATTGATGAAGACAGAATATCAATGTCAGGCAGGTAGTATGACCTTTTGTTTACACTCTGCTCTTCCTGTTGTCTGTCTGTCTCACAATTGCTTCATAAAGTTGTGGTTTTGTATTTATCTTATGATCCTTTTTTGTTTAGTTTGCTCTTCTTGTGGGGACAATATGAGCCGTTGGTTGGAAAAAAACTTTAATGCAGATGGGTGGCTTCGCTGGCAGACTAAGAGACAGGAGGTAAAATTGAGAATTTCAAGTTAAGAGAGAATTGAGGTGGATCAGAGGTAATCTGTATGTGAAAAATGGAGTTACTTGAACATTAAGGAGTGATTTAAGGCAATTTATAAGCTCTTAAACACACTTACTTTATTTAAGATGCTAAATAAAGTAAGTTTTTTACGGAAGACTGAGGACAAGAAGGAGCAATAGCCAGCCAGTAGCCATATTTGTATTTATGTGTGTTTCTGTTTCGATCTGTCTTGTTAAAAACACTATATTGCTAAAAGTATTCGCTCACCCATCCAAATAATCAGAATCAGGTGTTCCAGTCACTTCCATGTCCACAGGTGTATAAAATCAAACACCTCGGCATGCAGACTGCTTTTACAAACATTTGTGAAAGAATGGGTCGCTCTCAGGAGCTCAGTGAATTCCAGCGTGGAGCTGTGATAGGATGCCACCTGTGCAGCAAATCCTGTCGTGAAATTTGTCGTGACAGCAACTTAGACACCAAGTGGTAGGCCACGTAAAGTGACGAAGCGGGATCAGCAGATGCTGAGGCGCATAGTGCGAAGAGGTCGCCAACTTTCTGCAGAGTCAATCGCTACAGACCTCCAAACCTCATGTGGCCTTCAGATTAGCACAAGAACAGTGCAGAGAGCTTCATGGATGGGTTTCCATGGCCAAGCATCCTCACATCACCAAGTGCAATGCAAAGCATCGATGCAGTGGTGTAAAGCACACTGCCACTGGACTCTAGAGCAGTGGAGACGAGTTCTCTGGAGTGACCAATCACGCTTCTCCATCTGACAATCTGATGGACCAGTCTGGGTTTAGTGGTTGCCAGGAGAACAATACTTGTGGGACTGCATTGTGCCAAGTGTAAAGTTTGGTGGAGGGGGGATTATGGTGTGGGGTGTTTTTCAGGAGCTGGGCTTGGCCCCTTAGTTCCAGTCAAAGGAACTCTGAATGCTTCAGCACACCAAGACATTTTGGACAATTCCATGCTCCAACTTTGTGGGAACAGTTTGGAGCTGGCCCCTTCCTCTTCCAACATGACTGTGCACCAGAGCACAAAGCAGGTCCATAAAGACATGGATGACAGAGTCTAGTGTGGATGAACTTGACTGGCCTGCACAGAGTCCTGACCTCAACCCAATAGAACACCTTTGGGATGAATTAGAGGGGAGACTGAGAGCCAGGCCTTCTTGTCCAAAATCAGTGTGTGACCTCACAAATGCTCTTCTGGAAGAATGGTCAAAAATTCCCATAAACACTCCTAAACCTTGTGGTCAGCCTTCCCAGAAGAGTTGAAGCTGTTATAGCTGCAAAGGGTGGACCGACGTCATATTGAACCCTATGGATTAGGAATGGGATGTCACTTAAGTTCATATGTGAGTCAAGGCAGGTGAGCGAATACTTCTGGAAATATAGTGTAAACGTTTTATATCAATCTAAAGGAAGCTGAGTAAATCATGAATTTGAAAAGGGTAGGTGAAATTAGCTAAGGCTTCAGCCTACACCTTTTTTGGTCTTGTTTTGTTATTTTGTTGTTATTTTGTTGATGGTTTTGGGTTGATGCAGGAAAAGCACTAACTTAACACTTGTTTGCTTTGCAACTTCACACTTTAATGTTTGTTAGTGAGATTTTAGGTTTAGACTGACCGAAATAAACTAAACAAAGTAAAATATATAATTTTTTTTTATACAGTATGTCTTTTTATCTTCTATAAATGGTGTTACTGGAACCTTATTTCCCTGAGGGACTCTCCCAAGTGGATAATTAAAGTTAAATCTATGTCATGATATGATCAAATTAAAACAGTAAGGGTATAATCTTCAAAACTGAAGGCTTATTGAGTTTGAGACTTTTGCTGATAAGTCATTACACAACTAGAGAATGGTATGTGGCAGACGGTGATGCTGACCTGTTTGTTAACTCATCCTCTCAATGATTGAGGGCCGTGATTACAGTTTAACATCGACTCGTCTAAATTCCTCAACAGTACACTTCACAGGAGCAGACGCAGCACAGAAAGTTATCTATCTATCTATCTATCTATCTATCTATCTGTCTGTCTGTCTGTCTGTCTGTCTGTCTGTCTTCAACTTCCATTTTGTCTTCTCGTCTCCTCTCACCAAATCCTCGTATCTTAATTAATCAGTCGTTATCCGCTGAGGAGTTTAATTTAAAAGTCGCCTTCCTCTTCCCCACTTTCTGGATGAGCGCTCCTCTTTCTATACAGCTGTTAACACTCCCATCTCTCTTCCCAGCATCCTCTGCTTCAGATAATTGCTTTCTTTATGAGTTCGCAGCCATGCTCAAACGCACAAAAGGCTTTATCGAGCCTCCATTTCATTTCCTCCTCGCTCCGTATTGTTCCTTTCAGACGCAGCGGAATAGGACTTTAACCCCGCAGATCTGCTCATTATTGATTAATTACTTTCTCTGCTAATCGGCTGTGAGGCTGCAGAATTAAAATCAACTTTAGCTCCCACTGAAGATCTTTCAGCGTCATTAACTTTGTGATTTCTGATCCAACAGGTGCAGCCATGCCATCTCTCCTCCTCCTCCTCTTCCTCCCGCTCCTCCTTCTCGTCTCCCCTGCTGCCTCCACGCTGGAGTTTCGTTATCATAGCAACCAGGAGATCGAAGAGTACCTCGTGCTGATGAACACCTCCAACTCTGACATCACATACCTGTACAGCATCGGACAGTCAGTCAAAGGTAACAGTAAAGTTAAACCCAGAAGTCAAAAGCTGCCACCCTGATCCAGTAATTATGACTCCACACCGTGTGATTATGGCCGACTGTCTCAATGTTACATAAATGAACTCATGATAATGAGCTATGAATTCTTCAGCTGTAAGTTAAGGAACTCCCGTTGTTAGCATAATTTTCACTTTTTATCATGGACATTTAAAGTCATTTTCACAGACTGTTCACAGAAACTACAGCAAAGAAGCTCTGCCATAATTCCACCTGGAGACATAAACTAGGATTGTGCCAGGACTTCATATTTATGTTGATTGATTCAGTGCAATGCAGCTTTAAAGGGACAGTTCTGGATTTTTGAATGGAGTTGTATGAGACAGATGGCATTAGCCTGAACATTAGACACAGTGGTGATGATCAGCTCTGCATCTGAGCAGAAAGTCTTTAAAAAAGCTTAAGCACTGTAATGCCTTTAAGGCATCCATCCATCCATCCATCCATCCATCCATCCATCCATCCATCCATCCGTCCATTTTTTATCACACTTACATGGCATATTATGGTAGGATTTTTCTTAACCGAGCCTCACAGGGTAACAAAAATAAACACCAAACCAAACTATCTATCTATTTAACTGTCTGTCTGTCCATTTATCTATCTCTGTCGATCCATCAGTCGACCTACCAATATATCAGTCAATCTAACTGTCTGTCTTTCTGTCTGTCTGTCCGTCTATCAATCTATTTGTCTATCTATTTCTCTATCTTCCTGTCTATCTATCTATCTATCTGCCGATCTATCTATCTGTCTGCCTGTATGTATGTCTATCCATCTCTCTATCTATCAACCTATTTGTTTATCTATCTATCTGTCTGTCTGTCTGTCTGTCTATTTGTCTATCTATTTATCTATCTGTCTGTCTGACTATTTCTCTATCTCACTGCCTGTCGATCCATCCGTCTGTCTGTATCTATTTGTCTATCTATTTATATATCTGTCTGTCTGTCTATTTATCTGTCTGTCTGTCTCTCTGTCTGTTTATCTATCTCTCTGTCTTTTTATTTATTTATGTATTGGTCAATTTTTTCCAAATTGGAATAAATGATTCTGAATTTAATCTATTGGAATTAGAGGATTCTCCTTTACATGGGAATAGTTATTCTGAATTGAGGTTTTCATGTTATTCACTTTTATTCAATTCCTCTGAAGGTCTGCGGGTTGAGAATGGTTTTGATTGGACGTGATGTTGTGGCGTATTTACGTCTACCAGGAGAAAAACTTCAGTTCAGCACCTCTGTCAGGGAAACCTCGTCTAACTTTGACGCTACAGCTTTAAAAAGGTTCACATTTCTATGCTTGCGTCCATCCACTGTTTTCATGAAATCTTCTAAGGCTATTGTGTCAGCTCAAGTCCAACGCTTGCTTCGGGCAGCCGTCCTGCTCCTGTCAACGTGGAATATGAAGGGAACGAGCATGTGCAGAGGGACCAGAGTTAACTGAAACAAAATGATTGAGGAAGTATTACATTTGGATTTAAAACCAGAATAAACCGGCTGCCTACTTTGGAATTAAGTTAAATTTGGGATGATCATTTTAATTTGAAATTCGGTGTTTACATGGTCATTTTTAATACTTTTAAAGGTGATTTAAACCAACACTATGTAGTTTTTCAAACATAATATAGTCCTTCGATATTCATTGTGATGGTCCACCACTTTACAATGAGTTCAATGAAACCTCTGTCGTGTTCTGAAGTGGTCTGTATCGCTCTCACTGGCGCTATGTAACTTCGGGGTGGATGGTGGGAACCCTGCCACACTAAAAAACTACAAGTTTGGACTGCTTTACGGCATACGTCACTTCCCCCGATTCCCGATTCGTTTAAAACACGGAAGTGTCGGCGAAAGCCAAACGCAGAGCTGTAGTCATGGCGGAGGCAGTAAAGAACGCAAGAAAAGAAAAAATTATTTTGAGGATACCGAACAAAGAAAGCGAGAGAAAAACAAGCTGAATGCTCGGACAGGAATAATCATCGGTTCGGTGTTCACTCGCTGGCGTGAAATAAAAGACGAGGAGGGATGTCCGACCGATGCCGACTTGGCCCTGTTATTGCTGGACTTGTAAGTACTTGTTGATTGTTTACCATCTGTTTACAGTATTCTTGAGAACGTACCAGTATGTAGTTTTGTTTAGTTTCAGGTGTGTGATATCGCCAGCTCGTGGTTGTCTTTACTTTTATTCACTTTATCGCTTCAACAGGACGGGGGCGGGGGCGACTACACGGTAATAAAACCAAGTTGAACTTAGCGATTTTCAACATCGTCATTTAGTCAAAAATAAATACATTACCGTCGCTATCCATCCAGCCGCTGAAGACAGAAGAATACTTTTGAGCAAAGTCCTGGCTTCTGTGATTTGCCCTGGCTCTGTACCAGCACCAGTGTGTGTGTGTGTCTGTGTGTCCGGGGATCTTCCGTAGTGCTGCTTTAAGTTTAAATCTGAATTAAAGGGGAATTAAAGCTCTCATGTAAACGCAGCCACAGTTGGAGCACATCCATGATGAGAAACTCCCACTGAGCCCCATCCCACAATTCTGCTCATTGATTCAATTCTTTAATGTTTCATTTATTCTAGTTGGTTGTCTGTGTGGAAAAAAGTTAACCAATGTAAGTTTTCAGTGGCTTAAATCTCAATCTCATGACTCTCCTGACATCCAGTGCCGTGTTTCCACTTCTGGAAGTTGTTTATTAACTCAAAAAAATCAAGGCACAATTTTGGCCACTTTTCCCCCTGGCTGCTCTTTATCGTGTCTGCTGTTTGCCCTTGACGACAGCGTGACGTCCTCGATTCAAAAGCCTGCAGGCGAAAATTTGAAGTTGATTTATTAAAGGTCTTTGGTATGGAGTCATGCAGCAGTTTTTTATAGATTCTGTTTTGGAATTGATCTTATTGTCCAATTCGTGGTCATGGAGTGGTGAGCATGTGGTCACATCTTAAAACAGGCTATCAGATAGGGCTGGGCGATATGGCCTAAAAATAGAAGCCCAGAAAACTCAATTTACGATTTTAATCAATTTTTTTTCCTCTCAAAACAAAAAAATTCCAAGTGACACAAAAATGACAAGAATCAAGTTCTACATTTATGTTGTCAAAATATATTCCTAAATCAATCAGAATTTTCCTCTTAAATTTAAAGTGTGTTATAAAATGTTGATTTTGTAGTTCTAACACAGGCAGGTTTGCCGTCATAAACACTGAAAGCCGAGGGATTTACACAGCTTGTTAACATGTTTCTCTCTGATCAATATTTGATCTGATTAAAAAATAAATAAATACAAGCCTATAAAAGTGCTTGTGTGAAACCTGACAGGGCCACCATCATGAAAACTGTAAAATTTCAGTATTTATATTTTTTTTAATCTTTGCAACTTCTTACAGTTTAAGTAAGTGAATGAAAAAAAATCTTATTTTTAATTTTAATTTTTAAACTTCTCTGCAGAAAATAATTGAAATTAATTGATTTAATTGATATTTTGCCCGGCCCTACTTTGAAATGTACAGTCACCTTTGAGTTGCTGCCATGTGATTGGCTGAATACCCCTGAATAGGTAGGCATATGTAAAAGTTTTAGAGCTCTAAATGTTTTTATTAAAGGTGTCTTCATCCCTGAATTTCAGCAGGCTTCTGTCCACACACAGAAACACACACGTCCATGATGTTTGACAGGCTTACTATGGGATGTCGGTCACCGGGGCAACCATCACACACTGTGACTAACAAGTGTGTGTGTGTGCGTCTGAAGGTGTGATCACATAACGAGACTGTAAACGGTCGTTAATTAAATCTGGGACGGATTAACCCGGCTCATCACACGTACACACACTTCCTAATCTGGGCTAATCCAGGACACCAGCTGGCTCCTGTCCAGCACCAGTGTGTGTGTGTGTGTGTGTGTGTGCATTTGTGCATGTGTAACTTTGTCTGTGCGAGGCCTGTCGAGGCTCGCAGGGCCTCGTTCATTCACAGCCCCTCTGATGGTCTGCATAGTAACAGTAGTCGTGTTTATATGGAAACTTTAACTCATTAAAAGAGCTGCAATCAGACTCTTTATCCTCCAATAATCAGATTATGTCTTTAATGAGTCATGTAAATATTAATCCAGTGTTTTTAGATGAATATTATTCATTTTGTACTTTCTAGCACCTATATCTGTCATTCCAACAGGATCTATTGTATTGGCCATTAAAATGGAGATTACTCAGTATTTTCATGCTCATGGGTCAATGAGTCAACTTTGTGTGAATACTCCTGTTTTGTGGCAACAATATATTCTTTTTCAAATCTGTTCAACAATCATCTGTTCCAACTCTTGAAAACCACATCATAAGTCAACATTTCCTGGTAAATATTAGCTCTAGTGTGAGCTGGTAACAGAGCTTAGCTTCTTATTTTCTACATAAATTTGTAAAAAGCAACTTGGAGAAAATCCACACTGGGTTAGGAAGGCTAAACTTGTATTTTTAAGGATTTAGAAAGACTTTTCATCTATTTAGATAGTGTTGAATTTGAATTTATTTAATGTTTTAGATTTGTCAGTCATTTTGTACTTTTGGCATCTATATATCTTATCAAAATTGATTAACCATTAAAATTGGGATTACTTAATACTTTTCATGCTGAAATGGGTCAAGTTTGTTTGAATACTCTTGTTTTGTGGCTGTGAGTTGTTTCTTTTTTGAAATATGTTTAATGATCATCTGTTCCAAGTCCTGAAAACTACATCATTAGTCAACATTTCCTGGTTAATGTTAGCTCCAGTGTGAGCTGGTAACAGAGCTTAGCTTCTTATTTTCTTCATGAATTTGTTCGAGGCAACTTTAAGAAAAATCCACACTGGGTTAGGAAGGCTAAACTTGTATTTTAAAGGATTTAGATAAACTTTTGACGAATAAGATGAATATTTTTCATTAAGTACTTTTAGCCCCTATATTGTCATCCAAATCTGTTGAACAGGCCATGAAAATGGAGATTGCTCAATAGTTTTCATGCTGAAATGGGTCAAGCTTGTTTGAATACTCTTGTTTTGAAGCTGATGACATGTCATTGGTTCCCTTTTAAGTAAGTCCAATAATTAAATGTTCTAAGTCCTGAAAACCACATCATTGGTCAATGTTTCCAGATAAATATTAGCTCTAGTGTGAGCTGGTAACAGAGCTAAGCTTCTTATTTTCTACATAAATTTGTAAAAAGCAACTTGGAGAAAATCCACACTGGTTGAGGAAGGCCAAACTTGTATTTTTAAGGATTAAGAAAGACTTTTCATCTATTTAGATAGTGTTGAATTTGAATTTAATCAGTGTTTTAGATGAATATTATTCATTTTGTACTTTTAGCACCTATATTGTCATCCAAATCTATTGTATTGGCCATGAAAATGAAGATTACTCAATACTTTTCATGCTGAAATGGGTCAAGCTTGTTTGAATACTCTTGTTTTGTGGCAACAATATATTCTTTTTCAAATCTGTTCAACAATCATCTGTTCCAAGTCCTGAAAACCACATCATTGGTCAATGTTTCCTGGTTAATATTAGCTCCAGTGTGAGCTGGTAACAGAGCTAAGCTTCTTATTTTCTACATAAATTTGTAAAAAGCAACTTGGAGAATATCCAAACTCATTTAGGAAGGCTAAACTTGTATTTTTAAGGATTTAGAAAGACTTTAATCTAATTAGATAGTGTTGAATTTGAATTTATTTAATGTTTTAGATGAATATTATTCATTTTGTACTTTTAGCACCTACATTGTCATCCAAATCTGTTGAACAGGCCATGAAAATGGAGATTGCTCAATAGTTTTCATGCTGAAATGGGTCAAGCTTGTTTGAATACTCTTGTTTTGAAGCTGATGACATGTCATTGGTTCCCTTTTAAGTATGTCCAATAATTAAATGTTCCAAGTCCTGAAAACCACATCATTGGTCAATGTTTCCAGATAAATTTTAGCTCCAGAGTGAGCTAGTGACAGAGCTAAGGTTCTTATTTTCTACATAAATTACGAAAAAGCAACTTGAAGAAAATCCACACTGGTTGAGCAAGTCTAAACTTGAGTTTATTTAACATTTTAGATGAATATTTTTTTCATTTTGTTCTTTTAGCACCTATATTCTCAGACAAACCTGTTGTACTGGCCATTATAATGGGGATTTCTCATTACATTTCATGCTGAAGTGGGTCAACTTTGTGTGAATAATCTTGTTTTGTTGCTGTGATTTGTTTCTTTTTCAAATATGTTTAATAATTAAATGTTCCAAGTCCTGAAAACCACATCATTGGTCATTGTTATCTGGAGAATATTAGCTCCAGTGTGAGCTGGTAGCAGAGCTAAGCTTCTTATTTTCTACAGAAATGTGTATGAAGCAACTTGGAGAAAATTTACACTGGTTTATGACGAGTCAACTTGTGTTTTTAAAAATTTAAAAGGACTTTCTGTCTGAATAGATGTGTTGAATTTGAATTTATTTAAAGCTGCTATGAGGAGAATTTATCGCCGGCGTAATGCTGCGTTCCTGTAACCTCGGAAATGGGAGTGACATCATCTCCAACTTATCGGCGTTCCAGTTGAAGTCAGAAAAAAACATGCCGTTCTACCAGGCTATTGTTAGCTGTTGTTAGCACGCCCTGCGTTGTTGTATGAAGAATGTGATTATCACTATGGCAGCATTTTTGTAAATATAAATCTAGCAATACTATGTATACAGCTGATCTAGAGCGACAAACCCCAGTCAGAAGTGCAAATAAATTGATTATTACAGGAGCTAAATAACTGTTCACACTGGGGGCATCCATCTTCGATTGTCACCTCGGGGTGGCGAGGTTTCACCGAGCTCCCAGTAGGAAATTCAGACTTTGGGGGACGTTCCAGTTTTAGTTTCCCACTCGAAACTCAAAATTCCTACTTCTGACTACAACTTGAACACACCGGAGACGTGAAGCCAAATGTGTTTGTGTGTTGTGGTAAATGCAGCATGGATCTTTGTCGGAACTCTGCATTGCTTTACAAGTTCTTTTTCAACAACTTACAGGATGCAAAGCCACGAGGTAATGTATCTCTTTCTAGTTAGGTAGCGGTAGTTTTTGATGTGTGACGACAAGCAATGCGGGGAAAAGTTATTATCGTAGTTTTGTAGCCGGCTATATATCGCTACTTCCAGCCCGACACTCTCAGACGTGTAATATAAATAATAAAATAATATAAATTTGCTCTAGTTTTAATTGTCTGGTTCCCCGAAGTTGAGTATCCAGGCCAGTCCAGCCCTGTACGACCCGACCAGGAGGCTAAAGAATAGCATTTATAGATGACCTATTTAGATGCTATAAAACTCATCGATAAGTGCGTATTTCGATCAGGCATACATCTAAAAGTGAGACTTTTTTGTAATTACTTAAAAACTCCTCACAGTCTCTTTAAAGTTTAAACCATTATGTGTCATTTTGACTACACATTAAAAAGTTGATGTTAATTTACTACTAAATCTGGTGCATATGCTTCTTTAAGTATATTCTCCAAATGTTTGCTGCACCAACATACCTGTATGAAATACTGAGACATGCACAACCATGATTGCGAATGTAGCGAAAATACTGCAGGGGTGTCCAAACTTTCTTCTGTAAAGACCACAAGATAGAATAAAATGCAAGTAAAATAGCTAAGAAGTCAATACAGGTGCTTCTTTGTCTTATGTGTGGGGATACTCCGCCAAGGAGGTTTATTTATGCCGACGTATGTTTGTCCTTTTTTCTGTTTGTTTGATAGCAAGATTACACAAAAACTGCTGGACAGATTTTCCTGAAATTTTCTGAAAATGTTGGTAATAACCCAATTTTGAAATGACTCAAGTTTATTGGTGATTAAATATATTTGTCTGGATGCAAAAAAATCCTGAAATTTCAAAGAATCCCATAAGTCATCACCGAGTGGAGATTTTTATCCCTGCCATTTTTTGATGGATCTTTTACCAAATTTACAGGATCATTTTGGGCCAGTGTCTCTGTCATTAAGAAAAATTTCGTCTGGATCGGATACAGATTGATGTCACCAAAAAAAAAACGTTGTACTTCATCATGGAAAATCCCATTGATAGCAATCAATAGTTCACATAAATTTGCTTACTTTATACAGCTCTTTAGCCCCTAGCATTTTAAAGCCTTAAACTCATCATTCAGAAGATTTCATTCACACATTTCCCCTTGCATATGCACTCAAAAACCCGAAACCTAATCAATATAAATGTAAATCTGTTTTTCTTTCTCCTTCAGGTCAGGAGCTGTGGGTGTTAGCTCTGGGTGTCAACCCTCACAATCACGCTGTCGGCATCCCGGAGTTCAAATATGTGGGCAACATGCACGGAAATGAGGTGAGACCAACACAATCACACAATTTAACACACTCTGACCCCTCCCTTTGGACAGGAAGTGGGGCTAAAAGGAGACTAAAGAGATCAACAAAAGGCATTCAGAGTCAGACACACTCCACACACACTTTTGTGCTCAGCTGACAGGCTGTGTGCGCGAGTACGTGCGTGGATGTGGGTTAAATGTTGGCTGAGTCAACAGTATCATATTTGACCTCAATAATGAAACAACGCACAGAAACTGCAGGAAAAGAGTCAGCAGGAGAATAATTGATTTGAGTTCAAACACTGCTGTTGTGAGGAAAAGTAAATCTCCCACTCGATTATAGATCGCTGCTGGATAAACATAATTTCTTGCAGACAAGTTTGCTGCATCAGCTCATTGAAACACTTCCATCCATCTGCATGGTGGGGCTGCTTTCTCAGTTCTTTGCTCTAAAAGTTTTGACTAGAAAAACAAAGTTAGAGGAAACAAAGAATAAGACATTTTCTCGTCTTTTTGTCCCGTATTTGATGACAGAAGGTGTGCTGTTTGTGTTCAAGGGCTGATCTATTAGACATGTTTTGATATTTTTGAAGCATCCAAAGTGTGTGGGGGTTTTGGGTGTTTCCATTGGCATTTGCCTCTTTGCATGGCGTAGAATTCAGGCACAAAGGTATGCACAGAATGCAGAGAGGGTCGTTTAACTTGCTGTTCAACACTCTAATGTGTATTGGGCGTAAACAAGGTTAATTCCCCTGAAGTGCTGGCATGTTGTTATCTGCACTCCAGATTTTATTCTGTGTAGTTTAATTGAACAAACTGCTGCCAACTCATTTAAAATTGCACTTATGGCCTTTTCAAAATGACACCTGTGCAAATGTTGGCTTGTAGAGGGTGACCATACGTCCTCTTTTGCCCGGACATGCCATCCTTTTCAGTCGTAAAATTATGAGCTTAATTTTTTATAAAATGTCCAGGTTTTACTCAGCTTGTTCTACAGATGAAAACTATCATAACTCCTTGGCTATCCCAAAAATTCCAATGTATTCTGAAAGCTGATACACGATACATTACGGTAAAAGCTGTATTGCGTGAGGGGGAGGGACGGGAATTGAGCTGACTGAGCAAGTATTTAGAGACAAACGTGTCATTTATCAGTAGTTCATCTGTATTTTCTGTGTAAATATTGTAAAAAAATATTGTAAATAATGGCATTAATATCATCCTGGAGTGTTTTTTGCCATTCTTTTGCCATTTTTTCCACCTAGTTTATCTTTTTGGTCATATGCTTTTTCATCATAGTTCATCATGCGTCCTCTTTTGCTTGGACATGTCTTTATGTTTGGTCGTAAAATTATGTCTGGAAGATTTTATAAAATTTCCTAAAATGTCCAGGTTTTGCTCAGCTTGTTCCACAGATGAAAACTAGCAACTCTTTCTTTAGCCCCGCTTTCCAAGTAATTCCAGTTGATTCTGAAAGCTGATACACAGTACATTACAGTCAAAACTGTAATGTACTGGGGGGAGGGATGGGAAGTGAGCTGACTGAGCCGGAGAGCAGAGAGAGGATTCAGAGACAAACGTGTCATTCATCACTGGTTTATCAGCATTTCCGGTGTAAATATTATAAAAAATATTGTAAATAGTGGCATTAATATCATTCTGGAGTGTTTTCTTGCTATTCATTTGCCATTTTTTCACCCAGTTCATCTGTTGTGACATATTATTTTTCATCATAGTTCACCATATGTCCACTTCGCCCAGAAATGTCCTTATGTTTGGTAATAGAATTATTTCCGTGAGGTTTTATAAAATTCCCTAAAATGTCCAGGTTTGCTCAGCATATTTTACAGATGAAGCTATCACAGGCCACAGAAAAAGACATGCATAAATCAAACAACCCTAACTCCTTGAGTATCCTTGCTATCCAAATAATTACAATGAAATCTGAAAGCTGATACACGGTACATTACGGTAAATGATTGCCAGAGGGGGAGGGAGGGAAAGCGAGCTGACTGAGCCGGAGAGCAGAGAGAGGATTCAGAGACAAACGTGTCATTTACCAGAATTTTTTATGCATTTTCTGTGCAAGTATTATGAAAAAATATTGTAAATAATGGCATTAATATCATTCTGGAGTGTTTTCTTGCCGTTCTTTTTCTATATTTTACCTAGTTTATCTTTTTTTTTGATCATCTTTTTCATCATAGTTCACATCTAATGGATTTCAGAAGTAAAAAAAAATAATATCCAATAATAAATAATAATAACTTATATAAAATATGCAGAGCAGGTTCCATGTTTGTTGTCAGTTCTGGTATTGTAACTGAGATGCTCTGCCAGGTAGCCTAAATAAAGGTGACTGCATTTCACACAAAAGGAACATTTGTTTCTCTTTACTTATACGTTCAAACTTTACCAACAATCAATAAAGAGTTATTTGATGTTTTGTTTTGTCCAAGTGTAAAACCAAGTGTTCAGAAATTTAAGGAAATGTAAAGATGCCTTATACTTTACTCTTCATATTTTAGTCGACTAAATTTACAGCAGATTTCATAGACTAAACCTCAACTAAAATTACAAGCTTTGTCAAAGGGAACACTGATTCAGCAGGTTTTATTTGCTCTGTCCTGACCCTGGAGCATGTGATCTACATTTAGAGGTAAATTAAACTTCTCTTCAGTCTGTCACAGTCTCGCTTACATGAGATTAGATATACTTTGGTTTGCTTGGGCAGCTCTGCTGAAGGGGCAGTAAAGTATGATGTAACAGAAAAACAAACAGAACAGCTATAATACTCAGCTACAGAACAAACACAGCAGCCAAATATGGAGCATAAAATACAAAATAGGTGTAACAGTGCACACACACAAGAGCCATGAAGCTGTTATGCGATGCTTGTGTACAGATCACTGGTTCAGTAGCGTCTGAAATTGAGCTGGTTGTTTATTCAGCAGTTTGACAGCTGCAGGAAGAAAATGATATTGGACTCTATATCTGCCTATTTAGGCTTTGTTAATAGTTTTTAAATTTAAATCCCTTGGTGTTGGCAGGAAGTCTGTATTGATCTCAGGTTACTTCAATGATTTAATCAGCATCACTTTTCATTTTCAATTTAAGCCTCAAGCTCCTCACAAGCTGCATCCATCAGGTCTGTTTGATTTGACTCGATCAGGAGCCCAGAGTCAGCAGTTCTGTGAAATGAGATAGACTCAGAGGCCACTTGATTAGGTACACCCGGTCATTTGACATGGTCAGGAATTCCTGAACAGAACTATGGTCTGAAGAGTTGGGGGCTACAGTCAAATAGTCCACTCCTAAACCCTTTCCTAACCACTTTTCCTTAACCCTGATGGAGAACATCATGAGGTTAAGGAAAGGAGAGAGGAGAATTCAGAAGGAGTTAGGAAAGGAAAACTGCCTTTGCAGAGTGAATCCGACAACACTTTCACTATGCTACATCATCATGTGACGCGGATGTTACTGCTGCGTTAAAACTAACATTTTTCAAAGATGGACTACAGAAGGCTAATCTTAGAAGTGCTCGTGTATCATGACAATATTATTCCTTTCAGAAAATTTGAGCATTAACAACCTGGTAAAAATGACGTCTGCATAACTGATGTTAAAGTGAGGATTTAAATAAATCTGTCCTCTCATTATCGACATGAACATCAGTCAGTGCATGAAAATAAATGAACTGAATGAAGAAAGGCAGAAACTGTCAAGCTCACAATCTAATAGAGTACAAATTATTAATATTGGACCAAGTTTAAAACATAATCAACATCAAATGTCTCATGTCCTGCTCTCTTCAGAGAATCAAACTACTGGAAAGTTAGGGCAGGTTTTGGTAAACTTAAAGTATCGAACAGCATACTGGTGGTGGATACTCTCTTGAAACACTTAATCTCACTTGATCATGGTCCACAGCCTACTCAAGTATTGTTCTGTCTCAAAGCTCAGATCATCACAAACTGGTTTCTTGAACATGACGAGTTGACTGTATACTCTGGTGGCCACCGCAGTCACCAGATCTCAGTCCTGTAATGCTATCATAGAGATATGGGCCAACATCTTGGAGGAATGTTTCGTGCACCTTGCTGAAACTACGCTGCCTGGCCAAAAAAAAGTCACCACCATAAAGCAAGGTCACACACTCTAATATTTCACCACCTTAGCTTTGATTACAGTCATTTTCGCTGCGGCGTTGTTTCAATAAGCTTCTGCAATGTCACAGATTTGTCCCAGATCACAGCACTGCCCCCACAGGCTTGGACAGTAGGCACTAGGCATGATGGGTGCATCACTTCACCTGCCTCTCTTCTTACCCTGATGCTCCCATCACTCTGGAACAGGGTCAATCTGGACTCATCAGACCACATGACCTTCTTCCAGTCCTCCACAATCCAATCTTTATGCCCCCTAGGAAACTGGAGCCTTTTTTCTGGTTAGCCTTACTGATTAGTGGTTTTCTTAAGGCTACACAGCTCCTGTTGTTTTTCTTTAATTTGATTTGGCCAAACGTTTAAGTGATTCACCGATCACCATCATTCAGGATTTCTTTTCGTCAACATTTCTACCTTGAATACGATGGTTCCCCACTATCCTTCCAGTTTTTAATAATGCGTTGGACAGTTCTTAACCCAGTTTTAATAGTTTCTTCAGTCTCCTTAGATGTTTTCTCTGCTTGATGTCAAAGATTTGACCCTTCTTAAACAGGCTAACATCTTTTCCACGACCACAGGATGTGTCTTTGACATGGTTGTTTAAGAAATGAGAAGCTGCTCATTGCATCAGCTGGGGTTAAATAACTTGTTTCAGCTAAAAGGTAATCACCCATGCCGTAGTTATCCAATAAGAGGCTCATACCTGTTTGCTTTGTTAAATCCAGGTGGCGACTTTTATTTTGACCAGGCAGTGTATGATATGACCAGGTACTCAAACAGGTGTGTTCAATAGACTGGCAAGTGAGTGTAATTAGGAGATATTAACTTATTAACTTAATTTCCTTTCAATGCTAAGGTGTCCAATTCTTAGCCTTGAAAACTGCTGGTTATTAATGATCTTCAGCTTAATTTGCTTTCTGAGGCTTTACAGCAAAAGTTCACATCATACGTAGATGGTTAATCTGGCCAAATTTAGGCCAAATTTGGTTGCACCTGTGCTGTAATGTGGGCACATCTGTAGACCCCACAGGGGACCAAACCAATTTTGCCGTCTGTTTCCCTCCAAAGGCCCCACATGGGTTAACCCAGATCAGTAGATCAAGGTCCCTTAATGGGCTGAATAGCAGGATTAGGAAATTATATTTTATTATTCCACTTTTATTAGGCACTGCAGATTGAATTTAGCTAGTGGTAAAATCTGTAACAAAGAATTTCTTCTCTTTAAGGGGCTCATATTTTTTTGCATTCTCTGATGTAAATCTGATAAAATAATAACCAGAAAGCACAGTGACTTTATTAGATACCAAAATTAAAATTAGAGGCAACTATCAAATCAATCAAAAGTCTGAGGCGTTTTCCCCTCTTTGGTTTGTCTGAAGCTACTTTTACAAACCATAAACTCTTCCATGGTTCCCATGCATCCTGGAAAACCTGGAAAATGAAAAGGAACTAAGTAAAAATGTACTTGGTAACATGCACGCTTAGCCATGAAATATGAGCAGATAAAATTAATGCAGGTTAAGGAATAAAATATGAAAAATCAAGACATCTGCGACAAAAAGAAATTATAGAAAATGACAAAATAAAATGAAGGCTACTTAAACAGTAGATGAACAAAATCTGTTTTTAAAAAATAAGTAGAAACAATAAATTTATAATAGAAACCCTCCATGAAATCTAGACTTAAAATACAGCTATGGCACAATGTTCATGACAGGGGTTAGACATAAATCCATTTTAAGTTCAATATGATAAGGTGGAGCTCGCTTGAGATATTGGTCATCAACCTTTAATCTTGTTTTTTAGAAGGATAGATTAACCTGAGGGTCTACCACAACAAATACGTTTTCAATTACCTTTTTATGAGAGAAATGATGCATACAAATATATATGTATGTGTATATATACACCATTTTCAGTATTGTTCAACATTATTTTACAGCATCTGTTTCCTCTTCTTTTCTTTTTTTTTTAAACACACATATAATAACTCATGAACCAAGGCAACTTGCACAATATACTAGGGGTGTAATGGTACACAAAAATGATGGTTCGGTATGTACCTCGGTTTTTGGGGTCATGGTTCGGTACATTTTTGGTACAGCATGGGAACAACGCAAAACCATTTGCTTATTTAGCACACTTATTAAACTAAAAATTTGGAATTATACAAACTGAAAAACAAAACATAGTCAATGTGCTGTTTGGTAATACTAATAAGTTAAATGAAATAAACAACAAAAGTATGAAACCAAAAATAATGAGTTTCTTTTTAAATTCCTAGCTTAAATGTGGACGACTGGGTACTGTATAGCGGGGCTCAATCACCTTTAGCATGTGTTTAAAACCAGCTTTTTCCACAACTGAATATGGTCTTAGATCTGATGCTATAAAAATGCTGATGGATGCTGTTATCGCTTTGGCCCGACCTAAACTGACTGGGAGAGGCTGCTTGAATGAAGACGGCAGTTGAATTTGCACTACAGTGTTTTTTTTTCCTTACCGTGGAAATCTTTACGCTTGAGTTGTGCCGTTTCAGGTGAGTTAGCATGCTTGACGTGCTGTCGGAAAAATACCCGACCTCAGTTGAACCGTATCGGCACACCGCCTTCATATCCACCTGTCTTTCTCTGTTGCAATATTTCACAAGGAAGTTAAAGTGTTCCTAGACAGGAGATTTAAGCAACGGGGGGAGAGTCTCCAAGCTCCGGTCGGTCACTAGCAGTAGCCATGATGCACAAAAATCAGACACAGTTTTTGTGGTTATGGAAGCTCTTTGATGTTCGTCTTCTGATTGGCTGATTGGATAGCCGAGTACCCTTGTGAAAATTGAAGAGCCATGTGCAGTGACTAACGTAAACTTACTGTACTCCTTAGAGCACAGCACTGTACCAAACCGAACGTCCTTTCCGAGCGGTTCGGCAGGAGTACATGTACAGTTACACCCCTTCAATATACTAACAGAAAAAAGAAATAATAACAATATTAGTTATAGTTACTACATTCATTTTGTGTCAGGGGAACAAATTTATTTTTTTCCCAAATTTGGTCGAACTTAAAGCTGGGGTTGGCGATTTGATTTAGATACGCTTTTTGTAATACTGGTTAAAATGGTCTTTATGACCCGATGGTAATCAACTCATAATGTGTTCTTAAAACAGAGCGAAAAATATCCGCTATCTACAGCAGGAGTAAAACAGGGAAAACTCCAACCAAAAATTAATGCCGGGACACCCGTTTTTAAACCAATCAAATCCCGTCGCCATTCTGCCCGCCTACTGCGCGTGCATTTTCCCAGCGTACACAGATTTGGTACGCGTAGCCGAGCTCATACGTATCAGAGTCCACGGGAGAATGCTTACCTTTCAAGTTTTGTCTTTGAAAATAAGGGAAGCCCGCCGTGAGCCGTCCCACAACCCCAACCAAGCTCCAGTATCCCTCACATTTAAAGACAGACATACAAGAAATCTAAAATAAATTCTTTGTTTTTCTAAGTTTGTTCTGCTGCTCTAATCTCGCGATAGCTGCCACCCAGGCTACTGCAGGTGGACGTTCTCGCAAGGCTTTTTCTTCTTCTTCGGTTTTACGGCAGTTGGCATCCATCATTTTGGAGCATTACCGCCACATTCAGGCTAGAGACAGACCTCAGTTTGGAGAGGCAGAGGAATGTTTTTATTATTATATCATCACACGGGAGATTTATGGGAGAATGCTGATACAGGAGGACGGCGGGAAAGAGGACAAAGTACGTAAAATACTGTAGTTTCATGACCAAAACGGGAGATTTGACAGCTATGTGGAGAATGTCAGAGGAACTACCTATTCCTCAAGATCGGCTGTGAGTACTAACTAACTTTACATGTTTGTTTGGTGTTTTCTTCCCGCTGACTGAGACATGACTTGGTGTAGTGTAAAACAAATACGTTGTGCTGAGGGTTTGGAGTTGAATCAGTCTTCTGGATATATCAGCCGCATGTGAGCGGGGGGGGCGGTTAGGCGGAGACCTGAGGAGATGCTACTTTCAAATTCATGCTAGTTTTCCACAATCGCCAACCCCAGCTTTAACTTTTTGAAATCTCAGGCAGTAAGTCCATTTTTCCATTTTGTGTATCTCAAAAATAATTCCAAACCACTCCTTCAATGCTGGAAGTGATGGATTCAACCACCTTCCTGTGATTGCTTTTTTACTACCTGCAAGTAGAGCCTGTACGAACCCACAACAATATTGTCGTTATATGACCCTGGAATCTGATAAGTTTGTCATAATTTCTAAGAATGTCAGAGAATGTCTGATATTTCATGCATTTGTTAAAGCCATAGACTGCACAGTGTGTAAATCAGAGCTCTGGGGCAGAGAAGGCATAAACAGCAATCTGGGTAAATGTACAAAATGTAAGATACAACTGCAGAAAAGAAGAAGGGAGGTGATTTCTAGAAAAGAGTGGGAGCACTGTCTTCTGGACTTTTCCTGATCTTTCAGTACAAATTAAACAGAAGGACTGTCTCTGGCTACAATTGAACAGTCACCTCCTAAGCCGTTTCCTAATCACTTTTAAGTAAGGAAAGGAGAATTCAGAATTATCAACATAAACACCAATCAGTGCATGAAAATAAATGAACTGAATGAAGGAAAGGCAGAAACTGTTCAGCCCAAAATCTAATAGTGTACAAATTATTTATATAGTTCAAAACATAATCAACATCAAATGTCTCGTATCCTGCTCTCTTCAGAGAATCAGACTACTGGAAAGTTAAGGAAGGATTTGGTAAACTTTAGAGAGGATGGAACAGCAGTGGTAACTCACATGGTCTGTGTGATTTGTTCGTCATTATTCGGTTGAATTCTAAAGCAGTCGTTTATAAATGCTGTTACGCAGAGAATTATGGGACAGAATAATCTCCTCTCCTTTCGTAAAGGATGGTCCGGTGTATCCTATGCTAAAAGAGATGATAAGGAAGCATTGAGCCACCTTTCCTAAGCATTTAGACTATTTGAGGAGCTCTTATCACAAACTGTTTCCAGATCGTTTCACTCAGTTAGGAACCTTCCTGAACAAAAAGGACTGTTCAACTGCAGCCCTTGTTTCAGTGCTCTGTTTTTGGATTCCAGTTTCCCAATCAAACTCTCAGTGGACGGATCTAGTGCTGTCCAAACTTTGTGTTTGCAGAGCTGATGTTTGGTGTCAAATCTCTGACCTTGTCACTTCCTGCAGCACTTCATTAGAGGGTTTGTGAACCGATGATCCACGTGGGACTGTGGCTGAAGATTGTCATTTGTTTACGAGTGCTTTGCTGGATGAATCAGGCTGTGACGGGAAGGGGATGATCACGGGGAGGATTTCTTTTGTTTTTGGGGAAATGTGAGTGGTGCATAGCTGCTTTTTGATGGCTGATTTTGCAAGACGTAGATTGTCATTATGGGAAACCAAAAACAACAAATGGACAATTTTGGTGTCCAAGACAAACCAACGAAGCAGAAAAACAAGAGAGAAAAAAGTCGAGGAGAATCAGGACATCCAACCAATGCAAGTTTAAGTTACAGAAGGAAGGAGGAATCAAAGTAAACTCTGGAGGAATAAGGAACCAAGTTAAAGGAAACTTTTGGCGACCCTTGACCAGCGTCTGGCTGCCATGGAGACATCCCTCTCCTGACCACTCTCTGGATGTGTGTGAAAGTAAGTGGAAATGTCCTTAAATAGACAGTCACGCCCGGACACACACACACACACTCAGCAAACAGAGTCAGTGGAGTGTGTCGGGTCAGAGGAAACTTCCAGAAAAAGGCCTTTTCACGGCGTCTACACACATTTACACACAGACACACACAAAATGCACTTTAGCACAGCAGGAATGAAGCCTCCATGGAGCAGTTAAAGGTTGTCGGGTTGTGTGTTTGTGGGTGAAATTCCTTGTAAATAAATGTATTTTCTGAATGGCTTTCCTGTGAGGCTGAACAGCTGACACTGTACAGCAGTTTGGTTGATACCATGAAGATGAAGAAACTTGTTTTAAGCTGTGACAGGGAGACCAAATACAAGTCAGACAGCTCGATCAGACAGGAGATGTCACCTCTGTTGAAGCCCCTCGAAGCATAAGTTAGTGTGACACCCTTATAGACCTGTGTTCATTTTGTTGACTAATTATTTTCATCATGCTTTCATTAACAACCTCTTTTCCCCTGACAAACAAGACAGTAACTAATAAAAACAAGAGCACACAGACAAAAACTGGAACAAAATTAACTGACATTTGCATCAACAAATAGAAACTAGACAAAAATGTCTGACAGACTTAATCCAATCAGACCTAATTTGGTCATGAAGACAGAAGAGACAAGTTAGGAATATGTCCAATCACAGCTGCAGAGCAGGTTCGCTGTTTGTTGTCAGTTCTGGTATTGTAACTGAGATGCTCTGCCAGGTAGCCTAAATAAAGGTGACTGCATTTCACACAAAAGGAGCATTTATTTCTGTTCATTAATTCATTCAAACTTTATTCACATAAAATAAATAACTAGAAAAGCACTCAGAGAGCGCAGATCTCTGCCAGCACCACAGTCCTCTCCCATATTGTGATTTTCACCATAAATATAAGTCCTACCTTTATTTCATGTAAATATTTAGATTCATTGACCATGAAAACATACCATTAGCAATCGGATTCATAATGATATCTATTTTAATTTAGTAGTTATTCACAAAAATCACATTTTTCGTCATGGCGATTTTACACTGACGGGATCACTCCCAAAATCTAGTCATTTGTTCCTTGTCCCAATCCGGTCTGAAAATTTATTTTCGAAATCCGGTCGTAACTTTTTGAGATATGTTGCTAAGAGAGAAACAAACAAACAAACAAAAGACAAACAAACAGATGCCGGCAACAACTGGACCTCCTTGGCGGAGGTTATTATTAGATGTTCAATTTTTTCTAAGTGTAAAACATGACTTTAGAAATTCAAGGAAGCATAAAAACATACCTTGCCCTTTCCATTTCATACTTTAGTCGGTTAACTTTACAGTAGATTTCATCAACTAAAACAAGACTAAAATTACAACAAGTTAGATGCTTAATAATGACTAGAACTAAAAGATAATTTAGGCAAAAGACTAAAACTAAACGAAAAAGTACTATCAAAATTAGCACTGTTATTGGCACTGTTATGGGCTCTTTAAGTCGGGCCTACTCTCTCACTGGCGGCTGTACTTGGGACTCCTTGCTCGTACCACGTTGGACCCTGTTTTGCTTTTAGAGCTTACTCAAATTTCAGTGTTATACAAACTCCCTGTTTGTATTTTGTTGGTATGTTCCATGAAATAAATATGAAACTGAATCCACTGATTTGCAAATCCTTCTGACTTTTAGTCAGTCAAAATAACTCTAAAGACATGATGTTAAATGTTCAATCCGATATAATTATCCTTTTGCAAAAATTCCCTTATTTTCCAGTCAACGCCCACAGCATTTTCCTCAAAAGCTGACGCAGGAGCATGTTTTTTCCACTGTGTTACATGAACTGTCTGTTTAACAACACTTGATTGGCTTCTTGGAACTTAAGACACTATTTTGTGAAGCTTTAAAACTGTTGAATTCTTGCTTGAGTCAAGATCTCACTTGCTCAACAGTCCGGGTTATATTTTGTGTTTCATAATTCTCCACACATTTTTCTAGGTGTGGGCTGCAGCAGGTCAGTCTGTGCCAACTCTCTTTTACTGTGAAGCCACGCTGTTTTAAGAATGTGTCACTGTCTTGACGAAGAAGACGTCTCTTGGATGGCAACACATAGGCCTGTCACGATAATCAATAAATTAATTAACCGCTCAATAAATAAAAACGTCCTCTGTAAGTTTGCCTGCCTCGATAAGTCTACAAGTGCATGCATTTTTGTTTTCCTCCTCTCTTTCTACCAAACAAGCTGGATGAGAAGATGGGTCACTCTGCAACTTTCTCAACACCTTGGTGTGTTGGTTCTATAGCGAATTTAGCGCATTTATAGTGGAGTGAGCTTCTGTCATTCATTTAATGTTTGAGGGGTAGGCGGGGCCGCTCGTGCATACACACACAGAGAGCTGAAGTGAGCGTCATGAGGAGGAACAAGGAAACAAACACTAATATGAATGATGGCACGAAAGCTACAATTCCTCAGCCGAATGCCACAGCCCCAGTGTAGGACTATTTTGATTTTAAGCAGAATGAACAGGGTGTGAGCTCATGAACACTGACGAGCTGGTATGTCGTATTTGTCTGAAAGTAGTGGCGACAATGAAGGAGAGGTGCAGCGGAGCGTTTGTCCTGACAGTCAACGCTCACTGAGGCATTTGGTCTGCAAAAGAAATATAACTAAAACACAGCAAAATGGTTCGTGCTCACAGACAGTGTTGTTGGCTACATTGCAAAAGAAATGCAGCCCTTCAATAAGGTGAAGCCTGCATTGTCCCCGGCCTCAGTGACCTCCTCTGAGCATTTTCCCAAGAGATATGTTCTGTTTTAGTCAGAAAAAAGAAAAACTTTACGTAAAATTTTGTCAGTTTCCGTGAAATGCTGTGTTTACATGTAATTCATTCATATAATTATTATTCTTATTAATTATTAATTACCATTAATATAATAATATTACCAATTATATAATAATATAATATTGTCATCAGGTACCAGAGGAGCTTGTTCAGCCCAAGAAAGCTCCTTCCCAAGTGTAGGACCAACAGACTGAGAAACTCTTTTGTCCCTCAGGCCAACAGACTGTACAACTCCTCTCGGGAGGGGAGGAGGAGTAACAGGAAGACAGAGGATGGGAAGGAGCAGTAGCCAGCCTGTAGCAGTATATTTTTATTATATTTATTTAATTTTTAAATATTTTTATTTATTCGAAATAACATGTATTTATTAATAGTTTTATTTAGATCTGTTTTTTTATTTTTATATATCTTTTTATCTGTAAAAATTAGTGCTGTCAGACGATTTAAAAAATTAATCTAATTAACCGGATTACCGGATTTATAATTAATTAATCGAATTAATCGCATTTTAATCACATATCTACTTAAAGTACCCAAATAAAGAATTTGAATTCTAGGATATTATAAAATTGTAGTGCAGGACTAATCAAATGAATACACTATAAAGAGAAGATTGTAAATCCACATTTTTATTGGTGACTAAATAAAACCAAAGTCAGGGCAACTTGTCCAGAAAATTCTAAGCTCAATCAGGCAACTCAAATTACACTTTAAGTGTGTTTCATAAATCAAATTCAAAATAAGAAAAAGGTCGAGGACATCGAGCAAACCAATTAGACCTGATCCATTATTAAAGAATGTAGTAAAAACTATAGATAAATAAATTCAAAAATAAAATTAGTCTTAAATATGCCACTCCTATTGTCACCTGGGCTTTGTTTGGTTTGACTAGAGACGCATGTGTGAAGTGACGTGCCACTGCCATGTACGGGTCCTCCAGGTGGCCAATATCAAAATGTTTGTGTGCTATGATTAATCTTGTGATTAATTTTTATAACGCATTAATTTGCAGTGTAATTAATTAATCTAATTAATGCACTAAAGTGACAGCCCTAGTAAAAATCAAATACCACTGATCCCTAATTTCCCTGAGTGAGTTTTCCCCGAAGCGATTAATAAAGTATCTATACTATCTAATCTAATCCAATCTAATTCTGTGTTTAATGTCCAGTTCCATAATCGTAGATTTTATTGGGCCCTACAGATATTCTCTGAATCTTTTCACATTGTTATGGACGATGAATGATGAATCTCTGAATTCATTGAAAATGTTCTTGAACTGTTAGACAATTTGTTGTTGCTCCCGTCCAAGCTTTTTTAGAACATACTTCAGGCATCAAGTTCAAAATGAGTAAATATTCTCAAAAAACAAGGAAGTTTATCAGTTTGAGCATGAAATGTCTTTACTTTGCAGTGATTTTAATTGAACAGAGCAAACAAGGATTTTCAATTGATTGTTTTCTGTCTTTATTTCAACTTTACTTTGATTAGGGTTTGCAGAAAGGTGAGTGAGAGTATCTTCCATGCAGCTTGTGGAACTGAATAAAAATGATGAAAGATGCAGAAATAGCCATAAAATAGGCACAGAGTGTTGTTATAATCTTAAATATGACATTTCAGTTACTTTTCTTCACAGTAACCCGAGTGCTGTGGTCCTGTATAGTATTACTGCATGTAAACAAAGACACAACATGTCCCACCGATCATTATGTTTATTCTTTGCATAACAGGCATTGATAGACTTGGCAAACAGGTTTTTGAAATACACACGCAGATTCATACTTTCACTATGAAGAGCTGTGCACAAATATGCTCGCCACAGCCAACGTCAAAATCACAGTTACACAACTGACCACAAGTGCAGTTAGCAATTTAGCAGCGTGAGGCAATAATGCCACACAGGACTTGTGGAGCAATAACAATAAATGACAAAGGAGGCTTTTGGACATGGTGCATTTCATTATTCATGTCTTTGTGTTTTATCCTCTAAAAAAGAACTAACAAAGAGTTGTTTCTGCTCCAGTGCTGTGCATGTTCACACATTTTGTTTTGCAGCGTTAGCAGGTTGAAGCTTTGACTTTTGCAGTAACGTGTCCAGCGGATATCATCTCTCAGAAACTCACACTTGATAATCTTGTCACTGAGGATGAAGCCCGTTTAAGTAGGGATGAGAATTGGTAATATTTTATTGATACAAATGTAATTACCAATACTGCCCATCAATGCTACGGTTTTTCAATTCTGCCATCAATTCTTGCTGAATTTCTGTGAGGACAAAAGGTGGCATACACAGGCTTACAGTAGCAACAATGTCAAACACATGACACTCCTGATATTAAGTGCTGTGCTGCATAGTTAAAGGCTTCTGCAGGTTTTACCACGTCTGCCCGGTTAGTCTTGATTTTTAGACATGACATCATTTAACATAAATTCATACTTTTAGACCAGTTAAATCCATTTTAATGGCAGTTCAGCTAGATGCTGTTATATTAACTAACATACCGGCAATTCGGTAACACTTTAGAATAATGATCATCTGTAAGCCATCTATAAGCTATTAGTAGATATAAGTAGATAGTTAATCAGTCATGAACAAACTAAATATCTACTTCTGTAAATGATTATAAAGTCATTTGTTTATGATTATTAAATTATTTACAACTTCAGTTACAAGATATCTATAAGCTTAATTAATAGGTATTAGTAGGTAGTTAACCAATCATGAAAAAATGATTGGTGAACTAACCCTTACCCTAAACCTAACCCTTAATTATTTCATAATCATTCATAAATGATTTAATATCATTTAAAAATGTATATATGTAGTTAGTTTATAAGTTTTCAATATCTACTAATAGCTTTTACATGTCTTGTAACTTAAGTTATAAATCTAATAATCATTAACGAATGATTTAATGATAATTTACAAATGTATATAAGTGGTTTGTTTATGATTAGTTAACTATTCACTAACATCTACCAATAGCTGATAAATTTCCTGCAGATGATCGTTATTCTAAAGTGTTACCCATCATTCCTCTCCAGATTATATTCATTATAGATAATAATGTTAATATTAAATTGATCTCTCTATCCATGGTTGTATTGACCATTCATCCATAGTAACCATATTTACAACCATATAGACACAAGGACCATCTTGAAAATAAGATGCCACATCCCAAGGGGCATACCTTTAATACATTTGTATTTAACAGAGACAAATGTGACGAGGACAAATTTATGAGCTGGGCGTCCATGGATTTTGCCCTGATATGAATTCTCATTTTTAGTCCCTTTGTCTCCGCCTGGATGGATACATCTCTGGATGTATGTGTAAATACAGATATATTTATTATATGTGTTTGTATATGTTAGACTGTTTGGAAGGAAGCACAAGTCTGGATTAGATCAGTTGGCCAACCATTTATTGACAATATGTAAAGCAATACACCAATATTAAAAAAATCCTTCTGCTGCTGAGGACCCTGATCTGCTCGCCGTCTCAGGATGATCAGAAAAGAGCCCGAACAAAGGATGTTACAGTATCTAAGGGCGTAGTCTTCAACATTACACTTGTTTTGAAATCTATCTGGTTTCATTAACTGTCTGTTAGTAAAAGGTCAAACACAAGGCAGGGGGTTACAGTTGGTACTTTCAGTTCAGCTTAACCAGCATAATCAACAGGAACTGAAAACTAGAAGAAGTCTGGAAATAGACTGGAAACAGAAGTAGACTTCATTAGTGAACAGTAAAATCTTTAACTGAACAATAAACACATGACATCTTTGAGAAAATGTTAGCATAAAATCATAAAATATATCATATATATATATTCATATATCAATCGATCAATCAAAGTTTATTTATATAACACTGTTCATACAAATTGAATTGCAGCTCAAAGTGCCTTACATCAAGACAAGTCAATAAAACGCTAAAAAATAAACATTTAAAACGAATAAAGACATGTTCAAGATTAAAATAAAACCTAAATGATTACATGTAAAAAGATATAAACTACATCAAAAAGTATATGCAAGTAGTAAAACCTGAATAAAACATCAGACAAATGAATAAAACGCTAAAAATATACATTTAAAACAAATAAAAACGTGAAAGATTTAAGTTAAACCTAAAATGATTCATGTGAAAGATAAAAATTTTCGAAAAAATACAGAAGCAAATAGTAAAAATGGAATAAAAATGCAGACAAGTAAGCAAAATGCGAAAAATCTACATTTAAAACAAAAAACATGTTACAGAATAAAATTACACCTAAAATGATTAATGTAAAAGATAAAAATGTTCTCAAAATACATAAGCAAATAGTAAAAATGGAAAAAAAATAAGACAAATAAACATAAAAAATATAAATTAGACACCAATAAAAACATGTTAAAGATTATAGCTAAACTTATACGGTTAAATGTAAAAAGATAAAACCTATATCAAAATATATAATCAAATAGTAAAAATTGAATAAAAAGCAGACAATTAAAAATGCTAAAAATCTACATTTAAAGCAAATAAAAACTTGTTAAAGATTAAAATTAAACCTAAAATATTCATGTAAAAGATAAAAACGTTAGAAAAATACATAAACAAATTGTAAAAACTGAAAAATAATCAGACCAACAAAATGTGAAAAATATACATTTAAAACAAATAAAAACATGTTAAAGATTAAAATTAAACCTAAACTGATTAACGTAAAAGATGAAAAGTTTATGAAAACACATAAGCAAATAGTAAAAATGGAAAAAAACATAGTCTGTGTCCGAAATGGCATACTAACGTACTACATACTACATACTCATGTGTATATACTGTATACTACATACTATAAGTATGATTAGAATGCCAACCGTTCACACTGTAGTATACTACTAAGTTTCCCATGATGCATTTCAAACCTCTGACGACAAAAATCAGAAGCACACCAGGCTATCAAATATCTCTGTTGATTCACCACATATGAAAGTTCAGAGAGCATTTTAGATGAGAAAGTCACCACGTAGAATACCAAAATGTGGTCATTTGAGCCATGAAACGCACGGATACAAATTTCATTTCCGCATTCCGGACAGTTCGCTATGCGCCCCATTATGCTATCGAAGAAACTTCCGGTCGGCTTCAAAACGAGAGCCCATTTACAAAAGCGTTAGAGAACTAAAAGGAGATAATATAAGACGCGTTTATTTTGAAAATGGGAAGTTTGCTGGTGGCCGATTTTTGGCTGAATACCGGTCGATCTTGCATGGCGCAATGCATTATGGGGCATTTGAGTGTGACTAGTATGCTCACCTCGCATACTTAAAATTTTTTCCGATATAGTATACATCCGGGTTTTTCTCGCACACTCAATCTTTTCATACTATCTAATGTGAACACGCTACATACTCATTTTGACGTCACACTTAGTATGAGTAGTACGTTAGTATGCCATTTCATAGTCATAGACAAAGAATCAAAACACTAAAAACATACATTTTAAACAATTAAAAACATGTTAAAGATTTATATTAAACCTAAATGATTAAATGTGAAAAGATGACAACTATATCAAAATACATAAGCCAGTGGTAAAAATTGAATAAAAAAATCAGAAGATATAAAATTAAACTAATATTTTATAACAAGGTAAGATGAGAATTGTTGCTCATAAATAAATAATTATAATCATCATAAAAATAAAACAGTTCTCAATTAAAGTCAGGCTGAATTATGAGTTTTTACCAAAGTGTTTGATAGTAGAAAGCAGATATGTGTTTGTATAAACTGAAGAGTTTGTCACTTGTAATGGACTGAGGCTAAACAAATAAAGATTGATGGATATTCAGTTTCAGTTTCTTTCTTTGTTGACATTTGTGCTGACTGCCTCTGGTGAGAACATAATGTTCTTGATTTATAAGGCATGCAGAACAATATTGATTATTCCAGGGAGCTGTTATCACTTCTCAGCTGGACCCAGTTTTCGATTCTCATCCGATCAGTGCTGGGAGTTATTATTATCTCCTCATTTCCACAAACTTTTGCTACGTGATCTTTTTGGGGAAACATTTCCTTCTGCCCTCTTTGTTTGTAAAAACACAGCTATCTTTAAAGTGGAGTCACATGCACGGTTATGCATTTAGCCCTGAATAGGAAACAAAGCTGATTAGCAAAACAGAAACAAAGGAAGCAAACATCGTCTTTAGCTCTGCTGAAATCAAACCCTCACATCCAGAACAAAAGGGCAGATAGGGTGAGGCCGTACCTGTCAAAAGTGCTCATCCCGTTCTGAGTCGGCCGCAGGAATGTAGTAGTGCCAAATCAAACAGGCGCTTCTGAGAGCTCTGTTTGTCTGACGCTGATCTGAATGTAAAAGAGACACTCCTTTCACACTTTAACCCAACAGACTGCTAATTTTAACCTCTGTAATCTGCTCACATCACTACATCAGATCCTCAGATCCACCTCGAATCACTCCTGATATCACGGATTTGCATATTTTCCAGCTCTTGTGATGTATTTTTAGCAGTGATGATCCAGTGAGAAACGTTCCTTCATTTGGGAGATAAGCATTTATTGGATTAATTGCTATCAAGACTTACAGAAGCTTTAAAGGTTCTCACAGGATGATCCCTGAGGACTTAATCCATAATTTTCATGCTGCTTAACAACTCACTCCCCAGCAGAGGTGAAAGTAAGCCTGAACGCACCGGAACGCCGTGCCGGTAAAATATACAGACTTCTTCTACTGGAACACACTGGGATGCCTCTAAAAAGCAACTTTCACTCATACATACAATGAGAGCCCTCTCTTTTTTCAAGTGAAATTAACCAAAATAAATGTAAAATTGATGAATACAAAAAGTCATCTGCAGAATATGCCTTCTGTGACGTGTTAAACAAGGTTTTAATGCGCCTGATGAACACTAGGCTACAATTTGTCGGCTATGGTACTCACTTACAGTGATAGGTTGCAGCTTGTAGTAGGCTGGCACTAGCTGTAGTGTAACCAGAGGTTTAATTGGGCCAGAGCCCTCCGGAGCCCAGCTCCGCCACTTTGGAGCTGGGCTCCGGTTTAGTCAAATAAATAAATCAACCAATTCATAGTGGCAGTAGCGCCACGGACGACAGAGCATTTTCGCTTTAACAGCCTGCATGGCTTTCTCATCAGCACCGAGATGCACAACAAATCAGAGCGCAACATCAACATAGACGGGGTGGGGGTATGAACGGGACATGATACCAGAGATAATCAGTGAACTACGGCTGGGTATTTCCAGCAACTTCACGATACGATACGTATCCCGATACTAAGACCACGATACGTATCCTGATACAAGTAAATAGTGAACATTGACTATGCTTTAAGCAAAATTCTTGACAAGTTTAGTTTTTTCTTATAAGAAGAAAAAGAACAAAGACGAGTTTTAAGTGGTTCTGCAACTTGAGAGACATAAATTCAGATCTTCAGAGATGGTAGACCTGAGATCAAATTTAGAACATATGCTTCATTATGTAGCTCGTCTTCTACCTTGAACTGTGCCACTGTTAACATTACCCAAAGTGTATTTACAACAACTGTCAAAATATTGAGGCCATATCGATTCTGTAGAATCCGTATCGATACACTATCCCAAAGGAGTGCGATACGATATTTTGCCGTATCGATATTTTGAGCACAGGCCTACAGTGAACTGCTAACATGTGCGCATGCCTGAAGGGAGCCTTGACTTCAATGAAAACATTTACTCTACAAGCGCAAGAGCATGGAGATATTAGCACCAAGAACTCCCCACGGTGCCAGTGAGTGTAAAGACGCACAGCACACGGGCCAGGGGTCCTGAAGCACTTTGTGTGTTTATTGTAACTCAAGCGGTGTGTCATTCGCACATATGCCCGGTTTTTAAGTGAACAGAGCAATTTAAAAAACAATAGTCCTGTGCTTCAAGGAAAAGTTCGGTTCCTGCAGCTTTCACATTGTTTATAGAATGAAGAACAACAATATACTCATCCAGAAGGCTTTCCTGATCCAAACGGTGCTTCGGGAGATATTTAGATCCAAAATCGAGCAGCAGACATCGATATAATGGTAGCCCATAGGGCATAGATCGCTGCTCCTAAAAACTGCATTAATCGTCCAAAAACTCATGTTTTTCACCAATATTCCATCATGATCCGTTCCGGATGGTCCGCCATTGCAGTCTGTGTCACTCCACACAGCGCTGTGTGGCTGGACTGACCTCAGAACTGACTAGTTTGTTTACGTGCCCTTCGCGCATGCGCAGTGCGGCTCATTGTTCCAGGGGAAGACTGGCGGCCTACAAATCGACTTTCTTCTTCCAGTTTTGTGCAAAATGGACGAATATCTATCGGATGAAGATGTTGTGGAGGAGACCTTTGAATATGATGGGTGATGGGTGTTTCGGACCAGAGTTTACCGATGAGGAGATCATTGAAAGGAGGAAACGGAGGCAGCGCTCCAGAGAGTACTGTGCAATGCGCGAAGGGCACGTAAACAAAGTAGTCAGTTCTGAGGTCAGTCCAGCCACACTGCGCTGTGTGGAGTGACACAGACTGCAATGGCGGACCATCCGGAACGGATCATGATGGAATATTGGTGAAAAACATGAGTTTTTGGACGATTAATGCCGTTTTTAGGAGCGGCGATCTATGCCCTACGGGCTACCATTATATCGATGTCTGCTGCTCGATTTTGGATCTAAATATCTCCCGAAGCACTGTTTGGATCAGGAAAGCCTTCTGGGTGAGTAAATTGTTCTTCTTCATTCTATAAACAATGTAAAAGCTGCAGAAACCGAACTTTTCCTTTAAGTAAAACTCATTTTTCCTAAGCAGTCCAGCTCTTGTTTAACCTTTTCTAAATGATTAACTCATCCTGAGGTTTCCTGCATCACTTATTCTCCATGATATCAGAGCAAACTGAAGGATCAAGCTCCAAATGCAGTCTAGTATCAATCAATCAATCAATCCTTACTTATAAAGCACTTTTCATACATAAAATGTAACATAAAGGGGTGAACATTCAAGTACTAGTGCAGTGGTTCTCAACCTATGGGTCAAGGCCCAAAAGTGGGTCCCAGAGCTGCTTTCAGTGGGCCGCATATAAATCAGGTAAAATTTTTACCTCCCCCTAAAGAAAATAAATTTTTGGCCATATGTTACATTATGTGTCTGAAATCTTACATTATGCACTCAAGGATGTGCACAGTGGTCAGAAAAGAGCAGGCTTTATCAACGTCTGTCTTGTATGATGCTCGCGCACAAAGCATGCGAGCTAAAAAAATTTTGAGCTGCACAGTTCCTGCAGGAATCTTATCTTACTTTCACCCCTGCTACCCAGTTATTGATTTGAGTGAAATATCTCCATGGCTGATGCTTTGCTAGCTGTCAAATTTGGTTTGTTAGTCGTTGTTAAATCCTAAAGATTTAATCCTGACTTCATTAACTGTTAAGGAGTTCACTTTTAAGCTTTTAAAGGACATTTTAAGAGGGGATTTGTGTCAGAATTCCTCCATATTTACCGCCAAGGAGGTCATGTCTGCCGGCATGTGTCTATTTGTAAGATAACTCAAGAAGCAACATGATGGAGAGACTTGGGAAGGAGGAAGAAGAGCAGGAAGAAGCCACTAAAGCAGTCCTGCCCAAATATTATAGGCGCCTAAAATCCTTTTTTTTCCCCAAAAATTCCATTCTTATGTTCTGTTTCTTTCTGTTTTATTCTTTTGTGAATCTGGTTTTTAGTATTTTATGCAAATTTGATCCCAAAACACTGTATAAAGTCATGAAATATAGACACTCACTCTTCTGCTGGTCCTCTCTCGTACCTTCACTGTCATGAAACACACACTTGGCACAAAGGAACTCAAAGGCAAACCTATCAGATCTGTGGGGCAAAAAGCAGAGTTTATTTAACAGTCCAGGGTTTGGTACACGTGCAGGCAAAAACAATCCAGAAAAATGTATCAGACAAACGAAAGGCTTGAGGCACGGTGCAGGCAAAAACAGGTCTATGATGTGATCAAGGCTGTGAGATAAAGTGCTGGAAATTGACTCGAGGTTCAACAATCTGGCAACAGGACAGACAGGGAGGAAACAAAACCTATGAAGACAAAGAAAGACGTGAATTTTCAAAATAAAACAGGAAGTACGAGACAAAGCATAAAACACGAGTTCAAAACGGATAGCAAAAGCATGATCATGACATTTACAGGTCCAGTCAACATGATGTTGACAAACTTTGCAGAACATTTGATCGCCTGACACATAGTAATTATTTCGAAACTGCTATGCCCTGTACTTTGGAGTTGGTTGGGAGTTTTGTAGCTTCTTTGCCAACTTAGCTAGTGTCTCAGACAGCATCATACCAAGCCTTAGCCGATGTTTTCATGGAAACACTGTGACTTAAAATGCAAAGGCTTTTCCTTTGCATATTTAAACTCAATCCACATTCAGACGGTGACGCTGGAAACGAATGAAAACGCTGTAGTGTGCATGCCAGGCCAGTAGATGGTGACGTAGGTTGGAAGAGAAACAGCGCTGCTATGAAACACAAACAACAATGGCGAGTGGACGCACAAAGTCACAGGAGCCTCTTGTCTAGACAACAAATCTGTCTGGATAGTTTGTCTGGAAAACAAACCGGGCACGATAAGCAGCATGCGTGTTATTTATTCAGGAGTATTTAATGTGTTAATAAACGTAACACGTCATAGTTTGTTTCTGTCAATGTTTTATGATACAGAAAAACTGCAAACAAACCAAAAGAAAAAGGTTTAAAAATCTACTATTATTTTTGCCATCATTATTTTAAATACTCAACCATTTACTGATATGATAATATACATGTACATATAAAGTGTGTTATTTGTCAAACATTTTTTTGTGTTTGTCAAACTCAATGTCCTCTATTTTAAGTTATTATGGTATTGTTACAGACACGTCTGCCTTTTCTAATTGATTTTGTACCAAATATTTTTGCTTCTTTATGTCAGCACACAATTAACTGTTGGCTTTTAAAAGCTCACAATCCCGCACCAAACAAAATGTTTTTTTGGTTTGTTTGTGGTTTTCTGTTCCCTGAAATGTTAATGGAGTCAAACAATGAATTGTTTTGTTTTTTTCTTAAAACATTATATCCCTGAACTAATGATGACCTCTGCAAAACAGCTGAGCTGGTAGTTAAAGGGTTAAAATGGGCTGTAGAGGTTGAATATTGTTTTTTAGATATTATTTCTCATTTTAATAAAAACAGTGACAAAGACACAAGAACAACAGTACAAGGGGGACAAACACTACTTTTTTACATAAAGATGCCATTTTGACCATCTTACAGTATAAAGTTCTGTTTTTAATTCGTAGACTGAAGGTCATTTGTTCCATCGATCAGATTTCTTCTACAATGTCCAGCCAGTGTTTCAGTCCAGGTGGCTCAGATCTCAGCCATGATCTTGTAATGGCTTTCTTAGCTGCAAGAGATAGGACCTTAAACAGGTATTTATCTTCTTTACCTGTTACATTGTCTGGTATCAGTCCTAGATATATACACCAGGGATCATTAGGAATATCATAACCAAGAATTTCACCCATGACTCTCAAAACTCCATCCCAAAATATTTGTATTTTCAAACATGACCGAGTGGTTGGCATTCAGTAGCCCACATTGTCTCCAACAGTATTGTTGTTGACCTAATTGTTTATTTTTAATTTTTGGTGTGATAAAAAAGTGATAAAATTTTCCAACCAAATTCCCTCCGTCTTTTAGAGCTAGTTGATGTATGTTGGGTCTGAAACATGGACTGCCAATCACTCTCAAACAACTCAACATTAAATTCCTTTTCCCATTTCATTTTTAGAAACAGTGTTTCTTCCCTGTTGCTTTAATAAATCTCTGTATAGTTAAGAGACAATTCTTAAAGGAGTTTGCTTCTACTCACCTGTCAACACCTCAATCACATCATTCCCTTCCACTGAGATTTCCTTCTTAATTTCTGTATCGTAAAAGTGTCTTAGTTGAAGATATCTGTATAAATCTCCATTTCCTAATCCAAACTCATCTTTTAATTGTCTAAATGATTTCAAATTTTACTTATCTACTAGTGTACGTATGGCTGTCATTCGTTTGTCTCTCCACTTTTCAAAGGTGTTGTCCAGCGCTCCTGGTCTGAACCTGGAGGTGTGAGAAGGCCATATCAGCAGCTTACTGTCTCCTGTCAAGTTGTATTTTTTAACCACATCATACCATGTTTTAAATGTTTCTCTCATAATCCAGTTTTCACACTGAAGATGCAGATGTCCCTTTCCACTTAACCTAGACTGTGGAGGGGCCCGATCCAGGCCCATCTCAATGGCCTTCCATCTGGCTTGATAGCTCGGAGAGCATCAGCATACGTGATCAAAATCTTGAGACCACTGAAAAATTGCTAGAGTATGCGTTTAGCACATTTGGACTGTAATGAGGTTTTAAATAGAGCTACAATATGCAAAAGCAAGAAGGGGGAGTGTGACAAAGAGCACTTTGAAAAAGTAATTTATTGAAAACAACAAGTTAACTAAAATAGGCTGTTTATCAGCTGATCAAAAGTTTAAGACCATCGCTCAAAAAATTACAAAAAACTCTCCAAACTAGAACAATTTTTTTTTTTTCTCAGCAGGACTCAGTAATGAGTAGCTCCACCGTTCTTGTTAATCACTTCAAGAATTTGTTTGGGCATGCTTGATTCGAGTGTTTCCAGGACGCTTTTGGGAGCATTGCTCCAAGTGGTGAAGATGGCTTCACGAAGGGCATCAACTGTCTGGAACTGATGGCCATTTTTATAAACTTCCCTTGCCATCCATCCCCAAATGTTCTCTAGGGGATTTAAATCAGGGGAACATGCGGGATGGTCCAAAAGAGTGATGTTATTGTCCCTGAAGAAGTCCTTGGTCAAGCGAGCATTGTGAACTGCACCATTGTCCTGTTGAAAAACCCAGCTGTTACCACACAGACGAGGGCCCTCAGTCATGAGGGATGCCCGCTGTAACATCTGCACGTAACCAGCTGCCGTTTGACGACCCTGCACCACCTGAAGCTCTAGGGTTCCACTGAATGATAAAGCACCTCAGATCATTATGGACCCCCCTCCACTGTGCCGGGTAGAAAACATCTCAGATGGGAACTCCTTGTCATGCCAGTAACGTTGGAAGCCATTTGGACCGTCGAGGTTACATTTTTTCTCATCAGAGAATAAAACTTTTTCACCTTTCAGTGTCCCATGTTTGATGCTCCCTGGCAAAGTCTAAACGGGCAGTTTTGTGGCCAGTCCACCATTTTCTTTGTCTAGCTGAAGGGCCTTGAGTCTTATCCTCGGCCTGGTCCTCAACCAAATGAACCTGGATATTAGCTTGTCCCATGCTGTGAATTAAAAATTGGCTTAAATTTTGAAGATTCTGTATCAGTTAACCACAATTTATGATCAGGTGAGGGTTAATCTTCATGGTTTGAGTCCCAAAAATGTTTATTTTTAACAAAAGCAAATCAAGTGATACATGTGTTTTTATTTAATTCTTTTAATAAGAAAAGAAAGCACAAAAATCAGAAGTTCATCCTCAAAGTTACCTGTTTAGAGGCACAAAGGGCCCGTTGTTGTGTGTTGTTGGAGAGGTAAAAAAAGGAAGGTGAGTCAGCCGTCTGAGGAAAACAGAAAGACGGCCTCAGGCAAATCCAAGTCCTGACATGTGAGTGTAAGTGTGCAGCAGCTGTATACACACACACCTTTCCCACCATTCTCTCTTTCTCCCCCCTGAGGCTCTCATTCATTCACAAAGTTTGTCTTTTTATTCCCTCCCCACTGTCTAATCAGCCTCTGACTCGTCCCCGGATCATGTTTCGATTTCTCGCTGACTCACGACATCACTTCCTCCTCCCCGCTGGCTTCCATCAGGAGGGAACACGCCTGCTGTGGAGCTGAGAGTCACGCTGTGTGTTCAAAAATAAGATGTGTGTAGTGGGGGAATGGATTTGTAAAAAAAGAAAGCGAGAAAAACAACAGGAAGTGACAGTTGGTGTTCAACCTTCAGCACTGGACCCTGATACAGCTCCAGCCTTCAATTTGCCAGTATTTCTACTGGCTATTCCCTCAAAAGAACAGATATACCAAAGAACTTTGATTTCTGAAGACTTTATATGGTTGCTGCACTTGTTTAAAAATAATTTTCAACTTTTATGACTCAAAAACTCATACTAAAATAAGTACATGCTGCTATTTTTTATACTTAAGTCTATTTGTTATTCTATTAATGCTGTCCACTTTGCCGCTGTAACACTGTAAATTTCCCTGTGTGGGACGGGTAAAGGTTGATTCTATTCTATTCTATTCTATTCTATTCTATTCTACACAAATGATCATATGACTTAAAGCATGTTTATTTGTTTTTCCAGTGTTAATGAGAACTTATTTTTAAAGAAGCACTGTAATTGTTTGCCATCTGAAGGCCAAAGTTTAAATAATGGTCTTTTTTTATCTTCTATTTCTAATCCCTTGGCTGCTGTTTTTATATATATGATGTTGGTGTTTGTTACTGTGATTGCTGTGATATGTCATTTGAAAAAAAAAATAACAGCATGCATTTAAGGCCTTTTAAAGACATTTTAATGGGAGAGCACAAACCTATGCAAAAGCAGTTTTGACGTTGTGAGCAGAGCTATTTTAGAAGATGAAAATCCCAGATCCTCTTCTGAATTTGGATCACCACCAAATCAAATCTCTTTACCCTTGTGCCATCACAAACATGCCAGCAAAATACATTGAAAATCGTTGAGACATAAGTGTTGTGTGGAAAACTGCCCTATTTTGCAATGTTCATAAATTCTTAAAATAATTCCTAGATCTAGATTTACCTAGATTTATTTCTCAACAACGTCAAACTTCCAAAGATTGCTCCAGAACAATCAAAAGCTTTAGATACACCAATAACAGAAACAGAACTTTCTGCAGCCCTACACCTTATGCCAAATAACAAAGCTCCAGGTCCTGATGGCTTCCCTGCTGAATTTTATAAACAATTCTGGCCAATTCTATCCCCTCTCTTTATGAGAGCAATAACTGAAATAAAATTAAAATCTAGATTTCCAACGCATATGAATACAGCAGAAATTTCACTCATCCAGAAACCTAATAAAGATCCAACTCTGCCATCAAACTATCGTCCCATCTCCTTAATCAATGTAGATATAAAAATCATCAGTAAAGCTCTAGCACACAGGATAGAAAAAATACTTCCTTCTATAATCCACCACGATCAGACTGGTTTTATCAAAGGTAGACAGTCATCCAGTAACACCCGGAGATCATTCAACTTAATCCATTATTCATCTTTACAAAAGGTAGACACCATCATAGCAACATTAGATGCAGAAAAAGCTTTTGACAGAGTAAACTGGAAAACTCTCTTTAGCACTCTTAAGAAATTTGCCTTCGGGGACTCATTTATTCACTGGATTAAAATTCTGTACACTGCTCCTTCAGCTACTGTCACCACCAATGGACTAACCTCACAGAGATTCACACTACATAGGGGTACGAGGCAGGGATGCCCACTTTCCTGCATTATTCACCCTCTTTATAGAGCCTTTGGCAGCAGCTATACGTCAGAATGTTCAGATCAAGGGAATTCAGACATCCCAAATCCAACATAAGATTAGTTTGTATGATTTACATTTTACTGTTTCTACAAGACCCTCAATCGTCTCTGCAGGAAACAGTAAATCTCATTGAATCATTCTCCAAGATTTCAGATTACTCAATAAACTGGAACAAATCCTCTATTCTTCCATTACACAACACCAGATGGGATGCAGCATGTCATATATCACCTATACCCTTATGTTCAGGCCACATCACTTACCTGGGCATTAACATTTCCTCCAGGCTGTCAGAGCTGATTGGACTAAATTTCACTCCCTTGCTCAAAAAAATAGAAAGTGACCTCCAACGGTGGATGAACTTACCACTATCCATATTAGGAAGAATAGCAACCATTAAAATGACAGTACTTCCAAAAATAAACTACCTCTTTTCAATGATTCCAATTCATCCAACTCTGCCTTGGTTCAAGGCTATAGATTCAATGTTCAGTAAGTTTTATTGGAAAAACAAAGCACCAAGGATCAAACTTACAACTCTGCAAAAAACAAAATTGCAAGGCGGCTTAGATGCCCCACACATCCACCACTACTCTTTGGCAAATCAACTACAGTATATTTACAAATGGACACATCCAATTCAATCAGACATCACCTGGTTGGATATAGAACAAACAATCTGTGAAGATATACCTACTTCAGACCTCCCATTCCTCAGTCAAACCATCAAGCATCATCCTTGTTTTAAAGCAGGAACTATTGCCTCAACACTCACAGCCTGGTGGAAATTTCACAAAATAACAAACTCTCACCTTGCACCTTCCAACTTCACTCCAATCTGGCATAACCCTGATTTTCTAAGTAACAAAAAACCACTTCACCTGCATGCATGGGCTGAAAAAGGCATCACACATCTTAAGCATATCTTTCACAATAATAGTCTGGTACCATTCCACCACCTGGTCCAAGAGTTTGGCATCGGAAACAATAGCTTCTTACAATATTTACAAGTCAAATCATCCATCCAATCCAAGATAAATATAAATTCTACCAATCTGTCTCTTCCTCCATCAACCAAGGAGCTAATTAACATACTCTCTCCAAAAAGCTTTTTTCCAAAATATATAAAATAATACTACTACACACTGATAATTCCATTACATTGCCCTCCAGTAAATGGGAAGAGGATCTCTATGGCTCCTGATGCCGATTTCTGGGCTACAATTTTAGAAAACATTTATTTTATGACCAAAAATGCAAATCTCCAGCTAATACAGTATAAAATCATTCACAGAACCCACTATACTGCACAAAAACTGTTTAAAATGGGTTTTAGGACAGAACTATGTTCATATTGCACAGAGAACTGCCCTGACACCTATATTCACGCCACCTGGCTATGCGCACCTGTTAGACAGTTCTGGATAAAAGTCACAGAGTCCCTATCTCTCATTCTGGGAAGCCACATCCCACTATCTCCCTCACTCTGCTTACTTGGTGATGTGTCTTCACTTAACTTCCACACAAACAAAAATAAACCCCTTCTTGTGGCCCTAGCCATTGCCAAGAAAACGATTCTCTTAAACTGGAAATCAAGGAACTCCCTAAATTTAGCCCAGTGGAAAAATCTCCTCTCAGAGTATGTCTCCCTGGAAAACCTGGCTTTAAACAACACTGCAGATAATCAAGACCACTGGTCACCTTTTCTTGATTTTTTGCTCACCTAAACCCCCAAGTATTTAAATCCCATTTTGCCTTACCTATTTCTTTTTGTTTTTTCGGTCTGCCAATACCCCCCACACACACTCACACACACACACACGCACCCACTATACACAAACTAGCGCTGCCGTTTTGCTCTGTTTTCCGCTTTCTCTTTTTTAATATTTAAATTTAGCTCAGTTCCCTGGGACCCAGAGACAGTAAGTATACTCTGGTGGGTATACTCTGGTGACGGTAGTTGGGGTCCTCACCTCCTATGTCTCTTCCATAGGACCCTCCTCCACCCCCCTTCCCCCATCCACTACCCGAACCAGGGTCTTCATCCCTTTCCTACCCCCCCTCCCAAACCCACTACCCGAACCAGGGTCTTCATCCCCTTCCCACTCCCCCACACACACCCACTACCCAACCAGGGTCTTCATCCTGCTCCAACCCTCCCTATCCTAACCCACTACCCAAACCAGGGTCTTTATCCCAACCCCCCCCCCTCCCCACACCCACACCCACTACCAACCAGGGTCTTCATCCCTTCCAACCCCCCTATCCTAACCCACTACCCGAACCAGGGTCTTTATCCCTTCCCAACCCCCCTCCCACACCCACTGCCCGAACCAGGGTCTTCATCCCGCTCCAACCCTCCCTATCCTAACCCACTACCCGGACCAGGGTCTTTATCCCTTCCCAACCCCCCCCCCCCCCCTCCCACTACCCGGACCAGCGTCTTCATCCCTTCCCAACCCCCCCTATCCTAACCCACTACCCAACCAGGGTCTTCATCCCCTTCCCACTCCTCCCCACGCCCACTCACCAACCAGGGTCTTCATCCTGCTCCAACCCTCCCTATCCTAACCCACTACCCAACCAGGGTCTTTATCCCTTCCCAACCCCCCCACACCCACTACCCAACCAGGGTCTTCATCCCGCTCCAACCCTCCCTATCCTAACCCACTACCCAACCAGGGTCTTTATCCCTTCCCAACCCCCCCTCCCACACCCACTCACCCGAACCAGGGTCTTCATCCCTTCCCAACCCCCTATCCTAACCCACTACCCAACCAGGGTCTTTATCCCTTCCCAACCCCCCACACCCACTACCAACCAGGGTCTTCATCCTGCTCCAACCCTCCCTATCCTAACCCACTACCCAACCAGGGTCTTTATCCCTTCCCAACCCCCCTCCCCCCTCCCACACCCACTCACCCAACCAGGGTCTTCATCCCTTCCCAACCCCCCTATCCTAACCCACTACCCCAACCAGGGTCTGTATCCCTTCCCAACCCCCCCTCCCCACACCCACTACCCCAACCAGGGTCTTCATCCTGCTCCAACCCTCCCTATCCTAACCCACCACAACCAGGGTCTTTATCCCTTCCCAACCCCCCCCCACACACACACACACCCACTACCCGAACCAGGGTCTTCATCCTGTTCCAACCCTCCCTATCCTAACCCACTACCCCAACCAGGGTCTTTATCCCTTCCCCCCCCCCCTCCCCACACCCACTACCCACACCAGGGTCTTCATCCCTTTCCTAACCCCCCTCCACCTCCACTACCCGCACCAGGGTCTTCATCCCACTCCCCCCCCCCCCCACACACACACACACTCTACACATGAGCCACCCTCTCCATACACACCACATACTTCCAGTATAGACCTGCATCAGCACAGCACTCGAACTGTCTTAAACTAGCTACAATACCTGTTTGTTCTTCTCCCAGTTGTCTTGTCATGTCTTGTCCTGTCTTGTATGTCACTATTTCCCCTTCTTTCACACTGTGGGGAGACGGTTCCCTCCCCTTCAGCTCCCATCAGGGGTTAAATAAAGTTTTATATGATGGAGTAGCTTACGGGGAGGGCTGGTGATGGTCACTATAGCAGTGAATCATATTCACATATCTCTCACTGCTAGAAAAAAATGCATTAGTCTTTCCAACGCTGCCACCGGACACAGTGCTCAGCTGTAAAGATAATGCAGACAAGGGAAAAAAAAAAAAAAAAAAAAAATAATAATAATTCCTAGATCTGCAGCCATATGCTGATCACTGCCAAAATGTAATCAATTCTTCTATGTGACTTGACGGAAGTTCCCATAAAATATCATTAAAACCCATGGAGAATGGCGAAAATGATGAAAACTGACTTATCTTGCAGTGTTCATAATTTTTTTAAATAACTTCCTGTATCTACATCTGTGTAACCTGTATCTGTATTCAAATCACTGAAAAATTTTGCCTTATGCCATGACCAGCACTCCTTCAAAAAGCCACCAAAATCTATAGATTACTGTTTGACTTATAATGTAAATGTGGAAAACTGCCCTGTCCTGCAGTGTTCACAAGTTCCTAGATCTGCATCCATATGCTGATCACTGTCAAAGTCTAATTATTTTTTTATGTGACTTGACTGGAATTCCCAAAAAATATCATCAAAACCCACAGAGAATTGAGCTATTGGCAAAAATTCTGAAAATTGACTCATCTTGCAGTGTTAACAAAACTTTTAAAAACTTCCTGTATCCACATCTGTATTCAGATCACAGAAAAGTTTTCCCTTATGCCATGACCAACATTCCCTAAAAATGCCACCAAAATCAAGACAGAACAGTTTGACTTATAATGACAATGTGGAAAACTCCCCTATCTCGCAATGTTCCCAAATTCATAGATCTGCATCCATATGCTGATCACTGCCAAAATGTAATCTATTCGTCTCTTTGACTTGGCCATGATTCCCATAAAATATGAAAAACCACGGAGAATGGAGCCATTGGGGAAAATGCTGAAAACCAACTCATCATGCAGTGTTAACAATATTTTGAAAAGCTACCTTTTAAATATACCTAATTTTTTCCGTATGCCATGACCAAAATTCTCAAAAAAGGCCACCAAAATCTTTAGAGAACATTTTGACTTATAATGAAAATGTGGAAAACTGCCCCAGCTGCAATGTTCTCAGATGTTCCTGTATCCACATCCACATCCGTATTCAGATCACTGAAAATTTCTTCTAAGTTTTCCCTTATGTCATGACCAACATTCTCTAAAAAAGCCACATAAATCTATAGAGAACTGTTTTGACTTATGAAAATGTGGAAAAACTGCCCTGTCTTGCAGTGTTCACAAACTACTAGATCTGTATCCATATGCTGATCACTGCCAAAATCTAATCAATTCTTTTATTAGACTTGATAAGTATTCCCATAAAATACCATCAGAACCCACAGAGAATGGAGGCATTGGGGAAAATGCTGAAAACTGACTCATTTTGCAGTGTTAACGATATCTTTAAAAGCTTCCTGTATCCACATCTTTATTCAGATCACAGAAAAGTTTTCCCTTATGCCATGATCAACATTCCCTAAAAGTGCCACTAAAATCTATGGAGAACATTTTGACTTGTAAAGAAAATGCAGAAAACTGCCCTATCTTACAATGTCAACAATTCTTTTAAAAATCATTGGATCTTTCTTCCTTTTGCCATGACCAACATTCCCTGTGAATTTAATCAAGATTAATTTACCACTTTTTGAACATTTCGTGTAGATGTGGAAAAACTTATCCTTTAAAAGGTTCCTGGAACTGCACACATTTTGGGAACACCACCAAAATCTGATTCCATCTTTCTTGGGCCAAGACCATCATTCCTGGAAAATTTTATCCAAATGCATTCATAACTTTTTGAGTTATTATCAAAACCTTGGGGAACTGCCCTATCTTGCAGTGTTAACCAGTTGTTTAAAAAGATCCTGGATCTACATCTTTTGTCCAATCATTAACAAAATATAATTATTTCTTCTTTGTGCTGTGATCAACATTACCTGACAATGTCATCAAAATCCTTCAAGTACTTTTTGAATTATTAATGAAAATGTCGAAAAGTAACCAACCTTGCAAAGTTACCTTTGCTGTAAAACGTTGTTGGAACAGCATCTTAATGCCGAACAAGAATAAAATCTAATCACTACTTCATTGTGAACTTTCTGAGTCGTCCTGTTCACAGGCTAACAAACAAACGCCAAACGAGAAACAATCTTGTTGGTAGAGATAGATATTTTAACAAAGTAAATGTAAACCTTGCATGAGCTTCAGTTTTGAGCAGATTCTAGCATATTATTGAAAACAAGGATCACTGTAACCCTGCATTAAATTACCTTTAATTTTGTGTTTTAAGGTCCTCGGCCGGCTGCTGCTGCTCAAGCTAATCGACGATTTGGTGGAAAATTTCAGAAAAAACGAAACGTGGGCGGTCAGACTGCTGAGCAGCACTCGCATCCACATCATGCCGACGATGAACCCGGATGGCTTCGATGTTGCGGACACAGACTGCATACTCAGCCAGGGCAGGTACCAAAGCACTTTTTAAACATGTTATAGCCGTGACAGTGGACTGTACTTGTTGCTGTTGGATGCTGATATGCTGCTATTGCTGATCACTAACATTCACTGTAGCTTTCTATAAAATATTTGAAAAGTTGTTTATTTTTTGCTCAGTAAAAGTCGCTTTAGCTAGTAAACGAGTGTTTAAGTTTCTGTCCCAGTGTTCTTTCGCTAGCGCAGAAATCACACTTTAATTTTAACAGGGAAATTCTGATTTATTTAGGAATGTATTTTGACAACATAAAGGTAAAACTGGATTCTTGTCATTTTTGTATCACTGGAGTTTTTTGCTTTAAAGAAAAAAAAAACAATTGAAATCGTAAACCAAGTTTTGTGGAGAAAAAATCTGCGATTTTATTCATAGGCCACATCGCCCAGCCCTAAGTGAGAGAGTTTAGGATTAAAATTACGATTTATTAAAAAAAGAAAGATATTAAGCTCCTTCAAAACTTACGTTGGCTGTCATGAGTCACTTGTTTCTGCCTCCATTACCCAAAAGCAGTCATGGCATTCATTGTTAATATGAAATACAAATATTTAAAGCTTCAGGCCTCTCTTTACAGCTAAAAACATCATCTGTACTCCTAGCACGTCTAATGTAGACTCATAATGGGTTAAAACATGAGGGCCTCTTAGTTTAAACGTGTGTGTGTGTGTGTCAGCCCAAATGTCAAAACACTCTTAAAGACTTGAGCGCACACGTGCAGTAGACATGTTGACTATAGACTAAACTATGTGACGCTCCAACGCCCAAAACACCCTGATAGGCAGGAAGCCAGACTCGGTAGATCTATATCACACAGAAATCAGTCGCAGTAAAAGCCTTTAAGTGTCTAATTATGAGTGTTTTGACTTCTGCTAATGTACCATGTATGAGTGTGTGTGTTTTTGGGTCATCGTGGGGACGTCCTTCGACTGTTGGGCTCATTTTACGAGGACCTGAATAATGATGGCAGATAAAAAGTTTTAAGCAGTGAAGGTGCTGGTTTAGATCTGATTTTAGTCCAGTGTAGGTGTGCATTAGTGACTTTTGTACACTTTATGTGCGTATTAGTGACTTTTGTTCAGTGTAAGAGTGCACTTGTGCTTGTTTTTGTGACATAATGGGGACGTAAATCCACCTACTTACGCTCATTTCGAGGACCCACCGGAAGATGGTTGACACTCTTGTAAACAGTTGGGGCGAACGTTTAGATCTGACTTTTGTTAAGTTTAGGTGTGTGAGGGTCACCAATTTCCACACCATAAAAGGAAACATTGCGGTTTAACCATTAAGACCAGAGTTTATCTCCAGCCAAGGAGAAGAAGTTTTTCAACCCTACAAACTCCACAGTATCACTCAAGTTGTTTTGTAATGTCTATAACCATACAATGAATCTCTTGTCAATCTATAGAGGCCTTAAGGTCCAATATTCTCCTCACAAAAGTTTTCTAACTTTATCAATCAACAAACTTAATTTGTAGAGCACTGTTCATTTGAGAAAAAGTAGCACCAAGGGCTGTACATTCAAGAGCAGATGTTGATAAGTGTCAGGGGATACAAAATAAAATACAAAACCCTCACAACCCACATTCAACTCAGAAACATGAAGTGAGGACTCTTCAAATAGCCACAGATCACTCAGTAAATGTTGTCTTGGATTAAATCAAAAAAGGAAAGACAGGAAGTAAACCTAAACCAATTAAACCATGATAATAAAGGTAATAAAATGCAAAAATGTAATTAAAGGTGCTATGAGGAGAATCTGTTTCCGAAGACACAAAGACTCTGCTACCCATGAGCACGCACGGCGACTGTCGTAATGCTGCGTTCCAGTAACCTTGGAACTGGGAGTGACATCATCTCCGACTTATCTGCGTTCCAGTTGAAGTCTGAAAAAAACATGCCGATCTACCAGGCTATTGTTAGCTGTTGTTAGCACGCCCTGTGTTGTTGTTCACAAATATCACATGAAGAATGTGATTATCACTATGGCAGCATTTTTGTAAATATAAGTCTAACAATGCTATGTATACAGCTGATCTAGAGCGACACACCCCAGTCAGAAGTGCAAATAAATTGATTATTACAGGAGCTAAATAACTGTTCACACTGGGGGCATCCATCTTTGATTGTCAACTCGGGGGTGGCGAGGTTTCACCGAGTTCCCAGTAGGAAATTCCAACTTGGGGGAACGTTCCAGTTGCAGTTTCCTACTCGGAACTCGGAAATTCCTACTTCTGACTACAACTGGAACACACCAAAAGACGTGACCCAAGCCAAAGCGTGTGTTTGTTGTGATGCAGCTCGGACCTTCCTCAGAACTCTGCATTGCTTTACAACTTCTTTTTTCAACAACTTACAGGACGCAAGGCGACGAGGTAATGTATCTCCTTCTAGTTACGTAGCGGTAGTTTTTGATGTGTGACAACAAGCAAATTATTATCGTAGTTTTGGCTGTCCGACCCGACCTATAAAACTCATCTTAAAGTGTGTATTTCCATCAGGTATATATCTAAAAGTGAGATTTTTTTGTAATTACTTCGAAACTCCTCACAGCATCTGTAAAATAAAACAGCTTAAAAAAAAATAAATAAATAAACTAGAAATCACTTAGGGAGTGTAAACATCTGCCAAGGGAGCTCACATATTGCTGTTACATCAATAAGTAATTGTTCATGATAAAATTTCCATCATAATTATGATTCATGACCCTAAAAAACCCACACTTAGAAGTCAGAATCATGCTGATATCATTATTAGACAGTTGTTGAGCAAAAACGATTGTTTGCTAAGGGTGGTTATCTGCATCACCACCAAAATCTAATCATCTTTAAGTTGGGCCATTACCAACATGTCCTGAAAGTTTCAGCAAAATCTGCCCAGTAGTTTTTGTGTAATCTTGCTATCAAACAAACAAAATATGCATACGCTGGCAAAAACATAACCCCCTTCACAGACTAATAAAGTCAATAAAGCAATAAAGTTAAATTACAATGAAAACAGTCTTAAAAGCAAAACAATAAAGAAAAAGAGGTAATAAAACACAAAATAGTAACTCTGAAACAAGAATAGAGTAAAAAAGACAAATGCAGATAAAAAGAATCAAACAAAAATCAGCTAAAAGCCAGCCTAAAAAGGTTGGTATTGAGTTTGCATTTAAAGATATTAACTGTAGGAGGTACACTCAGGTTTGTAAGGACAATGTTCACCATATGTTTTGTTTTTTTACTTTGGGAACTATCAAAGACCACTACCTGAAGACCTGAGGGCTCTACTGGGCTCATATGGTAAAGGCAAGTCAGATTAAGGTATTTAAATACCAATAAAAGAACCTTTAAATCCATTCTAAAAGACACAATGCAGAGACTTTAAACCAGTGTGATGTGGATCTCTTTCTGGTCTTCGTCAACATGCGCTCAGCTGACTTTTGAAGGAGCTGAAGCTGTGAAATGTTCTTTTTATGACCACCAGAAAGGAGGGCACTGCAATCTCAGTCACTGTTTCATTTCTCTTAAAGGATGAAAACCAGGGCTGAAGGATTTTCCATTTTTGTGTGGAAATCGTTATTTCCAATAACACAATCATGTGATCGACCAAGCTGAAATTTTTTGCAGTGCTCCTAACCAACACAGGATTTGTTGTGTAAACTATATTACAAAAACTATTTTACAAATTTTCATTTACAAAAGTGCTGGTAAGCAGGTCAATAACACAAAGCCTCTATGTAGGATTAGAAGTTGGATAATGAAAACAGATCATTTATCATCAATATTAGATGTTGAATAAAGTATTACGTGCTTCTGATCATTGATTTCCTTTCTGTTTTCTAAACTGTTAACCCTTTCATGCATGAATTATTAAATCACAAAGAAATAATTTTTCAATGCTTCTTTTTTACTTTCAAACAAGTTAAAAGTCATGGTCATTCTCTTTTCAATGTTATATTTTGAAGGATTTTTACATTTTTCCACAAGCATCAACAATATAAATAGTAATTTAGTGGAACTTAAAGATGCTGTGAGGAGTTTCTAAGTGATTACAAAAAAGTCTCACTTTGAGATATATGCCTGATGGAAATACACACTTTAAGATGAGTTTTATAGTATCAAAACAGGTTATCTATAAATGCTATTCCTAGTTGTAAAGCAATGCAGGGTTCTGAGGAAGGTCAGAGCTGCATTAGCATTAGCATTAGCATCACAACAAACACACGCTTTGGCTTGGGTCACATCTTTACGACAGTCGCTGCTCGTGCTCATGGGTAGCAGAGTCTTTATGTCGCCGGAAATAGATTCTCCTCATAGCGCCTTTAATAAAGATCCCCAAACACATCTTTGACAAACATTTATGAAGAGTAAATAAAAACAGCAAAATCTGAAGTACACATCTCTATTTATCACGTAATAGTCTGACAAAAGTTCATTATGTGTCCGTAGATAATATGCTTATACTTTCTTTTTTTCAAAGACAAGCAAGTAAAGTGAAGGTATGAACTAAAAACGTTGCTTGTCTGTTAAAAAAGAAAGTATAAGCATACTGAAGTGTATGTATTATTGCTGTTTAATCAAACTATTCACTTGTGAATTACACAAATATTTAAAATAAGAAATACAAATTTTGTGAAATCTGTCTACAGGATTCCAAATTTGCCCTTCGGCGGCTGTTTTGGATTTTGAATGCAATATCTCAATATGATAAAGAAAAAAAAAGGTGCAAAGATAAAAGATGATATTGATATAAAACTTAAGACAAGGGTTTGAGATTTCACCAGCTGGTAGTTGGACATGGTACTGCAACCTAAGGGGTATAAAAGTGATTCCAAATATCTGTCTACTATAGTAAACACCATGCATGAAAGGGTTAACATTGTGATTATGCATTGAAACTTGATTTGAAGAAATCGTGAATCAAACTGAAATCACAATGTCTACCAGAAAAATCACGGTCAGATCTTTTCCTAAAATCATTCAGCCCTGAGGTAGGGTCATTTTAGAGCTGTCCTCAGAGGAGCGGTGCATTATTCTGCATCTCTGTTGTTTAAATAAAGACTCACTTGCTCCCTTGTGACAGCAGAAGGATCATGGGAATTTTTTATTTATAACATAAGTGCCTTGCCCATGGGAGCAGCAGCAGCAGCAGCAGCTGGTTCTCTTTGACTTGCTTAAGTGTTCAACCGCATGTTTATTTTTTTTATACTCCCAAGAAAACAGTTGTTTTTTGTACTGAAGTTATAAATGTGTTTTAAATGTGTTTTGGCCATAAAATTATTTGAATTTTATTTAACCAGAAGGGCAAAGAAAAAAACTAGTTTGCAAGAGGCAGCAGCACTTTTACAAGGTTTAGATATGAAAATATGACAAACACTGATACTGTTTGTACCAGCTGATTAAATCAGAGTCACGGAGCGGAAAATCATAGGTTAAAACATCTAAAACCTGCGTCATATTTTTCTCTCAAGGGCTTTTTTAAATTTGCTTTTAAAAAAAACATTTTAAGAAACCTGTTCTCAAACAACCAGTTATTGCTGCTTGTAAGCTTCTTCACGCCAAAAATGAAACCGGCAAGTTCTTTTTTGTTACAAGCTGCTCCTGCTCCAGCTCCTAAACTAAACTTGATCTATTTAATTTCTTAAAGACGCAGGTTAATGTGCACCTCTGTGTCTCTGTTTGTTTCAGGTATAACTCTCATGGCGTTGATCTGAACAGGAACTTCCCCGATGCTTTCGATGGTCTGCGGAAACCACAGCAGCTGGACGAAGAGAAGAGACAGGCAGAGGTGAGTAAATGAAACAAATTTTAATAATCAGTTCTAATCAGTGGTTTGCGTTGCCCTTCTTTACTTTGGATTTTAAAAAAATTGTCAAAGTGAACATAGTGAGAGCCAGTGTTGTGTGTAAATTCTTCCTCGGAGTGGCTTTGTTCTAATTTAAGAATAAATGTATTAAACTTAAAATGGTGTCCAGAAGTTTGACATCAATCCTCTTTTGTAAAGTGTCTTGTGATAGTATTTGACATGATTTGGTGCATTACAAGTAAAGATTGCTCGACTGAGTGAATGTTTGAGGGTAAAAATTGGATAAATAACACCACAATATTCCTGCTGCTACACTGTTATTAAGAACAACTTAAACAACCAAATTTTCCCTTGGGGATGAATAAAGTATTTCAGAATCTCATATTAATGTTTTAATTTCTGTTGAATGTTCTGTTTGGTAAATGTGTTTCCTAATAGATGTTTTATCTTGCCGACTTCAACATTATTGAAAAAAGAGTCCAAAAATAAACCTAAGCCTGTTGGAGATTTGAAAATTTTAGCTAATTTTAAAACTGTTTTAATGACCTAAATCATTCATTTAAGTTTTGTTTTAATTTAAATGTTTCTGTGTATTTAGGTCCAGGCTGTGATGGCCTGGCTGAGGAAAGTCCCTTTTGTTCTTTCTGCAAATCTTCACGGAGGAGCTCTGGTGGTCAGTTATCCGTACGACAACGGCAACAGCGGTACAAAATTAAAACACACACACAAATATACCTTTTACCTCACAGTTACATAATGTTTATACAGCACAGCAGTGTTGTGCAGGTATGTGGCTCCAAAAAACTCAGTTTTTTAATGATTTAAATTACTGTCTTATATCCTGAGTTTGAACATGTTTTACATTTCCTTTTAAAGTGATTCTTCACTTTACAACTTTTTTTTTTACCAAAACCTTTGTTTATGACATATTATGAGGCCTTTTTTGTTTGCAACAGTCTTTTATTATTAAATGTGTTAGACAACCTAAGAGATGTTAGTTAAATGTGATGCCAGAGTACAGTTACAAAACTAAAACAAGACCTCACTTTGATGGTCATTACAGGAACAGTTTTTTTTAATGTGGGGTTGTTCGACGCCCACAGCACAAGTAATAATTACCACTGAGGCAACTGGTCAGCTGAGGAGAGACAGCCGGGTACTGAAGCTATATGAAAAATGGTAATGATAAATACGGTAGAAGCCAATGGTCCCACTAACGACCTCTTTTTTATACTTTTTATTTAATAGTTTTGAGAATATAAACAGAAAATAAACCTAAACCATGTCAATTACTTTTTTCAAACATCTTAAAATGAGGTCAAACATGTGTACATATCTATATACTCACACTGGAAGACAAAACAGAAAGATACAGCAGCTAAAGATAAGTACAGAATTTTCACAGTAAATCCTCCTCTTTTTTCGAAAAGGGTGTAGGATGAAGTTCATATCTGGTCTAGTCTTACCCCTTATTTCCCAAACTGAACTCGATTAATTCAAGTCTCAGACATTCAAAGATGCCTAATAATATAGCTTGATACAGAAAAACTGTAAATCTAATCATTACCACAGTACCAATCAATCTAATTTGTTGAACTTCATACCATCCCAGTCTCGTATTTTTGAATATATCATTTTGAACCTACTTGTTATTGTACATGTTTTCATTTCTTTAGTGCAGAAGTTCCACAGATTAACTCCTTTTGTTGACATGCAGTGCAGTCTCATATTAGTCCTGACTGCTAATTTTGAAACCTCTGAGATTAGGATTGAAAAACTTTTGAATACAGTTGGCAACTGATTATTTAAGCTTTGTACATTTTGTTTGGTTTGTCTTGAAGTCAACCAGGTCCTGAAATTTTTGTGGTTTTAGTTTGATGAAGAGTGGATTTGTTGGTTTAGTGATTATTCTTACTGCTCTTTTCTGAAGGATAATATCAGATGTAAGTGACAATAGCATTACAAATTAAATGTACATGATATTTTGCGGTATATAAAAATGCAGCATGGCAAACAAACACAAATGAACAAACTACAAAAATACAAATAAATATATAAAAAGAAAAGGGCTTAAGTTTAAGTTATACACCAGCACAAGTTCACAACTTTACAAAAAGAAAACCAGCATGACTACCCCTCTTTTAGGATAAAACTACGCAAAAAACTGCGTCACCTCAGCTAGAAGCAGCAATAAGATTCTTTAAAGCATTTCAGTTTTTACTTAACAAACTCTTGTGTTGGAACTATTTGATGTTAAAATATCTGGATAACATATCCCCCACTGCAAAAACCATGACTCCCTTTAAGATGCTACATGGTGAATGTGTTACTTTTTCATCTCTGCAGACGTGACTCAGGAGTTTCTCAGACGATAAGTTTCTAAAACAATACGTCCTTGAAATCGAGACAGAACTAGGTGGTCCAAAACAACCCGGAGACGTTGTTTGGATATTTTCATTTCAAAGATTAGATTATATAAAAGTACAAAGCAGGAGGAGACGGACAGGAAGCAGACTGGGTACCACGACATTGTTGAGTAGTGTTCGATAAATACACAAATTCAGTTGAGGAATTTGCCCTCACTCTGCAATCAGACCTGTTTGGGGTCTAAAATCCAGGACTTGTGTCTTTCTAGTGATCTAAATCTAGCTCATTTATAAACCACTGAAGGGCAGTGATAAAGTTTGATTTCGCTATTATGACTCTGACTGTGAGCACAGTATGAACATGTCCTATGGCTTAACACATGATTTCATAAAAGAAAAGATTTATTTGTCCTTTTTTTTTTAACTGTTTTTGTTTTTTGTTTTTTTAGATAAAAATACAACAGTAATCTGACAAATTTATATGCACAATTACACACACAGTCACCTGATTTCCCACAAAATATAAAGTAAATCAATCATACATCTTAAACAAAACACAAAGGGTAGGAAAATATAGAAATCTACAATTTGGAAGAAGAATTACAGTGAAAAAAAACGTCAATATAATTATTTATATAAGTTCATATTATGTTTTTATTTTTTATTTTACTGCCACACGCCTTGTTCTTTTAAAAAAGTTTTTCCTTTTTTTAATTGTTTTTCATTATTCGGAATTTGAGAGGATATGTTTTTTATATTCATGTGTGCTGAGGCTGCATGATAGAAACAACTGAATGGGTTTTTTTTTTATCATAATTCAGAAAAAACTACATTTAATGGCAAAATGTTTATCAGTCACTTTGTCAAACTTTATCTGTACTTCTCAAAGAAGTTTGAAAATGTCATTTCACACAGTTGAAAAGCCTGATTAGTCACCTTTACGACGAGGTACAACTTGTAAGGAGCAGCGAAGGAGCTGTACATATGAGCACTGTACTTTTTAACAGTATAAATATAGATATAGAAAATAAGGATATTTAACACAAAAACTGTTTAAGCAGATGGTTTGATGCTGTCCCTATTCATCTGTAAAACGCCTTCAGTGAGCTTTAAATTAAAAATTAACTCATCACACTGCATTTGTCTCCTCCAGGTAGTCAGCTAATTAACGGAGCTAGCATCAGTCCTGACGACGATGTTTTCATCCACCTGTCCAAGGTGTACTCCTACAACCACGCCAACATGCACCAGGGAGACCGCTGCTCTGATGGCAGGACCTTCTCCGAGGGGATCACCAATGGGTACCAGTGGTATCCTCTTGTCGGTAATTTAAAATTGATAATGACAGTAAATCTCAGGTTGATCTGCTGTTTTCTAATAAAGTGATATCCTAAGGGTTTCATTTAAAGGGATACGCAAACATTCATGTCATTTTATGTCTTCCCTCACTCCAGAGTCGATGACAAGCAATTCTTTCAACTGTGCGTGCAGTTACAAGGAAAAGACGGACAAAGGTCAACCACCACTAATTAGCTTAGCTCAAACACAGAGTTAATGTGTAGCATTAGCCTGCCTCTGCCTACAGCCATCAGATTAACTCTTAAGCAACTCTAAACAGTCCTGTGCGCTTGCTTTGACTCATTTTTTTGTTGTTACTTTATCTATGTGAAGACCGAGATTAGAACTTTATGTCATTTTCAAAACAAAATACAAAACTAAAACTAAACCAAAACATGTAGTTCCTCCTTCGTATAGTAATGATCAAAAAGGTTGATCAGTTGTGGATCAGCGGCAGGCCGTAGATTTCATCCTGGTCCTTTCTCGACCATAATCCACAGCACCAATCTTCTTCTACTCATACACAGAGGCCTTGTTTTGTTGACATACTTACAAGCACATCCGCGGTGATTTGCACATGCGCCCTTCGGATTAGTTTTTTAGCATTTCTTTAAAAAATTACACAAAGTGCTAATCTTAGTCTAAAAACCGGTAACATACATACATAACATGTATGTATGCCGTAAAAAAAAAAAAAAAAACGACTCAAAGCAAGCACACAGGACCATTTTGAGTATCTTAAGAGTTTATCTGATGACTGTAGGCAGAAGCAGACTAACACTGCCCATTGACTCCCAGTGTTTGAGCTAAGCTAATTAGCGGTGTTCAAGCTTGAACACAAGCGGGTTAAAAAATGTGCGCATAGCCTACATGTCTGTTCTCAGCTGTTAAAACTGAGCTGCACTTTCTCTGCCTCTAACTGGCACAGCGCCCCATGTGATGCTACCAGCCAATCAAATGTGCATATTCCCCCAGAGCAGTCTCACCACCCAATGTTTCCCTATAACTTTGTAGTTAAATTTAGCAACTTTTCAAACCTCAGTAAGGACTTACTTTCCCCCACAGATAGCCCAAATCTAGAAACTTTGATTTCAAGAGTGTTGCTGTGTTGTATAGTGAATGACAGGTTTTTATCTCCTCTCTTTTAGACCGGCAAAAATCCTGTTTAAACCCGGTAACAGTCGGCTCCTGTCGGCAGTTTGAAAGGGTTTAGTTGGCATTTCAACCCAGGTTTTTATCTTCTTGCCTCCGATCTGCTTCAGTGGGAACAGCACACCTGGGTCAACCCGCTAATTGACGTCATGACGTCAGCGTAACGTGCCTATGGCATAACATCGCACCAGTCCCCTCCGTCTGTAACTTACGTCTGTGACTGTTTGTCAACAAGTTCCAACAACAAGTTCCATTTGCCTTTGTATCATCAGCACTCGAATGTCGTTCAGTCTGCGCCAAGTTTTTTTTACATTTTTTAAATGTACACACGTGTCCACGGCTTCCCTTTTCCTTTCTATTGTTTATATGGACATGTTTTGGCGCACTGATGATGTCATAAGCATGATGACATTAGCTTGATGCACCAGAGGAAATAAACAGCCATGCAGCTCGTCTGCTGCCAATTAGATCTGGTCTGCTGGCAGTGGGAAAGGAATCACTTGCTGAATGTTAGCGGGTTAACCTGGGTTGAAAGAACTGCTAATTTTAGTGTGAAAGCTAAGGATGCACTAAATATTCAATGACTGAATATATTCGGTCAAATATTGCAAAAACAGCCATATTCGGCCTTCGGTGGAGTGAGCTAATAGCAAGGCTGAATAGTACCATGTGACGCAATGACAAAATCAACTACGTCACTGCGTGTAACTGTGGCTAAGCAGACTAAGGCTGTCTTTGACTTGTGTCAAAAGGACAATTATTTATTTGTTGCAGGTTTATTCTCTTCAATGCACTGTAGTATTTTTTTAATGCATCTTTTGTTTTGTTTGAAGGCTTAATATGAATTAAAAACTGTGTTGTGCTTTTTTGTTTGAAAAGCAAAGGCTACTGGAATATTAAAAAATGTCATAATATTCAATGAACAATTAGTTTCTTTTAAAAACATGTCTAAAAATGTATTCTAAGCTATTAATGCACTATTAAAAAATATAGTGAACTACTTAGCCTCCGCATTGGATATTTGATATTCGGTATCTGGCCAAGCGTTTATATTTTGTTCGGCTTCGGCCACAAATTTTCATTTCAATGCATCCCTAGTGAAAGTGTTGATCTGTTCCCTTTGAGTGACAGACACGTCCTGGAAAACAATTCGTAGAAAAGTTAAGCCTGTCTGGCTTACAGGGAAATTCATGGCAGTATAAACCCAAACTTGAAGGAAGCTGGAGGTGCAAATCAGCTCTGAATGTTGATCCTGATGTGAATTGTTCATTTGCATGTGACTTTTCCTCGAGAGACCTCAGTGGAAACCTGCAGACAGACGACAGAAGCATCGCTGATCTGCCTCCTCATGTTTCCTGCAGCAGAAATTTGATCACTGCAACTTGATCACCTCGCCAAGAGCTACTTGTAGACGGGCTTGTTGACCTGGAAATGAAGCGATTGATCATAACAAGTCCAAAAACATAAACAAAAAGCATCCTGAAATGTTTGACAGTGTGTTGTGTGTGTGATCAGGTGGGATGCAGGACTATAACTACATCTGGGCTCAGTGTTTGGAGGTGACCCTGGAGGTGTCCTGCTGTAAGTTTCCTCCGCCCAGTCAGCTCCCTGCTCTGTGGACGGAGAACAGAAAAGCTCTGCTCGCCTTCATCCAGCAAGTTCACCTGGGTCAGTGCCCGCCTGCTTGTGTAACTGTGAACAAACCCTTAGCAGGAAGTACTTTATTCAAGTGTACTGCTCGTATACTTATTTTATACTCAAATTGAGGCAGTATACCTGAAGTTAACTTTATATACAATACTTTATATATTTAAGAATAGTATAGTGAAGTTTACCGGGCTTATACTGAAACTTAAAAGAGAAGTCTGAGATTAAGTACTTTTATACTTCAGTTTACTTTATACTGCCAATTATCATTTTTGTTTCTGTCCAGTTCTTAACTTTTGGTATCAAAGATGTGCAACTTTCTTTTAACTTTTTTGACAATGAAAGACTAAAGTTCTTAGTTGGAGAGACTGTTCTATTTACATCTTTACATTCAGATTGTGTTTGTAAATGCATACTTTAATGATTAAACTCGTATTTGTAAATACACATTTATTTTTTAAATGTTAATTATATCAAACTTGTGCTCAACATTCCCTCTTGTGATTACCTCCGCCAAGGAGGTTACATTTTCGGGAGAGTTTGTTTGTCTGGCTGTCCGTCCATCCATCCGTCCGTCTGTCTGTGAACAAAATAACTCAAAAAGTTATGGATGGATTTTGATGAAATTTTCAGGAAATGTTCAGCATGGGAAAAGGAAGAACTGATTTGATTTTGGTGTTGATCCGGATCAGTGTCTGGCTGCCATGACGAAAAATGTGATTTTTGTGTATAACTACTAAACTAAAATAGATATCACTAGAAAAGCACTGAGTGTGCAGACCTCCTTCAGCGCCACAGTCATCACCCATATCGTGATTTTCACCATAAATATTAGTCCTACCTTTATTTCATCTAAATATTTAGATTCATTGACCATGAAAACATACCATTGGCAACTGGATTCATATTGATATCTATTTTAGTTCAGTAGTGATTCACAGAAATCACATTTTTCGCCATGGCAGCCAGACGCTGATCCGGGTCAACACCAAAATCAAATCAGTTCTTCCTTTTCCCATGCTGAACATTTCCTGAAAATTTCATCAAAATCCATCCATTACTTTTTGAGTTATTTTGTTCACAGACAGACAGACAAACTCGCCCGAAAACATAACCTCCTTGGCGGAGGTAATTATGAATCCAGTTGCTAATGGTATGTTTTCATGGTCAAAGAATCTAAATATTTAGATGAAATAAAGGTATGACTAATATTTAAGGTGAAAATCCCAATATGGGTGAGGACTGTGGCGCTGGCGGAGGTCTGCGCCCTCCGAGTGCTTTTCTAGTGATGTAAATACATTGCAGATGGTGTACATGCAGTATTAGTTAACTATAACAATACTTAAGTGTACTTCAAGTATATAAATAGTATGCTACAAGTAATATGCTGAGCAAAATTACAAGTATACTAGTAAAGGGGTATGAAATAGTAATTTTTAGTTCATTGAAGTTTACTTCAGTTAACTAAAATGTGGACTAGAAGTGTATACCTAGTACAGTAGTAGTATATTGATGAGTGTACTTGTATTTAAAGTGTACTTTTGTAAACTGAAAATGACCTCATAACTAAACTTTAAGTATACTTTTATAAACTTGTGTTTAATTTGGTATACTTTCTAGTACACTGTAAGTACGTGGTCTATAGCACCTTTGCTATCCTTATACTTGAGTATACTTAATAAAATGAACCTCAGGTATACTGCTTTTTGCTAAGATCATCTATGTGTGTTTGTTTTGTAATTAGAGGATTTTTTAAGTCAGGTTTCATGAAAGCTGTTGCTAGTCGAGCTCTAACGTGTTAATGCTGTTGTGATTAAGGTCAAAAGTCCTTTAAGGGCTCCGTTAAGCTACCTTAGCGGGACAGCTGGCAAAAACTACTCACGATAGCATCTTTCAAAGATCCAAAATAAGGACACCGCTGCTCCTTTGAAGATCTTATTTTAGTTCTAAAACAATACAAACAGCTAAACTGCCAGTTAAGAGAAATCTGCCCATCAACCAAACAGAAATCTAACTGTTTGACTGTTGTCTTAAGCAGTTCTTAGATACTTTTATCAGTAGAAAGTTCTTTTTTGTGTTTTTGAGTTAATATTGTAACTTTACATCAACCAGAAGTTCCTCATTTTTGGTCAGACGGACAAAAAACATTTTCACAAAGTTAGATAATGTGATAAAAAGTTGTATAAATCTCAATTAGCTGTAGAGGCTAATCAGGTTTAGAGTTAATTGTCTGACAGCCAAACTAAAGACTATTACAGAAAGCCTGCAGAGTTCCTAGTGTCTAAAAGTCAGGCCAAACTTTAACTTTGTGGAAGAAAATGAACAAACATGTAATAATAATTTAACGCCTGTGTTTGTGCGTGTTCAGGTGTCAAAGGCCAGGTGCTAAATGGCTCGGGCTATCCTGTGGAGAACGCAGAGGTCGAGGTGGGCGGGCGCAACAATCTGTGTCCGTTCAGAACGGACCGATATGGAGAGTACTACAGACTGCTGCTGCCTGGGACCTACACCTTCACGGTAAAATACTCTCTCATAAAGCTTTCAGTTTTTGGTCGTTGAAAATATTCACCCTTAAAGTTTAAATTTACATTAAAGCTCTACAAAGTTGTCAAAACAAAGGAGAGCCAACTTTATCAGCTTTTAAAATAGTGACAATTTTCCCAAGGTGCCGAAGGCAAAAACAATAAACACATCTCGTTGCTCCTTTTTTTTTTGGAACATTTGGGTTTTGTTGTTTGTTTGTTTTTTTCGTAAGAGGCCAGCTGCACAAGAAGGCAAAAATAGAAATAGTATAAACAGTCAAAGCTAAAAGAACCACTAAAGAACAGACAAACAAATCCTCAGTGTGTCCAGAAAAAATAAAATATTAAATAAAAAAAGGTAACATAGAATAAAAAGATAAAAATAATAGTTAAAAAAAATATGAATATAAATAATGAATAAATGAAATAAAAAAATAAGAATATAAAAAATAAATATTTGAAAAAAATTAAAAGGCACACAATAACAATGATTAAAAAGATATCCACAATGGTGCGGAAAAGCAAATGGTAAAAAAAGTAATAAGTAAAAAATATAAATATATACAAATACACACGTGGTTACGTGTCACAGTTACATAAACTCCTCCACGTTACATGTAGAAAAGTATGTATATTGACACACACACAGTCATATATATCCACCCTCCTGTTTAAGAAGACAACATTTATTTAAAAATAGTAATATTAGTTCAATAATACAAAGAAAAGAAAGAAAAAACATATTATAATAATGGCGGATACATGGAAAATACAAATATATGTAAATAACATGTAAAATATAAAATCAATAATAAATATGAATGAATAGTATAGAAATATGATAAGAAACAGATAAATAAACAGTAAAGGTAAAAATCAACATAAGCCAGTTGGTGAGCAATTAATTGTTTAAAAAAATACAAAGTTCTATCACCTATTCGCTCACCTCATCAGATGTAAAAGACTCATTGTGAGGGAATTTTGTCTTAGTTTTCCTAGTTTTTGCTCTTAATTTTTGACTTAAGGGTGCATATTCTCATACATGTGTTTTGGCTAATGTATTCAAAACTGTAAGACTAAATACTTTGGATTAAATGGCGTTTAAAATAATTTACTCTTGTACAACTTGAACAAATAAAAAAAAAGTTCAAAGATTAAGTTCCTTTTTTAACCAGGCTGTAAATATGTTAAAATCTTTTTAAAAACAACATTCTGATCTGGATATGAACCTAAAGGGGAGCCCATAGTGTTCGGGCCCAGCCTCTAGTGGACACTTGAGGAACTGTAGTTTCTGTTTGCACTTCTGCTTTGGCTTCATTTCAATCCTTGTTTTACTTTTTTAAAATTGTGTTTTTATATATATACATAGATATATATATTTAAACAGAATCAGATGTTTTCTTTTTACTTTGCTTTTTGAAGGGTTTATGTAAGGACACGCAAAGGGGCATCAACAAGCAAGAGAACGTTTAAATTAAAGTGGAAAGAACATGTCGTTGATCATGTGTTGGCCCCAAAGAACCATGTTAATTTTTATTTTTTGCTCTTTTGAAAACCGCAAGATCACTGTCTAGTTCCAGCAAATTTGTCTTTCTGACCTTTACCCAGACAGCTTTAAAACACTTCTCACACTTTCTAGATTCAGATTTTGGTCTTGAATGTTTACTTTCTTCTTAAATGCACAGGTGAGGTACCCGGGCCATGAAGCCTTAACGGAGACACTAACCATCCCTCATGGACCTGATCAGTACTCCGCCATGACGCACAACTTCAGGTTACGCCAAACTGGCACGACATCCGGCCAAACGTCCGCAAGTCCAACTCAAACCACCACCTGTAACAAAACGTTAAACCTGGAAGGAGGTGGAGCCACAAACAGGCCAACATGGCCGGGGATTAGTTTGATACTCGGCCTGCTGGTGACACTGCAGTCTTTGATACACTGAGGAGGAAAGTCGAAGGTTTGAATCTTGAACTTTTCAGAAATCTAATCAACTCAGAGTCGGTCTGAGTATTCTGAAGAGGCGGTTGAAGTCTTAATTTGGGTTGATCAGTCGCTGACTGGATTTATCGCTGCCAAATACTTTTATGAAGGGGTGCACACTTCTCAGCCTTTTTGATGAAAGACACTTTGAAACTTGAACAAAGCAGAGGTATTGTACTGCAAGTGTTACAGAAACACTTCTGCTTAAATACGTCTTAAATATCATAACTTATACTCAAGCATGAACAAGCTAGCTGGTTTGGAATCAGCACCAGTACCGGAGCAGTTCGGTACAAAATTAACTTATATTTGTATCCATGATTAACAACACAATTTTCCTTAGTTTTTAGTCACATGACTGGCACAAATAGTAGTTACTAATGAACACTGTGGAGCTACAGTACTGGCTTTTTGATCACCCATCTCTGCATATGAAGATTAAGATATGAAACTAACTGAAGTTTGACAACTTCTGGCCCCCAAACAGCATCAGATACAACCTTTCAGTCCAGAACAGAACTTAATTTTTTGACGTCCCAAGTCAAACTTTACAGCAAATGAAACACGTTTGAACTCAAACGTAATTCGGCACTTTAACATAAGCACCGACGAGGAAGGAAGGAAATCATGGATTTCATCATCTACAGTCCACAATATCATGAAAAGATTCAGAGAATCTGGAGAAATTACAGCATTTAAGCAACAAGACAGAAAACTAACACTGAATGCCTGTGACTTGTGATCATTCAGGCAGCCCTGCATCATAAAGCAGCATCACTGTGTAAAGGACATCAGCACGTGGGCTCAGGAACACTTCAGAAAACCATCGTCAGTTAACACAGTTCATCTCTACATCTACAAGGTCAAACTCTACCATGCAAAGAAAAACACATATCAACAACACCCAGAAACACCACCGGCTTCTCTGAGCCAAGCTCGTCTGAGATGGACTGAGGCAAAGCGGGAAAGTCTGCTGTGGTCTGAGTCCACATTTCAGACTGTTTTTGGACATCATGGACGTAGTGTCCTCCAAGCTAAAGTGGAAAAGGACCATCCAGACTGTTATCAGAGCAAAGATCAAAAGACAGCTTCTGTGATGGCATGGGGGGAGGATCTAGGTACCCATGGCATGGGTAACCTGTACATCTGTGAACGGTACAAACAGGTTTTGGAGCAACAGGCTGCCATCGATCTTTTTCAGGGACGTCTCTGTATGAGTAAGACAATGCTAAGCTACAATGGAGCAGTAAAAGACAGCAGGTACCAGACTGACCTGCCTGCAGTCCTTCACTGAAAATGTGTGGAACATTATGAAGCACAAAAAAAGACAATGGAGACCCCACATTGTTGAGCAACTGAATTTGTAAAAACTATTCCACCTACGAAGCATCTACAACTGATGTTCACTTCACAGTTTTTGAGTAACAGTGGTAAACATGCCCCTGTCCCGGCTCTTTTGGAACGTGTTGCAGGAATCGGATTAAAATGAGTGAATATTTGCTAATAGATTATGAATACTATTAGTTTGAACATAAAATATTTCATTTTTATAGAGCATTGAATCGAATATAGGTCCTGAAGGATTTGCAAGTCCTTGTATTCTGATTTTATTTACTTTACACAACATCCCAACTTCATTGGTTTTGGGGATGTGTCGAAAGAGTTCGTGTTAAAGCTGGAGAAAAGGACGTTACAGCAATCAAGTGATGAAACTGTTACGACATACGCTGTGAAATTAGGCGAGTGGGGTGACAGCACTCATCCATCAGCAAAACTCACTGAGGTGCGTTTGATTTACGACACAGCAGTCGAGTCCTTGGACGTGTTTGCACAGGCGCTCATTCTTTAACATGAAGGATGGAGTAAACCTTCTCTTTGTGCCTACAGGGGAGATTCATGGTTCCCAACCTGGGGTTGAAGACCCTGCCTGGGGTCTGGAAAATAAATATGAGGTGTTGAAAAATAGGGAAAGAGAATCATGTTTCTGCAGCTTAAGAATTTCAGTTATTTTGATATTTTTTTTTCAGAAATATGTCTGTTTAAATGAAACATTCTCCCAATATCTCCCAATCAGTTAATTCCTCAGGACATGCCACACAGTTACAGAGATTTTTGATTTGTTTTTAAGGGTCATTGCAAGTTAATATCAATAAAACGGCTTTATAATCATGAGAAAGGCTTCGAGAAAATGTTGCTGTTGGGATAAAACCATAGACTTCGGAAGAATTAGACAGAGCCATTTGATTATAAAGGAGTCTTTGGGTTGTTGATGTGTCACAATGGACACTGCCATACTGTAATCAAACTCAAGCTCCACCTACTCACATGTGAAGAGGCGGGACTTTAGGCAGTTTGTCAATCATATCCTTAACAGACTTTTCTTAAGATATTTATTTAGGCCGTAAAAACCAGCCACAATCATTAGTGCAACATACTTCCCTCTGCCATGAAGCCAATAGAAAGTGTTTGGGAAGGGGCAGGTGATTGGATGGCTGTTCTGTCAGTCACATTCATTGTGGTCCAATCAAACGTGAGCCACTTCAAAGAGCAGACTCTCACCAAGTGGAGCAAAACCATCCTTTCTGTTCAGAGATAATCTCAGTGTTTGTTTGTTCGCCATTGAATGAAATGTTGTCCAGATCTGATGAAACCGCTGCCAAAGCTGTTAGCATCTTTGCTAATCTCTGAACAAGCATTCACTTACTCACACCTCCACCTTTTTGACCTGTAGGACTCCTGATTTGTTCACATGTATGAAAAGCGTGTATGGGCTTAAAATTGATATCAGTAATATCAAATGTAGTTCAGCTCTACTAGTGCTCAAAATTGGTCAACCAGTGGACGAATAGACTTTCCTTGTAGCATACCCTCCAAAAGATGGTGAGACTCGACTGGTGGTTTTAAACTTTAATTGTTGTTCCACAAATCAGCTCCATAAACAAGCATGAGAACTGACAAAAATGAAACAAAATGAACAGGTGTGCAAACCATTAGCTCATTTCTCAACACCATCATCAAATAATAATGTAAAGACTGTAAGAACAATGATCACCAATCTTGTACCTCCTCAGCGGGCTGCCAAAATACACTTAGCCTTGGAAGTTTTAAGTTTTTTTTTGCAGTCAGTCTACTGGTCCAACTACTGAATCTTTTGTTTTTACTATTTTACTATTTAGAGTCTACTAGTAGTACTAGTATGATATGTTTTAGTTTAATAGTTGTAGCAGTAAACAAAAATTTTTGCTTTACCCTTTAACATTTTTAGCGAAACTATATATAGCATAATCATTAAAGCAAAAATATCTACTAGTACACAATTTTTGTGTTAGTAGTAGTTAGTGTTGGGAGTAATGCATTACGTAAGTAATGTGATTACTGTAATGCATTCCTTTTTACTGTAATAGAGTAATGTAAGGCATTACCAAAAAAAAAACTGTAATATATTACTTGGTACAAATGTCTGTAATGCAAGTTACAATGCATTTTTAATTTAACTCGAAATGAAGAGGTGTTTTTTTTTTTATAATACTCTGTGGGATCGGGGGGGAGAAAAGTCCTCAGCTATGCCTAACATTACCTTATCTCTAACACAATTTACCAGAATTTTACCTTTGGTCTGTTTTTGCTCTGATGGTTTCTTGTACTGTGCCATGAGCATCAATGTGTCTATTATATTCTCCTGTTTTTAGCCTTAAGCCGAACTCAGTCAGATAGCCACCACATCACCTTCACTGGATGTGTCATGAGCTTTTTGAGAATGACAAATCCATATTTCCTGTTATTTTAAAGAGAGTAACTTAAAAGTAATGTGATAAGAGTGTAATGCTTTACATTTCAAATACAGTAATATTATAATTTAAACTTACTTTAAAATGACAGTAACAAGTAATAAATAATGCATTAAATTTTTGATGTAACTTGCCCAACACTGGTAGTAGTACCAGTGAAGTTAAAAAGAAACTTACTAGTGAAAACTCAAAGCTTTACTAGTACATGTTCTCCAAATTTGAGTACTAGTAGAGTTGAACTCCAGTTGATATCATCGATATCAAGTTTTTGCCCAAACAGCTTTGAGGATGGATCTGCCTCGTTCCAAAAATTGAATAAGGGGGATCCAGCTGCGCTGCAAGTGGACACTTGGAGGACCTGCAGCTTCTGACACTGCACATGCTTCTTTCATCAGGCAGGTTCTCATGCCACAATCCATTTTTATCAACATTTAGTGTGTAATGTCATTGATATGTTATGTACGAATCCAGTGAATGAAACTATTTTAAGGTTTCATGTGCACAAATTGAAAATAAATCAGGATCTACAAGCTTAAATAAAGAAATGAAGTCAGTCTGATGACCAGGAATAAACTCTCACTTTGTAACATGAGACGGCTGAGCACGCGGCCCCAGCTAACACTGTGTCCTCTAACAGCATATATATATATTAACAGTATTTATTTATAGACGATCCACTTCAGAGCAGTTCATTAACTCAAAAACAGGTGTTCAGACTATTTTAACCTGAAGCAGAGATCCACAAACATCCTCACTCAGCGGCCTTCAGCACTTTTCCTTCATTTTAACCTTAAATTTGCCAAATACTGTTTCAGGTTTTTCTACTTTTGTACAGTTTGGTATTAAATGTTGCTTCTTTTAAAACGACCTGTGCCATGTTGTTCCTGTCATGACTGCAGGCTTCAGTCGAAGAAGAACACCAGACCTCCAGATCCTGTTGTTCTGTCTCATTTTCAGTAAGAAGAATCAGTGGATCAGTTTAAGGCCGGGACAGACTGCATGGATTTAGTCTGATCTTTCTTTACCGAGTCAGCTCCAGCTGAACTGTTTCTGCTGAGTCAGCCTGAATGTTGAAGGAAAATGTCAAGTAGAAAAGAAAAATGTTCTTTGTTTACTGTTAATTACATTTGCCATCATTTTGTCAACATTAAACAATATATAAAACATTCTCTGAAGTGCTTGAATTCTTGTTTTGTTGCTTTAATAAACCTAAACCTGCTCCCCCCTTACTGCTTACCGTCTCATGCTATGCTAGGCCAACTGCTAGCTAGCTAATACCTAAAATGTATTTACGATGTTTGCGGTAGAATTTTTCTTAAACTTGTTTCCCTAATTGAAAGCTTTTGACTAGTAACTGTACCGAGAATAACTAAATGTAATATTTTACAGTATTCATTTTTTTCTTGTTATTCATTATGCTAGCTTGCATATACTTTCTCTATAGCCTATATGACAGATGCATTAGTTAGCAATGCTAACTTCTAAATTGCTAGGATAGCTGGAGGCTTGTCAAAGCCAAGTAAATTCTGATATACCTGACCAGGTTTAGTTTTAAATTTTTCACATTAATAGTTTCTAAATGTGTTCCTCAAGCAAAGGCATTTTTTTAATATTTATGATGTTCTTATCTATTTATGATTTGTTTAGTCTTTTCTCAAAATATTGAAACCAAATAGGTCATCAACTGCTTATTTTATTTTTCATTTTCATTTTTGATTCAATAAAAAAATACTTGATCTGCATTATTTAGGGTTTTTACATAACTTATTCAGATTTTTTTCCTTTTTATTTTAATTTTTAGTTTGCTCTCAGCACTTTGAGACTACCACCAAGATGATTATTTACTTTTAAATTTATGATTTTTTTTTTTTTTTAATTTGTGACCAAAGTTTGGTTTAAATATTAATTTTCACATTGATAGTTTCTAAATCTGTTCCTCAAGTAAAAGCATTTTTTTAATATTTATGTTCTTGTCTATAATTTGTTCGGTCTGTTCTTAAAATTTGAACGAAAAAGATCATAAACTGCTTATTTTATTTTTCATTTTCATTTTTGACTCAAGAAAAAATACTTAATTGGCATTATTTAGGGTTTTTACAAAAGTTACTCTGATTTTTTTCCTTTTTATTTTAATGTCAGTCTGTTAGCAGCACTATGTAACAACCACCGAGATTATTATTTACTTTATTATCAAACTTTAAATTTATTTTTTTTAATTTGTGACCAAAGCTTAGTTTTAAATATTATTTTTCACATTGATAGTTTCACAACCTGTTCCTCAAGCAAAATCAAATTCTTATCTATTTATGATTTTTACAGTCTATTCTTAAAATATTTGAATGAAAAAGATAAACTGCTTTTTTTTTTCATTTTCATTTTTGACTCAAGAAAAAATACTTGATTGGCATTATTTAGGGTTTTCACAAAAGTTACTCTGATTTTTTCCTTTTTATTTTAATTTCAGTCTGTTCTCAGCACTATGTAACTACCACCGAGATGATTTACTTTATTATCAAACTTTAGATTTGTAATTTTTTTTTATTTTTGACCAAAGTTTAGTTTTAAATATTATTTTTCACATTGATAGTTTCTAAACCTTTTTTATTCTTATTTAAATTTAATTTCCAACTTTTTGTTTCTTGTTCTGGCTTCCACCTTCTTTCAGTCCAGGTGCTCATTGAAGTGACACATTTGTTAACTTGTGACAAAATTTTTCAACTTTTCATAAATACTACTTTACCATATTAATATTATATAAGAGTTCTTTACACCAATTCAAAAGCTAAAAAGGTATTTATTGTTTAATAATCTGTGATAACTTTACTAACATTTTGATGTCCGATTTTTATTTTTATTTAAAGAAAGATAATGTAGAAATATGACATCACTGCCTCCCTGTGTCGTAAATGGAGAACTGCACTTTCAGACAAAATGCCTTTTTCAACATGGTATTTTTTTTTTTTTTTAATGAAAAAACTATTCAAGAAGTTACAGGTTATTTTTTGTAATAAACGTAACTCTGTGCTTAAATACTTTATTTATATAAATCTTTATGTGTATTTATTACTTTGCATACAGGAACAGCTGAAGGCTTTTTCAGCACATCAGAACTTGGAATTATGCAAATTTTTGTAAATATGAATTAAATTAAGGCTCAGACGACCCAAAAACACTTAAGTAACAGCCATTTTTATGTTCTGCCTCTGAAAACAGTTTTTATTTTACTTTAGTCAAATTTGACCGTTACAGACTGAGAAGCAGCTGCTCACTCAGTAAAGAAACAACAAAAAGAATCTTATTGAAATATTTTATTTCATCATATATTCAAAAAGGAAAGTCATTTCTTTTCTTCATAGTTTCATATTCACATATATGCATGGACACCATGTTTTCCATATTTAAAGGGACGGTGGGTGTTTCACAGGTGTGTGAGTCTCTTTGGCACTGCGGGGGAGTCTGCGTTCACATTTCATTCAGGGGTTCAAACCTCCATCTAAAACCATTTCAGTCTGTTTTTTATCTCACTTTAGGAGAAGCAGCAAAATGTGTCTTCAGTCGGAGCCTTCCTGGTTCTCCAAGATCGGATCTGAGGGCACAAACACACACACAGAGGTATTTCAAAATCATCCGTCAAACTTGTTAAAAAAATAGAACAATTTACCAACATCCAAAGCTGAATATTTCCAATTTTTCCCTTTTAATTGAAGAGTTCTTCCTTTAATTTAAGAAAAACAAAACATAACTCCAGGCTCTGGGAAACTTTAAGTAGCTTCAACCATCATTTAATGACACTCTGTACAACAAATTATTAGGAAAAGTGCTATATAAATAAACTTGACTTGACTTATTATATATTTGTATATTTTCTGAATAATTCTCCAGCATTTCACAGGAGCCTTCTTATATTTGGTTTCTACACATAAATAATATATATTTTGAAATGCAAATTAAGGCTTTTTCCCAACATTTTTCTATCTTGTGCACCAAAATTATTTTTTTCTCTGCATATTTTCTATTTTCCTTCCTGTTCTATGACAACAAACTTGAAATTTCTGCACAAATAAGGACATTTAACTGGAAACAAGGAAAAAAGTACCACCATTATTTGACATTTATGGGACAGATAGATTTTTTTATTTGTGTTTTCCCTCCTTTATTGTCAATTGGTTTATTTATTGTAACAAGGAATTTTTATTCACCTTTTTTAAAATTCTTTTTTGACATGACATGACATTTAATATAATGCTACATAATTATATTGAGCAGGGCCCTCACCCATAAATGGAAAGTAAAAAGTGTCAATAATATGATATTGCATGATATATGATATTACATGAAGGTGTGGCAGCGTTTACTGGTAGGGAAAGGTTAATAAACAAGTTCATCAATGAAAAATAGTAATAATTATACTAACTAGCTCAGATAAGTAGCTGAAATAGTATGCAAACACAGAGTAGATACATAAATATATACATTAATCCATTATTACATTAAGTAAAACCTTTTTTAATATTCTGAAAAGCCCCCTTCTGATAATTTCTTCCTTGTTTTTGAGTAAACTTAAATAACCTGTCAGAGTGCTGCTGATATTTGGAGGCGACACAATCAACACAGCACTGCCAGATGGTATCCCAGAATGCACCACTGGAGCCTCGACAGATGGGGAAGTCAGCTCCTGGAAGACAGAAATGTACCATATTGTCATATGTATGCTGTAAATTAAAACAATCCGAGGAAAATGAAACATGAGAAGCACAACAATGTATTTAATATGAGAGTATATATTGGTTTTATCCATTAGAGGAGCTTTAATGTTTTTCTTACACATTTACAAACATGAAAATAAGAAAAAAAAAGTGTTAAACTATTCTGCTGCTGTGCCATGGTGTAAATTTTTGAGACCTTGTCAGTAAAGCTGTCTGTGATTGGCTCTTGTGTTTCCGTGACGACGCTCTCTGCTCCCTCTAACAAACTCGTAGCATCCAGATGATCTTCATGACTATGCCCGTCCGCCTCCACGACCAGCTGTGATTGGCCAAGAGGGTCCGAGGAGGCGGGGTCTGTGGTGACGGTCTGGATGATGACGCCGTCGCTGGAGCAGAGGGCGTCGGTCTGTGTGGGTAAAAACAGAATCTGATGTTATTAAAGTAAAATTATTAACACTTAAAATGTCCTGGAGCGGCGCTGACGACTGACCGACAGGCTGTGGAGGATGATGTGCTCGTGTGACGAGGGGGAGGAGCCTGTCGTCAGGGTAACCGAGCCGTTGTTGCCTAAGGTGAGGGGGAGGCTCTGATTGGTGGAGAGGCTGAGCGGCAGGCCCTGATTGGACGTCGTCTGGAGGTAGTAAGTGCCTGGAGTGCCTGTGGGCTGCAGGTGGAACGACTGGAAAAAAAAACACAAAAGAAGACAAGGTGAAATAAAAAGAACAAGATCACTGAAAAGTTGATAAAATAATTTTATAAACATTTATTTCTTCATTTAACTAAGAAGTAACATACACCAGTTTTGTCTGCATATGAGGACTGTTCTAACGATGTTGTGTTTATTTTTTAGTACCATTATTTACAGTTTATTCAAAATAATTACCATATTTACCATAATTTAGTGTTAACATTTTATGAACAAGCATTTAGAAAAACTCTGCTAAATAAGACTAACTAGATAAAACTATATTCATCCCCATGGAAAACTCCCTTAGGGACATTGGGATTTCATTAGTAGTTTGAAAAGCAGAAAAAAACATATATAAAAAAGATACATATAAACAAAAACATAAAAAATAAGAAATAAATATAAATAACAAATAAATCTCTTTTCTTTTCTAAATAGTGCTGCAGAGCTGCTGCTGTTTCTTATCTGGGCTATAAAGAAAAACACAACTGATTTAATCATCTTCACATATTTGTAGTTTGACTGTGCAGACTCTACACTCAGGCTCTTTGTCTCTGTCACTGCTGTGATGAACAATGCAGTACAACCAGAGATAAACTCACTGTTAAACCTCGTCCACTGTGCTCTGAATGTAGCTGCAAATATATTTGACTGCTTTCCTACCAGTTCACTTTTTATACCTTTGTTTTCTTCTAATTTTGCTCTCAAATGCTGATTATACAATGATATTTTCACTTATGTGTTTATAACTTTTTTCATCCTGTTTGCTCACTTCTGTATGTGGTTTATTGTATAATTTACTGATTTATTTTCTGTTTGATTTACTCCCATATTGTGCCTTTTCTTTTAAGGGATCAGGGAACTAAGGAATTATTTTTCATTTGTTTTTTATTTTATTTATATTTTTTTGTATTTGCATTGATATTTTTGTAATCATTTTCTTCTTTACATATTTATGTGTTTATATATACATAGACTTTCTCTGTAAACTTCATTGTCAGGAAAACTGGTGAGATGTTTGTTTTTATGCGAAAAAATATTTTAATACACAAATTGACTCTTTTTATCCATATAAAAATATATGAATAAATAAATATAAATATTTGACCCTGTATAATGTGTGTAACTTTAGGGCAGCGGAGGCACACGAGCACTCAACTTCCTGATGTGGAATGATTTAGTTCAGGAGTCAAAATTTACAAAACTGATCAATAATCAATAGAAACACTAGAAAACAGATTTATGGATGGATGTTTAGAGGGTGTAACAGTTTAATTAGTTACCATGTTTACTGGTGACTACCAGTGTTCCTAAATGTCATGGTTGATCTGCTGATAGAAACAGAGTGAGTCCTCGTGAATTTGTCTTTAATGAGGTTAATTTGTGACACCAATCCTCCATGAAGGCCGGTCTCATCTTAGATTTTAAATAAAACTGGACCATGGACGAGATCTCGCCGATTATTGAACATCTAGGACGTTGATTTTTGTTGCAGTGGTATTGAAACATATGTTAGCATTCTTTGATTGATATCTAATCAAACTGAATGGTAAGATACCTAATTTTTTTTTTTTTACTGATAATTTGCTTGAAAATGAATCTTTGTGTTGTTCTTACGGGCAGGATCTCAAAGGTCTGCAGCGCTGCTGGGTTCAGGGTGATGGTGTCGCTGTCGCTAGCTGCTGCCGACGAGTCCGAGGCTGACGGAGAACACACCAGACCCACGGTCAGAGTCGAACAACCACACAGAAGTCTGAATTTAGCAGAAGTTTCAGTAGAAACCCTCACCCAGGTGTGTGATCTGCAGGGGAATCTGCACGGGGATCTGCAGCGCCGCCACAGAGCTGGGGGCGGGGCTACTGCCTCCGCTCTCGTCCAATCGGGTGAGTCGGATCTGCAGCGAGGAGGGGGACGGACTTCCTGGACCGGATGAGGTTGTTGAGGATTCCATGACCTCATGGAGACCCTTAAGGAGGACTGAGGAGAACCAGGTTTGGATTTTAGTGGTTAACATCCATTCACACTGGGACTTAAGAGCATTTTAGATTATTTTTACCTCTGCCAAGAAGGGAAAATTAATTTAAAATAATATAAAATATTAAAATATCACATAATAAAATTTAAAAAAAAGTTAAAATTCAACACAAAAATGTGATTATAACAAAATAAAGCAATAAAAATATATAATGAATAAGTTCCTAAAACTGCAGCACTTTCACTGTAAATTTATTGAATCCTATAAGCAATGCTTTTTTTGTCTGTTTTTTACTGAAACTATAGCATTTCCACAGTAAATTTAGCGAATCCCTTGCCATATTTATTGTCTTGATTTGGTATTTATTGCCTTAAACTTTTATCATAAATTTGTATTTATTATGTCGGGGCTGCTGACCTCTTGGCCAGGTCACACTTGTAAATAAGATCCTGATCTCAATAGGATTTATCTGGTTAAATAAAGATTAAATAAAGTAACATAATACAAAAGTAATACAAAAATAAAAAGTATTTGCCGGCGTCCATCTGTTAGCATGATAACACAAAATCTACATGATGGATTTACATGAAAATTTTACCAGAGGTGTGGTTTGTTCCCAGGAAAAAGCCATTAAATTTTGGTGGTGATCCACATGTTGGTCTGGATGCAAAAAAAAAAAATCCTAAAATTTAATCTTACCTCTGCCATCACTTCATAGATTTGCTTTAAAATTTGCAAAATACTACACATAATTCATTTCTATCATCATGGTAAAGTTCATGTGGATCCGATCCAGAATGACCTCACAAAAAAAAAAAAAAAAAAAAAACGTTTTAAGTTTATGATGGGAAATCCAATTAATTTCTCCTCAGCTGCTGTGAGGGTGTCGCCCCCTTTACTTCATGATGGGAATTGTAGTTTATTTACGAACTGATGTCATTTTTAAGCTTATGTGACTTCATTTCCCAGCTTCCCTTGCAATGCCGGCGGAGGAGCTCTGAAGACTTGTCCATCCAATCAGAGCACGTGGTGATCCAGAATTGTATCTTTTACAGGAGTTGTGGGAAAGCCACTACCATAACTGAGCTGCTTGGCAAAGTAGACAGAAGTTTGTCTATTTTTCACCTACATTTCCTCTCTAAGCTCCTTAAAGCTCCACTCTCTCCTCCACTTCATCTCTAAACGTTCGTGTTTTCACATCTTTACCGCTGAAGGGCAGCTCCTTGTGATTGGCCACTTGTCTCTTGATGCTCCACCACTTCGACCGAAGCCACTGCGGCGACCTGACGCTGCTCCACCCGCCCGCCAGGTCCTCCCACTTGATCTCATTCTCGTCTTCCACCTCCAGCTCTGCGATCCTGAATCACACGTCATTTCATTTTCACACATTTACGTCGGTATTTTACTCAAACACGACCACGAAGAGTCCAAACCTGCGTACGAGGTTGAGGTCGTCCTCCTTCGTCCACTCCGTCCCTCCGCTGTGTTTCCAGTTCAGGTAGTTCAGCCATTTCGACCGGCACTGTTTCTCCGAGCGCGTGCGGACTTGATCGGCCACCGTTGCCCAGGAGACGCCCCCAGTTACCGCTGAGCCTGGGGTCACTCCCGCCATTTCGTACACGACCTCCGCCAGACGCCGCTCCTCCTCCTCGCTCCATTTACCTGAGTTTAAAAAGAAAAAAGTCATTTAAAATTGAAAAATGGTCATAAACTGATTATAGAGCAAGGATTTGATTAAGAAAATATGACCACAAAATGTGCAAAAATGCAGCTCATGTTAAGTCTTCTAAGTTTTTTTTTATATTTGTTTTTCAATATTTTACTTTTATTAAATGTGACATTTTCTTCCAAAGAGTGACCCAAATCAGTCTCTCCTGCTTACTCGTCCATGTTCTAGACAAACAAATGAAACATACTTATCTCAATAAAAACAAAAAAACTTCTAAATGTTTTAAATAATTATCCGTACCAGTGTTGCATGTATCCTTCATCAGTCTGCAGCGGTCTTTGACGGACGAGGCGCTGCGACCCAAAGCAGCTCCAATAGTCGCCCAGTCGTTACCATGTTTCTCCCTCAACCTGAAAAAAATGTAAATGATATAAAATCATATTAAAATTATGATAAAAATTTATTTTTCAATCTATCAAACTTTATTCGTATTTGGGAAGACTTCATCAGGGAAATAAGATTCCATTAGCATGTATAGTACAAAGGTACAGAAAAAACACATGGTATCAAAAAGTGAAAAAGAAATTTAAAAAAAACAAGACAATAATAAACATTTAGCATTTACAAAACAAATGTCTATGCATACATTAATAAATCCAATAAATAAATATAAATTAAAAAATAGCCCTTATCATACAGAATCTCGTAACACAAAGTGATGTACATAACAAAAAATCCAATAAAATAACATTAAATCAAAAGTAGAGGATTAAATAAACAGCAATAAAAAATAGAAATAAATAAATCATAAAGTAATATTATGATAAGGAATAAGATAAAACTACTAAAGGGAAAAAATGAATAAATAAGCAACTAAATAAAATAAAATTTAAAATAATAATATTGTAAAATGAGATTGACAAACACCAAATGTGTAATAAAATCAGCAAAAGTAGGACAATGAAAACAGAGAAAACAATTCTCTGAGAATAAATCTGAACTAAAACAGAGAAATAAAACCGATTAAGAGGATTAAAAAAATTTTAAAATACGATGACATAATACTGATAATATTTCTAGAGCTGAAAAAGGATGGGCAGGTTATTTTCTTACGATTTTAGCTTCTCAATCTCATCAGGGGTGTACCTAAAAGGCAGGAAAACACAAATTACTTTTAAAGCTGGTGAAAAAACAAAGTTACGATCTGTAATTTGTCCTCGCTGACTTACTTCCCGACGTGGTTCCGGTTGTCGTACATTCTTAAAACTCGCCTGTAGACGGCGAACAGCGGCCTGTTCAGCCCTAAAGCCACCGAGCGATAAAAGTCCTTCCTCTCTTCTTTGGACATCTCAAAAATGATCTCGGCAGGGTCTTCGATGCCTCGACTCTGGTGCAAAACACACGAAGAAGAGGTCAAACATGGGAGTGTACTTGATTTAGTCGAATCAGAAAAGTTAGAAAAGCTGTCTAACCTTTACGTAACGCTCGATGTTACTCATCAGGATGTCGATCTCCTCTTTGGACCACATGCCCTGCTTCCATTTATGACCTGCAGTGGACAGAAACTTAAATATCTCCACGACAAAAGTGGACAAATGTTCTAAAATGACCTTGTAGCCTCGTCTGTACCTTTGTTAGCCAGCGTGTCCTTGTCTTCTTTGGTCGTGAACCAGGCCTGACTGACGGGCGACACCTCAGCCTTCTGATCAGGCGACAGCGAGTCCTCATCCTCCTGCAGGATCTGGACCGAAACCACAAAACCACAAAAACCATGACACCAAACTTCTGAACTAACAAAGCAGTGAGTATGAAAACAACCTGTGTGGGCAGCAAAGCTGAAAAAACAAAAACTATCTTAGGTCTGATTTGATCGAATTAAAACGAGGTTTGACGCTTGGTGAGTTTAACTTAAAGCTAGAAGGACATTTACCCTTTGACTGGCATTGTAACCGTACGGTTGACTTTTTGCCACCATAAAACTCCAAAGCCTTGTTTTTTTTCTTTATCACCTCTCTGAATTGTGTTTGTGACACCAATATGGATCCACTGGGTGGCGCGGTTATACATAAATATAATATTTTTTAAAACTAGGAAAAATCAGAAAAAATCATTGCTGCATAGCTCCTCAGAAATCTACATAAGAGCAAACATCGGAGTAAGAAAAAATCTTTTCAAATATTTCTAGATCCTCTAACATTCATAATTCAATGTATCTAAGATTCCTCAGAAAACTGGGTCAGCTGCTACATATCTAAAGTTTGCTGATGTTTACATATGGAAAAAAAAAATGAAGTTTTGTTGCAGAAATAAAATAAAGCCATTCACACCCAGGAAAACCTTTAACAGGCAAATCAACCAGCTGGTGCAAACCTGAAATTTTGCTAAATGAAGTTCACGGAACACATTTTTTTTAAAAATAATTGGTTGTAAACGAATTTCTTAGGTTGGACATTAAAGGCTTAAAACACACTTAACAGTTATACTAAAGAAAAAAAACTAACGGGGGGAAACACCAGAAAACAGGATTTCAAAAAATCTATGTATGTCTGTATATTCTTATTTTGTTTGGTTGTTTTTAGAGATTTTTGTTCTGTTTTAGAGAGACTAGAAAGTATCTCACTCCCTTCTATGAAGACTAAAAACAAAACAAAAAACAGCTAAATCAAGGCCAAAATTATGGGAATTTGAAAATTGAAAAAAATAAAAAAAAAATAAAAAAAAATTGAGTGTAAAATGTAAATATTTGCTCTTAATTTTTTAAATTAACACACTTGATTAAATTAAATAAAAGTGTAAGACTTTTCTGTTTAAATATACTTTCAGTTCAGCTCTGTAATTACTGAACTAAAATACTTTAATTTTCCTTTTTTCACTCTGAAATATATTTTAACGTGTCATTTATTAAGTTAATTATTCAATTTTTTAAATGCAAATCTTATCCTTTTTGTTTCACATTTATTTTTGTCATTTTTTAATCTTATTTTGTAAGTTTTAAACTTTTGGCTGTGTTCTGGCATATAGAGCTAAATCCAGGCAAGTGTTACAAATAAATTTGAAAATTAAAAAAAGGGAAATATTAAATTTGAAACTGAAATTTCAATCTTTGTCCTTGATTTAAAATAAGTGTAAGAGAATGAGATTGTGTGGAAATGGAACAGATTGCTTCTTTAGGCTTAGATTTTAAATTTAACAATCTGGCATATTTTCCAGTTTTATAAATCAATAATTACTGAGAGTTGTCTGGAACTGCTTGTAGGAGGTATCTTCTTTCTTGGCATCACCTTATTTACAGGTATCAAGAGAACACATGTAGATAAAGTGTTGATTCAAATAATTTAAAGTTTCCACGTTTCCTCCACACTGCCAAAGTTTGAAACAGAAAAAATAAAATCTAAAGGTGAAAAAAGAATTTGTAGTGAAACAAAAGAAATCTGACGTCAAAAGATAATTTTTAAATCTGAAATTTATAATCATGCAACTGAAAAATAATAACACGTTTAAATATATTTAAGAGTAAAAAATGAAGATAAAGTATTTTATTAAAATATTAATCAAACATATATTTAGAGAGACAAAAATTCGGATACACTAATTTTTAATTCAAATATGTTTTTTTTTAATTATGAACAAACATTCAAATTTTAGTCTCAATTTTTATTTTTTTATTTTCAAATTAGAACACCTTTGTTCTGGATTTAGCTCCATGGTTCTTGGCCATTTAAATAGTGAATCTTCAGGCTTGACACTGACCTAGTTTGGGGGATTTCCTCATAACAAAGTTTATGAAACTGGTTATTAATACTTTTTTGGATGCAGGAAAAGAAGAGCAGAGGCAGATTCGTTTGCAGTACCTGAATCTGAGCGACGCCCTCCTCGGAGAGATCTCCATCAGCTGTGGCCGTCATCGTCACCTCGAAACCTTCATCGTTCTCTGACACTACGAACAAGAAGGTTTAAAGATCCGCACTCATCACTGGAGCTTTAACACTTTCATGAACTGCTTTAGCTCTCGATGAATATTCTTGTTTTTTATTTAAATGTGATAAACTCTGCTGGTTTCTCACTTGGTAACGTGACCACGGAAAACTGCGGTGTGTCCGAGTCGTCGTGATCTTCTGCAGTGAGACGGAGTTTCTTCTGAAGGGGCTCCGAGTCCTCGTCTGCTCAAACAAACATAAACAAACTCTTTATGAGATCAAGAAAACATCAGATTTACAGAGATGCAGAATATTATCAGACATGTGAATACAGTGTAAATTCTGTTGACTAATTATTTTCGTCAGTTTTTGTCAACAACCTTTTTTTCCCCTGATGAAAAACTAGACAGTGACTAATAAAACAAAAGCACATGGACAGAAACTCAAACTAAAGACAGTAGGGACAAGTTAGGAATATATCCAATCACAGCTGCCTTAGCTTGGTGGTGGTGGGATAAGTTGTGGAGCGATCCAATCAGAGCTGCTCTCTTTATAAACTGATATATTCATGTAGAGCAGGTTCACTGTTTCGCCCCCTTTCCACCAAGTGGTCCGGTATAGATCGACATAGTTTGGCTCAGGCCTGATCTGTAAAGCCTGATTCTGTTTGTGTTTCCACAAATAACCAAACCTTACTTGATAGGCGGCATATAAGCCGGATGCTGATAGCATGACGTCATAGCAGCAGGACAGTGTACCCGGCTATTAAATACAACGAAGAAGAAAACGGGACGCAGTAAACAAAGAGCAACGATGGAAGACGTCCAGCAATTCTTCTTTTTTGTGATCAGCATGTGGCTTTTTGCTATGAAGCCCAACCAAGCTTTGTTTCAGAGAAGGCCGTAAGAGTTATCTTCACGAAGACGAGCGGAGAGTCAAACATGGCGGGTTATGTGTTGTTCCGCTGTTGCATGGGAAGTGACGTCTCCTTCGACCAATCAACAGACTGCAGTGTTTCTAGCTCCACCTTCTGGGGTCAGATCGGTATGCTTGGCACCCCAACAGAAGGGTCCCAAAAAGTAGGACGGTGCGGTTCGCTTATAAGGGGTCCTGTCCCGGTTTGAGGCTATGGAAACGCCACGAAAAGCGAGCTGTACCGAGACGAACCAAACTGAACCCTCTGGTGGAAACAGGGCTTAAATCATCAGTTCTGATATTGTAACTGAGATGCTCTGCCAGGTAGCCTAAATAAAGGTGACTGCATTCACACAAAAGGATTTTTTTTTCTGTTCATTTAGACATTCAGACTTTACTAACATTCAGTAAAGGGTTATTAGATGTTTCATTTTATCCAAGAGTGAAACATGACTTCAGAAATTCAAGGAAACAAAAAAATGCCTTACCCTTTACATTTCATGTTTTAGTCGACTAAATTTAAAGATTTTATCAACTAAAATGTGGTAAAATTTCATCAACTAAAACTAGACTAGGGTGGCATCCACTACGATGCATCAACACTGTCCAAAGTCTTTTTTGACCGTCACTCAGCTCACATCACTCGACTTCGTCCAGTTCTTCCTGACAGTCATTACAGTGAAATATGGAGATGTGAACAACACCAAAACCAGTTTACTTTGTCATATGGAGGTTATATTGGGGAAACATTTTTTTAATAAAAATATCTGGCATTATATTTCAAGGCCGTACTGCCCAGCCCTACTCTGCATGCATCACAGTGCTTGATTTTGATTCATTTGCTGTATTATTACATAACCCTACAGAAGCTTATCAAATCTTCATAACACACCTACATGATCGATGTGAAACAGATGGGCTCACATTCTAATTTCCTTCAGATGTCAGGTGTGGTATTAAAGATGTCATGATGCACGTATATAATCCATAAATAATATGAATTTGTTATAGATCGACTCTCTAACGCTGACACATTCTGCTTTATTAATGAACCCTAGCAGAAAACTTCAGAAATTAAAGGAAGCATAAAAAAGTCTTACCCTCTACACTTCTAATTTTAGTCGACTGAATTAACAGTAGATTTCTAAGATGTTTTGGAATTTCATCAACTAAAACTAGACTAAAATTAAAACAATTCAGACGACTAAATTATAACTAAAAGACATTAAAAGAATAAAATACAAAATAATAAATATAAATAAGAATAAATAATAATAATAATAATAAAAATTATAATGATAAAAATACTGAAAGATATTTAGGCAACAGAGTAAAACTAAATAAATTAAAAACTGCTATAAAAATTAACACTGATCAGCAGATATGACAGTCTTTGCCTAAATTTATTGTCAATATTTTGACCATAAAAATTGGCCATAAATATCAAATTTATTTGCTGTAAAACTGACTTTACTGCACCATAGTGGTTCACGTCTTTTATAAATCAGAAGTATAGTTTGTAAAAGAATAAAATGATGTTTATTTCTGACACAAAAATACTGTAGCCATGAGAGGAAGCTGTCAGTTTTACTAAACCAGAGACTTTTGTGCTCTTGACAAAAACATCAGTTGATATCAGCGAATAGTTTTCACGCACCGTTTGAAGGACAGTGCAGGATGATGCTCCCGTCGCTGTCTGTGGTCAGAGTGACCGACTTCACGTTCTCTAACGCTGCAGCTTCCTCGTCTTCGACTGCTGAGCTCATCCTGAATAATAAAGACAAAATATTGAATGAAAGCAGAGTCACTGCACGGGCACATACGAGGAAAAAAAGGCTCAGGCTTAAATATTCTTTGGATAGTTGAACAGAAAATGCACTTAATAGTTTTATGTTTTGGCCAAGCTGTAATGACAATGATAAATGCAATTATTAATTGTGCAATAAAGTCCAACAGTCTGTCTGGGACGGCAGCACACTTCCATGAAAAACAGATATAAAATAACATTTTGTGTGGCTACATTTATTCCAAGCTAAAACAAAAACAACATATTTTTTGCACTGCTGGCTGTCTTACAAACATTTTTTTTTTTTAATTTTCAAGGTTTATCTTCATAATATCACTATAAAGGGAGAAAAACACTACTTATTTTTGCTTTTAAAGGTTCATTAGACTTTTTCCCCCCAAGGTTTATGGATGCGTGTTCCTTGGAGGTTCTGTACAAACTTACTTGTAAACACATGTTTCAAGAATTTAGTTTATCACCATTTGTCTTGATTTTGTTGCAAGGCAATGTGTAATTCAAGGTACAGGTCATTTCTCTACTATAATTATTGTGTAATTATTATTATGTTATCTCCATTTTATACTAATCCATTTATTGTTATGGAGAGAAAAGTATTATCTTAACCAAAATAAACTGTTTTCCATGAGATAATTGGAATTGTGGGTTTCCACCAGTATGCGGTTGGTTAGGCATGGTTTTGCCATAATTTACCAATGTCTGATGTTCTAGTTGGTCAATGTGTCAGCCGAATTTCTGGTAGAATTGATTTATATTCAAATAAAGTACAAATTAAGTCTTAAGTTAGGATGCTTTGGATGAATCGAGAGGAATACCAAAAAATTGCATATTTTTGAACGGAGTTCTGCACAGAGTCCTTGGGGTTTTAAGTTAAATAGTGGTGAAAATGGTATAAAATGACATGTGTGAATTTGACCAAGTTTGTGAAGAGTCCTCATAATATTGCTTCTTTAAATGTACAGTTGTTTTGCCCAAAACTGCAGACTGTGCCTTCTGCAGATTAACAGCGAATAGTAACAAATATGGGTTTGCATCACACCAACATGGCCAATGTTTTGGACCAAAATGATCAGATGACTTTTTATGTTGGGTGTTACCTATGCCGAATCGTCGACTGGATTCATTTCTAGCGTCAGCTTTTATATCTGGGTCCGGTATTTGTTGACTAGAGAGAAAACAGCAATAACGGGCAGAATCGCTGAATTTTATAACGGAGTTCTGCGCAAGATCCCATGAGAAGCTGGATCTGCGCAGAGATGGAGGACTTATTCTTTCACAAATTTAAACTGCGGACAGATCCATCCACAAAAGCAATCTTTTATTCGAGAAAGTCAGCGCAGTGCGTGTTTAGTGATGTGCTTCAAACATTATAAATCATTCTGACAGCTCCCATGCTAACCGTTAGCATCTTCGAGCTCCCCATTAAAATGAAAGACGTAAAAATGTCCGGCGCCATGTTAAGTCGACAAGGTGAAGCTTATGGCGTCAGTGCGGTTTCTCGGTGTCTCTGGAGCTTTTTATCCGTTTTTTAAAAACATTTCTATCCGTCCGTCCACTGCCTCTTGGATCCGACTACCGAACAGAAAGTGAATTTTACTTTTGATTTGCCTACTTACTTCCTGTTTTTGGTCCGGGGACTTGTGAGTTACCAGGATGAAGGTAAGTGCCAGGATGCAGGAGCGGCCATCTGAGGGCCGGCGGGTTGCCAGATAAGATGATTATCCGCCAGCCAGAGGAATACGCTTGGAATAAGACGAACACTTCATGGAAAATGTCTCAGTACAAAAACACAGTACTACTTTTTCTTTGGTACAGTGTCTTTAATCATATCATGTTTGTGTTTTTTGCTATTATTTGGAATAAAATGGAATAATTCTTTATCATCACGATATAAACACAGAATTTGTACAATGAAAAGGTAAATATATTGAAAGAATATAGTTATAATGAATATAAAGCTTTTATTTATTAAGACCATTAAAAGACAAAACAAGTGCCTAAGATATAGAATATCTGAAACATGAGTTTAGATTTCCTCAATAATCCTTAAACAGGGCAGTTATAGATAAGTTGAGCCTGAACTTTGTCTTGTAAAAAAAATCTAGTATAAAAACAAAAGCAGTTCTTCAAAGGAAACATACAAATAACAGGATGATGAGAACTAAAGATTGATCTCAAAGAAAAGATGTTTTAATAAAAGCTTTAAAAAAATAAGGATAATTTTTGTTCAATTCTAGTTTCAAACCTTCACGTATAAAGCATTAATTGTCCTTTAATTATTTGAAGGCCTAAAAGTTGATCAGCTGACATGATTTAATTTTCTTTCTTTTTTTGTGGGTTTAAGCTTGATTTTATTGACTTTTTTCAACACTTAACTTTGGTTTTTTTTCATGAGTAAACACAGTAAAACCAACAACAATAGAAATTAATCCTCTTATTGTGGCAATTATTTAAAGTATGATGATAAATATATAACTTTAGAATGCCTAATTTAATGAAGAAGAAATAAAAGAGTCACAATTTAAAGAGATAGGTGAACTAGTAACAAACAAAAAAAATATGTAGATAATCACAGGAATGATACTACACCTAGATACAGTATGTGTACAAGTATCATCAGATACAAATTGTAAAATACATATGGTAAGTGAACAAACGTGTTCTCATACAACAATTAAAACCAATAAACACAACACAAGTACAAATAATAGAAATTGTATATTCATAAATTATCATTTTAAAAAACACATATTTTGAGCTACTTTAATACTTGTTTTGTCTTAAACCTATGTCTGTATTCATATAAAGAACAGTGATTACGGTGATTGCTTATTAACAGCCGCTTCATGCAAAACACACAATTTTATTCCCTTGACAAAAGCATATCATCTTGCGTGTAAGCAAAAAACCTGGCAACCACATTTTACGTTCAAAAAGCCGTCCGGGCAGCAGTCTGCACTTTTCTACGCGCTTGGCGTGAATTTATGTCAGAAGAAAAAATATCAGTCAAAAACATATTCATAATAATATTTTTGTAAATTGATATTTAATAAAATTAGGTTGTTATTTTGGCTTTGTGACGTTTTGATTCGTTAAAGCGGAACCAATTCGCCCGGACGATTTCTCGTGATGTACCGAACAGCCAAGCAGCCAAAATCCAAACCGCACATTTGAACATTTCCAGCTCAATTTTAGCTAAATTATGGGAGAGAAACCAGTCAGAGTGTGAGTTTAACTTGATTGTTTCTTCTATTTCTGTGTTTTAGAGTTAAAATAGGTATAACTGCTTCTGTTTGAGTGAGTTTAGAATATTAACCTCCACATTTCACACGATGGTCGATGATAATTCTGTGTTTATGTTCACTAGACGAACAGTGTGGAAGACTGTTTTGAATATTTATGAGAATAGAGTTATTTACTGAAAATCTCATAGTTCATATGGCTGTTAAATTTCCAAAACTGCAGTATGACATTAATTTGCTGATGTAAATGTGCATGTTTGCAGTTTGGCGTGTGGGGACGTTGAGGGCAGGTTCACAGCTCTGTTCAACCGAGTCCAGACCATCCAGAAGAAAGCTGGACAGTTTGATGTAAGCACTGACTTTTTATACTTTAATAATCTTTAGAAATATACTTTGACAATATCCAAACTTGACAAGAAATGCGAGACATTTTCTTACGTCTTTGTTCTTTTTTTTTTTTGGCTGTGAAGTCTTAAAAATGCAGTATGTTCTGTCCAAGTTTGTAAATGTTTCTCCAACAGATTTGACTCAGTGTTTATCAGTTTTATGTTGTAACATCAGCACGTTTTGGAGGTTGAGGTGTTGATTCCTGGTGTTGTTTCCTCCAGCTGTTGTTGTGTGTTGGGGAGTTTTTTGGGACGACTCCAGAGGCTGAAGCAGAGTGGGAGCAGTACAGAAGCGGAGCCAAGAAAGGTACAGATTACACCGTTACACCTGATTTATGGACTTTTTCTTTTATGCATTTTAGAGACTTGTTGACAGTATCAAACATTATCCCTTCATACTCAAATCCATAAAAAGAGCGCTTAAATTTGACCAACATTTAACAGTGAGTGACCACCTGTCCTCACCCTGCTGTCCAAAGCCTCCTTTAAATTAACATTTTTATTTTAGTTACATAAATGTTGAAAACAAACAATCACTCCACAAAGACTTGGCAGTAACTGAAAAAGGTATCGGCTGAAACCTGTGCCTTATTTTTGCCTCTCCTGTACCATTCAAGATAAAATTGGCACATAGTGTCAAAAGCTATAAGACATCCTTCTTTATGTCCTGATTAATCCATGCTGTGGGAGTTATTTATAACATCTAAAACAGTGTTACATAGTTTTAATTAAACACTGAGCTCATTCCAAAATTTTATCCCCAAAACTGAAACAGATTTGTGTTTGATATTTCTTCTAACTTTTCTTCTTTCAACTTTGAAGCACACCTCTTAAATCGTATTTTCTTTCTCTTTATTTAATAATGTTTGAATACAAGCAGAGAGAGTTTAATATACTACACAAAAGATTATCTCCACTGTTTTTAAATCGACAATGTTTTGAAATAATCTCATGTAGTGGCCTGAAGAGGACCAGGATGGGTTTTGACACCCCACAAATTAGACCAAATGAAGTTATTTATCACTAAAATAGACTTATGTGAATGTTATTTAGCTTGAAACACACACACAGTTCTGTACACAGACACAGAGAAATGTCCTGACAAGGTAACAGCAGATTAGCCACAGAGCGGAGTCGTGATAACAAATAACAAACACAGCAAACTTTTGAAATGGTCACATTCTCTGGGACACGTGCACAACTGTGAGATTATTGCAGTGTCAATGTTGACAGCACTTTTTAATTTAGTTTGAGTCTTTTGCCTAAGATATCTTTTAGTGTAGTCATAATTTATTTATTTACATTTTTTAATGTTAGTCTAGTTTTAGTTGATGAAATCTGCTGTAAATTCAGTTGACTAAAATATGAAGTGTAAAGGGTAAGGCATTTTTTATGTTACCTTGAATTTCTGAAGTCGTGTTTCACACTTGGATAAAATGAAACATCTAATAACTCTTTATTTAACGCTAGTAAAGTTTGAATGTCTAAATGAACAGACGCAAATTGAACTTTTATGTGAAGTGCAGTCACCTTTATTTAGGCTACCTGGCAGAGTATCTCAGTTACAATACCAGAACTGACAACAAACAGTGAACCTGCTCTACATGAATATATCAATTCATAAAGAGAGCAGCTCTGATTGGATCGCTCCACAACTTATCCCACCTCCACCAAGCTAAGGCAGCTGTGATTGGATGTCCCTCTGAACTCATCCAACCTTTCCACGCAACCAAAGTAGCTGTGATGGGATATATTCTTAACTTGTCTCTACTTTCTACACGGCCAAATTCAGTCTGATTGGATTAAGTCTGTCAGACATTTTTGTCTACTTTTTATCTGTTGATGAAAATGTCAGTTAATTTAGTTTGAGTTTTTGTCCATGTGCTCTTGTTTTTATTTGTTACTGTAGTTTTCGTCGGGGAAAAAAGGTTGTTGACAAAAAATATGACAAAAATAATTAGTCAACAGAATAACACTGTCACTCAGGCACATCTCTGACCTCTCTAACAAGAAGCCTTTTTGTGCCTCTGCAGCTCCCATCCACACCTACATCCTCGGGGCAGCAGGTCAGGAGACGGTTAAGAACTTCCCCGGTGCAGACGGCAGTGAGCTGGCAGAGAACATCACGTACCTCGGTGAGACTCTGTAGAAGAAAATGTGTGTGATGAAGAAGAAGAGAGCAGAGAAACATCCTTTTTCTGTTTCAGGTCGGCGAGGCGTGTTCACGGGCGTCTCTGGCCTACAGATCGCCTACGTCAGCGGCCAGGAGGCCCAGCAGGAACCGGCCCCGGCTCACTGCTTCACCTCCAAAGACCTGTCGGCCCTCGTGGCCCCGCTGACCAGCAGCTCCAAGTTCAGAGGAGTGGACATCCTGCTGACGTCGCAGTGGCCCCGAGGAGTGTGGCAGTACGGGAACACGCCGGTAACAGAGAGCTCCAGTGGGGATGACTGTCTGTCAGCGAACTTCAGGGACTCTATGTTGATTTGAGTTGTGTTTTTGCAGGAAGTGAACACAAAGTCCTGTGGGAGCAGCTCCATCGGAAACCTCGCCGACAAACTGAAGCCACGATACCACTTTGCTGCACTAGAGGGCGCTCACTACGAAAGACTCCCGTACAGGTAGGGCACAAACTAAGACTGACCCGGGTTTATTTAGAGAAGTCAAGGACCTCAAATCTGCAGTCTCTCCAATAGCCAGAATGGGACGACAGCGGACTCTAATTTCATAGACCAGGTGCAGGCGAGGTGCACCTGCCCTGTGCTGCGCCGACGGGGTGTGTCCAGCGCACTTTGCAAGTTTCCTGCATGGTGCAGAGAGGCGCATCCACGCCTCCATCCCTGCCCCTCCGCATAAGTGCCAGAGAGTGAGGAGAGACAGTGTGAAAGGGTTTAACATGGCCGAGTGTTGTCTTCAATCAAATGAAGGCCTCTCATTGCCTTTAAATGCGCTGTGTGAGAGGCATAGTGACAATTTCAATCTCTCTTTTATTGACTCCAGCCTAGATAGGCTGGCGGATGCAGCCGTCCTCCCCTGGTCTGGATCCTCGGGGAGGAAGGGTTTTCCTCAGACCCCCTCCTTCCTTCTCCAACCAGCAGTCCAAGCGCTGATATGATAATAATCGCTTTCTCTTCCTTACAAGAGACTTACAATTTATTTTTCTCATCAATGATTTTGTGTATCTTTGATGTGACTGAATAAATTGTGGCAAAAAGAAACATGTATAAACGGGAGGCATATAAGCAATTTAAGGACAGAGCTGCAGAGCCAAAAATGGCCGAAGCATCCTTGGACTGTATCATATTTAAGATTAGATTTCTGGTTGTGTGACAATCAAAGAAGAACAAATCCTTGAAAAGCTTCTCTCCCCTGTGCGCTCTGCTGCTCTCCCTGCTGATACGACACAAACACTTCGGCCTCTCTCCGTCTTAAGTTCTGTAATTTCTCCTCGGTGAGGGCAAAGTAACATCCATGGTGTAGGACTGTGTTGTTGGGCAAACAACACGTGAAAAAGAATGCTCTGACACTCTCGACACCTACCTCCGAGGCTTTGTTGTGCGCACACGCCACCAAATTACAGATGCAGAGGGTGCACTTCGCCTGTGCAGAGAATAGACCAGGTTGGAGCTGGCGAGCTTTGAGCGCACCTTCCCGCGCAGTTTTTTTGCACGAAATTGTCACTGCGCCAAGCTGAATCTGTCGGCACCTCCCCCTGGTGCCTATTCTATGAAGCAGGATTACCGCCTAGCGAGGTAACTTTGAGGGTAAGTTCCGGGTTCCCTGTTCTACGAGACGGGTTCACTTCTTAGCGAGGCGGGTCTCCATGGCAACGTACGCTGAACGGCTAACCTGCTCCGGGGCAGGTTAGGTTCCAGATTGAACTCGCGGACTATAAAAACCCCACCCACTGACCAATGAGCTCTCTCGACCAGCTCCTCTGCAGGAGTAAAATCTGGGGGGGGACTCTCATTGCTGTAACAAGATCTTCGATGCCAACACTTCTGTTCCATGACAATATTTTATTGCCCATCTTAAAATTGTGACAGGAATTCATGTTGGGCTCATGTGGCCTACATATCACACAAAAGATCTAAACACGATAGGAATGAACAAATGAATGAATTCATCTTAGAAATGAATTAGACATGTCTGGTGCATGTTACAGTAAAAGTGCATGTTGAACAGTGCTGCTATTTCAGGATGATAATGGCACCAAAGATTTTTTGCACGCTTTACTTATGCATTGAGACTGTCAGCAATTTTCTGCCAGCACTCCTTCTGTGCTTTTGCAGCGGCGATGGTGTTGCTTTTTACGTTTATTACATGTTTTAATTCTTCATACTTTGTCATGATCGCCTCCTGCTCCTCCTGTGTGAAGTATGCGGTCCTTCGCTCTCTGGCCTGCTCTGACGCTCCAGACTGGTCCATGTTCGCGATTGTTCAGATGCGGCGGGCTCCGCCTTACATGCATGCACGCGCAAAAAGAAGTCTGACTCTATTAAAATGTTTTTTTTTAAGGATTTGTTCTTTAATTTTCACACAACCAGAAATCTAATCTTAAATATGATACATACACTGCTTACTAAAGCAGTAGAGAAGAACTTTTAAAAGTAGAAGTACTAACAGAGGGAAAACCACCACTGAAGCATTTTCGATTTCTTTAACCAAGTTATTAGGCAGTTTTTCTTTATTGAACTACTATTGGATCAAAGTTTGAAAATTTGTGTGATTCTGTTTCATCCTCAGGAATCATGTCGTCCTCCAGGAGAACGCTCATCACGTTACCCGCTTCATCGCGTTGGCCACGGTCAACAACCCCGCCAAGAAGAAGGTGGGCATGTCTCTCCATTTATTTATCTTTAACTTATTTTCTATAGTTTTTTATAGTTTTTTTCATAATCTGGTAATTCCTTTTTTACTTGCAAATAATAGTATTTTAACAAGGTACTCGTCTTTTCTTTGTATTTTATCATGGGATGAATTTCCCAAATACAATATCTTAAATCTTTTGGGTATCTGATATAAATTCATTTAATAATATGGTTTAATTAAGGTAAGCCCCTTGAGGTGGGCATTAAATTTCAAGAGGGTCCTCATGTCTGTATGGTTGTAGAGATAGTTATTATGGATGTATAATCAATATAACCAAGGACAGAGAGATCAACTAATACAAATATTAATGTCTATAATGAATATAATCTGGAGAGGATGGATGATTATTAATATAGCAGCATCTTGCTGAATTGTCATTAAAATGTGTTTGACTGGCCAAAAAGTATGAATTTACATAATGTCATTTCTGATACAAAGTCTCTCACCAAAGATGTCACTTTCTTCTTCTCTTTTGATTGTTGGTTGTGTATAAATTCAATAATCAACATGAAACTCTTAAAAAAAAACATTTTTAATCTCTGAAAAATTTCCAGAGAATGATCACATTTCAAAGTTGAGAGTGATCTAGTGATTGTTGTTTTTATAGTTACTCTTTAAATGAACTCCTGAAAGATATTTTTCATACTTTTATCAAACAGAAATGTAAAGAACTTTATGTTGAACCCTTAAAAATGTTTTTGACTGTGTGACTTCCACATATGAAAGATTTAAAGCCTCACAAGTCAACATTATAACTTGTTTGTTTTAACTAAATGTTGATTATTTCTGTTTGTAGTACCTGTACGCCTTCAACATCGTCCCGATGAAGACGATGGACCCCGCAGAGCTGGTCAAGCAGCCGCAGGACGTGACAGAAAACCCGTACAGATGTCCAACGAGGGAGAAGTCGGAAAAGCTGAAGAAGAGCTTCGTCACTGCCGAGGAGGAGGAGGTACAGAGTGGACTGAGCTTTAGGACAGAGCATTTGAGTGGGACATCTTCTTTAGTGTTAAGACCAGTTTTAAAGTCTCTGCTTTGGCTTCCTGTATCTGTTAGAAGAAATTTTAAGGTTCTTTTATTCGTTTTTAAATCTCTGAATGGTCTTACTTTTACCCAATGAACCCAGCAGGTCTTCAGGTCTTTAAACGGTTAACAAAGTCTAAGCTAAACTCACTATTCATATTTTTTAAAGCAAACTCAAGACCTACCTGCTTATTCTGGCTTTAGCTGATCATTTTTATTACTTCATCTTATTTTTTTATTTATTTATTTTAATCCTCTCTATCCATTTTATTTCTCCATTTCAGTTCAGATTTATTTTTAAGAATTTTATTCTCTATTAGTAAATTTTCTTTTCGTCACTTTAGCAGATTTCATTACACATTTGGTGTGGCTATCTCATTTGACCATATTATTTTAAATTAAATTAATGTATTTTTCCATATAGTATTTTTATCTCATTTCTTATCATGATTTTTTTATTTTCATTTAGTCTTAGCTGCTTTGTTTCCTCATTTGTAATTAAGACAGTGTTTCCTCTACCTCTGTTTTCTCTTAAAATGTCCCCTTAATGTCTTTGTATGTGTGCTTGAAAGTTTTATTGAAATAAAGTGGATAAAGTAAGAACAAATAACAATAAAGACTGAATTACTAAAGTTCCTTTAATTAAAAAGAAGCATCAAAATGATCCAAGCTGAACCTCCCGTCCTATCAGGAGCCGGCCGCTCAGTTCTTCTTCGACCTCAGCAGAAATCAGGGCGGGGGTTATCGGGGTCGCGGCACGAAGAGACACTCGGATGGCGGCGGACGAGGACGAGGACATCACGGAGACGATCATCATCAGGGACCCAAACAGCCTCGCAGACACCGTGAGTCACTGGAGACTTCTGTCTTAACCACAGAAATGACTGAACATGAACCTCTATAAACATTTAGAATAAAAAAAAACACTAAGTGACTCTTAGAGGAGGATTTTTGTCACATAATATTTGAAAATAAAGACAGCATACCTCAATGATTTGTCTTTATTTTATGAGTCAAAGCATCTTTTAAGGCCGAATAATGGACTTTTTACATGAAAACTTGTATAGTAGTTGCTTTTTTAACACAAAATAACCTTGTTTTAGTTGATTTCTTTGAAAGTTTATTTGAAATTTTTTAATAAATGTAAAAATCTGAACTGATTTTCCTCTTTTAAACCTTTTTTTTACTCCAAAAATGTCTCAAACATGATCTTCTACTTGAATTTATCTTCCATTTGTTGATTTACTCCTGAGCTTATGCCCAAAAAATGTGATCAAGACCACATCATTGATTGACTGATTGATATCTTTATTTCAATCATGTAGATGACAACTTTGAAACAGTTAAAAATAATAGATATTGAAGATATGTCCCTAAAATTAGACAGTAACTTGAATCTGGAATTTTTTAAGCCTCTCAGCTCTAAGGCGGGGATGATACATTTTTCTCCTGATAAGATTTTTAACGATTATTTTCGGTGCCGATTCGATCTGAATTGGGATTCTATGGTATTGCCGATTTTTGCAATCTTTAGTTAGCTTTTTTTAACACAAGTGAAAAAGATGAACTATGATGATGCCTGTAGACAATATAAGGAAAAATACACATCACATGTGAGTCGTTTTTCGGATTTAATCAGGAATATATTTTAACCAGCTGTTTATACATATATATTATGTAGAATTTGGCATTTTATGCATCCAACGCATTTCGCGAAACAGGAACGGTGAATATAGGACATATATGTTTCTATTTGTATGTAAAGTCCGTCAAAGTAGGAGTACAATCATCCTCATAAAACGTTTGTTTTATTTTTTATTTATTTAGAAAAATCTTGATAAAAAATATTACATAACCGCGGGCTGCTGTTTCGCGTAGGCCGACATATTGATCCATCGTGTTGTCTACGGGTGGTTTTTAGGGACAAAAAGAACGAAACTCGAATCTGTCCGCCGGTTCTGAAATCTACCTGGAATGCAGGCGAAGAAGAGGAGAGGATGGCAGTGGATGCATAGAAAGTTGTTAGTCTGTCCTAGGGATTCAAACTGTGTGTATAAACACACACACAACATAAATTGTGTGCCGTGTTCGCCATCCCTTTTTGTCTCCACAGTGTTCCGTTGCTCAGCCACGTGACGTTTTGGTCATAATTAGGCTCATTCTAGAATCTGAACGCTAGATGTTGCTAAAATGCCAAATTCTACACACTGCGCCTTTAAAAGTGGCTTGTAAACACAGACTAAAATGAAGCATTTAAATTTGGGAAAAAAAGATTTTTTTTATCAACAAAAAAAATATTGATTTAAAAATCGTCAAAAAAAAAAATCTCGATTTTTCTGTGAATCAATTTTTTTCTCATCCTTTTTTGAAAAGGATGAAGTATGAACTTATCTAATCGTACCCTTTTGAAATGTTGTTTTGATTTAAAAAACTTCCACTACTAAACTTCCATAGACTATACAGTCATGGAAAAAATTATTAGACCACCCTTGTTTTCTTCAATTTCTTGTTAATTTTAATGCCTGGCTCAACTAAAGGTACATTTTTTTGGACAATTATAATGATAACAACAAAAATAGCTCATGAGAGTTTAATTTAAGAACTAAGAACTATTCATTTTCCATGGTTTTCTTGATAATAACCAAAATTACTTAAATTCTTATATCAATAGCTATGGCATTGTACCGCCAAAAACACTACTTTTAAGCATTCCATGTTTTCTTTTCTGTTTGCTTTAAACACATGATACACACAAGAGTTAATACTTGATTGCATAACCATTGTTTTTGATGACTGCAGCCATGCGTCTTGGCATGCTCTCCACCAGCTTCTGACATTGTTCTGCTGTCACAGCAGCCCATTCCTGTTGGACAAATTCAAACAAATTTTCTTTGTTTTTGGGCTTGTGGTTCTCCATTTTGAGTTTGATGATTTTCCACAGGTTTTCAATTGGATTAAGATCTGGTGATTGAGCAGGCCAAGGCATGGTGCGAATGTTGTGGTTCTCCATCCAGGCTTTAACTGACCTTGCCGTGTGGCAAGGGGCATTGTCTTGTTGGAAAATCCAGTCATTCGAGGCAGGAAAGAGTTTTCCAGCTGATGGAAGAAGACCGTTTTCAAGGGTAGTCCTGTACATGACCTGGTTCATTCGGCCTTCACACAATTGCATTTGCCCTGTTCCACTCAGACTGAAACAACCCCAGATCATGACTGATCCACCCCCATGTTTTACTGTAGGGCAAGACAGTCTGGGTTGTAAGCTTCTCCAGGCTTCCTCCTAACCAGTAAGTTGGCTGGAGTGGGCATCAATTCAAAATTGGATTCATCACTGAAGAGAACCTTAGCCCAATCATCAACAGTCCAATCCTTGTGGTCTCGAGCAAAGAGTAACCGGGCCTTCCTCTGCCTTTCATTGATGAAGGGCTTCTTGCATGCTCTGTGTGACTTCAAACCAGCTTCAACAAGTCTGTTTCGAACTGTCCTTGCAGAACAAGTCACATTTCTCGACAGTGCCCACTCATTTTTAAGGTCCCTGGAGGTCTGACGACGATTCCTGACACAGGAACGGATGAGTGCACGGTCATCTCGTGGGGTAGAAAGACGTTTCCTGCCACGGCCAGGTAGCAATTTGGTAGTGCCATGTTCAGCTTGTTTTTTTTTGTTGTAATGAGCGGCTGTCTTGGAGATCTTCAGTTTTTTCGCTACCTGTCTCTCACTCATGCCAATTTCCAGCAGTGCCAAGATGGCTGCCTTTGTGGCTTCACATAATTCTTTTGTTTTAGGCATTATGTGAGAGCTGACAACTTCTGAGTTGTGCTACGGCTTGAATGTAAGCAGGAAACCACTCTAGGCCTTTGCATGTGCAGTGCTGCTTGTGACATGAAATGGCCTCTTCTATACCCTGGGAATCAATTAAGCTTAAGAATGTCAAATAGGACATAAAGTATTATGTGACCAGCTGCATTTTTTGTTGTGTTCATTGTATTATACGTTCAGTGGTACCAGATATTAGAATGAACAAGAAATTGAAGAAAACAAGGGTGGTCTAATAATTTTTTCCATGACTGTAGATTCAGGTTCCACAATTTTTCATGTTCATTTTTTCTTTTTTAATAATTTGGGCTTCCGGCTCATAAAACCCACAAAAAAAAGAATTGAAAAATAAAAATACTGTGAAGAAATCACCATTTACTTCTCAGTTTTTGCTAAAAAAATAAAGTATTTGGGGTCAAAGACTGAATAGTTATTCCAGAAATGTTAACGATAAATCAGCTAAGTTGTATTTTAATATTTTGTGTGTCTTGCAGCTCAGCCCACCGGTCCCTGCTGGTTCTGCCTGGCGAGCCCTCAGGTGGAGAAACACCTGGTCATCAGCATCGGCTCTCATGTGAGACGTCACATCACGTTAAAACACTTAAATAAATCCACATTCACGCGCTAACGCTCGCTCACCTGGATGTTTGTGTCCCAGTGTTATGTGGCGATGGCGAAAGGCGGCCTGACCCCGCAGCACCTCCTCATCCTGCCCATCGGTCACTACCAGTCGGTGGTGGACCTGAGTACAGAGGTGGTGGAGGAGATGGAGAAGTACAAGACGGCGCTGCGGAGCTTCTACAAGAGCCGAGGGGAGCGCTGCGTGCTGTTTGAGAGGAACTTCAGGAGCCAACACCTGCAGCTACAGGTAAGAACAGAACAGTTTGTTTTCAACTAAATGAGTATGACCTGTATTTGATCATGCATATCAATCGTTTTATTATTACTATTATTGTTATTGTTATTCTTATTTTTTATTCATATTTGTGTTGATTATATTTATGACTCTTCAGATTATTTTCAATTTGGGGTGCAGATGACCTCGTGGTTCGCATCTCGCCTGAGGCCCAGTTACTGCCTGTCTGTCCTCGACTCTTACCCCGTTTCCTGCTCTATCCACCGTACTCACTCCTCTGATTAAAGGCTTAAAAAAGCCCCAAAAATAACTTAAAAAAAGATTCTTTTCTATTTATTCATTAAAAATGTATCCTAACCCTTTAACTCCCAGCTCAACTGTTTGGCAGAGGTCATTAAATTCATGAATATTTAATGTGTTAATAAACATAACACGCCATAGTTTGTTTCTGTCGATGTTTTACAATTCAGAAAAAACTGCAAACCAAAAGAACTGATATTTTGTTTGTGGGATTTAAAGGTTTAAAAAGCTATTTACCATCATTATTTTAAATACTTAACCATTTACTGATATGATGACATATATGTACATATAAAGTCTGTTGTTCATCAAAAACATTTTTTCGTGTTTGTCAAACTCAATCTCATCTATTTTAAGTTAATTTTTGCATTTTTTTACAGACATTTCTGCCTTTTCGAATTGATTTTGTCACAAATATGTGTACATTTTTATGTCATCACACATTTAACTGTTGGCTTTTAAAACCATTAAACCCCACACCAAGAAATTATCTGTTTTTTGGTTTGTTTGTGGTTTTCTCTGCTCCCTGAAATGTTAATGGAACAAAACAATGATTTGATTTGTTCAGTTTTTAAAACATTAAATATCCCTGAATTTAACTATGACCTCTGCCAAACAGTTGAGCTGGTAGTTAAAGGGTTAATGTATTATTCATTCAATTTATTTTTTGTTAATCTTTTTGTCTGTTTTAAATGTCTTTTGCTTCAAAGTATTTGATGTTCCCATCCTAAAAATTCACAAGTGCAAGTGACTATTATGCTTGCTGAAAATTTCAATTAAAAAAAAGAAGAAAATACTCTAAATATAAAAAAAAGTAAATATGGTAAAAGATCAGCAAAAGAAATGGAAAATAAACAATTATGGCTCTGTTATGCTTCTAAATATTACTCTTTATGTCCAACTCTGACTATTTCTTGTAATTCACTAATGCGGACTTGATTTTAATTTATTACTGCGCCTCACTTGTAAAAAAAAACATTCGCCCGGGTTGAAAAGCTTCCCCTCCTCCAGGTCGTCCCGGTGCCTCTGGACCGCTGCGCCACCGACGACATCAAGGAGGCGTTCATGGTCCAGGCTCAGGAGCAGCAGATGGAGCTGATGGAGATCCCCGAGCACACCGACCTCAAACAGGTTCAACACGTCTTCAGAGCTGGATGAGCGGATTTTTGTTTTTTATTGCAAAAACTAACAATACAGATAAAGACTAAGACATAGAACAAGACAGGTTACATTATACAAGAAGACTGGTTTTACCGTTGCGGGGGGAAACCAACAGATATAAACAAAATGAGAAGCCAAACAAAACAAACAAACAAAAGAAATAAAATAGAGCAAAATCAATCAATCAATCAATCTTTATTTGTATAGCGCCAATTCATAACAAGTGTTATCTCAAGACACTTAACAATAGAGCATAAAGCTCTTCATTTTATGGATACACATATATGCATAGATACATATATACATATAAAATACACATATACATATGTATACAAATATATACATCCAACACCCAACATGAATCCATATAGCCAATCATGAATCCCTCCATCATGGCAGCAAGAAAAAACCCTCTGTTAAGCAGCAGGAAATCTTGAATGTGGATCCCAGTCTCATGATGACCAGCAAATCCACACGATGCTGTGTTGGGTGTGAGGGCAAAGGAAGGGAGGTAAGAGGAGACAAGTGGACTAAAGTAAGAACTAAAGTTAGGGACAGGTCCATGTACCATCGACCTGTCGTCTGATTTATTAGAGGTTAGCCTCTTGAGATGCTACATCTCATTTTCAGGAGGGTCCTCATGTCTGAATGGTTGTGGTGATCATTTTATAGAAGTATAATCTTAGATATTCTTACTGAAAATAAGAATTTATGGTAGTGACGAACTCATGGGTGCCCAGACCACAAACAAAATATAAAAGAAAGGAGATGTTTTCTGTGTGTGTGATGTATGTTGGTGTGTGTTTGTTTTGTTCTTTATCAGAAAAAAAGGTCTTCGTCAACATTTTTCTTTCCTCTTTAATGTCAGCTTATTTATTGCCACCACCCACACCCGTAGCTAAACGACGGCGCTCTACCAAAGGATTGCCCCCTCCCTCCCCGGGCAACAAGGCCACCTCCAAGCACATTAATGCAACCAGCAAATATGTGTTGGAGTTGACTCAAATCACATTTTAATAAATAATAATAATAATAATATCTCTATTTGTTTATCCTAATTTTGTTCAATAACCCAAAAGGTGCTGAAAAGTTGACTCTTTGTGACTTCTTTGGATGGAAACAGGGTGGATAGTCGTCTCTTTTTAAGGGTTTGCTTGTTCCTAATTCATCTCAGCAAGATGGTAAATCATCTTCCAAAAAAACACCCCAAAACTTTTTAAATTAATTTTGAAAATTACATTTCTCAAGATTTTAGGGAAAAAGCATAATTGTATTGTATTTTAAGAACATGTCATGACATCTGCAAATCTGCCTCTCCAGCACCACAAAGCAGATATTTTTGAGAAGAAGGTCCACACTCTAAAGTCAAATCATCTCAATTTCTCGTTTGTTCCTGCTTCTATCAAACTTTTGAGCAATGCAAAAAAAACTAGAGCAATAGAGCAACGTGCACTGAACACAAGCACTTCAGCACTTCAACTGTCTCTGTCTAATGTCTGTCACTGTGTTGTCACTGTGATGTTTTTCCTGTTTTAATCAATTCCTGTTTTTTTGTGAGTGTGTTCTTTTTAAAGTTCCCTGCCCTTTGAAGCAGTCATGTAGCACAACACCAAATTCCCCTAACATGCCAAACAAAGTTGATCCTGAGCCATATTTAACTCTGAGTTGTTTTGTGTTTGTGGCTCAGATTGCTCCTCCTGGGACGCCGTACTTTTACGTGGAGCTGGACTCTGGAGAGAAACTTTACTATCGCATCCAGAAACATTTCCCTCTGCAGTTTGGAAGGTAACATCAGCAGCACTTCTGTTTTCTTTGGTCCTTTAGGAATTATGAGTGTAATGCAAAAAAGATTTAAAATATGAACATGAAAATTAAGATTTTTATGAATTCATTTTCTCTAAAGGGATACTCCAACCTTTTTTTAGTTTTTGTGTCTTGCCTCACTCCTGAGCCCATGACAGGCAGATAGACAGCCTTCTTTCGACTGTGCGTGCAGTAACAAGGAAGAGACAGGCAGAGCTCGCCCACTGCTAATTAGCTTAGCTCAAACACTGGGGGTCAGTGGGTAGAGTTAGCCTACCTCTGCCTACAGTCATCAGATAAACTCTTCAGCAACTCTAAAATGTCCTGTGTGCTTGTTGTGACTCGTTTTTTTTTACTGCATTACGTCACGTTACCTGCTTTAGACTAAGATTAGAACTTTATGTAATTGTCAAAAGAAACAGGAACTAGAAAAGCACTCTGGCACAGACCTCTACCAAGCAGCTCAGTACCACCCATAAATTATGATTTCCACCCAACATTATAGTCCCACATTTATTTTATACTCACATTGTGGGACAAAAATATCCACCTGCAAGAAGTGTGCCTATTGTTGACATATATATCATCCAATAGAGTGACCGAGTTGGTCGTTGGTCTTGCAAATTGTTGATTGAACCAATTTGCTTCTGCTTGTACAGACATTGATGTTGTTAGCGCAGTGGGCAATGTCGCCAGCCTGTCGGTCAAAGCTAAACCACGGCGCTGTGGTCCGCTTTATGGGGGAACATGGGGGTTCGGTTTTTACTCACACACACACAGACCTCTGCTATGACAGACTATGTACGTCTTGACATTACAAGCATCCTTGTTTTAAGTGATTGAGAGGCTTCATCGGGAATGATAATAGTAATATATTTTATTTATAAAGTGCTTTTCATAACAGCAGTGGCAACTAGTTGTGACACCATCCACTCAACCAGGGGTTGCAGAGAAGGAGACAGGAGGAGAGGAGAGGGGGAAAAAATATCATAACTAGGCACCTGTCAGGGAGCACAGTGTGGGATTGGAAAAACATCTCAGCACATGAGCAACATACAAACACGGAGACGAGCACATGGGAGCAAAGAAGGCGTTGAGTTAGAGGAGAATGTCTGAATGTGTGCCATAGTGGATGTGTATGTGTAAGCCTGTTACTTTGACTCAGCTTCAGTCCCGCTCATTGTCTCTACCACCTGATAACTGATGACATGGAGAGAGTTCTGATCCGGAGGAAATGTCTTCCTCCTCTCCGCTATGTCTGTGCAGAACTCTGCATGCACAGCTTTCTCTGCTGATTGGCTGTTTGGCTTTCTATGAGACAACAGATGGAGCGGTGTGGTGAACTCCTCCCCTGGCGTTGCAAGGGAAGCTGGGAAATGTAGTGACATAGGCTTGAAAAACTTGATGTCAATTTCCATAATGCTTTAAATGAATGGTATTTGCCATTTGTTTTTTTATTGTATTTTTTTTTTTGTGACACCACACCTTTGGTAAAATTTTCATGTAAATCCATCCATTATTTTTTGCGTAATCTTGCTAACAGACAAAAAGGAAACATAAACTCCTTGGCAGAGTTAACAAACACATACGCAGACCCTCACGGACATGTTTTATTTTGTTGACCGACATAAGCACGTCCAAGTTTGGCAGCTTTTTATCTCCTATGTAAAAAAACTAACCATTTACATATGAGGTGGATGTTGCTTTGTATGCATGTATATCTGTGAACTGGCATATTATTATTATTAGTAGTAGTAGTAGTAGTGTATTGTTAGTATTATTATTATTATTGTAATTATTATTATTATTATATTTGTTATTATTATTATTGTTATTGTTATTGTTATTGTTATTGTTATTATTATTATTATTATTATTATTATAATTTTGGCATCACTTGTCTCCTCCTTTCTGTATAATAGTCTGTTTATTAATTCCTATTAGACCTGTTTATTTTAGGTTGCCTTTTCTCTCTCTCCCTATTTTGTTTATTTTTCCTTTTTTTTGCACCCTGTTCTTGAGAGAAAAAAATAATACAAAAACACTGAGGGAAAAAATAAATTTCCAAATTTTAGGGTGCAGAATACTTGGATTTTTGTTGCAGTGGTGCAAAAGCAGATGATGTATGATATTAATCTAAAGTAATGACCTTCAAGTGAAAGACAAAATTCAATATTTAATTTATGTAAACTTTGAGCATCATCAGGTTTTTGAAACTCCTCTGTGACTGATGAATAATAGACCTATTTAACTTTGATAATTAAAGTTGTGCCTCCCGATTTAAGTACAGACAGCAGAGGCTGTTTAATGAGAAACATGAGCTCACTGGTCTATAATCATTACCCACAAACACATTCCTGATTGATTAAAGTCACCGAGCGTGCAGCAGGTTGTTTAAAAGCCTCGTCTCATCGTGACCTCACTGTCTGTGTGCAGGGAGGTGCTGGCCAGCGAGGCGGTGCTGAACATCCCGACCCGAGCCGACTGGAAGGAGTGTAAACAGAGCAGAGAGGAGGAGGAGGAGGGCTGCAAACGGCTGCGGGACGCTTTCCAGCCCTACGACTTCGCCTGGGAGGACTAACACACACAAAACACACTCGCACACTTTTTCTGTTCATAGGTTTTCTACTGAGAGAAAGTTAAAGGAGGGAAACGACTTTTCTGATCTTTGAGTGTGAGGTTATGACTAAAATCTGGTTAGCTTAGCTCAGCACAAAGACTGTAAAGGAATGAGACTGCTTCATCCAAAGTTAACTCAATGATGTGTTCAAGGTACCTCAGAAATCGGACGTGGGAAATGTGAACTTCATCACATCCCAATTAAAAGCGTTCCTGTCATGACCTGATAAAGTCAGGGTACCTTAAGACCGCCTCAACTTCCTGTTAGAAAGCCCTGACCGAAGAGGGCACTCCTGGTGACATGTCTAATATGCAATTCAGATAAACCGACTTTAAGATGAAATTGAACGCACCATCATCCACCCACCAGCACATTAATAAATGTGCTCTTTTAAGTTTACATTTATGCAACCAGCAAATACATGTTGGAGCTGCTGACTCAAATCACACCAGCAATTTTTTTTAATAAATATTAATAACAATATCTTTATTTGTTTGTCCAAATTTGATTATTAGCCCAAAAGGTGCTGAAAAGTTGACTCTTTGTGACTCTTTGGATGGAAACAGGGTGGAAAGTCATCTCTTTTTAAGGATTTGCTTGTTCCTAATTTATCTCAGCAAGATGGTAAATCATTTTCCCAAAAAACACCCCAAAACTTTTTTTTACATCAATTTTGAGATTTAAATTTCCTAAGATTTTAGGGAGGAAGCATAGTTTTATTTTACTTTACGATCATGTCAGTCTTAGTTTAAGCTTCTTCTCTCAAAACATTTTAATTTTTTATCCATTTCTTTATGAAGGTAAAGTTTAAAGTGTATTGAAGTGACATTAACGAACGAAAGACTGTCTCAGATGGTTTCAAACAGCAGATTTTCATGTGATCGGATCAGAAAGCAGAACCTCTGCAACTTTTTCTAACGTTTTTCTCAACATTTTTGGGGTAACAGTTTTTAAATGTGTTTCTTGGATTTTTGTAAATAAACAAAATCAAAATGTCCTGTTTGATTTTATGACATACGCCGTCTTTTTGTCATTAAAGCTGTCGGGTTGTTTATGTTTTTTTTTGGGGGTGGTGGTTAGTAGTTGCAGTCTGATCAGTATTCAAGAGCACAGATACTGTTTTCTTTATAAAAGCAGTTGCACTGATGAAAATGATCAACATTCATCCTTGAATTCTAAATATGTCTCTCTTTTGGGGTCTGTTCCACCTTTTTTGATAGGGAAGGTGTTGAAGTGTTTGAAAGAGTGCAAGCAGATGTGCAGGAAAGTAAACGAGCCTGAGGGAGAGACATTTAGGGCTCCAAACATTTTCCTCTTTTATTCACTGCTGCCAGGAGGCTGTGTTTTTAATGGGATTTGTCTTTTTCTCAATCTGGTTTCTTTATTGGTGATCAAGACAAATGTTCTTGATAAATGTTTGCTCTGTTATGTCTCGCTATGTTAACAAGTCTTTAAAAATAATGCTTCAATCAAGAGTAATTCTTGAAAAATATAGGAAGGATTATTTATTAAATCTACAATAAAATATTTAAACTATCACCCAGGCTGAGGGACAAGCTTCAATCAAACACAGGCTGCTCATGTTGAGGCATAAGCCTTCAGAACTTGGAAAAAACAGCTTAAATAAACGTATAATTACATGAAATCAGTGCTGTTGTCCAGTGATAACATGATAAACAAGTCAAGACTACAAGTTAAATGTTTATTTTATCATTCGAAATAATTTTTGTTGTTTTGTTTTGCTTTATGAAAACTTTCTACTGCAAAGCTAAAGCTCAGATAATGTCCCTGTAGGATCTTCACAGCCTTTGTTTTATCTGTAGTAATTTGCTTTCTTAAAAAGTAATAAGCTTTCACCTTAAATCCCAATTTTTTTAAACTATATTTTTATTAAAGCTTTTTTTTTATGAATATAACAAAAATAAAGAAAAGTAACAAACAAGCATAGAAGCAGGTCATCAGAGGCTGTACAATACAGTTCATTTTCAAAAGGGTTAAGTCAGGGTTGTTTTCTCCAGTGTCCAGGTTTTGTTTTCATTAGTCCATCAGATAGTCCAAATGAAAATTAATCATCAAAAGGACAAGAGGCTCTAGCAAAACCGTATATGGAGTTATACAAAGAAAACTACACTTCAACCACCTCTCATCAAGTATTTCTGTTTAAAAATCTTATCCATTTGGACCAATATTTACTGAATTTTTCTAAACATAGTCTGAATGAAAAGGTTAATCTCTCCATGTCATACAATTCCTTTACAATCGTCATCCATCCTGCTTTTGTAGGTGGTTCCTTGTCAAGACATTTTCTAGTTATTGCTTTTTTGCTTGCAACTAGAAATATTTTAAGAAGGTATTTATCCTGGGGATTTAGCATGTAGGGTAGATTTCCTAAATATATGGTTCTAAAACTATCATCCAGCTGGAGGCCCAACACTGATTTGATTATTGCAATTATATCTGGCTGAATATTTTGGCAGTCCCAGAATAATTTCCAAGTTTTAATTTGAGAGGTCTGACACTGTCTCAAAAATGTCTGTGTGGATTTTGCACCTCTGCAGATCACCTCCCATGTCAAAGCTTTACTACTTAAAGTTCTTTATATTTAAAAGTAAATGCAATATTTAACTTAATTTGTAAAAATCACACACTCTAATTCCAAAATAACTTGGTTTGGAGCCTCTTTAAAATAGTTTCAGTTTGTTAAAACGTTCAAAATATCTGCGGTCAGAAGTTTGACAAGGTTTTGCTTTTATTGCTTTTATTTCTTTAGAGTTTTTCATGTATTTTCAGGTTTCTTTGTCTGCCTGTAAAGTCTTATTCAGTTTGCATATTTAATCCTGGAAATCTTTGATGCTGCAGCTTCATCTGTTGCCCACATGAGGGCGTTGGTGTCAAGTTAATTCTTAAAACGAATTTGTTTTTTTCTTTTTATTTGAGGGGGAGATTAATGGCTGCTGCTGCTTTTTATATGTTTTCTAGGCTTTGGCATGAACAACTTTATTATTTAAACTTTCATTGACGTGTCTGTAGATTGTGGTGGAACTCGAGTCACAGACTTTACTGCTTATTTGATAGACATTACATATAAAAATGCTCTTTTGTCCAGGTATGCATGATCCTGCTCTCCTCTTAAACCGATCCTTTTACACTCCTTTCTGCAGACATTTACTGCTGAGTGCTCCTTCATGTTGGATGTTTTTATGTCTTGTTTTATGATGTTACTCCATGTTGTATCTGTATTGCTTTTTTTGAGCTTCTTCGCATTGATGGTACTCAACAATCCATCACTTTAGCTGCTTGTTATATAATTTTGATTTCTCTCATATGTGCCCTTGTTGCTATTTAATGTTTTTTTGCTCTAAGTGATGTCTTGAACTTCTCATTCAGTGATGTTTAAAACCCTCCTTCTCTTTTCCTTATAGTGCAGAATCTACGTGCATAACGGTTATAATGGCTCCTGTGGAAAACCCATTAAGATGATTAATCATGTTCTTGCGCAACATTGCACCTGCGCTGTTTTATGTACGTATGTTCTCCCCATAACTTTCTCCACAAAGTTCAGCATTACATATAGTTCATCCCATACTGAGCGGCAATTGTGAAGGAACATGTTGTCTTCTCATGGTTCATAATCCTCCCTAATGCTTCCACAAACCTCCATAAGTCTTCCAGGAAATATAAGGACAGCACTTCAAATAAAACCAAACATTAAAGGTTTGGGTCATCTCTGTGGTGTCAGTGACATTTTCCCTCATCCATTGGGGAGCTTTGAAGCCTGGTGTTTGGTCAGATGGACTCAGAGAGATAAAGCCGGGGCAGAGGAGTGATTCTGTGGTGGTGTTTATGTGATTTACACTTTAAGATTTCATCTTTGTTGAATGTTAATGAACCCAAGGCCCCCTCAGCGGAAATAAATGTCGGCAGTCAACACCACTGTGCTCCAGATATTCATGTGAGGGTATTTAAGCATGTTATTTAGTGTTAAGCTTAAACAGCAAAAGCCTATCCATTATTTTTACCTATTTTAATAACTACATTAAAATATTAGAAAAGCACTCGGAGTGCGCAGACCTCCGCCAGCGCCGCAGTCCTCAAACATGTGATTTTAACCGCAAATATCAGTTCTACCTAGGGGTGTGCGATATGACGATATTAAATCGTTAAGGATTATGACGTGGGGATGATCTCATAAAGCAGAAAGATCGTCTGTGTGGGCGCAGAGACTTTGACGCGCACCCAACTAACCAATCGTAGCACATTAAGCGCAGTGTGTGGTGGGATCTCCTGTTTGGTTATGTAGCGTGAAGCCATGGCGGAAAGAAAAAAGGAGATGAAAGCTTGAAGATGTCTGAACAAAAATCTGTTCTAAAGCAACTGTATTATTCACTCAGATTATAGACATTGCAGTTAGATAACATTTGCTCTAAATTATTGCACTTTAAGCGATAACCAGTTACTTAAGTTTGCATTTATATTTGACCCTTTTCAATAAGCTATTTGGTGTGTTTAGTTTTATGTTACAAAAGTGCACTTCATTGTTGTTCATTACCTTTTATGTTTACATTTATTGCACATTTTTATAAAAACTGAACTATTTAAATTTAAACCTGTTCAGAAAGTTTCTTGGGCTTACATTGTCTTTTTTTTTTCTTTTAGGATTTTACATGTTTTATATGTTGAAAATGGTCAAACATGCAAATTAGTCTAAAAAAATCAAAGAATCGTGATAAAATCGTGATCGTGATTTTATATTTAAAAAATCGTGATATGATATATTTGCCATATCGCCCACCCCTAGTTCTACCTTTATTTCATCTTAATATTTAGATTCTTGACCATGAACATACAAATATGCATGTAAGCCAAAAATGGTCCTATCTCGCAATTTAAAAATTCCAGGATCCAGACGGTGATCCAGCTCACTCCCAAAATTGAATCATTTGTTCCTTGTCCCAATCTGGACATTTCCTGAATTTTTTATCAAAATCCGTCCATAACTTGAGTTATGTTGCTAACAGTGAAATAAACAAACAAAAACATATGCGGGCAACAACATAACCTCCCTGGCGGAGGTAATTAGCCAACTTTTAGCCAAAAATTAAATTTATCTAATCAGCTTAACCTGGACTTTTACTTTATGCATTTAAAGTTATTCATTAGCATTACTTTATTTTACAGGACTTGTCTGTTCTATTCTAATTTTAGCTAGCAGCCCACTGTTTTCCCCACAATTTAGTTTCCTTTCCCCAGCTAACTCAATTTATAGCTAGCTATCACAGCTAGCTTGTCTATTCATCATTGTGAAAAACAAAATGTGCATTCATTAATTTATAAAACGACAAAATAGCAAGTGATTCTTTCACAATCACGTTAGCTTGCTTTGGTGTCAAACTCTAAGTGTGCTGATTGCTGCTCGCTTAGATCTTTTAAATAATTCTAGCTATGTTTTGTAGCTAAGATCCAAAAGCTACATTAAATATTTTAGCCTGCCTTTCCTCTCTCTGGCTAATTTTACAACCTGTAATTATTTTAGCTCAAAGCTAAGTGTCGCATTATGCTAACTAACAAGTTAAGTTTGCCAAGATGTAGTTTCTTTTCAGTTGGCACTCAAGTAGCTACATGGCTTATGCTTGACATTTTTATCAAATTAAGTTGTCAAACTTTTTATGAAGCTGGATATGAGATTGTATTGATGTGTACTTTTAGGTTTCTATGAACTATCAGCTGAATAAAGTTTTTGATTTTGATTGTAGGTTAGCATCTTTTGGATGACATTAAGTACTTAAGCTGTCTCTGTATTAAACGGACCGTTTAAGCTATTTTGAGAAATTATTCTTGAAGGTAAGCAAACTGTTCTGTGGTTTACTATTTGTAGATAGCTTTTCTTCATTACTGTAAGTGAAAGACCTGGCCAATCTGGCAGCCAAAAGTTTTATTGTGAAAGGCTTTGGAAATAGTTTTATGTAGTAAATGTCAGCAGTAGTATTTTAGCTTACAATCAGCTGCTGTAATTTAGTATGTTGTTCCTCTTAGGCTAACAGTTCAGAGCATTTATCCCCTTTAATGACAGAAATGATGTTTTAAAGTATTTCATTCTTTACTGAACATTTGCTATTTTGTTTTTTTTAGTTTAATTCTTCACTCAGAGATATATGAGAACTGTGACGTCCATCGTGGCCTTACAGCTACCATTTGTTTTATTTTTCAGTGAGACTCAGCTTTTGTTACCTTTTGGATATTCTCCTTTGGACTGTTGGAATCCATCAACACACAGGGTAAGTTATGAACCATCTACTTGTACCGTTTAGGCCTAAAGTTAATAGTGTAAACTTGATAAAACCACAGAATGACCCTTTACGCGCCCACACAGGAAGCAGCTGCCTCAGTTCACTTTGTTCTGATCAGATTATGTGGGCATCTTTCCAGCGGGCTGTTTACACTTACTGTCAGATAAGGTTGTGTTTACAGGTTATTATAAATGAGAATCTGATTGCACTTTAATGTGCGATTTGGAACAGATTTCTCCTCCTGCTCCAACATAAACTAGAACACAAGGTGGATATTCAGTTAGTAGCTACAAACTATGATCCTGTCATTAAACACTTTGTTTAGAGACCCTTTTATGAAGATATTCTGTCCAACTGTTGCAGAGTTTCCTGTAAATTGGAAGCTTGAGATGCTGGGTGGCCTTTACTTTATGCTGGAAAACATGATCCATCCAGTTTAACTTATTGGTAAAACAGACCAAACAGGTGCTTGAAATCCGTTGAGAGTGACTAAATGTTATTATTGTAGCTCTGGTCCAAAGTCCTTAGACTGAGATTGTCTCTGCCTCATAAAAAATGCTTACTGATGGTGCAGTTTGCTTTATATATATATATATATAAGTCAGACAATATTGTACATTTGTTGTGCCTAAATGCCGCTGCTCCCCTGTATTTTTGTTGTTTTAATTTGTATGGTGTCCTTGGGTATCATGAAAGGCACTTTAAAAAGAAAATGATTGATACTTATTATGATTATTATTATTATTATTATTGTTATTTATTTATTTAGTTATTAAATACTAAACATTAAAATGAAAGATTGTGTGTCACAAGAGCACAAAGCAGGTCCGTAAAGACATGGATGACAGAGTCTGGTGTAGATGAACTTGACTGGCCTGCACAGAGTCCTGACCTCAACCAGATAGAACACCTTTGGGATGAATTACAGCAGAGACTGAGAGCCAGGCCTTCTCGTCCAACATCAGTGTGTGACCTCATCAATGCTTTTCTGGAAGAATGGTCAAAAATTCCCATAAACACTCCTAAACCTTGTGGACAGCCTTCCCAGAAGAGTTGAAGCCGTAATAGCTGCAAAGGGTGGACCAACGTCATATTGAACCTTATGGATTAGGAATGGGATGGCACTTAAGTTCATATGTGAGTCAAGGAAGGTGAGCGAATACTTCTGGAAATATAGTGAATGTACCAAAGTGTTGACTAAGTGTATCATTGCACCCCTCATATTTACACAAGTTATCATTCAAGATCATCCAAGAGGCTGCAGAGTTTTCAAAGACTTGGAGAAACAGCGGTACGTTAGTCCAGATCTTGTCTTTAAAGTGAAACTGAAGAACTCTGATCTCTCATCAGTGCGTCCTCTCATGTCTGACTTATCTCTGCAGCCTGCGTTTACTCTGCATGTCAGCTTTTGTGTGTTCTGCCTTATTACAGCGGCTTTACCTCCCTGACCAGAAAAACACAGAGCGCCTATAATATCAAGAAATGTTTTTGCACAAGCTTTTGGAATTTAAAGGATCACAGCAGAGGCACCAAAATATCCTGTGGCCGAGTTCTGTCACGAACATCCCTCTGGATGTGGAGTAGCGAGTCTGTCGTTTGATTTAGTGTTCAGGTCCCTGATTTGCTCAGACCTCTGCCCCGTGTTCCTGGTTCTGATTATCTCCTTGTCCATCAAATCTTTACAGCGTCCTCGTCACGTAAACTCACTCTGACATCACCTACTCCCAGATGTGAGTGTTTCCCAACATCAGCCCCACATCTTATCCTTGAACTGAAAACATTCTGCGTCTTATCAGCTCCCTCAGTTACTCCTGCTGGCGTTTCCCATCCCTCAGTATATCACTTTTGGAACATCCTTTAGAGGAAAAGCATCAATACATCTTACTTAACGTCTCTCTGCATGCCATGCTGCATGTTCTCTGTCTATCTAATTGATTTGTTATTATGACTTCAGTACACAGAATTCCTTTTTTATTGAAAAGCGTACATGCAGGTTGTATAACGGAGATATGGTGCTGAATGTTGTCTCAGAAAAATGTGCAGAATTTATCGTTGAAACAGTTTAGTGGCACTTAAGTCTGTGTTGTCATGTTTTCTCTCTCTTTGGCATTTTAAAAACACAGCTCTAATGTGAAGGCGCCTCCACTTCCATTTTGTAAACAGAAAAGACTCCTTGTTGGCATGTGTCTTGACTGGAATATCAAGTTAGTCCTTGCTTTATAAACCCCAATTCCAGTAAAGTTGGGACATTTTATTAAAGATGCTATGAGGAGTTTCTAAGTAATTACAAAAAAGTCTCACTTTTGGAAACTTTAAGATGAGTTTTATAGCATCAAAATAGTTTATTATGTTGAAATGCTGAGTCAGCATTTCAACATATTGTTCTCCCTAAACTCCATTTTGTTCTTTTTCTTCTTCTTCTTCTTATTCCTGAGATTTTGCCACCTTTCACAGGCTTAAAATTTGCACAGATTTTCACAGAAAACAATTGACATATGCAGCATGTTCAGGAAAAGTGCGCTTGTATTTTTCACAGGTTTAACAGCTATACTTTTTACAGTAAAAAATAATTTCAGCATGTATTTTTACATTGAAATCAGTGGGACATTTCCGCAGCTCTGCTGAAAACTTCAGCAACTTTGAAGCTCCATAGATTGGGTATGCTTCCACTTTCAGACGTCATTCGTGCTTTAAAAGCTGCGCTGACTTCTCAGCTATTTTTACATATCAGCTTTTTGCTGGCTTCAACAATTTTTTAAATATGAATTTTTGAGCAAAACCGAGTTTTGTGGTTTGCTCTGGACTTAGAGCGTGTCACGTGACTCATTAGACCGTAGCCCTCCTTCACACACACAAAAACTTCAGCAGAATTATCTTGTCATAACTTCGTCAAACCGTCCTCCACAGTCATTATTTATGCATCAAAACGTAGACAATCTTCTCCTCTTACACGTGAAACTGGCTTCAAAGTCTAATCTGATATCAAATTGTCTCAGTGAGCTTCAGCTTTTGCGGTATGCAAAACCCCATTTCACATAAATTACACTGACTGGCCACTTTATTAGGTACATCAACAAATATCACTACATTGAAACATGTTACAAAAAAGTCATTTTCTGCTTTCTTTCACAACTGCAAACAGTAATTCGTGCACTTTTCACTATCTGCTACAGTCTCTGAGATGTGACTGTTGAAGCAGCATCTACTTTTGCACATTTCTTTGAAGTTAGAGCGTGGTCACGTGACCTGCACACCTGACCTCCAGGAGCTATAATGTTCTGCAAACATTTTTATTGCACATTTCACACATTTTCAGCCCTGATTTACTGCTTACAACTATTCATGTCACATTTTCAACTTTCTTTGCATTACTTTTAGCAATTTCATTTCACAGTTTCAGCAGTCACGCTCAGCATTTCAACGCATTTCCTTCATGGAAATGCAGATTCTCTAGTCTATAAATGCTATTCCTTAGCCTTCCGGTCGGGTCGGACAGGGCTGGACCTGCCTGGATATTCAAGTTCGGGAACAGGACAATAAAAACTAGAGCAAATTTATATTATTCGGACATGTCTTAGAGCACCAGGCTGTAAGTAGCGATATATAGCTGGCTACAAAACTATGATACTAAGTTTTCCAAAAATTGCTTGTTGTCACACATCAAAAACTACCGCTATGTAACTAGAAAGAGATACATTACCTCATCGCTTTGCATCCTGTAAGTTGTCGAAAAAAGAAGTTGCAAAGCAATGCAGAGTTCTGAGGAAGGTACGAGCTGCATTCATTAGCATCAGCAAACAATGATTTAACATGCTTTTCCATTTTGTATTTAACTGAATACGCAACAAAGACAAGATATATACCATTCAAACGTCACTCTTTTAGCCCAAATAATCAGTCAAGTCTGAGATTCTAGGGAAATCTCTGCATGTAAACATCCAGGATAAAAAAAAAAACATTGAGCACCCATGAACGCCCATTTGTAACCATGATTAAAAACACATTTTTTTAGTCACATGACTGGCACAAATAGTAGTTACTAATGAACACTGTGGAGCTACAGCACTGGCTTTTTGATTATCCATCTCTGCATATGAAGATTAAGATATGAAACTAACTGAAGTTTGACAACTTCTGGCCCCCAAACTGCATCAGACACGACCTTTAAGTCAGTCAAATCAGTTAAGTCCAGAACAGAACTTCATTTTTTGACATCCCAAGTCAAACTTTACAGCAAATGAAACGTGTTTTAGGTTCAAACTTGACACAAGGAGAGGCACTTAAAAAAAAGCACTTACAAGGAAGAACGGAATTCACAGATTTCATCATCTACAGTGCAAAATGTCATCAAAAGATTCAGAGAATCTGGAGAAATCACTTCATGAAGGCAGCAAGACAGAAAACCACCACTGAATGCCTGTGACCTTTGATTCCTCAGGCAGCCCTGCATTGTAAAGCAGCATCACTGTGTAAAGGACATCAGCATGTGGTCAGTTAACACAGTTCGTCTCTACATCTACAAAGTCAAACTCTACCATGCAAAGACCAGGGATGGGAACCGAAAACCAATTCCAGTTTAGAATCGTTAACAGCTCCATCAAAGATCGATATCATGAGTCTTTTTGCTAATCGATTCCCTTATGAATTCCTTCCACTGACAGGGTTCAGAAACGTCAGAACTGTGGCTTAATTTTTTACAAAAGGCGCCAACTGCACAACCTTAAGTGAGTGGAAACACCAGCAGCTTGCAGAAGCAGTTATCTCTGCTGTGACGTGTGTTTGACATTGTTGACACTGAAAAGCTACAGGGCAACATTTACCCACATGGAAAATTTGCAGGAATCAAAAAGGGAGCCGTTAAAGAATTAGATCAGTTAGCAGGATCGTTAATAGCACTGGTATTAATAAAATCGTATCAGTTTCTATCCCTAAATATCAACAACACCCAGAAGCACCGCCAGCTTCTCTGGGCCGAGCTCATTTGAGATGGACTGAGGCAAAGTGGGAAAGTCTGCTGTGGTCTGAGTCCACATTTCAGACTGTTTTTGGACATCATGGATGTGGTGTCCTCCAGGCTAAAGAGGAAAAGGACCATCCAGGCTGTTATCAGAGCAAAGGTCAAAACCCAGCATTTGTGATGGCATAGGGAGGTGTTAGTGCCCATGGCATGGGTAACCTGCACATTTGTGAAGACCACGTTAATGCTGAAAGATACATACAGGTTTTGAAGCAACGTGCTACCATCTAAGTGCTGTTGTTTTCCGGGGCATTGTGTTACAACAGCATGGCTTCACTTGGCTGTTAAACAACTGAAGTTCTACATCAAGAAAGAACGGGAAGGAAATCCACCTACAACCATCAGTGTCCCCAGTTCACTAACGCTTATCGACTTCTGTTAAAAGAAAATGTGATGTAATACAATCAACACACCAGTCCCAGCTTCTTTTTGGTACATGTTGCAGGCATCAAATTCAAAATGAGTGAATATTTTAACAAAAAACTAAGAATTTTATCAGTTTGAACATTTAATATCTTGTATTTGTAGTGTATTCATTTGAATGTAGGTCGAAAAGTCACTCAAAGTCAGTCACAAAGTTCTGTTTTTATTCACATTTTTCGCAGCATCCCACCTTCACTGGAATTAGGGTTTGTGTAGAAGCTTTCCTATCGCAGCTTCCTTTAAGCATTTAGCAGCTGCAGAATCACAGATATACATCCAGTCCTCGTAAATTAGGCTGTCGGCGGTCTTCCTATAGCCTGTGCCTGTTTGTCCCCGGGGCCTGAGCTCTGCGATAGGAAAAACTACTTCCTGCAGACACAAACAAGACGGCACGTAAACAGTGGAAGTGCTCCATTTGCACATACGTGACATTTGGAGAGCAGGGGTCTGGTTGTTTGTGCCCTCAAACTCAAATCAGAGCCTGATAAATAGTCAATTAGTGCGAAAAAATGTGAGAAGATTAAATCGGATTTGATTAAAACTGTTATTTTCGCTGATTAAGGTCATTTTAAAGTGACAATGTAGCAGAATTTCCACATGTAGGTCATCGTTTTCATCTCTTGTTGGGGAAAAAAATGTGAAGAATGAGGAGGTCATTTGTGATTTTTTTCTGGTGCTGGATGAGGTTTAAATGTTCCTGGAAAAAAATGAGTCACAGTGATGTGTAGGAAGATATAGGCCATTAAATCCTCGCTGCAGGATGTGACTCCACCCGAGCTTGTTAATGATGAAAGCGTCCCCGTCCTCAGACTACATTCATCTACACTTCCTCGCTTTAACAATGAACTTCCTGGTCCTGGTTTCCTGCATTAAGCTCTTTGATAGACAAACGTCTTCCCTGTGGAGGGAGTGATTGATCACAGATTGAAAAGAGAGCTTGGAGTAAACGAGGGCGTAAATTCCTTCACGTGCAGGGTTTGTTATTAAAGCATCCATGAAACTTAATTTTTTGTCTTCAAATGTATTCCATTTAACTTCCATTAAAGCATAATCTATGAATTTTATCTGTCTGGTTGTCAATCTGGGCTTTTGCCCTGGAATTGAATATAAATGAGTTATATTGCATAAATATCAATGTGTTTCTAATCACTGACATATTCCAGGCTGTAGTAATTCAGCTTTGCATGTAGTATTATGGCTATTTTCTTTCTCGTGTGTGTTTATTTTCACAGAAAACATGGTGGCATCATGACAAAACCCTGGCATTTAAAGGATTAAAATATTCAAAAATAATTAGTATTTGATACTTATGATTTGGATAATGATGGTCAAAGGAGTAAAGTTTAAAAACATTTAACATAATATTAAAAATTTTAGCTACAATATGAACAGTACATTATATTCCATGGTGATCTGAGTATTTGACACTGGGCATAATATAATAATCCTTAAAAATCAATTATACTCCCTTTGGTTGACATATTGTAAGATGTAAGTATTCATCACAAAAAAAATCAACTTAAATGTAGTATACTGAAAATTATTCACTCTTGTGTTTTTTATAATGTAAAACATGGTGGCATGGCAAATACAACCTGTCAATTAAAGGATTAAAATGTTTTAAAAATCATGAATATTTGATCTTTCAGACTGATGATGATAAAAAAACTAGCTTTAATAGCAATGTATTTCTAATCACTGACATATTCCAGGCTGTAGTAATTCAGCTTTGCATGTAGTATTATGACTATCATAATTTTTTTGTGTTTATTTTCACAGAAAACATGGTGGCATCATCAGAAACCCTGATTTAAAGGACAGAAATGTTCAAAAAATACTCAGTATTTAGTATTATGATTTGGGTAATGATGGTCAAAAGGGTTAAGTTTAAAAAACAATTAAAATAATATTAAAAATTTAAGCTACATTATAAAGAGTACATTTTATTCCCTTGGTGGTTTGAGTATTTGACACTGCGCATAATATAATAATCTGAAAAAAATCAATTATACTCCTTTTAGTTGACATATTGTAAGATGTAATTATTCATAACAAAAAAAATCATCTTCACATGTAGTATACTAAAAATAATTCATTTTCCTGTTTTTTTTTAATGTAAAACATGGTGGCATGGTTAATATAACCTGTCAATTAAAGGATTAAAATGTTTTAAAAATCAAGAACTTTTGATGTTTTGAGACTGATGATAAAAAAACAAGCCAAAAAAGTTGAAAGTAATATCATTGTATAACATTTTTATAGCTACCTATGAAAAGGTCATTTTTTGCACTAAGGGGTACGAGTGTAACTAATATTTTAGCTCATTCTATCAAATATTACGTTATATTTTAACCTATTTTAACCTTTTATTCTGTTTTATTTCTACATTCAGTTCATATTTTTTATTTGGAATGTTGTTCTTTGTTAAATGCTTTTCCTTTTATTATTCTATTTTAGCTAATTTTATTATGCACCTGATACACATTCTCATTTTACCATATTATTTATCTTTATAATTAATTTATAATTTTATTTTTATTTTATATTGTTGCAAATGTACGTATCTTACCCTCTAGTATTTTTCTAGTATTTTTGACTATTATTTTAGATATAGCTCCTGTGTTTCCTCATTTTTAATTCAAGATGACGTTTCCTCAGTCCTCTAATTTTGTCTTATGTCAGAATTTAATTTTTATGTCTTTGTGTGTTTGAGTAAGTGGGTGTGGTTATTGAATGTGGATTGGGGGATGGGGGCTACGGGGGTCTTATGTTTCCATTTTATGCAATTTTCTGCTTTTTATTTCACTTATTGTTATTTCATTTTATCTTTTTCCCCCATGTAAAGCACTCTGTATTACAAAGTCCTGAATGAAAAGTGCTAATAAATAAAGTTTGATTGATTGACTGATTGATTGATATTAGAGGGGGCCCTGAGGGTTGGTTACAGTATCATGAGAGCTTTAGTTACTCCTTATAAACCTGGTTTAAGCTCAGAAGAGTCTGTGCTGAATTACATCCATGTGTCCAGTTGTTTGTTGATCAGTTCTCTCTCAGCTGTTTTCAGCCTGGAGGCTCAGACCTGCTCGATTTGCTGAGTGTCAAAGAGAGCCATGTGGCCTCTAAACACGCCAAGACAGATAGTGAGAGGGTTAAACAAAGCAAAAGAGAACTGGATGAACTTGAGGTCTGTTATGGAAAGCTGTTTGGGCTTGAAAATGACATCAGTGATATCAGCTGTAGTTCAGCTCCACTAGTAGGGCTGGACAATTAATCGAAAAATAACCAAAACCAACATTTATGGCCCTTTTCCACTAGCACGCCTTGGCCCTACTTGAATTGCAGCGTGTTTCCACTAGCCCGATACCTCCTAAAACAAGCTAGTTTTAGTACCTACTCCGCTCTGGTTCCAAGCGAGCTGAGTCGATACTAAAAGATGTCACCGACTGCTGGCTACTGATTGGTCAGACAATGTCGTCATCGATGAGTCATGAGCGCGATGACCTAGCATGCTAGCCGTAGCTACCATTAGCTTACCCTCATATGTCTTTTCTTTGCAGCTCGATTGCTCTCGTCCTCGGCTTCATTCTGTTGTATAGCTTCCAAAACTCTTCTGTGCTTCTCGAGGGGTATTTCTTCTTACCACCTGCAGCCTTCCCCTGCTTTCCTTTTTTTACTCGGTTTGTGACAAAAAGCCACAGATTGTTGTGTCGTGGCCAAAATGACATCACCGCAGTGCCACTCAGCTGTTTACAGCGACACTGCACCCCGTTAGGCAGCTGACCGGGGCTAGTGGAAAAGCCGCACAAGGCGAGTAGAGTAGGGCTAATGGATAAGGGCCATTAGACCTTCTAATGGAGGTAACTTTTTTTTTTTTGGCAGGGTGTTGTGTTCATGGCTTGTGTTGTGTTAATCAAGACCGGTCCTGGTCTATTTTTTTTTTTCCTTTTTTCCCCCCTTTTTTCCCCTTTTTTTCTTTTTTTTTTTTATTTTTTTATTTTTTTTTCCCTTTTTTCTTTTCTTTTTTATTTTTTTTTTCCTTTTTTATTTTTTTTTTCTTTCTTTTTTTCTTCTTTTTTTGGTCTTGGTCTTAAGACCAAATTTTGAAGGTCTTGTCTCGGTCTCGGACTGGCCAGACTTGGGATTTTCAGTCAAGACTGATCCAGACCAGCACTGATCTGCTGTTCTTCATCTTCATTAATGTGAATAAGGAGGAACACTTAAATCCAAAAAGCTTCAATTCATGTGTCATTTTCTCCTGTGATGACTGCAACCTTCCCAGTGCTGTGACTGAAGGACACCCCCCTTAACTGTTCAACCTTGTCATGGTTTTTAAAATTGATTTTGATTATCTTGGTCTCGACTCCCAAAAGTCTTGGTCTTGTCTTGGTCTTGGTGCATTCTGGTCTCGGGCAAGTCTTGGTCTTGGATAGTGTGGTCTTGAGTACAGCACTACTCATGACTCACATCTTTTTCCAACATTATTCTTACTGAATTTTCATAATATATCCAATAAAATAAAATACAAAAATAAGACTTCCCTCTTATCAAAGGGCAGCTGGATTATTGTCCAGCATTCAAATCATCCTTCCTTGCAAGTCAGGTATTTATGAAATAACAGGACAACACTCAGCTGAGAGTACAAAACACATAACCTTGTTAAATCAAATAGAGAAATTACATTAAAAAAATAAAAATAAACAACAACATGAAGAACAACAATGGTTTCTCTTTTTGTATCTAGGGTTAGCCCAAATTATTTCACTGCTTTGCATGGTTATAAAAAAAAAAAAAAAAAAACTTGGATGTACAATTCACACAGACTAAAGAAATCAAGTTTCAAAACACAGAAAATCATTTTAGGAAACTGCAGAGGACCACTGATGCCTCGTCTGCACCACTCCCCACAACACTTAAATCCACACTCTCCGTATATTCCACAAAAGGATTCCAATTGTTTTGAAATAGTGAGTTTTCCCTTTAAAATGTAGGTGATCTTCTCCATATTGTATTATTTATGTTTATTAAAAAATACTTTTGTTTAAGGATATGTATCTAGTGTGGAACAGTTATTCTCTTATGGTCAAAGTCAATACAAAAGTACAGTGCATACACTGGTCAGTTGAGAGATGCAGGTATTGCTGATTGGATCGAAGGATGGCAGGGTTTCACTTTGTTATTCATTTTTAAATCTTTTTTTTTTTTCTTTTCCCCTTTTCTTATTATTTACTTATTATTTATATTTTTTCATCTGTTTTTTCAATTAGGGTTCCACATAATGATGGCATATTGTGTAGTTAGTTTGTAAATATTGTAAAATGTTAAATAAAATCTCATGGGGAAAAAAATGACCAAGAGGTGATTCATAAGTTGCACAATTCTCTCCTGGACTTGAGGGATAATATTTCCCTCCACCAAGGAGGTTATGTTATTGCTGGTGTCTGTTTGCTTGTTTGTTTCTCTGTTAGCAACATAACTCAAAAACTTATGGACGATCTTCTGTGTAGTTTGCATGTTTTCCTCATGTATGTGAACACTTCCTCCCACAAACCAAGAACTAGAAAAGCACACTAAGACCTCTGCCAGCGCCACAGTCCTCACCCATATTGTGATTTTCACCATAAATATCAGTCCTACCTTTAAATCTTTAGGTTCCTTGACCATGAAAACATAACATTAGCAATTGGATTCATAGTGATATCTATTTTAGTTCAGAAGTTATTCGCGGAAATTGCATTTTTCATCATGGCAGATCCAGACGGTGATCCAAATAACTCCAAAAATCTAATCGTGTTCCTTGTCTCAATCCGGACATTCCCTGAAAATTTCATAGATATCTGTCCATAACTTTTTGAGTTATCTCGCAGCCGGAGATCTGGGGGAATCCTCGCTGTCCACTGACATTGATATCATGACTTCGGTAAGAGCCCGAACAAACAGTGTCCTTAAAAGTCCACAAAAAGTCCACAATAACTAGGAGCGTAGAACAAGAAAAAAGAACCCAAGAAATCTCACATTCTGCTGACCCCTCTTGTGTCTGTCCACGGCTCCATCGCTCACAGCAGAATGTGGGATTTCTTGTTCTACGCTCCTAGTTATTGCAGAGTGTGCGTTCCTTTGGTTTATCAGCCATGCTCCGTGAGGGCACCCGTAAGTGTATCATAGAAATGCGAAGTAGTACTGTTTAGGCTATAAACATGTGCTAAATGATGTCGTTTCGAGTAAATGGTGGACGTTACCTGCTCAGGACACTTGGATTACAGCGCACGAGCAGTATGGAGGAATATTGACGACTTTTTGTGGACTTTTTGTGGACTTTTAAGGACACTGTTTGTTCAGGCTCTTACCGAAATCATGATAATCAATGTCAGTGGACAGCGAGGATTCCCCCAGATCTCCGGCTGCATCCTAGATGTTCCAAAACTACTCTACAGTGTTGTTCAGCATGAGGGTGAGTAGAAAATGAGGCCAAATCGTTGTTTGGGTGTAGTGTTCCTTTAAAACTAGAGCAAATTTTTATTATTCGGACACGTCTTAGGGCACCAGGCTGTAAGTAGCGATATATAGCTGGCTACAAAACTACGATACTAAGTTTTCCAAAAATTGTCACGTCTTTTGGTGCGTTCCAGTTGTAGTCAGAAGTAGGAATTTCCGAGTTCCAAGTAGGAAACTGCAACTGGAACGTTCCCCGAAGTCGGAATTTCCTACTGGGAACTCGGTGAAGCCTCGCCACCCCCGATGTTGACAATCAAAGATGGATGCCCCCAGTGTGAACAGTTATTTAGGTCCTGTAATAATCAATTTATTTGCACTTCTGACTGGGGTGTGTGGCTATAGATCAACTGTATACATAGTACTGTTAGACTTATATTTACAAAAATTCTGTCATAGTGATAATCACATTCTTCATGTGATATTTGTGAACAACAACGCAGGCATGCTAACAACAGTTAACAATAGCCTGGTCGATCGGCATGTTTTTGTCAGACTTCAACTGGAACGCCGATAAGTCGGAGATGATGTCACTCCCAGTCCCGAGGTAACTGAAACGCAGCATTACAACAGTCGCCAGTAGCAGAGTCTTTATGTCGCCGGAAATGCATTCTCCTCATAGCACCCTTAAATCAGTTATGTTGCTGTGGCTGTTTAAATCCTGGCATAAACCAAGAGTATCCCTTAGCATTGGTAATGTGACTTCATGATTTCTACAGTTTGTTTGAACACTTCCACCTCTGACTTCTTTCATTCCTACCTTAAACTATTCAAACCAGCATAAAGAGGAAAGTGCAGCTCCTGTCAGCATCATTATCCAGTTTCAAAACCAGGTTCAAACTCGCCTTCCAGTTTCCTTTAAAGAAATTCTATCAGAAATCAAAACTGGAAAACTCTGATGGCTTTTTTGCTTCCTTTTCATTTCAGACAAATCAAGGCCGGCCCTTCAAAGGCCATGGAGAGTCAGTCAGAGATGAAAAACCGAGGCACAACCCACGCCGCCGTCCTTCATCTTTGAGAAAAACATGTTTTTCTCAGCTGTTTCTCTGTCATAATGAAGGTAAGAGGAGTAAACTCTCTTTGAAAATGTTTTTAAAGAAGGTTTTTGAACCAATTTGCTGTGGAACGAGGTGCATTTAGTTGGTTAAGAGACAGACATGTCCCTCAGAAGTTGGAAACCACCCGCTTTTACCCTGGGGGAATCTTCATTAAACAAACTGAAGAACATTTCTTAGTATTTCTCCAGATGTTTGAATAAGAAAGTCTTTGCAAACAAATTGAACATTCCCAGAGTTCACTCCTGGATTAATACCTTAAGACGGCACAAAGGGGGTACCACTTAGCCCCCTCTTTAGGCCTGTTAATATTCATATGAAGCATGAGTGTGACATGAGTGTAAATATTGGACTTGGTATTTGTTGAATCAATCAATCTTTTATTTGTAATATCCCAGTTCACAAAAATGTTAACTCAAAGCACTTTACAGTAGAGCAGGTTGAAGCCGTACACTTGATTTTATAGATACACATACACCAAATTGCCAAAAGTATTCACTCACCTGCCTTGACTCGCATATGAACTTAAGTGACATCCCATTTGTAATCCATAGGGTTCAATATGACGTCGGTCCACCCTTTGCAGCTATAACAGCTTCAACTCCTCTGGGAAGGCTGTCCACAAGGTTTAGGAGTGTTTATGGGAATTTTTGACCATTCTTCCTAAAGGTATTCTATAGGGTTAAGGTCAGGACTCTGTGCAGGCCAGTCAAGTTCAACCACACCAGACTCTGTCATCCATGTCTTTATGGACCTGCTTTGTGCTCTGGTGCACAGTCATGTTGGAAGAGGAAGGGGCCAGCTCCAAACTGTTCCCACAAAGTTGGAGCATGGAATTGTCCAAAATGTCTTGATGTGCTGAAGCATTCAGAGTTCCTTTGACTGGAACTAAGGGGCCAAGCCCAGCTCCTGAAAACACCCCCACACCATAATCCCGCCCTCCACCAAACTTTACACTTGGCACAATGCAGTCCCACAAGTATTGTTTTCCTGGCAACCGTCAAACCCAGACTGGTCTATCAGATTGTCAGATGGATAAGAATGATTCGTCACTCCAGAGAACGCATCTCCACTGCTCTAGAGTCCAGTGGCGGCGTGCTTTATACCACTGCATCGACGCTTTGCAATGCACGTGGTGATGTTAGGCTTGGATGCAGCTGCTTGGCCATGGAAACCCATCCATGAAGCTCTCTGCGCTGTTCTTGAGCTAATCTGAAGGCCACATGAAGTTTGCAGGTCTGTAGCTAATATCTAATATTAACATTTAAATTAAATTAATGAAAAGGTACATTTTGCAGTTTCTTTTCAGAATCAGTATTCGGTGTTTTATTGGCCATATTTGGTCTTAATTTTGGTTCATGTGTTAAATTTGGATAACTGCTAGGGTACATTCACAAAGGCTATTATTCAAAGTCTTTCTATTTTTTGTGTACTGAGTACCCCGATCCTCCTGTATTCTTTCTCCATCTGATATGCTCTGCTTAAGCTCCTGTCACCTTAAGGCCCCTCCTCCCCATGAGAGCTCTGACTATTCTGATTGGCTCCCGATCCACTCTGTGATATTTGGTCAGGGACAGGGTGCCATTTTCAAGCTTGCTACTTTTGTTTGTTTGTTGACGGTTTGGCTTGTGAGCACTAATTGGTGAATAATTATTTTTAAAAAAGAGTCAGCTAGGATGCTAAATATTTTGTACATCTTATATAAGATTAATGTCCACATATTGATTTCCAGCCCTGAAGAATCACACAAAACATAAAGATGCACAGTAAACATTTATCTTTTATTTACATTTTATAATACAGTAAACATATGAACATGATAAGAGGACATTATTCTGAAAATCATATTTACAAAAAGACAATTTTACCGAGCTTAAACTTTTACATGAGTCAAGTGCGAAGCCTTAAAGTGAAACAACAGCTCAATATCATACAGAAAAGGCACCATATTTAAAAAACAAAGGTATATTTACAGGATTAAGCATTTTAAATGTCACAAAGTACACAATATAAAACATGTAACATCTTATATTTATCTTGTTTTTCTTATTAATAGACTGACTGAGGTTTACGTTAACATTTGTACGACTTTATTTTGCCTGTACAAAATTATTACATTTAAGGGAATTTAATGTACAAGAGAAAAAGTAGATAACAATGAAAATTAATTATTTACATTTTTATATCAGGCATCATTTCACAACAGCATTTTGTTGTGCAGCGCAGGTGTCTCTCTAATGGTCCCTCTGGCATATTTGTCATTTTGATGCCCGGGCTCACATGATTTTAAAAGGTTGTAAAATGTGACAGGAGTGTGTTTGATGGTTAACATGAAGTGCAGGCGGCTAATCAGTTAGCCAGCGTGCTCCACGTGCAGAACACTGCAGTTTGTATGGCTGGATATTTCCAGCAATATCCAATATGATCTGTTTTCAATACAGAAGACACAAAATCAAACTTTTTGCTATGCACACAAATGTTTGACTTTAGTCATGCTTTTGACCAAGTCAACTTTTGTTGTTTTTTTGTCAAAACAAAAACAGAAACAGGAGGGACAAACTTTAAGTTGCTTGAATTTCAGGCTTAAAAAAATATCACAAGTAATTTTGTAATGTGTACTACATCCAAAAGTTTGGCGTCGACTGCCATTTCTTTAACTTTTTGTAAACTGCGCTGTCAGAGATATTACCAAATCTCTCCAAAAAAAACAACAAAGCTGTGCCTTTTCATTAGTCTCACCATTTTAATCAATTCAACATCACAATGTGACGCAGCGAGTAATATCTTTGATTTCCCATTTTTCTGCACCAGGCAACTTTTTAGATAGAAAATTAATTAAATAAAAAAAGGAGTCAGATAATTATGAACTCCTTTTATTAAACAGAAATGGCTTTTGGGGTCAAGTGCAGCTGAAATGTCTTTTAATTGTAAACCAAACTAGATGTATTTCATTGGTCTTATCTTCCAAAACTTGTTTTTTTCTTTAAGAGCTGATTATTGTCCGTCTCTCCATCGATTGTGCTCGTGCCTCACAGCAAGAAAGTTGCCGGTTCAGTCCTGTTTCGTCAGGGCCTTTCTGTGTGGAGTTTGCATGTTTTCTCTGCATGTTTTCTCTGTGCATGTTTGGGTTCCTTTTGGGCCGTCTAGCTTCATCCCAAAGACTCATACTCATTACTCATTGCCCTTAGGTATGAGTGTGAGAGTTAAGGGTTGACTGTCTCTCCATGTGGCCCTGTGATTGGTTGGTGTCCCCTGCCTCTTACGCAGACAGCTGGGATGGACTCCAGCCCTCGAGATAATGGATGGATGGATATAAGACAACTGCAGTCACAGCATCTGTTTCAATTCTATAAACCGTGTTAGATGGAGAAAATAATTTTGGGGTGGGTCAAGATTAAAGTTGAAATTTCAGGATTTAAGTCGAAATGGTGAGAAAAAAGTCTGTTGAGGAAAAAAAAAAGAATGTTGAGAATAAAGTCTAAATACATATGTTTTTTCTCTACATTTTAACTTTAATTTCAACATTTTTACTTTTATCATGAAATTTCAATTTTATTCTTTTCATTTCGACTTTAATCTCAACCTGCCAAAAGTTATTTTTCCAATGTAAAATGGCCCTTATGGCCCTTTTCCATTAGCCCTACTCGACTCTACCCAACTCTACCCGGCTCTACTCTACTCGCCTTGTGCTGCTTTTCCATTAGCCCCAGTCTCCTGCCCAACAGCATGCAGTGTCACTGTAAACTTCCATACTCAGTTCTGTAGTTTTGCTGAGTCTGCACATCCGAATTTGTCTCAATAAACCAGGACACACATGAGCTGTGTTCAAAATTGTTCACTCCTTCACTCACTCACTTTTCCCTATGTAGTGTAAATGAAATAGTGGACTACATAGGGAATGACCGAACGACATTTCGGGCACTACACTGAAATTTTCTAAACGTCATAGCGTCGGTAGATGAGTCGGATATTCCTGTGACGTAAGCGGACACCAAAAATCACATAAACAAACCGTGCACTGAGGCGGATAAGTAGTAAATTCTGAAGCTGTTTACAGTCGCTAAAAGACGTAAAAGAAGAACGTTAGAACGTGTTGAAGATACTTTAACATTTTTTTACATTTATGAATGAAAGCAGCGCCTCACAGCCTCCTGTCTCCTCTTCTATGGAGAAACACGACCGCATTGCATTGTGGTATACAGGAGTATAACGTAGTGTACATCGTATGTAGGCTCACTTTTGCTGTGCATTGTGGGTATTTTGTAGTGCACTATTATAGTGAATGAAATTAACTGCTGAGAATTCGAACAACACTACGAAATGGCGAACACACTATATAGTGCACTTTATCCGTGATAGGGAATGATTTCGAACGCAGCTATTGTGCCTTCTCTTGAGGAGTAGCCATTTTATAGGGGTTCATTTAACAGCTTTCCTTCCATTAACAGAATATCTGAAACACAACATTTTAATGTGAATAAAAACTTTAATAAACACTGATTAAAATAAATGAATCTGGTTAAGATGTCTCATCAGCTGCCTTTGTAATAAATGTTTTAAACTGTAAAGAGACTTTATGGACACCCTGTATAGCCGTGTGGTATTTTTATAACCTGCCCAGCACTTTTTTTCATTATCTGCCCCTTAACTTAAGTTCAGCTGTGAGTTTGGACCAAACTGTCAACACACTGATGTTTTTGAGCACGTATTCCATGTTTTGTCATACATGTCCATGTGTCAGTTATGAAGAAGCATGGCCCCCCTGATTTTTGTTTTAGAGAGAGGCACCAGCACATCCATGAGGTCATCAGGGCTGGAGGACTTCACGCTCACATTCAATACCAAACACGTCTTTAGTTTCATTCAGGAAATGTCTGGCAGAAACAGCATCTGAAGATTAAAGCTTAAACCCTCGACATATCGTACATTTCTGGATTTTTATCGACCAACTGTCATCACCAGCTGACCCAGACTGGAACCGGTCCAGCTGACCCAGACTGGAGCAGCCCTGCTCTGACCTCCTCTGTATGAAAACATGCGTGCCGACAAATGAGAGCCAGCAGTTCCCCTCTGCATCACTTAATGAATCCCAGGGTTGACAAATGATCATGAATTTTCACAATTTGGTGAAGGGAACTACAGCGGAGATCCTATCGAGACGGTCGTGCTAATGGGTAGAATTAAAGTGGCTGGCAGAGTTTTTAGAGATCTTTATTTAAGCAGCCATGAGAACATAAACAGACCAACCAAAAGATGCCAAAGAGGAAGCTTTTCCACCCTGATCGGACCAAAGAAAACAGCGAGTAGGTGGGACGCCCTCACATGAGCTCATACCTTCCTTCCCTTCAACAAAACTCAGACCACTTCATGTTCACGCTGACGTCTCCTGCGGTCACGAAGCAGACGGGCAGGCTTTAGGGTTCGGGTTGAGGTCCCTGAACGGCTCCGACAGTCTGGGACCCTGCAGGCGTGAGAGCAGCGTGGTCCTCCGGATGCTGCTGTCCGAGTCCTGGTGCGTGAACTTGTTTCTGAGCGGCCGGCAGCACGGCATGGTGCTGGCAAAGTCCGAGAGCAGGTGTCCGCTGAAGATCATGTAGATCCAGGGATTGCAGCAGCTGTTGAGGCTGGCGAGCAGCGCGGAGAGCGTGACGGCGGCGTTTTCAGAGTCTGGAGAGGGAAAAGCAGAGACACAGATTTACTGGGCACGCTCACAGATGTCAGCAGTTAATCTGGGATGTTTGCTTTTTCTCTTCAGGGAGTTTCACTGTTTTCTGAGTCTCTGACCCGCGGCCTGTTGCATGTTTGTCCAAGCCTCTTGCTTCTGTCCAAAGACTTCTGCATGAAGATTTTATTCTCAGAATCAGATTGGCCTTTTTGTCATTATACAGAATGTTCTGTATATCATTGCCCTAAGGTATGAGTGTAAGAGTTAAGGATTCAAGTCAAGTCAAACTTTATTTATATAGCACATTTTAAAACAACCACAGTTGACCAAAGTGCAGCACAGCTTGAAACACAATCAAGTAAAAACAAATGGTTAAAATATATATTTAAAAGTTTCAAAAAGAACAACTACAATAGGAACAATAAATATCAGAAAAAAAGCCCATAATAAATAGAAGAAGTCAAAGTTTGTATGTCCTGCTCAACTCGTATTAAAAGCCAGCGCAAAGAGGTGTGTTTTTTTAATGTACTTTTTGGGCATTTTGTGCCTTTATTGATATGAGAGAGACAGTGAATAGGCTTGTGAAAGGGGTTGAGAGAGTCAGGGAAGACACTCTGCAAACCGGTCACAGGCTGGATTCAAACCCGGACCAGCAGAAATATGTACACTCCACCAAACCAGCACCCCAAGAGGTGTGTTTAAGTAGCGACTAAAAGCTCTCAGTAGCCTGAGCAGTCCTGATATTAAAAGGCAAACTGTTCCAGAGAGTGGGAGCAGCCACCACGAAAGTTCTGTCACCTCTTGTTTTATTGGTGCATTCCAGTTTTGGAAGTCGGAATTTCCACGTTCCGAGTAGGAAACTGCAACTGGAACGCCTCCCGAGGTCGGAATTTCCTACTTTAGCTTTGATTACTGTTTCATTCTCCGTGTCATTGTTTCTTTAAGCTTCTGCAATGTCACAGATTTGTCACATGTCACAACACTGCCCCCACAGGCTTGGACAGTAGGCACTAGGCATGGTGGGTGCATCACTTCACCTGCCTCTCTTCTTACCCTGATACTCCCATCACTCTGGAACAGGGTCAATCTGGACTCATCAGACCACATGACCTTCTTCCAGTCCTCCACCGTCCAATCTTTATGCTCCCTAGCAAACTGAAGCCTTTTTTCTGGTTAGCCTTACTTAATAGTGGTTTTCTTAAGGCTACACAGCTGTTCAGTCCCAATCCTTTGAGTTCCCTTCACATTGTGTGTGTGGAAATGCTCTTACTTTCACTATTAAACCCTGAGTTTTGCTGTAGTTTAAGTGATTCACCGATCACCATCATTCAGATTTTTTTCTGACCACATTTCTTCCTTGAAGACGATGGTTCCCCACCATCCTTCCAGTGTTTAAAAATGTGTTGGACAGTTCTTAACCCAGTTTTAGTAGTTTCTTTAATCTCCTTAGATGCTTTCTCTGCTTGATTTGACCCTTCTTAAACAGACTAAAATCTTTTCCACAACCACAGGATGTGTCTTTGACATTGTTGTTTAAGAAATGAGAAGCTGCTCATTGCGTCAGCTGGGGTTAAGTAACTTGTTTCCAGCTGAAATATAATCACCCATGAAGTAACTACCCAACAGGAGGCTCGTACCTGTTTGCTTAGTTAAATCTAGCTGGTGACTTTATTATTGGCCGTGCAGTGTATTACTCCTGCAGAAAGCTTTAGTTCTTCAGACATTTATGTTGCTCTGAGAACTTTTTACTCCCAGCTTCTATAAAGTTGACGTCAAGACTTCTGACCTGCTCTTGGAAATAACTCAGACTTTGATCTCTGCTTCTCGACGGCTGAAAACCTCTGGACGCTCACTTTCCACTTCTGTAAGATTGAAGCTCCCGCAGCTGAGTTTTGGAGTGATCCATTGTGGTGTTTTGAGTTCAGAGAGAAGACGAGGACTCGCTGTTCCTCTGAAAATGTATTCCTGTCAGGTTCAGGAGGCCTCTGAAAGCAGCACCTGGACTCTCATGGGTCACAAAGTCTTTGGGAGGAAAACTGAAATTCTTCAGGTGATTGAGCATTTCGTTCAGACTGACCGAGGCTGATTTCAGGTCGCAGAGTATTATTGAAATTCTTAACTTCATCATATTAAAATCACGCCACAGTGTGTCCTCGGAGCAGCTGGGTCCCACGCAAATTAGAGAGACCTTCTTTTTAGCCAGAGTCACCTTTTGACCTTTACCAAACATTTGACCTTTTAGATTATTCCCGTCGTGACTGCTCTGTTCTGAGCACATTATCATATTTTACAATAACTATCAAAACTGGAAAGTTTTTATGCCCTATGGTAAAGTGTCTTGAGATAACACTTGATATCAATTGGCGCTATACAAATAAAGGTTGATTGACTGATAGATAAAAGTTTTAGTTTGTAAGTTTTCCTTAAAATAAGTTGATATTCTAGTCTGCATCACCATCTCTCTGGATGTACAATGTCCAGAAGAATGTATGTTGAAAAATAAATGGGGTGGGCATGCACATCCTATGTAGGGTGCTGGATCCAAAAGACTCCAAACATGAAAAATGTAAAAGGAGATCCACACACCAACAAAGTAGCTCTCTTGAAGTTTGTTATTAATTTATAGACAGTGACGTTTCGAGCGTAACCGCTCTTCCTCAGACTCTTTTGAACAAAAAGAAAATGTCCAGAAGAATGTATGTTACAAAAATCTTGAACTTGTATTAAGGTACACGAAGAACTGTTGGAAGGCCTGACTATATGCATTTTTGTGATAATGAACCTTTCTGTTTTTCTTACTTGTAAATGTGAGGTCTTTACAAATGGACAATATAAAAAAGGAATACAACAAAAAATAAGTTGAAAAATCATATTTTTTTCTTGTAAAAGCTTGAAGTTTTCTCTTTATTTAGATCGAATAACATCTTCATCGCCAGTGTTGATGTTGACAGCACTTTGTGCCAAAAGCTGCAGTTCTTTGAGTGTCCACTTGATGCTGCTGCAGGAACCTTTGAGGTGTTACGACTGTTTCACACGTTTTTACAGCCTGGTTATAAATATGGCATCTGTTTTCAATAAAATAGACATTTATTAATATGCCATGTTTTTCTTTTTCTAATAAAACTGACATTTTTTAAAAAGGAATTCTGTTTTTTAGAAGAAAGTAGGGCTGTAGGTGTTTTTTTTGTTGACTTATTTTCGTCATAGTTTTCGTCAACAACCTTTCCCCCGACCAAAACTAGACAGTAACTAATAAAAAACAAGTGCACAGGAACAAAAACTTAATAAACTGACATTTTCATCAACAAATAGAAACTACATTATAAAAAGATTGTTGTAAATTTTACAGTAATTTACTGGCAACAAGATGCATGTAAATTACTGTAAATATCTTTAAAACATTACTTTATTTATATTAACAGGAATATTATTGTACTTTCCAAAACTGTTTAACTTATGCATTTTTATACTAGGTATCATTACAGTCTTTGAATTTACAACATTAGCATGTGCTATCAAAAACAGCATCCTCGTCGTTTTTTGTTGTTTACAGTATATTATTCTACAGTTTTTTAATGCATTTTAAATTACAGCGAACCTGCCATATTTTAATGTGTTTAAAGATATCTTGAACTATTTATTAGAAAGATAACTTTGTAAAATGAATAAATAAATAAATACATCATTTTTATCCAATAAAATACATTAACTCAAACATTGGTTAACCCAAACATGTGAAACTTTACCAAAAAATGTTATCAGCTTAAGTTTTCCTGGGAAAAATGTTTTACTCCTGACCCATTACCATTTTTGGTATTTACTGTCTGGACATTTTATGGTAAATAACTGTAGATTTTACGATAAATGCTGTGAATTTGACAAAAATCTGATTTTTTTACAATATTTTGCCATTTACAGTAATTTACTGCACAGCCGTATACAGGGTGTAACTGTGAGATGTTTAACGAAATGGTCAACTCATGAAATGATACAAAATACGAAGCGTCAGCTTATATCTCGACATCGTCTTTCGCCTTATTGAAGCGAGTGTTTTGCTACGGGAGGCGAGGAGGGTAAAAAAGCACCAGTCGTGCGCACGCCCCTTCGCATTTTTTATTTCGTGCGTCTTTGAATTTTATTTTGGCATTTTTTTTATTTCGCGAAATTTCGTGGCGCGAAATTTCATTACACCTTTAGTAACTGTAGTTCTTACAGTATAATGCTGTCAAGTTAACAAAACATTAGTTACAGTGTGAACTAAAATGTCTGACAGACTAAATCCAATCAGACCGAATTTGGTCATGTAAAAAGTAGAGACAAGTTAGGAATATATCCAATCACAGCTGCCTCAGCTTGGTGGTGGTGGGATAAGTTGTGGAGCGATCCAATCAGAGCTGCTGTCTTTATGAATTGATATATTCATGTAGAGCAGGTTCACTGTTTGTTGTCAGTTCTGGTATTGTAACTGAGATGCTCTGCCAGGTAGCCTAAATAAAGGTGACTGCATTTCACACGAAAGGAACATTTGTTTCTCTTCATTTAGACATTCAGACTTTACTAACATTCAATAAAGGGTTATTAGATGTTTGATTTTATCCAAGTGTAAAACATGACTTCAGAAATTCAAGGAAACAGAAAAAATGCCTTACCCTTTACACTTCATATTTTAGTCGACTAAATTTACAGCAGATTTTTTCGACTAAAAAGTGGGGAAATTTTATCAACTAAAACAAGACTAGGTTGTCGTCCACTAAGATGCATCAACACTGTCTAAACTCTTTTTTGACCATCAATCAGCTCATATCACTCAACTTCGTCCAGTTCTTCCTGACAGTCATTACAGTGAAATATGGAGATGTGAACAACACCAAAACCAGTTTACTTTGTCATTTGGAGGTTAAAATGAGGAACTGTCTTTTTAATTAAAAAATCTGGCATTATATTTCAAGGTCATACCACCCAGCCCTACTCTGCATGCATCACAGTGCTTGATTTTGATTAATTTGCAGTATTATTACATAACCCTACAGAAGCTTATTAAATCTTCATAACACACCTACATGATCGATGTTTAACAGATGGGGTCACATTCTAATTTCCTTCTGATGTCAGGTGTGGTATTAAAGATGTCATGATGCACGTATATAATCCATGAGTAATCTGAATTTATTATAGATCGACTCTCTAACGCTGACAGATTCTGCTTTATTAATGAACCCTCGCAGAAAAACCTCCTTTGATCAGTTATGTTTCTGTTAAATCTTATATTTTAATGCTTTGAATTATGAGAAATCTCCTTTGTGTCTCTGGTGCAGGTCTCTTTTTAAGTCAGATGAGTCAATAAAGAGAAGAAAAGAAGTAGGCATTTAATTGGAGGATCTTTCTGTACCTCTTAAATCTTAAAGAAAAAAGTTAATTTTTCACCCTCTGGGATGAGTGAAATCAAGCCAGTGGGTTTAATAGGAATCTCAACATATTAAGCAGTTTGGATTAATCTTTAAATAAGGCAAATTAATCTAGAAATACAAAGTTAACTAACAAAAAAACTGTCTGCATGAGATGGCTCTGCAGATATTTCACTAAATTGTTATTGTCTTACTTTTTTGGAAATTCAAACCCTCCCTTCTCAACAGTTACACTCCAACTATCAATTCTAATTCCATCACTTATTAAGTAAATTCATTTTGTAAGTATTTCCTCACCAAAAACCTCTGCAGCAGTTTTCCTGACAAATATATATATATATTTTTTTATACGATCTTAGTTACCTGAGCCAAGGAGGTGATGTTTTTACTGGCATTTGTTTGACTGTTAGTATTTCAAGCAAGATAAATAACAGAGTTATGAATTAATTTTGATTTAATTTTCAGAGAGTGTTGGTCATGACACGAGGAAGAAGAGCTAACATTTCGTTGCTGATCTGCATTGAGTTACAGAATGAGATTTTGTTTTTTGTTTTAGATTTGTTAACATTGATAATACAGTTTTCAGCACATTTGCTAATAACACTGAAAAACAACATCCAGGAGGAATGTAAAGGAGCATAATGTTAGTAAGATTCTAAGGACCCATCAATAAAAAAAAATAAAAGTATCAATTTTCCTGTATATTCAAATTCACATTGAAAATGCTTTCTTGTTTTTAATTGCAAAAAGTAATATACAGGCATCTTTTTCATCACTCTGTGCCCCTAAAATAACATTTATGTAACATTTACTTGAGGACATGTGTCTGGATAATGCTTCAATTGTACCAAAAAGCATTTTGAAAATCAGGTTTTAGGGTCAGACAAATGTACAATTTGGGTAAGATAATTTAGAGGTTTAAACCAGAGATTAATGAGGATTAATAATACTTTAAAAAAATGCTTATAATGGTCTAAAAGCCAGAAAGTAATTTATAATACATATTTTATTTTAATTATTCACTCAGTTATTTCAACAGTTGAAAGTGGTTCATTTGAATAATATGTGATCGTATTTATTTATAGATTTGTTCACTTAGAAAAACTGCAGGGCAGCTTGGGATAGAGCCACGCCCCTGACAGTGTCAGAAATGCTCGGGTGGAGGTTTTTGCTCTCGGATCACTTGTTATTATTTTTAACCACTGTTTTTTCACCTTTGAAGATGATCTCTCTCTTGTGTGATTTAAATCTGATATGTTGGGACCTTTCTACTGTCATAATGTTTAAAAAGGCTTTTGTGCAATTCTAGGACTGGAGGATCGGGTGTATTGTAATTTTTTCCATTCACAAAACTCAATTACAAATTTGATTCAGCTTTTTTCTCTCTCAGAGAAACAAATGACACAGAAATTAGATAAAACAAGTTTTGATTTCTCTCAGGAATAAAGGGCATGCCATTATTTTTCATATTTAGGTGTAGTATTCAGATGCGAGTTATCTATTCTAACATACACAAAATTTGATACTTTAATTAAAAATCTAGTTTATTTCAAAAAATTGAATTAATCCATTTAATGTATTTATTTCCCAGCCCTGTGCAGTTTCATTTCTAGCTAATTAATAAAAAAGATTATTTAATTGTTAAGAAATAACCTTAAACTTCAAGCAAACTCCCGACACATTCTAGTTTTTGCAAATAAGATGGCTGTTCCCCTCTTCAGGAAAAAAAGAAAGATAATCAACTTTTAAAGAAATGGCCAACAGATTTGAACAAATAAAGTTTTCTTCCAGTTCATTGTAGGTTAAACAAATGTTATAAAAAGCTTAAAATATGGTTTCTTTAAGCAAAAAAAGAAAAGGCCCCCATGATGGTCTTCACCTGAGCCCCCAAACCCTCGCACCGCCCCTGATGATCACCCCCCTCAGACACTCACCGTCCCAGGAGAAGTTCTCGTCCCACACTGACCACATCTGCACCGTGAAGAAGGGCGCCCAGCACACCACGTACGCCAGCACGATCACGAAAGTCATCTTCACCGTGCGTAATTTGGCGCGCGAGATGGTGCTGACGCTGCTGACCGAGTTCCTGCCCAGGATCCCGGTCTTGTTGGCCTCCGCCACCGCGCTGATGGTCGCGCTCTTCCTCTTGGTCTTATACTTCAGGTTCTTCCAGATGGTGTGGCAGATGAGCCCGTAACAGAACACGAGCACGGCCACGGGCACGAGGAAGATCCCCATGGTGATCCAGGTGATGTACGCGCGCAGCCCCCACGGCTGCACGAAGTGGCCCCAGCAGTCGTACACGGCCGAGCCGGCGCGCACCTCGCTCAGGGAGAAGATGAAGTACTGCGGGGTGCTCAGAATCAGGCTGCACAGCCACGTGGAGCCGATCATGATGTGCGCGCGCTGCGTCGGCTGCTGGAGCGTCTGCAGCGGGTGGCAGATGGCGATGTAGCGGTCCAGGGTCATCATCACCATCATGTAGGTGGAGGCGAACATGCCGAGGACCTGCAGGTGCTTCACGATCCTGCAGAGGAAGTCCGGCCCGTAGAAGCGGAAGGTGATCTCCCAGCAGAGTTGGGGCAGCACCTGGAAGAAAGCCACCACCAGGTCCGCGAGGCTCAGGTGCTTCATGAACAGGTGCATGCGCGAGAGTTTCCTCCTGGTTTTGTACATGGCTAACAGGACGCTCAGGTTCCCGACCACGGCAGCCAGAAACGCGAGGCTCAGGACGGTGATCTCGATCTTTGCCACCTCCTCGTTGCGCCCGAACGGGTCCGTGTCGTTCACCTTCACGCTAGCGTTCACGGCCACGAGCTGCTGCGTGCCGTCGAGGCCCTCGGTGCAGTTTTCACTCGTCATGTTGCAGGATCTGTCCAGGTGGAACAGCATGATGCCCGCGTCTCCCCCGTGCGCAAAGAGGCGGCTGCGCGTAATTGGAGACGGTGGCACTCCAACTCCAGAATCACCCCCTCATCAGCGGAACTGTCACCAGGCTGCGCATTTAAACTCGATTAAGAATCAAAATTAAGGAGCAGACATCCTAAATAAAACCAAATCCTCTCTTATTTGTCCGTTTTACTCTCGTGACGCACAGCAGCTCCAGGTTCAAATGTGAGCGTCACTGCTGCAGATCCGCGTCTTTTAAAGCCTCCTGCCCCTGAGATCAGAGACCACCCCCCCACCCTCACCCACACACACACACACACACACACACCCAAACCTTTTACACACTGATGCACACACTCAATTTCTCCCCCTCCACCCTCACACTCTACAGCAATCAAGATAAAGTGGAGGCTGCAGCTAGAAATCTCTGCAGAGCGAGGAGAGAAGTCGAAATGAGTTAAAGTTACTCGGGGATAAAAATGAAAGATGATTGGAAATCAATAAAGGAGTGGTGTAAAATTGTAGAAAAACAGAAATTAGGCATTAACAGGAAATGTTGTTAACCCTTTAACTACCAGCTACACTGTTTGGCAGAGCTCACCAATCCAGGGATATTTAATGTTTAATAAACAGAACAAAACAAATTGTTTAATTCTGTTAACTTCTCAGGAAAGAGAGAAACTACAAACACGATAAAAAATATTTTCCTAATGTGGAATTTGAAGGTTTTAAGCTAACGGTTGATTATGTGATGACATAAAAATGCACAAATATTAGGGTCAAAATTCATCAGAAAAGGTAAAAAAAAAAGTGAATAAAATAGCAAAAATAACTTAAAATAGATGATGTTGAGATGGCTAAGTATTTAAAATAATTGAAACAGCTTTTACCGTTTAACCATTAAATCCCATACAAAGACAACATCATTTCTTTTGGTTTGTTAGTAGTTTTTTCTGTTTCCCAAAGCTTGACTGAAACAAACAAAGATGTGTCGTGCTTTCTAATTAAATATTCCTGAATTTATTAACCTCTGCCAAACAGTTGAGCTGGGAGTTAAAGAGTTAAAGGTGTGGGATTGTGATTTTTTTTTTTTTTTTTTTTTTTTTTGCCAGTTTTACAATATTTCAAATAAAAAAAGCACACACACAAAGAAACAAGTACAAAAAGGTGGTGGGTGATAAGTGAAAATCCACAAAATATAAATATCCGATTAAAAATATACCCTGGGCATATTTCATAACTTTTACAGTACTTTGAAAATAATTTAAATGTCTTTAAATGCACTTTTAAAACAACAGCCAATCAGCCGCCAAGAAAAAATACCAACACTCTGATTGGCTAAATTAGTACGTTACATTGTGACGCGTGAGATTTAAACTTTGGTTTACTGTATTCCAACATTTCCAAAGTTGTTTTGAGCAAAAAAAAAAAAACCAAACCTTTTTGATTTATGTAAACTCAAATTTTAATTTGATCAAAAATGTCTCCCTCACCAAAGTGCTCCGTTTCTCTTGCAGCAGTTTGGCTGTTCGAGAAACTGTCAGAAACATTTCAACAAGTGTTAAAGGATAAGTTCGGTTTCACAGCTTTCACATTGTTTATAGAATGAAGTAGAACAATTTACTCACCCAGAAGGCTTTCCTGATCCAAACAGTGCTTCAGGAGATATTTAGATCCAAAATCGAGCCGCGGACATCCACATAATGGTAGCACACGGGGCATGTTAGCGCCGCTCCTAAAACTGCATTAATCATCCAAAAACTCATTAGTTTCACCAATATTTCATCATGGTCCGCTCGTGCTACTCCTCCACGACAGTCTGTGTCGCTCCACCCATGTTTTTGTGACTGTGCTGACCTCTGAACTGAAAACTTTCTTTACAGCTACCGCACATGCGCAGTACGGCTCATTGTTTCAGGGGCGACCGCTGGCTACTCAGCAACTTTCTTCTTCCAGTTTTGATCAAAATGGACAAATATCTATCAGATGAAGATGTCGTGGAGGAGAACTTTGAATATGATGGGTGTCCTTATAGTTTCGAGCCAGAGTTTACAGATGAGGAGCTCATCGAAAGGAGGACGCGGAGGCAAAGAGAAGAACAGCGCTCCAGAGAGCAGTCTTCAGTTCAGAGGTCAGCACAGTCACAAAAACATGCCTGGAGCGACACAGACTGTAATGGAAGAGTAGCGTGAGTGGACCATGATGAAATATTGGTTAAACTAATGAGTTTTTGGACGATTAATGCAATTTTAGGAGCGGCGCTGTATGCCCTATGTGCTACCATTATACGGATGTCCGCCGCTCGATTTTGGATCTAAATATCTCCCAAAGCACTGTTTGGATCAGGAAAGCCTTCTGGGTGAGTATATTGTTCTACCTCATTCTATAAACAAGGTGAAAGCTGTAGAAACCAAACTTATCCTTTAATTTTACTCAGGATGGAGCCAAATCTCTGGAATTGTACGCAGTTGAAAAGGAAAAGGTGTCAGAACATCTGAGAAATTCTGTTTCAGTAAATCAGATCCATTTGTGTCCCTGTAGGGTCTTTAACTCTGAGCTCTGAACCTGTAGGTGACACTTGTAGAATCAATCATCTCGCCTGTCCCCCATTATTGGACCAAAAATACCACAAGCCAACGTCAGTAGAACTGAGTTTAATTCAAACTCGAGATCTTTTTTCTAGCTGTTTTTCCCTTTAATATGCAGTAAATAATTACAGTAATATTTACTCTTTGCAGTGTTGATATCGAGCTAAAGTGGGAGTGCTCATGAAAACTAGACGGTAGTTAATAAAAACAAAAGCACATGGAAAAAACCTAATACTCAATTAACATTTTCATCAACAAATAAAAAACAGACTAAAATTTCTGACAGACTTAATCCAATCAGACCTAATTTGGTCATGTAGAAAGTAGAGACAAGTTAGGAATCTATCCAATCACAGCTACTTTGGTTGTGTTAAAGGTTGGATGAGTTCAGATGGACATCCAATCACAGCTGCCTTAGCTTGGTGGTGGTGGGATAAGTTGTGGAGCGATCCAATCAGAGCTGCTCTCTTTATGAATTGATATATTCATGTCGAGCAGGTTCACTGTTTGTTGTCAGTTCTGGTATTGTAACTGAGATGCTCTGCCAGGTAGACTAAATAAAGGTGACTGCATTCACCTACATTCAGACTTTACTAGCATTAAATAAAGGGTTTTTAGATGTTTGATTTTATCCAAGAGTGAAACATGACATTTTTAAGGATTAGTCAGTTTAGTCAAATTTCTGCATCCAGATTCGATTCACCACCACATAGGCAGTTGCTTGGGGCTCCGAGATGTCCAGGCCCCCCCAAACATCTCATAGAAATGCATTAATAAAGTTTCTTCGATTCAAAACAGTTATTAATATTTTAGTCTTAATTCACACACTGTAGTGTAAAGTAGAGGAGATTAACATCCATATTTTTTATCATCATTTTGTCTTACATTTGATGGCACTGCCTTTATTTTGAATTATTATATTCTTAAAATACTTTAATTCAATAAAATAGAGTTTAATTGAAATAAAAATACTTTAATCCACAACTTTTCAAACTACATGATGCGTAGTATAAAAAGCACTAGGCCCCCGCACAGGAGAGTTTTGCTTGTGAACGATAAACTTCTTATTTATTTTTGCGAATGTCCTTTCAGAGGCTCCGTAATGATAAACATAAAGATTCATCTTTTTTTGGTCATAAATGTTATTCCCTGGACGGTGGAGACATATAAACTTAGTCATGTAACTTAAGCTATCAGATTTTAAAAGCAGGACAAAGGGCCTAATTAAGAAACTCACCTTCTGCCGAAGCCAAACTAAATTACAGAATTTGAGGTAATGCATTGAGTTTCATTTTGTCACCCGGTACAGGATTAAAATAATAATAAAACTTTAATCAGTACTAGGGCTGGACAATTAATCGGATTTTGATTGTGATTTCAATTTTGCCATCTGACAATCACAAAAACATTATAATTGAAGAAAAAGGAATAATGTGCCACACAGTGTGGAGTGCCGTGTATGCAAGTTCCTGCACTTCATAGTGCTTCTGTGTTCCACGTGCAGCTCAGCGAGTGTGTATGACTTATGTGGATCAATAATACTGTATGTGCCGCTCACTGGTTCTTTAAAGTTGTCTTTAAATCAATACTGAAGATTTTAAATAGAGTAATAATTGTGTATATTAATTGTGATTTCAATATCACTTAAAATAATCAGGATTCTTATTTTTACCATAATCGTCCAGCCCTAATCAGTACAGTACAGGGATATATAGGGCCCAAATGACTGGGTTTGCTTTGGGCCCCCAAATGACTAAATACGCCCCTGCACCAACATCTAAACCTTTAGGCCTCATTCACACGAAGACAAACCGAGGTCTAAAAGCATACGTTTTTTGCCGAATCTGCGTTTCATCCACACAAAGACGGCGTTTTGGGGGTCTGTAAACGATCATTTTTGAAAACAGGTTCCAGAGTGGAAAGATTTTGAAATGCTGTATACGCAGCTCCGTGATTACAAGCTCTCTGACACTTTTCAGATACGCTTACGTCATAGTTTACCAACGCGGCAACGACAACAACAATGGGGGTGTACTTGAAGCATATGTGCTGATGAAGCTAGTGACCCTACTATCCCTGTTGCAGCAAAATCTCCTTCTTTTAATCACCACCAAGTTTAACAAACAACTATCGAGGACACATTACGGCACTTTATGATCACTTTATCACAATCTCTGTTTACAAATTTTGCCGCAAGTGCGCATGCCCACTGTTTTTTTGTCTGTTTCCGCTTGTTTCCGTCGTATCGTTACAGCACCTCAAGAGGTCTGACATGTTTTTTTACAGTGTTTTAATGCGTATTGAGGGCATTCATGTGGACGCACATATTTTCTGAGACGGTTTCGTCTTTATAACAATCATTTTTGAAACTGTTAAGCGTTTTGTCTTCGTGTGGATGAGGCCTTAGTCCGAGTCCCATTTCTAAACCGTACTGAGAGTTTGCCTCAGTTATAGCCTGAATCTGAGCCTGATCTTCAGTGGAAGCTCAGCACAAGAGTAGATGATGATGTTGGTGTGATGAAGAGGAGGCTGAATCACATCAGCTGCATGTTGATCATTTATCTTCACAGGATCACTCATGGCCACTCGCATTATTCCTGTTACATGGAGTAAATAGTCAAATATATCCATGTTTCAAGGCAAACTTAAATAAAACCTGTCAAAAACTCACCTAGCATCAGCCTGAAAACACCTTAAATAATGTAATAGTTTGAAAAGTCGGTGCTACAAACAAGAAAGAGTAAAAGAGATGTGATGATGGTTGAAGTAAAAGCCTGGGAGCGAGTCACATTGAGGCTGAAATCAGAACAGTAGAGCTTTGTGTTAAAAAAAATCCCCTTTAGTGTTAAATTGTTAATTCTTTTCCAAACACTGAACACATTTTGAGTTTTTTTAAGTATCTTCAGGCTGCTCTCCAGAAAAAGAAGTTGAGAAATGCAGTGTAGATGGACGACCTTGTTGCAACATTCAAACTGAAAATGCTGCATAAGGCAAAAAAATATGGACGGAATAAGCAATATAACAGATATTTTTTAATAGTTTATTCATACTCATGTTTGTGTTGTCAGGCTTTTGTGCTCTCGCTTTGATATTTCTCATTTCAGGTTTTAATTTGTTGTTTCCCTCCTATCAAAACATCCTCTTTTCCAGAGTAGCGCAGCTCTTACTATTCAAAACCAACAAGCCGTAGGACTTACATAACTGCTGGATAATAACAACATGAATTGTTTTTGCTGCGGTAATCTGAGCATCAACTTTTTAGCCCTTATTCTCTGCCACAAACTATCGTTTTCATACTCATAAAGCAGATTTAATCACTGAAATGACATTCAGTCAGACAAATTTAAAATTAAAATGACAAACCATCGCCGAGAGTCCTCTTCAGCTGCATAATTTCCTGGTATTTTTTTAATTGTGCTGTGTCTGAGCTGTTAGCTGATTGATTTGGCTCGTTAACTTTGATTATTTTATTCCTCACAGCCGCTGAAAACGAGGAAAATTCCAGGAAGAAGCTCCAATTAGTTTGAAATTAACCTGTGTGATCCCGCTCTGACTGTTGATTTAGCCTTTCATCTGCACTGACATTGACATGACGTGTGTGGTCAGAGTGTGTGTCTGCAGCTTTAATGTGTTTACGTGGTGATAAACCGATAACCTCGACTGTTTTTCCAACAACGAGCGAGAAAACCAACGGATGCTTCATGGGAGAGGAGTGGAAAGAGTCCTGCAGGCAGAGTCGTAAAATATGACAGATATGGATTATTTTAAAGCTGCACACACAGTTTCACTTGTATTAACTTTACCTGAGGTTCTCTCTGTGAAATTATTTTTATTTCTGTGTTACCCCATTTAAGGCAATCACATGGCAGTAACTAAGCACGACTGAGCCCAGTTTGTTGACCGCTGTGAGCACCCGTGATATTCTCTAGACCTGACAAAGGAGTGCTTAGGCACAGTATGCTGGCTCATCCGTGAACATTAATAAAAGTAAAAGACTTGTTCATTTTAGAGATAAAATTTGAATATTTTAAAACCATAGAGGTGTGCATTTACAAGAAACCAAACTGTGAGTTTTTTTGATGTTTAGAAAAGTTGTTCACAAAAAGAAAATAAAAACATTGAAGTTTTAAAGTAAGTTTCAACTCTATAATGGTGGTAGAACTGAGGTTGGTATCCTTTTTATCACCAGTCAACTTAATAATTACCTCCGCCAGGCATTTGTTTGTTTCTCTGTTAACAACAATACCCAAAAAGTTATGTACAGATTTCGATGAAATTTTCTGGAAATGTCTGGATTGGGACAAGGAACAAATACGTAGATTTTGGGAGCGATCCGGATCACTGTCTGGATCGGCCATGATAACTACTGAACTAAAATAGATATCATTTTTAATCTAATGGCCAATGGTATGTTTTCATGGTCAAGGAATCTAAATATTTAGATGAAATAAATGCAGAACTAATATTTATGGTGAAAATTACAATATGGGTCAGGACTGTGTTGCCGGTGGAGTTCTGCGCTCTCAGTGTGCTTTTGTAGTTCTTGATTTGTGGGAGGGAGTGTTCACATAAACAAGGAAAACATGCAAACTACACAGAAAGGCCGTCACCAACACTAGGGATCAAACCGACACGTGTTGGAATTTAGGAAGTTGATCAGCTCTATTGTCAAAAGCAGCATTTCCAATCAATGCTGATGGTGACAACAGTTAATGTAGTTTTAGTTACAGTCTGTTGCCTAAAACTAATTTTTAGTTTTAGTCATAATTAAGTTATCTTCGGTAAATTGTTTTCACTTTAGTCTAGTTAAAGTTGACGAAATTTCACAGCAGTTTAGTCGATGAAGTCTGCTGTAAATTTAGTCCACTAAAATATGAAGTGTAAAGGGTAAGGAATTTTTATTTTTTTTCTTGAATTTCTGAAGTCATGATGCACACTTGGATAATATGAAACATCAAATAACCCTTTATCAAAAGCTAGTAAAGTTTGGGGTGCTGGTTTGGCATAGTGGTTAGCACCCCATGTACTTGCTTCTGCCGGTCCAGGTTCAAATCCTGCCTGTGACCAGTTTGCAGAGTGTCCTCCCCTACTCTCTCTCCCCCTTTCACAAGCCTATCCACTGTCTCTCTCCTATCAATAAAGGCACAAAATGCCCAAAAAATATACTTAAAAAAAAAAAAGCTAGTAAAGTTTGAAAGTATAAATGAAAAGAAACAAATTTAACTAGAAAACACACAGAGAGCGCAGACCTCTGCCAGCACCACAGTCCTCACCCATATTGTGATTTTCACCATAAATATTAGTCCTACCTTTATTTCATCGAAATATTTAGATTCCTTGACCATGAAAACATACCATTAGCAACTGGATTCATAATGATATCTATTTTAGTTCAGCAGTTATTCATGAAAATGGCATTTTTCATCATGGTGGATCCAGGCAGTGACTCGGATCACTCAAAAAATCTAATCATTTGTTCCTTGTCCCAATCCGGACATTTCATGAAAATTTCACAGAAATCTGTCCATAACTTTTTGAGTTATGTTGCTAACAGAGAAACAAAACAAACTAACTAACAGACAAAAAAACAAACAGACGCCAGCAATAACAGCTGCCTAGTGGAAGTAACAAGCTAAATGTGTCTGGAATTAAGCTAAGGCAGCTGTGATTGGATGTCTCTGAACTCATCCAACCTTTCCACACAACCAAAGTAGCTGTGATGGGATAGATTCCTAACTTGTCTTTACTTCCTACATGACCAAATTAGGTCTGACTGGATTAAGTCTCTGTCAGACATTTTCATAAAGTTTTTATCTGTTGATGAAAATGTCAGTTAATTTAGTTCTAGCTTTTGTCCATATGCTCTTGTCAGGGGAAAAAAGTTGTTGACGAAAACTGACAAAAATAATTTTTCAACAAAACCAACACTTTTCCAGTTAGACTGCTTGCAAAAGTAAAGCCATGTCTAAATAAAGATCAGTTTATGCTTTTATTTCTTCTCTGTTTGACTGTTGTATCCTGTTTGTTGGTCTAGATCAGTGGTTATCAATTACTTAGTATCCTACCCACACTTGGAGATTTATATTAGTCGATCCACATTAGAGCATGACGCGGAAGTGGATTTTCACCTCTGTCCCGTCCCACTCCCAGACAAAAAATCCTGTCTTGTCCCAATCTAGTTTAATGACTCCCACTCCTGTCCCGTTCATGTTTGAATAAAACCAAACATGTTGAACAAATGTTGCATTTTTTTATTTTAGGTAAAAGTGCAGTGCATATGAAAAGCCTTGGCTTTAAGTTTCACATGCCTGACATTCAGTCGGAGTAAACAGTTCTCTTTTCTGACGTGTCGTCTTCTCCCTTGATGTTGTTTTGTTCTGTGTGTCGCCGGCAGCCGCTCCGAGTCGGTTTTCACTTCCGGTGGTGACAGGAAGTAAAACCACTTTTGTAGTTCTTTTGCGTTGCTAGCACAATAAAGAGTGTTGGCTCTCACTGAGAGATGGCTTCAAAAATGGACGCATCGTTCATCTGGTTGTTTAACACGGCTGAAATGATCATCTATTAATGTCGTTCCTGCTCCTGCCCACTCCCGTTGTTTTTTCACCCCGTCCTGTCCCGATCACGGGATTAATCAAAAAATGACTCCCATCCCGCGGGAAAACCGTGACCCACGGGAATTCCCGAAAAAATGTCATCCTCTAATCTTCATCCATGTTCAGCTCAGCACCAAATCGAACCCCTTGTCCCTTGTGCCATGACCAACATTCCCTAAAAGTGTCTCAAAATCTGCAGAGAACCTTTTCGTTATTCGTGAAAATGTCGTAAAATGGCCCACGATGCAATGTTCACTAATCTGTTCGAGAAACTCCTAGATCCACATCCAAACTCAGATTACCACAGCAATCTAATCCCTGCCTCCTTGTGCCATGACCATCTCCCTCTTGAAATTATATCAAAAACCTTTTAAAACTTTTTGAGATAGCCCGCTCACAGTCAGTCGATCAGACAAAGGAAAAGACAAAAGTCGGAAAATCATAAACTCCTCATGGAAGTAAAATTCTGTCGCCTTATAAACCTCCTCCTTGTGTCATTTTTGGTCATATTCCTTTCAAGTTTGGTAGATTGCCTCTCTAGCTTAAGCGCTTTGACATAAGTGTTTTTTTAACTCAGTTAGCACTTTAGTGTGATGTGATGACAGCCATTTGTTTAACGGCTTTATCGTTACTTAGGTTGCCCTCTTCCATCGCCTCAATTGTGTAGCGAAATGAACAAATCAACTCACATTTTCCGATAAGCTTTTGGAAAAACAGGCAAAAACATTTCTAACATTTGCCATAGAGGGTTAAGTCGACTCCATCAACACGAAAAGGCGATGATGAAGTGAGAAAGTGTGGGGAAAGCCCTACAGAGAGCTAACTTATGACAAAAATGACAAATACTGTGAGCAGGCTCAAAAACTCATTAATGGAAAGTCACAGCATTGTATTTTTTATTCCGTATCATAACAACATCTGTTTTTGTTGATGGATTCTGCCTGAGGTTCATTTTTTAAGGCACTAGCAGAAAGTTTGAGAAATGCCAGATCTTGGTACATGCCAGAGGTGATTAGATTTTGTGTGGGAGGATCAGAATATGAATGTGGATCCAGGATTTTTTTTTTTTACTAGGGTGAGAATGTCAGACTTGCCGTGGTGGAGTTTGTGCCCTCTTAACTCTTTTAGCTTCGACAAAAACATTCACAGAGCATATTTTAAAGCATTATGGTTTTAGGATACTGATACACACACTTTTTAGTTTTTATTTATTTATTTATTTATTTTTTTAACATATAATCAAAGATAAAGAACAAAAAAACAGACAGAGTCGACATTTTGGGGGACACATTGACTCAAAAAATTCAAGCAGATGTATAATTACTGGAACCGTTGCTGTTCAAACAAAATCACAGAAGGGTATCGACATTTTCTGCTGTCACAAACTGTCCATTTCTCCCACCTCTCAGTAAAGATCATCCCTTGAAGTCTTAAACAAAAAGTTATCCTCCCCATCGCAAAATACTCCATTATTTTAACCTGACACGCAAGGTGGACAGTTCAATATTGAAAATATTTCACTTATCCATCTGTTAAGGAGCCCTGCGAAAATGTTTTCAGAACCTTCAAAAACAACAGCAGCTTGTGATTGGACAATCGCTTGGCTCATCACACTCCATATCAAGCAGCGTTGCTATGACGTAGCATATGTCAGGGCTAAATGTAGCGGCTAACGACAGTTAACTGTTGTTTGCCCATTGGCTAATGGCCATTAGCCGATAGCTTAACTACCTTAAGTCTATGGTTTCACATTAAATTATAGCACACAGATGTATCATTTAACACTTAAATGTGACATGAACCTCGTCAAAGACAATCCCCACGAAGGGAACTTATGAGGAGAGCATATTTCACCAAATATAACTGAGTAACCATGATGACCACACGCTAACTGACAATAGCTGCCATTATTTGTACAACAAGAGACTTCAAGTTGACCACAAGTTGACACCCCCCAGCAGAATTTCAGATTTTTTGGCCTTTTCCCAGAAAATATGAATGATAACACAAAAACCTTTCTGTCACTCATGGTTAGTGGTTGGGTGAAGACATTTATTGAAAAAATTATAAGTTTACTCTTTTTAAATCATAATGACAACAGAAACTTAAAAAATTACCCTGTTCAAAAGTTTACACCCCCCAGTTTTTAATACCATGTATTTCCTCCTTTAACATCAATAGCAGCTTGAAGTCTTTTGTGGTAGTTGTGGATGAGGGTCTTTATTTTCTCAGATGGTAAAACTGCCCATTCCTCTGGGCAAAAAGCCTCCAGCTCCTGTAAATTCTTGGGCTGGCTTGCATAAACTGCACGTTAGAGATCTCCCCAGAGTGGCTCAATGATATTGAGGTCAGGAGACTGAGATGGCCACTTTAAAACCTTCACTTTATTCTGCTGTAGCCAATGGCAGGTTGATTTGGCCTTGTGTTTTGGATCATTGTCATGTTGGAACGTCCAAGAACGTCCCATGCGCAGCTTCTGGGCCGATGAGTGTAAATTTTCCACCAGTATTTTCTGATAACATGCTGCATTCATCCATCCATCAATTTTGACCAATTTTCCTGTGCCTTTGTAGCTCACAAATCCCCAAAACATCAGTGATCCACCTCCGTGTTTCACAGTAGGAATGGTGTACCTTTCATCATGGGCCTTGTTGACTACTCTCCAAATTTAACGTTTATGGTTGTGGCCAAAAAGTTCAATTTTGGTCTCATCACTCCAAATGACTTTGTTCCAGAAGTTTTGAGGCTTGTCTCTGTGCTGTTTGGATTGTAAGCGGGATATTTTGTGGCATTTGTGTAGAAATGTCTTTCTTCTGGCGACCCGACCATGCAGCCCATGTTCCTTCAAGAGTCTCCTTATTGTGGATCTTGAAACATCCACCCCAATTTTTTTCAGAGAGTCCTGTATTTCAGCTGAAGTTATTTGAGGGTTTTTCTTTGCATCTCCAACAATTTTCCTTGCAGTTGGAGCTGAAATTTTTGTTGGTCTGCCTGACCGTGGTTTGGTTTCAACAGAATCCCTCTCTCTCCCCTTCTTCATTAGAGTTTTAACAGTGCTTCTTGGCATCCTCAATTCCTTGGATATCTTTTTAAATCCTTTTCCTGTTTTAAACAGTTGAAATACCTTTTCTCGCAGATCCTTTGACAATTCTTTTGCTTTACCTACGATGCAGAAACCTGAAATTTCATCGCAGTGAAAGATGCACATGTCTGTCAGGAGCTCAGAGACTCACTGAGCTTTCATACACACACTGATTACAAGCTAATAGATCACAGGTGAGGATGGTTACCTTTAGTAGACATTCAAACCCATTTGTGTCAAATTTTGTGCATGTTATCAGGCCAAAACTGCCAGGGGGTGTAAACTTTTGAACAGGGTAATTTTTGAAGTTTCTGTTGTCATTCTGATTAAAAAGGAGTAAACTTACCTTTTTTTCAATAAATATCTTCACCCAACCACTAACCATGAGTGACAGAAAGGTTTTTGTGTTATCCTTCATATTTTCTGAGAAAAGGCCAAAAAATCTGAAATTCTGCTGGGGGGTGTAAACTTTTGGGCACAACTGTACACTTAATCTGAAAGCAGAGTGCATCAAGTCACTTAAGCTAATGTTACAAAAAAATTATTCTTGTTTTCTCTTTAATAATGTATTAAAGCATCTTAACCTGCAGTGCAGCTCAAACTATAAATGAACACAAGAGGAATAAAGTGCTTTGAGTAACTGACAGCACTGTCTGAACTGGATAGACTGCATAAAAAAGTGCATACATATAAGTTTGATTTTATTTACAACTCTGATAGAATACAAGTTTTATTTTTTTTTAACTGACATTAGGATTTGAAGTATCAATATTGTATCAGAGGTCAGAATATTGCTATATTTTGCTGTATTGGTATGTTTTTACACATCTAGACCCTCTAAGAGAGTATCTTATCTTCTCAAGATTGACATATTGCATAATCTCTTTAGTCCCGTGAGAATATTTTGGCTTTTATGTCCTTACTTTAACTCTGAGTGGGCCTTCATTTATGTCAGGAGAGGGACATGAAAGTTTTACTGTTTTCTACTTATCTGAATTCTAGTTCTGATTCATGCTTGTAGGATTAGCTTGAGTTCTTTGTGCATATTTGCTCTAATTTGGACACCAGTATTCGACGTCCTCAGCCTCCTCCTGAGAAGTTGCACCCTTAACTTTCATCCTCCCAGTGTCCTCTGACTCTGAAGTACAGTCCAACATAACGCTGGCTGCCTTACAAGGCCACAACTTTAATATCTTAATGTTCAATCTATATGCACGGAGGTGCAGCAGAGAGGGGAGCCGACTGTGTTTTCCACATCGAGGACTTGTTCAGAGGCAGATCCAGTGGCAGATCAGACCCTTACATAATGTGTTGTGGTGGAACAATGGTGGGTAATGGTCGGAGCTGTCAGGAGTTATAGATTTATTAGGCTGCCATTATGGAAGCTGTCGCAGGTTATAATGATGCATGTCCCAGACTGCGATAAGCTGGCACTCATGGCAAAGGGCATGTTTGTAATGCAGGTGTTTTATCACAAACATACTTCACGCTCCGTCTGAGAAGGGCACAAATACTGTGGAAAATGTATTTTTACATCTGTTTGAGCAAACATGTGGACAGACAGCCGGCAGAATGAAGCCAGCCACCATAAATAAGTTTTCAATTAAAGTGGCGAAGTCTCTTCACCCTGATTGCTTCCATTCACAAGGGCAAAGCAGAGCGGGAGGCTGTTTATCATGAAGTCGTTGGAAAGAAATGGGCATAGCATCATAAAAGAACCGTTTTAAGTGCAAGTGGAGGTCAGCTGCTGTAGCTGTGCCAGACTCCACACGCTCCTGTCTCATCCGAAACTACCTCCTGAAATGGAAACGACCGTTCACCTCGTCACAGCCACATCAAAAGTGAAGCACAGGGGCATGAGATGTCGGCTTTCGATGATGCTGTGAACAAGGCTCATAGCTGTGGCTGTTCAAACAGAGCCACAATAACCATCTTAAAAATATGAAGATGGTAATACTTCCCTCCTCCCACAGTGATGAACAGATATACACTCACTTAACACTTCATTGGAACTCGTGCTCAACCGCTCGCCAATGTGAATAGCTAATCAGCTAATCATAGCAGCATTTAAGCTTGTATACATGGTCAAGTCGACCTGCTGGAGGTCATACTGAGCGTCAGAATGGAAAAGAAATGAGATTAAAGGTGGCTTTCTCAAATTACTGGAAGGTGGGAGAATTGGCAAGAACCTCACGATACTTGGGTCACGATATTACGATATATCACAATATCACAAATTTCAGTATATTGCGATTTTCTCCAGTTAACTAAGAAAAAAATAGAGATGGTGTTTTATTGTTTTCGAAATATGCTAAATGCAGTGTTACGTACATACACTTAACCTGAAAACAGAGTACATCAAGTCACTTAAACTAATGCTGCAAAGAAATTATTCTTGTTTTTCCTTTATAATGTATTTAAATCATCCTAACCTGCAGTGTAGCTCTAACTGTAATTGAACACAAGAGGAACAAAGTGCTTTGACTTACTGACAGCACTAAAGTATGTTAAAAAAAATCACATATTTCTCTTGTCACTGTCTGAACTGAATAGACTGCATGAAAACACAACTGTGCATACATATTTATCAGAATCAGCTTTAATCGCCAAGCATTTCCAGGAATACAAGGAATTTGACTCCGGTTAAACTGCACTCTCTCAGTACAATGCTTAAGTATTAAATAATAATTACAATATTAAATAAGAACTTTGTACAGAGTAGAATAGGAATATATACACATTTTAGGTTAAAATAGTGAAAGAAACAGACAGGCTATGGTTGTGCATGAGGTATATGAGTTGTTTTATGGCAGGTTAAGTGTTCATTTATGTTTTATTTTATTTCCAACTCAGATAAAATTAGTTTTTTTTTTAAATTGATATTAAGATTTGAAATGTTGATTTTGTATCGTAGGTCAAAATATCACAATACATTGCTGTATTGATATTTTTCACACGTCTACTAACTAGTTTGGTCTAGACCAAAAAACAAAACAGGTTTGCTCTTTTGGAAAAATTAGTCGATCTTGACTGGAGTGAAAGCTCACATGAACTTTAGCATGGACCGAAGAATCAAACTGTGCACGCCAAAAAACAGGGTTATTAGTAGGGCTGAAAGAAATATTGTTTTTGGATTGAAATCACGATTTCAGACAGCACAATCATGCAGTTTTTTGCAACGTAGATGACTGACCCAGGATCTGTTGTGCCAACTATTTTACATCTACTATTTTACAAATTTGCATTTCCAAAAGTGCTGGTAAGCAGGTCAACAACACAAAGCCTCTGTTTAGGAGTAGAAGTTGGAGTATCCCTTAAATCATCAAAAACAGATTATTTATCATCAATATTAGATGATGAAAAATGTGTTATGTGCTTTTGATTGATTTCCTTAAGCATAGTGAATATTCCGCTGAACCTTTATTTGAAGAAAATCATAGATCAAATTGAAATCGCAATGTCTGCCAGAAAAATCGCAATAAGTTATTTTTCTTAAATCTTTCAGTCCTAGTTCCTGGTTTTATTCTGTTTGTTACAAAGCCATCCAAATCAAACTCAGACCAAACAAGGCCAGCAAACCAGAAAGTAGAGCATTGTGGCCAAAAGCAACAACAGTAAACATGTAGCACTAATTAACAATATCAAGCAAAGAGTGGCTAACCTTAGCATTTCTAGCACAGCCAACCTCCTGTTCTCTTAACAGGTTAAAACCTATAAGCCCAGTAATAGAGACAACCATCTCCAGAGGATGGTCTAGCAGTCCAATCAGCTCAGAGTTGGCAGAAGTGGTCTTAAAGCTAGGGTTGGTAATCTGATTTAGATACACTTTTGTAATACTGGTATATTCTTTATGACCCGATGGCAATCAATTTATAATGTGTTCTTAAAATAGAGCGAAAAATATCAGCTATCTACAGCAGGAGTAAAACAGGGAAAACACCAACCAATCACATCTTTGTAGCCAACATTTCAAACCAATCAAATCCCATAACTGCCGCTCTGCCCGCCTCCTGTGTGTACATTTTGCCAGCGTGCACAGACTCTGATTCATTGCGTGAAGCCGAGCTGAGAGGGATCCAAGTCCACTGGAGAATACTTACCTGTTAAGTTTTGCCTTTAAAAATAAGGGAAGTCCGCTGTGAGCCGTCCCACAACCCCAACCAAGCTCCAGTATCCCTCACATTTTAAGACAGGTGTACAAGAAATCTAAAATAAACACTTTGTTTTTCTAAGTTTGTTCTGTTGGCTCTAATCTCACGACAGCTGCCACCCAGGCTACTGCAGGTGGATGTTCTCATGAGGCTTTTTCTTCTTCTTTGGTGTTACGGCGGTTGGCATCCATCATTTTGGAGCATTACCGCCCCATTCAGGCTAGTGACAAAGTTCAGTTTGGAGAGGCAGAGGAATGTTTTTTATTATTATATCGTCACACGGGAGATTTACAGGAACATACTGATACGGGAGGATGTCGGGAATGAGGATAAAATACGTAAAATACAATAGTTTCATGGGCAAAACGGGAGACTTGACAGCTATGTGGAGAATGGCAGAGGAACTACCTATACCTCGATCAACATCTGGCTGTGAGTACTAATTAACTTTACATGTTTGTTTTTTTAACATTACTATGATAATGTTTTGGTGTTTTCTTACCGCTGACTGAGGCATGACGATGTAGTGTAAAACATAAACGTGCTGAGGGTTTGGAGTTGAATCAGTCTTCTGGTTGTGAATCAGCGGCGCTCATGCATGTGAGCGGGGCGTCATTTTGGAGGAGGGGTGGGAGGGGCTAGGCGGAGCTCTGAGGAGATGCTATATCCAAATTCATGCTAGTTTTCCAAAATTGCCGACCCTAGCTTTAATGGAAGAATTTAGGTTAAAAAAGCCATACCTACGTGGAAGCAAGGCCAAGTGGCTTAGCTATGCATAATAATATGACCTGGATAAAGTCCAGGTGCTCTGGACTGAAGAGTCAAAATTTAAAGTATTTGGCCAAAGTAAAAAATGAGTGTCTGCAGGCAACAGTGAAGCACAGTGACAGTTCCTTTCAAGTCTGAGGCCGCGCTGTGTTGGTGATCAAGTGGAGATTAATGGAGTCCTGAATGCTGAGAGATATTAGCAGATACTTATCCATCATAGGAGGCATCTGTGTAGCCCCAGATTTGTTCTGGAGTAGGACAGCAACCACAAACATCTAATCTCATTAAGAGGTATCTTCAGGAAACAAGTCACCCTGGAGGCATCAGTATGGCCAACAGAGCCCTGATCTCAACATCTTGGGATGTGTCTGGGATTACACGATAAGACAGAAGGATCTGAGCCAGACTACATCTATAGGAGAGCTGTGGTTAGTTCGCCAAGATGTTTGGAGAAAATGATCCACAAAGCTCCTCTAGAACCTGTGTTCAAGAAGAAGAATGATCCCACTTGATGTCTCGATGCATTTTTTTATTTCGAACATTTTTGTAGCTGAATCATCAGTTGATGTCTTTTGAATCATTGTATTCCTTTTTACTGTAAAGAAGTAATGAAAGGCATTAAAAAAATGTGAAGAGGTGTTTTTTTTGTTTGTTTTAATACAGATTCACCAAACTCTCCATAAGATCAGCAGAGAAAATCCTCCCCTAGGCCCAAAGTTACAGTATCTCTAACACAATTTACCAGACTTTTACCTTTTGTCTTTTTTTGCCCTGATGGTTTCTTGTATTGTGCCATGAGCCGTCAATGTGTCTATTATATTCTACTGTTTTTAGCCTTAAGCTGAACTCAGTCAGATAGCCACCACATCACCTTCCACTGGATGTGTAATGAGCTTTTTGAACGTAATGAACTACATTTCGAATGACAAATCCATATTTTCTGTTATTTGACCAGAGTAACTTAAAAGTAATGTGATAATAATATAATGCCTTACATTTCAAATACAGTAATATTTTAATGTAACTAATTACTTTGAAATGACAGCAACAAGTAATAAATAATGCATTACATTATTTAAGTAACTTGCTCAACACTGATGAACACCTACAAGTCTAGATTTATATGCCTGTAACGACCTGTTTACATGAGGCCTGATTCAGCAGAGTCCGAAGAGTATTCGTTGCGTTTTTGCCTTCCGTTTACATGGGAACAGTGCCTGGAGTGCCTTAGGCTACGTTTACACAAACACTCTCTGACTAAGGAATGCAGAGATTTTTCCTTTGCATATTCAAAGTCGATCCACGTTCAGACGGAGATGCTGGAGACGAATGAAACTGCTGTAGTGTGCATGCCGGTTCAGTAGATGGCAGTGTAGGTTTGCAGAGAGGTACCACTAATACAACACATGTACGAAGAAGAAAAACTCTTCACAAACAACAATGGCGGAAGGGCGCAGGAGTTTCTTCTCCAAAACACATATCAGTCTGGATAGTTTTTTCTGGGTAACAAACCGAACACGGTAAGAGACTCACGTTACTCGGTAGACGACCATAGCTGTAGTTGTTTTGGGTTTTGTTTTGGTTATGCTGCATGGAGGACCGTTTTGGACATTCTCCACTCTGGAGCCTGTTTTCAAAAGTTACTGTTTTTAGACAATCCGCAAAGAGTTTTCAAGTAAACACAAGGACAAAACTCAATGAAAACTTTTCGGATCTGACCATATTCGGCCCTGTGTAAAGGGCCCATTAGTCAGCAAACTTTTGAAACCAAGGTCCAGGGTGGAAAGACTTGAAAATGCATCACTGCCAGGCTTCATGTAAACGGGATTCAACGTTTCAGGGTGAGACACTGACATCACTGCATGTGCGCGTATACCAGGAACAACAACAGCTTCAACAATCTACTGAGTACCATGTGTCCTGCTTACTGTGCTCTGTTAGTTATCCAGACAAAACTATCCAGACAGATTTGTTGTCCAGACAAGAAACTCCTCGCCGTTTTTGTTTGTGAAAAGTTTTTCTTCTTCGTACTTGTGTTTGTTGTAACACTGCTGTTTCTCCACAAACCTAAACCCCCATCTACTGGTGTGGCATGCACACTACAACGTATTCAGTTTTTCTGGTGTCTCCATGTAAACACAGTTTGCTTTTGATAATGCAAATGAAGAACTTTTGTGTTTCAGGTGAGTTAGTCTCTGTGTAAACAGGACCTAAGTTTGAGGGTATTTATGGGTAATCAAATCATTAGAGACTCCAGTGGTTTTCTTGATCGATCAGCCTTTGTTCAAAGTGAAACCCTGGTATTGGTCTTTAGGTCCATCAGGTCTCCCACGTGTGCTCGTTCCCTTCAGCGAGAACGTAAATAAATCTCCCTTATTGCCCCTCTAAGTTAAGAGCTCACTGTACTTTAATTAACTATACATTACCCCGGCCCCTCGTCTGGGCTCCTGTATTAACTCCCCGGGTCCTGTTTGGACGGACGGTTCAATACTACAGTAATTCAATCCTGAGTCAACAAGAGTCCTCAGGGTAAATCTGAGGAGCCGTGGAGGGTGAAGAGAGAGAGAGGAAACACGGCTACGAGAGTGAGAACGGAAATGAACTGAGCTGCAAGTGATGGACTTCTTCCACCACATAAACCCTTCAGTTGTAAAAGTAATAAACCATGGTGAGAAAAAGGTCCGGAGGGCAAAAAGTTCAGTCACTGGCTTCGTAAAATTAAGGAAGTGTTGAAAGACAAATGTGAAGACTTATTAATGGTCAAACTAGTGTGGATGTAAAAGTCAGAGAAGCAGGTAATCAAATCAAACACTGGTATAGTTAAACAGATTTAAATATTATTTGATCCTCTTTCTTCTTCTATTGGGCCTTCAAGACACCATTCCTTAAATTATATGCATTTTATAACAGTTATTTTAAAACTAAATGGAATGTAAGCTTTTTTGCCTTCACTTTTGAAGTAGGTCATGTCAAGCTTTTTTAGTTTATATGCCATGTAGGACACTTTAAACACTTACGACATCGCTTCATTTCTCATTTGGTTTAGTTTTTCTCACTTTGCTCTTTCTCAGGCAGACCAAACTTGTCAAATGAAGTGCAGAAGTGCTTGTATGTCAACAAGCACGTCTGCAGGGTTTTGCACATGCACCTTGCAGTTCCGTTTCATGTTTCTTTCAAAAATTACATTAAGTGCTAACTTAAGTAGAATAACGTAACATGATGCGGTAAAACAAACATGTCACTATTACACAGGACCATTTTGCGTTGCTAAAGAGTTAATCTGAGAACTGTGGGCAGAGGCAGGCTAACACTACCCATTGGCTGATGTGTTTGAGCTAAGCAAATTAACAGTAGGTGAGCTTTGTTCGTCCCTTTCTCGTTTATGTGTGCACAGTTAAAATAATGGAGTCCATCGGCTTGTCCGGACCGATACAAGACATGAAAAGAAGGAAAATGTTAGCCCATCTATTTAAGGGTGCAGTTGGTCTAATGTTTCTTTGTTTGTTTCTATCTTTCTGGTTTTCAGGCCATAACATGGAGTCTGTAGTCCCCAACAAGGCCCACCAGGAGGGAGAAAGGGAAACCTCGCTGAATCATGTAGCTGCCCATAAGGTTAGTAAAGACATGGGCTACAGTCGAATAGTCGCCTTCTAAGCCCTTTCCTAACCACTTCTCCTTAATCCCGATGAAAAGCGTAATGAAGTTAGGAAAGGAGAAAGGAGAATTCAGGAGGACTTAGGAAAGGAAAACCGCCATGCAGAGAGAATCCGACTACGCTACGTCATCATGTGGCGGCGGATGTTACTGCTGCAGTGAAACTACAATTTTCTGAAGATGGACTAGAAAAGGCTCATCTTAGAAGAGCTCGTGCATCATGACAATGTTGTTCCTTTCAGACAATCTGAACATTAACAACCAGGTAAAAATTACATGCATAACCGATGTGTGAAGTGAGGATTTAAATAAATCTGTCCTCTCATTATCAACATGAATATCAGTCAGTGCAGGTAAATAAATAAACTGAATGAAAGAAAGGCAGAAACTGTTAAGCCCACAATCTAATAGTGTACAAATTATTAATATAGATTAAAACAATCAACATCAAATGTCTCATACCCTGCTCTCTTCAGAGAATCAGACTGTTGGAAAGTAAGGCAGGTTTTGGTAAACTTTTAAAAGGACTGAACAGCAGTGGCAACTTATGCATACTTTGTTCGTCATTATTTGGTTGAATTCAGAAGCAATTGCTGTTTATAAAAGCTGTTGTCGCCAAGAATTGTGGGACAGAATAATCTCCTCTCCTTTCGTAAAGGATGGTGTGGTGTATCCTATGCTAAAGGAGATGCTAAAGGAAGCATTGAGCCACCTTTCCTAAGCATTTAGACTACTTGAACAGCTCTTATCACAAACTACTTCAGATCATTTCACTCTTGATATGGTACAAGATGGCATAGCCCTGTTTGGAATGATTTGTTAGAATGTACATGAATACAGCTATTGATTCCTGTTTCAGTTTCAGAACCACTGCTAGTGTAAAAGAGGGTGTCTTGGTTGTTCTTGGCTAACAGGAGTGTTACCTGGTGGTCTTTTGCTGCTGTAGCCCATTCTCTTTCATTCTCTTTCAGACTCCCAGTGTTTTAGCTAGGCTAATTAGTAGTGGACAAGCTCCGTCTGTCTCTTCCTTGTTACTGCTCACTCAGTCGAAAGAATGGAGTCTATCAGCTTGTCATGGACTCTGGAGTCAATCGATCGACTCAGTTTGTCTCAAGCCCAGCACTGCAGCTATTAACGTCTTTAACCAGTGGTTCCAAGCTGGTCAAGTCTAAAAACAGGTCTTTACTGAATTCATAGAGTCATAATCCTAATTTTTAAAATTTTTCAGCTGCTTAAAGGTGTAGTGTGTAGAAGTTGGCAGCATTTCTCCAAACAGAAACGGTGAATATAGGATATAATGTTTCTATTTGTATGTATAGTCCATCAAAATACGTGTACAATCATCCTTATAAAACTTTGGTTTTGATTTTATTAAGTTAGAAAAAGCTTTTAGATCTATGTACCGTGGGTCTCCCCTCTGTGAAGGCAGAGATCTGCCATGTTGTCTACAGGTGGATTTTGGGGACAAAAGGAGCAAAATGTGACTTTTGAATATGAGTCTACAAAAGTTTGCAAAACCTATAATCATCATCCTCACTGACCTATAATCAATCAAAATAATAGTTACAAATATGAATGAAAACCCCTCACTTTGTAACTGTTGTAAATGATGCCCTGTTCACCATCCTTTTTGGTCTTCACCGGCTCTCGTCACTTAATGATGTGTTGTTTTAGAAACGGATGGGCTCATTCTAAAATTGAACACTAGATGTCGCTAAAATGCCAATTTCTGCTTATTTCCAAATTTTAAGAAACTTGCTCAAAGTGTTCTTGAGACAAGGCTTTCAGAAAAACAGATTTATGTTTTAGCTGAAGTCAAAGCACCACTAAAGTTCTTTTTTTTTGTTTTTGTGGACTTCACCTCATTCCAGGTCCTAAATTATGACCACTGGATGTCCCTGAAATGCTAATTTCAACACACTACACCTTTAATTTTTTTTTTTTAAGCTTTGGGGCAATTGCAACAGTTTATCATGTCAAATAAGCTGTTGTGTTTCTCAAGACCGGTCTCGAGACCACATTTTGAAGGTCTTGTCTCGATCTCGGACTGGCTGGACTCAGGATTTTCCATCAAGACCGATCAAGATCAGCGCTGATCTGCTGTTCTTCAGCTTCTTTAATGTGAATAAGGAGGAACACTTGGTAAAACAACAAAAAGCTTCAATTTATGTGTTATTTCCCCTGTGCTGACTGCATCCTTCCCAGCGTTGAGGGACACCCCCCTTAACTGTTCCACTTTGTCATGGTTTTTAAAACTGATTTTGATGGTCTTGGTTTTGTCTTGGTCTCGGATTGTCTTGGTCTTGGTCTCGACTCCCTAAAGTCTTGGTCTTGTCTTGGTCTCGGTGCATTCTGGTCTTTGGCAAGTCTTGATCTGGGATAGTGTGGTCTTGAGCACGACACTAACATACACACAAAAAAACTGTTGCCATATGCCTTTAAAATGTCTTCAGTTAGTGTTTGAATGAAAATGTTTTACAGTCTAACAACATGGCCTCTTTCGAAAATACGTATGTTCAGAGACACGCCATTATGACCTGACAGCAACAATAAATCAGAGCTTTTCCAGTCCAAGCGGTCACTAGTACGTGAGTAACAAGCACCATCAATGAACTGACTTTTCCTGTCCACTGTTATTTGTCTTGTAACAAATTGTACCCAGGTTATCCGAACATGCAGCCCCGCTAACATGTGTGTTTCATAAGAGAGGTCGGAGTGCAGGGTTGGCTGCAGTACAGAGCTTCTCAGTGATCATTTGGTTCTTTGCCTTGCTTATGGGCACTTTGGCAGCTTTAGTAACCCCCTCCTGTTCATGCACAGACCCTCAGAAGTCTGCCTGTTCCATATACTTCCACCTCAAGGCCATCCTGTCTCCAAGATGAAGTCCACAGACTCCTGTAAAGAAAATATCACCAGCGTCATGTCCCCTGTCGGCCTGTCCTGCATTCAAAAGGTCTCATATTTTAAAGTTTATTGTCTTAGCAGCGGGACTTGTCGCCGCGTTGACTCGATCTGTCGCTGAGAGACATTCCTCAGTGAGAAATATCCAAGAAATGCTTGTCAGAAGAATTGGCGGCCCCGAGTTTGAGTGAGCTCAGCCGCAGAATAAACTTCCCTGTGGGAAACGGCCTATATTTAGTGTCAATCTGCTGCAGGCCGTATTGTTTTCACTGCACGTGTATCTGTGTGTGTTTTAAAGTGTGATGAATGAGTCCACACAAAGCGCCTTTTATAAATCTGACCTCACCTCCCACCATAACTCTACACTAATATACATGCTATATCAGTGTTGGTTGATGTGACCTTAAATTACATTACTGTTTTGTTTTCTCTTTGTATTAATAGTTTTAAGTTGCAGTGTTACCAGATTTAAAGAGAATTACACTTTTAAATATATATGATAAGCACTGTGACCCCCTCCTGCCCCGTAACCGCCTGTTGTTGAATACATTTCTCACATGTGTGCATGAGAGCACAAAAAATATGCAGTTCAGTTCTCGGAGTTTTAGCATGCAGCTAAATATTAGTGACGGGAATCACAATTCGTCCCAAAACAGATTATTAACATGATAACGCTTGATTTAAAGGTGCTATGAGGAGAATCTACCTCCGGCGACATAAAAGCTCTGCTACCCATGAGCACGCGTGGCAACTGTCGTAAAGACGTTACCCAAGCCAAAGCATGTGTTTGTTGTGATGCTAATGAATGCAGCTCGGACCTTCCTCGGACCTTCCTCAGGTTGCTTTACAACCTCTTTTTCAACAACTTACAGGATGCAAGGTGACGAGGTAATGTATCTCTTTCTGGTTACGTGGCGGTAGTTTTTGATGTGTGACAACAATTTTTGGAAAACTTAGTATTGTAGTTTTGTAGCCGGCTATATATCACTACTTACAGCCTGGTGCTCTAAGACGTGTCCAAATAATTTAAATTTGCTCTAGTTTTAATTGTCTTGTTCCTGAAGTTGAGTATCCAGGCCAGTCCAGCCCTGCGAAATATATACACCCCGAAGCTAAGGAATAGCATTTATAGATAACCTGTTTTGATGCTATAAAACTCATCTTAAAGAGTGTATTTCAATCAGGCATATATCTAAAAGTGAGACTTTTTTGTAATTACTTAGAAACTCCTCATAGCATCTTTAATTTTATTCCAGTGTTTAATGTTTTATGATTTTATGAGTAATGTGATGCTTAACCCTTTAACTCACTCATAAAATAGCAAGGAAGCATGTCTTTTTTTGACATATGGGGCACTAGTGCAACATTTTTTTTACATTCTAAATATTTAAATATCATTATCCTCTGCCAAATGGTTGAAGTGAAATCTAAGAAAAAGTCATTTTGCTGTAAAAGTGAAAGAGATCAAAAATAAGGTAAAATGTCAGTTTTTGAAAATGCTATTAACTTTATAAGCCTTTTTTTCTTTTTCTGATCATTTTTACAACACTACATTTACCTATCTGAGAAATTCCCCTCTTTGATAAGACATAATGGTTTTTCTAATGTTCAACCCCCACAAAATAGATGGCCTAATCAGGTTTAAGAAATTTAAAGCATTTATGAATAAGACACCGTTACTCCAATTTTGGTCTACTAAGTGGTTTAGCTGGGAGCTAAAGAGTTAAAATTCTGATATATTGTGATTTTGACTTTTTCTTGGCAACATTTAAACCCAAAAAGGAAAAAAGGACCAAATTCGGTTAAAACTAAGAAATATGCATCAGTAAAACAGGGGTAAAACTCACGCAGATGTTCACATCACAAGTTTCTGCAACCTGCCACAATGTGCTCAGTCCTTCTTCAACTTTTAGCTTCACTGCTCTGAAGTGTTTTAGTGCTGCTGTTGTTGTAGCTTCACTGCTTTTTGTACCCTGATTTCAGATTGTACCCTACTAAATATGCTTATTTGATTTTTAGAACTTGTTGCAATTGCCCCAAAGTTAAAAAAAAATAAATAAACAAAGGTGGAGTGTGTAGAAATTGGCATTTTAGCAACATCTAGTGTTCAGATTTTAGAATGAGCCCATCCGTTTCTAAAACATCACATCACTAAGCATTTAAAACAGTTACTAGGTGAGGGTTTGTCATTCATATATTTGTAACTATTAGTTAAATAGATGACAGGTCAGTTAAGATGATGGTAATTTATTTGTAGACTCATATTCAAAAGTCACGTTTAGCTCTTTTTGTCCCCAATACCCACCCAGAGACAACATGGCGGATCGTTATGTCAGCCTCCACAGAAGGGAGACCCCTCGAGCTTAATTTTTCTTACTTAAGAAAAAGAAAACCAAAGTTTTATAAGGATGATTGTACACCTACTTTGATGGACTTTACATACGAAGAAAAACATCATAGCCTATATTCACTGCTTCTGTTTGGCGCAATGCTGCCACTTTCTACGCACTACACCTTTAAGCAGCTGATTTTTTTTAAGAATTGGGGTTATGACTCTATGAGTTGAGTAAAGACCTGTTTTTAGGCTTGACCAGCTTGGAACCATTGGTTAAAGACGTTAATAGCTGCAGTGCTGGGCTCGAGACAAACTGAGTCAATCGATTGTTATTTAGGATCAGAATGACCCTTCAGAAACTAACGAGTGATGTCACTCAAACTGTTATCATGTTTTAAATAGTCTTTGGTTGCATTTTGTTGTTTTAAAGTATCTTTTTGTTGGACATCCCTCTCCCTTTTGAATAACTCAGTCTTATAGAGGAAACATTGTTGACCCCAGAGCCAGGAAGGTTAGACGAAACAAAGAAGTCAGATGGTTTCTGTGTCGCTGTAAAGGTCAGAATAATTCACAGTCCTCTGATCTGTCTCTTGTGTATATTGTATACATGACAACACCTCCTCCTCTGATTCATCTGCTCTCAGCTCTCTGTCATGTTCTCCCCCCCGATGAGGAAGTGAGATGACAGGTCGATTGTTTAAGTTTGTCAGAGTTTTCCACAAGACACCTTGTCTGCAAAGTTCACTGCCTTTGGTTGGACTTTGTTTTGATTCACTTCATTTTACCTGATAATACAACTACTGAATTGACTGTATGGCCTTTTAAGAACAACATTCCAACTGTTACTGATACTAGAGCCCTCAGCAAGAGCTATGAGATCTAATCCCGGTTATAAGACAGCTTTAAATCATAAAATACAGCATATGTTTAAGTTTCCTCGCTCATATAATTATTTTACATAAAAATAATCAATGCTGTCCTTGTAAAATCTGCATTAACAGTTAAATGACTCTGTTGTCACGTATTTTGTTGTTAATTTCAGGGGCTGTTTATGCCTTCAAAGGTCAGAATATTCTGCCACCTGTGAGCTGTTATGAAACTGACATTGGCTCACTGCAGCACCTCTGAGGCTGTTAAAGGGTAACCTGAATAATCGCGTAAATATCAGGTCCTCACAGACCTGAATGCAGCAGCTCCCTGCTGTTCAGCCGCTGCACTTAAGCCTAATTGGCTTATTAATCTTTAAACTTATGTAACAAGTTGGAGCAGGTTAAATGTGGCATTACAATGACTGAGAAAAGTGTAGATATAAGAAAGTTAATTAATCAGTATTTTAAGGAAATAGAAGACTGTTCAGCGTCATCAGTTCAGGTGATCAACAGTTTTTTAACCAAAATAGGAATCATGATTTCTTGTTGTTTGTTTGGGACAATTACACTGTTTGGATTTTTTCCATGGTGTGAGAAATATTAAAGAAGTCTTATGCATAAACTCAGTTTCATATACTCAATTTCAATGACTGCTCAAGGAAGGTGGGCTATCTGGATGCAAAAATTCAGGATATACACCTTTAGTCCAAAAAAAAATCTAAAATTAATGTTGTAGATGGTGTTGAAAATAAAATAATTTAGCCAAATTTGGCAAAAACAGTTGGGGAAGAAGTTACTTTTCCCACGGAGAGATCTGACACTGAAGCTGTCTTCTTCTATTCCCCAACACTGCACATCACATGTGAGTCCGTTTTTAGGATTTATTCAGCTATATATTTTAACCAGCTGTTTATGCTCTCTCTCTCCAAAAGCTTGGATTGCATTTAAAAGTGGCTTATTAACACAGACTAAAATGAAGCATTGAAATTTGGAGAAAAAACGATTTTTGGACAAAAAAATCAATTTTAAAACTGTCAAACAAAAAATCCTGATACTTCTGTGAATTCATTTTTTTCTCCCACCCCTGGGAATTATTCAGGTACATCCTCAAGTCTTTCAGGCAAACTCAAGTGAGTGATTTCTTCAAAACAGTCTGTTTTACCAGATGATTTCTGCTGTATGTTTGTACTACTTTAACTTGTTATCACACTGAAGGGTGTATAAATCTCCAGCAAACATAATTTTAATTCTTTTAGGCAGTTATATTTGCCCTTAAGATTCTTCTTAAAGGTAGAAAGCACATAGCTACTGCTTTAATAGGAAATCAGACGGTATGTTTTCTTAAGCCAAAGCATCATTATTATGTCACTGTAATGAACCAGTGGATCAATTAACAGGGAGTCATCTGTCTGAGGCTGTGTGTTAATGGCTTGTTTAAAACTGATGGATTAATTAAAGGCCTTTTGCTTCTGTTGTGCAATCAGTGTGACACTTAACCCCCTAACTCCTGACAGCCATTAATATGAACAGTGCTCCTCCAATGTAAACCAAACAAACCCCACCTTTTGTCCAATATTTCTGCCGGATTTTGGTGTTTTGACTTCTCTGCTGCTCTGATAAAATCCTTCAGTTTATATTTAAGTTAAAATGACACACACATGGATTTTCTTTTGCTCTTATTGTTGTCACAACATGAAAAAAACCTCTTGAGCATGTATCAGTCTTGATTTCATATGTGTCTTGTGATATTTTGGAACCTTTAGACTCTGTTGTATTTGAAACATGCACACACATATTTCTGTTTTGGGCAACATTTGAGGACAGTGATAAATAGTTAATGTCATAAAAAAAAAAACAAGTGAAACCTCACTTCAGACCTAATTCTGTGCACCTTTAATGAGCAAAAGTCCAAACCTACACGTCCTCACTTTTGATCACTTTCAGATCATGGTCCTCACTAAGCTGCAGAGACAAGAACACGCATGTACACACTCAGCAAAGGTTCGTGTACGTCGACGGAGACAATTTCCTGACACATGCATACATAAATATTATTACATTAACTCACCTCTCTGAGAACTGTTAATGGACCGGGTTCTTGTTATGTAAGAGGCCGGCTAATGAGAAGGAAATTAGGTTTGATTTATGGCTCTTAAAGCGGAGCGAAGCAGCCCTTAGCTTTTATACATTTATGGTAGAGTTTCATTAAAGCACTCTGACTGGTCCAAGGGGAAATGCCTCAATTAAGTGGTTTAGAAAATTAAAAAGGAAGTAATTTCAAGTCAGATACATCGGGTTTTAAGTATGGCTTTTTGCTTTTGTGTGTGTGTGTGTCTGTGTGTCTGTGTGTGTGTGTGTGTCTGTGTCTGTGTCTGTGTCTGTGTCTGTGTCTGTGTGTTTCGGTGTGTTTGTTTTTGTTACACAGCACATTTTCACATATGAGGACCAAAAAAATCTTCGACACATGAAAATCCTAATTAATATTTCTAATAAACATATCTTCCACACATGGTGCAACTTTAAAGGCAACTTAAATCAACATTTATTGATAATTTGTAAAGAAAGATTTCTACATTTTTGTGCGAGTTGTCAATAGGGATGGGAACTGATAAGATTTTAATGATACCAGTGCTATTAACAATCCTGCTAATTGATTAAATTCTTTCACGATTCCCTTGCTGATTCCTGCAGATTTTCTGTGTGGGCAAATGTTGCCCTGTAGATTTTCAGTGTCAACAATGTCAAACACACGTCACAGCAAAGATAACTACTTCTGCAAGCTGCTGGTGTTTCCACACACTTAACCCTTTGTCTTCCAAACTAAGGAATGCATTTGCAACAAATAATTTGTTTGAAAAATGTGTTCCTTCCTCCTCATTTACCAATATTTCAGGCTTTAGTTCCCAGATTACCCAATCAGGATGCACATACACTCGATTGCCAAAAGTATTGGCTCACCTGCCTTGACTCACATATGAACTTAAGTGACATCCCATTCCTAATCCATAGGATTCAATATGACGTTGGTCCACCCTTTGCACCTATAACAGCTTGAGCTCTTCTGGGAAGGCTGTCCACAAGGTTTAGGAGTGTTTATGGGAATTTTTGACCATTCTTCCAGAAGCACATTTGTGAGGTCACGCACTGATGTTGGATGAGAAGGCCTGGCTCTCAGTCACCACTATAATTCATCCCAAAGGTGTTCTATCAGGTTGAGGTCAGGACTCTGTGCAGGCCAGTCAAGTTCATCCACACCAGACTCTGTCATTCATGTCTTTATGGACCTGCTTTGTGCTCTGGTGCACAGTCATGTTGGAAGAGGAAGGGGCCAGCTCCAAACTGTACCCACAAAGTTGGAGCATGGAATTGTCCAAAATGTCTTGGTGTGCTGAAGCAGTCAAAGTTCCTTTGACTGGAACTAAGGGGCCAAGCCCAGCTCCTGAAAAACACCCCCACACCATAATCCCCCCTCCACCAAACTTTACACTTGGCACAGTGCAGTCTGACAAGTATCGTTCTCCTGGCAACCACCAAACCCAGACTGGTCAATCAGATTGTCAGATGGAGAAGCGTGATTGGTCACTCCAGAGAAGTCGTCTCCACTGCTCTAGAGTCCAATGGCGGCGTGCTTTACTCCACTGCATCAACACTTTGCATTGCACTTGGTGATGTGAGGCTTGGATGCAGCTGCTCGGCCATGGAAACCCATCCATGAAGCTCTCTGCGCTGTTCTTGAGCTAATCTGAAGGCCACATGAAGTTTGGAGGTCTGTAGCGATTGACTGCATGAAGTTGGTGACCTCTTTGCACTATGAGCCTCAGCATCCGCTGACCCCGCTCCGTCAGTTCACATGGCCTACCACTTGGTGTCTGAGTTGCTGTTGTTCCCAAACACTTCCACGTTCTGATAATCCAGCTGACAGTTGACTGTGGAATATTTAGGAGCAAGGACATTTCATGACTGGATTTGTTGCACAGGTGGCATCCTATCACAGTTCCATGCTGGAATTCACTGAGCTCCTGAGAGCGACCCATTCTTTCACAAATGTTTGTAAAAGCAGTCTGCATGCCTATGTGCTTGATTTTATACACCTGTGGACATGGAAGTGACTGGAACACCTGATTTTGATTATTTGGATGGGTGAGCGAATACTTTTGGCAATATAGTGTGTGTTGTTCAACCTGCTGGTTGGCTTGTCTGTTTAGAGTTATCCTGGGCATGAATTGATTTCTTTTATTTCTGCATTTTTTTTTTTCCCCCTTATGAAAACATCACAGGGAGCAAAATTTTGAGATTTAGCGGTTTACGCTATTTTCTGAGGAATCAGATTTTTTTCATCATATTTATTTCCTTCAACTAAATTATGATTGTTAAAGAATCGGGAAATATGTGAAAAGTGTTTTCTTACTCCGCTGTTACTGTTAGGTTTCTGAGAAGCTATGCAGCAATGATTTGCTTCTGTTTTTTTCTAGTTGTCAAACAGTTATATTCATGTACAGAACCACCAGCCAATGGACACATACTGATGTTACAAACTCTGAGGTGAATAACAGACAAAGATGGGCTTTCAATATTTGTAATGTTTTTTTACAGCAAAAAGTCAACCACATGGTTACAGTGCCAGTCAAAGGGTTAGGGTTGTGCAGTAGGAGCCTTTTGTAAGAAAATTAAGCCACAATTCAGACACTTCTGAACCCTGTCAGTGGAAGGAATTGATAAGGGAATTGATTAACAAAAAGACTCATGATATCGATTCTTTGATGGAGCTGTTAATGATTCTCAACTGGAACTGGTTTTCAATTCCCATCACTAGCTGTTAAACACTATCTTAGATTTTTTGTTTTGTTCAGTTATAAAAATACACTAATAATGAAAGCTAACATAAAGTTCAGTCAATTTAAAAAGTTTACTGACATGTAGAAAAAAGTAAAATGTCCTGGAAAATGATTTGTCCTCCCTCTGCTTCAGAGGGACTTTAATACTTTGTACTTAAATACTTAAATAACAGCAAAGCAGAAATGCGAGTATATGAAGAAGTGTATTGGATGCACATATTTTTTTACTCATATGTGGCAAACAGAGAAAAATAAGAACATTAGCTTACTTTAATTCAGTGTGTACACCCCCTTAAACTATATCTGGTTTTAACCTGTTCAGCCCCCGCTCATTTTTCAGGCCTTCTCCTCGAAAATAACATACCCATAAAGAAAAGAGTGTATCTCTGCAACCACAAGGTCTATTTGAACAATTTCAGTGTCATAATAAAAGTAACACTTGAGGGTTTGTCTGGATGTTGAATTATCAGTATATGTGTTACTGGGACAGAGTAAATGAAGATAGAAGTCAGAATCATTTGAAAATTTCATCCTTGCCTAAAAAAAACAAAGTTTTATTGTGAATATCTGTTTGGAATGATGCAGCTGCAGCTTTAGAACTCTATGAATGAATGTGAAAATATGTGAACATTACTTCTGCCAAGTTTGAGTCTGATAAAGTGATGCAGAGCAAAGTTAGAGAGGTTTTACTACAGAGTGGTCAGACCCAATCTTGGCACAGTTTGGCTCCATTAGTCCCATTTGACATTTCTGATATACCAAACTTTGTATTTCATTTTTATGTCACTTTTGGTGTTCATTACACCCATTGAGAACAGCTTTTATCTTCTTCTGCTTATCCGTGGCAGTTTTTGACTCTTTTTGAAATAATATATAAATAAATAAATATTGTTTTATGTTTTTTTTTTGGATAAAAAATCAACCCGAACTCTCTACATTTTACAATTCAGTCCTTACAAAGCAACCCAAGTTTGAAAATGAAACAGATTTGGATATTTGACAATTCATTTGCTTGGTGCTGACGTTGCGTTTGGTGTGTGTAAAAATGGCTTAATGATTGTGTAGCTGAAAATGTCCTGTTTGATTTGATGTGCAACATGACTATATTTCTACATGAATAGTTCACTTTTTTACTCTTCAGAAGTTTAAACTATATACAGCAAATGGCAAATATTTCATTGCAAGGACACAAAATACTACACACACTAAATTATCTCAACACATAGTTATCAGGCAGTACTGAACAAAATATTTGATAGCATTCACCTTCATCTGTAATCTTTGTGTGCCCCCATATGTACAAGTGCCCCTTTCAGCCCATTACAGAAGAACAGTGTGTTTTATCTTTGCAGGGTTGTGACTAAGAGGGTTATTATGGTCATGTTTTTCCATATGAACCCCCCTCTGTCGTGTTCCTGTACCTTGTACATTTGTGGGTGTTATTCTGAACAAGCAGCAGAGGTCTTATGAGTCAGTCATGTGTTCTTTCACCGCAGCACACAAACCAGATTTACTCTTCTTAAACTGACGACGCTGTCTCTGTAGGAGCTGTTTTCACTTTACAGTAATGTGACGGTCTGCAGCTCCACGTGTGTTTACGTTAAGCTGGTCTGAGTCTGGGGCACGAAGAGTGTCAGGCATGAACATTAGATTGTGTGCAGTCGGCCGTGCAGAGGGGATGATAAGGAGTTAGCCTGATCAGCTGTTAAATAGTCAAACCTGTCCAAACTGATACGCTCTGATGCCTGCCAAACATGGGTTCACATCAGGGAGAGAGGGACGGGCAGAAAGTTGAATCCAGCTCAAGTTTTGTCACAACACAGTCCAGTTTTTGCAGGTAGTGATTCTCAATTAGACACATAGAAGCTGACATTCCAGGAAAACTGCCCGGTGTCTGCCGGGTGTGATTGTTTTGAGATTTCAGGACGTTTGCTCCAGGTCAAAGTCACATGATTCATCAGAAGCTCGAACCACCACCTGACGATTAAATGCCTCTGTGTGGTCTAGGCTTTCAGACAGTGAGGTTGAAGTAGTGGGTCAAGGAGAAGAACCGGGAGATCCTTAACTCAGATCTAGGTGAATGTGCAATTTCAAGACAAAAAATACCTACAAGGCTGGATCAAGATCTTAATTGAAGGTCTAAAAACTACAGTTAAGGCCTGAGTTACTTGAAATTAAAAGTAAAAATATATACCAATTGGACAAATTTAACTTGAGCAGATATTAAACCTGAATTTAAGACCCTCACAACTTTCTTTGTTACATTGGCAGAAATTTTCTCTTCATTACAAGCAGTTCAATTCTTATGTTTGCCTTTCATTCTTAAAGCTAGGGTTGGTAATTTGATTTACTCATTCTGAATTTATTAAACCAATCAAATCGCTGTTCTGCCCGCCTCCTGTGCGTACATTTTGCTGGCGTGCACAGACTCTGATTCAGTGCGTGAAGCCGAGCTGAGAGGGATCCAAGTCCACTGGAGAATGCTTACCTGTCAAGTTTTGGCTTTAAAAAAAAAGGAAGCCTACTTAACAAATTTCTCCCTCTCCAAACACAAGAGACTTGCAGCAAAGAGCTGTGAACTGTGACGATTCACTTTTCTCACGATTCATTTTTTTGCATTTTTTTAGGCAACTGCGAAATTGTGATTCTACGCTTATCTTCAGTTAGCTTTTTAACACCAGTGAAACAGATGAACAATCATGATGTCTACAGACTATAACAGGAAAAAGAACACATCACCTGTGAGTCCGTTTTTAGGATTTATTCAGGAATACAGTTTAACCAGCTGTTTATACTCTCTCTTCAAAAGCCTGGGTTGCATTTAAAAGTGGCTTATTAACACAAACTAAAATGAAACATCTAAATTCAGAAAAAAAAGATTTTTTAACAAAAAAATCTATTTAAAAATATTCAAACAAAAACTCCTGTAATGTGAATTGATGTTTTCTCCTACCCCTGGTAAAGTCTGGCAAAATAGCTGAACAATCATCCTCATAAAACTTTGGTTTTATATTTATCAAGTTAGAAAAATGTTTTTATATCTATGTACCACGGGTCTCCCCTCTGTGGAGACTGACATAACGATCCGCCATGTTGTCTACGGGTGGGTTTTGGGGACAGAAAGAGTGAAACAAGACTTTTGAATATGAATCTACAAAAGTTTATAACGCCTATAATCATCATCTTAAATGACCTACAATCTATCAAAATAATACTTACAAATATGAATGAAAAACCCTCACCTGGTAACTGTCGTAAATGATGCCCTGTTTACGATCCTTTTTGGTCTTCACTGACTCTTAGTGATGTGATGTTTTAGAAACGGACAGGCTCATTCCAAAATATGAACAGTTGATGTCGCTAAATGCCAATTTCTACACACTGCACCTTTAAGTCAAAGCTGTTTTTGTGTTCTCAAGTGTTCTTGAGACACGGCAGATTAATGTTTTAGTTGAAGTCAAAGCACCACTAAAGGTCCTTTTTTTTGTTTTAATGGACTTCACCTCATTCCAGGTCCTCAAAATAAACATTTGTTTTATATTTGTGCCCTTGCATGGCCTTTCCTTGTGTTCTGGAACAATTTTACATGGAAGACTGAGAACATAATTCTAAAGAACAAGTCTTGTCCCAGTAAAACTGCCTGTTCTTGTTTTATGGAATTAAAGGGTCATGCTTGGAGGTGCTTTAGTTGCTTTGTGTTATTTTAGGAACAGAAAAATTGAACACAAAATGTTTGCTCTAAATTTAGTTTCACTTTTGTAAGACAAAGGTTTATCAACCACCAAGAGCCCTCCAAGAGGTTTATAGGTGTTCATAAGGTGTTCATGTCCAAAGTAATCAAACAGGAATGTGCCTTTGCATGTGTTTGATTGAGCCCCCAAACTGTGTCACCACTTTATGTATGTATCAGCAGAAACTCATAAACTCACTGAACAAAAAATATTATGGTATGTAATCCGGTCTAAAAGAGTCAAGTGTTGATGTTACACTTAAGCTTCTGTGCTGCTACATGGGCTAGAAATAATGTGTTAATCCAGAACCATACAGGAGCTCATGGGTGTATATTTGAGATACAGACTGATTTGGAAACACGACAGCCAGAACGGAACAAGCTTTCCAAACACTTTTAGTGGTTTCACAGTTCAGTGTTCGACACCTCATGTAAAAAAACTGCCACAGACTCCAAACCTGTAATCAAGTGTAAACTAAAAAAAAAAATGCAAATAAAATTTCAGCAGTTTGTTTTTCAACTTGCACCTGTTACTTGCAAGTGCTTCATTCATTCATTCATTCATTCAGGCCGTTAAAATGGAATTTAAATCAGATTAATCCATGTTTGGAGGGGATAATAACGAGCCTGGGTTAATTAACACAGTGACAATTTGATTAAGAAAAACAGGCAGCAGCAGAAGAGAGAAGAGACTGATGAGTGGAAAATGTCAGACTCGTGTTCGAGTGTTTGTTTGACTGGGAGTGATGGATTAGTAAGAGTGTTTGAGAAAAAGAAAGTGAGGAATATACTACGTTATATTAGGGATGGGCCAGAGGGCTAAATTCAGTTTATGCTCATTGTCAGAGGTCCAAATTATGGCCGTTCCACAACCAAAATAACTCG